>OW052244.1:45966024-47166024 GCA_932526585.2 Philonthus cognatus
CCAAAGGAGTAAATTTCCTGGAAAACCTCATTATTTTACATTTATTAATATTAAATAAAAGATAGTTTTTACAACACCACTTGTGAATTGAGAATAAGTCCTCTTGCAACAATAAGCAATCATTTGGTGAGTCGATTCTTTTGAATAGCGTCAAGTCATCGGCAAAAAGCAAAAAAGACGAATGTTTAATGACTCGATGTATATCATTAATAAAAATTAAAAACAGCAACGGCCCGCAATGTGATCCTTGCGGAACACCCGAATCCACTTTGATTTCCTTAGAAAGATGGTTTTTAATTTGTACGCACTGAATACGATCAATTAAAAAACTTCTAAACCAATTGACTACATCAGCATGGATTCCTAGGGCAGTAAGCTTTCCAATTAGTATTTCATGGTTGACACGATCAAATGCTTTAGCAAAGTCAGTAAAAATCGTGTCGACCGAGCTATTAGCTTCAAATGCATTTATAATGTATGAACTGAAAGATAAAAGGTTAGTTGAGGTAGATTTGCCAGATCGGAATCCATGTTGCTCATTTATGAACATATTTTTACACATCCAATTCAATTGAGTTGAGACTAAGCTATCGAACAGTTTCGGAATAATCGATTGTAATGAGATGCCTCGGTAATTTTTAATGTCATCTTATTTGCCGGATTTAAACAAAGGTATAATATAACTCTTCTTCCAGCAGTTAGGGAAGACATTTTGCGACAACGATGCTTCAAATAATAAAAATATTGGAACTGTGATGGAGTAAATACAATTTTTAAGAAATATGGTGGGTATTCCATCAGGGCCTGTGCTCTTGCTGTGTTTTAAATTTGATATAGCCTCAAATATTTCGCTTTTTGATATTTTAAGTGGCATATGAATAACTTCTGATGAAACATTGAAAGATGGCATCTTTAAAGGTTTATCTTTGCTATAAACTGAGGAGAAATATTCCGCGAATAAATTTACGCAATCTGAATCATTGGTGCTGGTCTTAGAGTTAAAACGCATAATGTTTGGAAAATCAGAAAGCGAATTTTTAGACTTCACAAAGCTCCAGAACTTCTTGGGATTATTATGTATGCTTACATTTACTGAATTTACATATTTAGTGTACAAGATATTTCTTAGATTTACACATTTTGTGCGCAAATGTTTGAATTTACTGTAATTTTCAGAAGTTTGGCACTGTTTGTAGTTTTTGTGAGCGGTCCGTTTTCGATTAATTACATTAATTAGTTCAGCATCAAACCAAACTGGATGACTTGATGGCTTGATGCATTTCAGTGGTATATATCGCTCAAGAACATTATATAGTATACCGTAAAATGAATCAACCATCATATCAATCGTACCGTCTAATATCATTTGCCAATCGATGTTTGATAAATAGTCATTAATGACAGAATCGTCAGCACGAACAAAATCATATACGTATTCATTGAATGTAAGCCTTTCGTCAGAGGAACACATAGGCAAAGAAATTAAATATGGTATATGATGTTGTTTAACCTCAAACAATAACTCGGTTGCTGTTGATACTGTAAAACCTTCGTGAGCAAAAATTAAGTCAAGAAAAATATTGTTTTCGTTCGGTAGATTGCAAATTTGAAATAAATTATAAACACTAAATGTCTCACTAATTAATTGGGCTGGCATTGATGATGAATTGTTGTTTATCAAACCAAGCTCATCATTGGACCAGGTAACTGCAGATAGATTGTAATCACCGCACAAGAGAAGCTTAGATTCAGGATATTGTTCGAGGATAGATTCTACAGTTAAACAGTGGTCTACATATTTATCAAGTGGGGAAGATGGTGGAATATACACCGCAACAATTGTTCTACCGTATTACGCTCAATATTCGCAAAATTACTACCTCAGTTTTTAAGAACAGCTACCATTTTGTTGGTTTCCGTTTTGTAGAAAAAAAATAATAAGAAAAGTTGTAAAATGATGAATATTAAGAAAACAAATGAAGTTTGTTTAAAACGAAAAAAATTATGACTTTTCCAATGATGATATTTTCCATTATATGATATGAAATCATTAGTTTTTACTTGGATATTTACGAAAAGGGTCGATATTTACAAAAGTGACGAAAATTTTAAGACTTCAAGAAAATTGTTGAGAGTTTGAAAATTTACAAAAATTTGGGATATTCACTAAAAACTCATAATTTTTTTAATTTGACGAAAATCTTAGAAAATGAATAAAATTTGTAAACACGTTGACAATTATTAATATTAAACATGAAAATTTTCGAAAGGAGTCGACATTTTTTAAGATTAACCGAAATCGTCAACATTTTTAAAAGTAATTCAAATTAAAACCTTGCAAATTTACGAAAAGCGACAACATTTTTCTAAAAATTGACGAAAATCTAAAAAATTTATAAAAAGTTCCAACATTTAAGAAATTGGTGAAATCAGTCAACATTTACCGATGAATTGTATCAAGATTTTAATAATTAAAACAAAAATCTTGAAAATTTAAAGAAAAATTCAGGAATAGCGTTAAGAATATAGAATATATATATATATATATATATATATATATATATATATATTTGTTGGTGCTAATAACTGTTTAAGTTTTACACAAGTCAGTAATAATTGTACATATTATAATTATAAATTTACATCTCACAAGGGATATTTTACAAACAAAATAAAACAAAAACAAAATACAAGGTAAATCATTGTAAGGCAAATTAACAAATATAAAATAAATAAATTTAAAGAAAACATAGAATATACAAAAAAAAACATAGAGTAATAACATAAGTGAACCTGTAAATTGTTAAGAGTTGTTACAACGAAAGAAATACGAAAGAAATAAACACATGAAAAGAGCATTATAAATAGAAAGATAATAAAGTTAATCTAAATCTTGACAATTCGCCAAAAGTATTGACATTTTTAAAATTAACGAAAACCTAAGAAATTGAATAAAAATTGAGAAAAATCTTTTGAAAATTTATGAAATGTATCAACATTTTTAAAATTAACGGAAATCCGAGAAATGGAAAAATTCATGGAAAAAAAATCATGGAGAATCGAGAAAATTGTTGAAATATTAACAAACTCATGAACATTTTATGAATTGACGAAAATCTCGAAATATTAAAAATCTCGAAATATCGAAAATCTCACAAAAATTTCTATGTTAAATATGTTATAATTCGACTACAATATCGATATATTGAAAATCTCATCAACATTTTATTATTTGATAATCTCGAAATATTGAAAATCTTTAAGAATATCTCGAAATATTGGAAATCTCACAAACATTTTATGAATTGACGAAAATCTCGAAATACCGAAAATCAAACAAAAATCTCAAATATTGAAAATCTCATCAAATTTTTATAAATCGACAATAATTGAAAATTTTACGAAAATCTGACGAAAAAAAATTGATTAAAATCTCAAAATATCGATAATCTTACGCAAATCTGAAAATACTGAAAATCTCATTAACATTTTATAAATCGACTAAAATTTAAAAGTTTATGAAAACCTCGAAATATTGAAAATCTCATTAAAATTTTATAAATTGATAAAAATTGAATATTTCGGGATTTTCATCAATCTATAAAATTTTCATGAAGATTTTCGATGTTTCGAGATTTTCGTAAACTTGTCAATTTTTGTCGATTTATAATATTTTAAAATTTTTAATATTTCGAGATTTGCGTAAAATTTTCGTTATTTTAAGATTTTTATCAATTTATAAAATGTTCATCGGAGAATCGAGATAATTGTTGAAATATTAAAAATCTCATGAACATTTAATGTATTGACGAAAATCTCGAAATATTAAAAATCTTGAAATATCGAAAATCTCACGAAACTTTTTATGTTAAATATTTTATAATTCTACTACAATATCGATATATTGAAAATTTCACTAACATTTTATTATTTGAAATACTCGAAATATTGAAAATCTTTAAGAATTTCTCGAAATATAGGAAATCTCATACAAATTTTATGAATTGACGAAAATCTCGAAATACCGAAAATCAAACAAAAATCTCAAATATTGAAAATTTTATTAAAATTTTATAAATCGACAATAATTGAAAATTGTACGAAAATCTGATGAAAATTTTATAAATTGATAAAAATCTTAAAATATCGAAAATCTTACGCAAATCTCGAAATATTGAAAATTTTGTAAATCGACTAAAATTTAAAGATTTACGAAAATCTCGAAATATTGAAAATCTCATTAACATTTTATAAATTGATAAAAATTGAGTATTCCGAGATTTTCACCAATTTATAAAATGTTCATGAAAATTTTCGATGCTTCGAGATTTTCGTAAACTTGTCAATTTTTGTCAATTTATAATATTTTAAAATTTTTAATATTTCGAGATTTGCGTATGATTTTCGTTATTTTAATATTTTTATCAATTTATAAAATGTTCATCGGATTTTCGATTATTGTCGGTTTATAAAATTTTAATGAGATTTTCAATATTTCGAGATTTTCATCGGATTTTCAGTATTTCGAGATTTTCGTCAATATTTTATGATCAATTTATAAAATTTTAATGAGATTTTCAATATTTCGAGATTTGCGTAAGATTGTCGATATTTTGAGATTTTTATCAAATTATAAAATTTTCATGAGATTTTCGATACTTCGAAATTTTCGTAAAATATTTAATTATAGTTGATTTAGAAAATGTTAGTGAGATTTTCAATATTTCTCATGATTTTGTTCTAAATCGACAAATATCACAAAATATTGAAAATCTCAAATCTCACAAAACGAGTGTTTTCCACTCCCAGACTAAGCATGAAGTAAAATTTCGAGTTTAGAAAAGCCCCGCGTAGAAAATTACTCGAGGGTCGCGCATTGACCCGAGACTAATTTTCACGGGGCTTTTCTAAACTCGAAATTTTACTTCATGCGCCACGCGTATAAAACATTCAAATATTCTTATTATTATTATGTAAAAGGTGAATATTGATAATTTCGTAACCGTCATAAAACTATTTTTGGCAATATTATCAATCCTAATAATAATTGTAAATATTAAATCTAAAATATCTGGTATCGAAAATTATCGATATTTTGAATATCGGTACTTTTAACTACGATATTTTACCGTATCGATACTTGGCTTTACGATACAATCCATACTCAATATCGATAGTTTTTTAGAATCAAAACATCCCTACTTCCAACAAATATATTTTATGAAACAAGAAGCCTCAATCAGTTTTAAATTTATATTATGCTGAAATCATAATTTGATTGATTGCGAGTAGGTATAAATCAGTAAATGCATAAATATAATCTAATCGATTTATTATATGAGTGCGGCAAATAAAACAATTCAAACACATATGTTGTTTGTGCGTCAGTTAGCGTCGTTAGCCCGCATGAACGATGCTTTTAGTTAACAGGGCTAAAACGACGCGTGTATATATATATATACATGTATGTCCGACACACGTCATTGCGTCGCGCGTGGTGAGCGTCCGGTAAAAAGTTGCGCGACCGTAAAAATAGTCTAACGTCTTTCGGTTTCAGTTATAAGACCGGGCGGGCGGGCCTCTTAGCGATCCTTGCGGAACACCGTACATAAACAGCGCGTGATTTGTCATACGTCCACCCTCAGCACTTGAACTAATTACACGAGGGCGATTTACGTTGGGACTTGTTTGAATTAAAAGTTCTTCTATTTGATCGGCACTCGCCGTTTCGTGCGAGCGTGCACCTGGTGCGGCTCGCGACAGGGTGGATTTAAACGGCGATAAGGGTGGATAAGGGCGCGCACCCTACCCTACATACAATACCGTCTATACCGTGCAGTGCAATATACCCTCCCCCCCAACTGACAACCCACATGTTCGGTTTCGCTATGAAAGGTTAATAAACTGTTCACTTTCATAAGCAAATGAAAACGAAAATCGATCAAATATTCCGTTAGCTATTAATTTTTTTGATTGGGAAAATATTTGCCAACAACCTATTTTATCTCAATTGCTAAACAAAAGATAAAGTATTTAAAAACAATTTGCTCTATACCAACGTTTCTTAACCTTTTCAAAATCACAAAGCACTTACTAACAGGGCCGGTTATTGGCCAAGAACTCCTTCTCCAAGGCTAGAGTTGCTAGGTTTCATTAATTTTTTTATTGGAAAAATATTTGGCAACAACCTGTTTTATCTCAGTTGCTAAACAAAAGATAAAGGATTTGAAGACAATTTGCAATATACCAACGCATCTTAACCTTTTAAAAATCACAGAGCACTTACTAACAAGGCCGGTTATTGCCCAAGAAGTTCATCTCCAAGGCTAGAGTTACTAGGTTTCATAATTTTTTTTAATGGAAAAATATATGGCAATAACCTATTTTATCTCAATTGCTAAACAACAGGTAAAGGATTTGAATACAATTTGCCTTATACCAACGCTTCTTAACCTTTTCAAAATCACAGAGCACTTACTATCAGGGCCGGTTATTGCCCAAGAACTCCTCCTCCAAGGCTAGAGTCGCTAGGTTTCTTGTTTGTAAAACCGGAATAATGATAAAACAAAAAACAGAAAACTTTTATTATTTTTTACAATAATTTAGTAAATTTTTCTTAGCATTGTATATAATAATTTATACATAATTATATCGGACGTCTACCAATTATTTAAGTCCTGTGTGGCTGTGGAAACAAACATAAATGTCGATGTTCATACTTCAAAATGATTGAATCTGACGTTTGTAAAGTCATAACCTATTTTAGAGAAGTAAGAATCGACATTCATGTTTCATTCCACAGCCACCCAGGACTTCAATGCTAGCTTAGATGAGTTATTAAAAATAAGTTATTTTCTAGTTACTATAGTTACTGAAAATCATAGTATATTAGGTTAAGTTGGTTCCCAATTTTATAAGTTAAGATATTTAGAATAAATTACTGCTAGTTATACCCTAAAGAACAACTACTTTACTCTGGTTTATGATGTTTTAGATATTCTGCAACAATGTTTTTATTTTACAGTTTGGCTAGATGCGCGATTCGATTCCATTGCAGACATCATCGATATGTAATGTAGTGTAATAATCAATTGCTTTCTAATTTAAACTATCACTCTGATGAATTAAAGTGTACGATACTCTATGTTTGTACTCTTTATCTGACGTGTACAATTGGCGGCTGTTGGAGTACTGATGATAATTGTTTTTGCGATTTCAATTGTTATATGTGCTTATGTACTATCTCTAAATTGAATAAAGTGTGTTTATTTATTTACTTATAATATGTTTTTTTCAGTGGCCCATGAACTGTCATAAATGACAGATTATAAAAACGGTTTTAAAAAGTAAGTCCTGTTTAAAATACATTGGCCATTTTAACACTAGTGCTAAAAAGTAGAGCTACTTCTAATACGTCGCTGTGGAGAGTTTGAGCTACCCGCGACCCAAGGTACGTCGATGGGCGTAACACACATGAACACATATGTGTTACAAGGTAAGACAGAATTGTATCTTTTTATGTTTTCCCCTACCCCCTAAACTGCAGGACCTAGTTCGTGCGAGAGAGAACAATGACGTTGTATTTAGTTACGTTTTTGAATCTATCATAACCTTTCTTTCCGGTTTCGCTGTACTTTCATAGATAGATTTATTAATATTTTGTGTTAAAAGTAAGTGTTTTAAGAGCAAAATCTCTTAAATAATAATAAAATGCAAAGACGAGAAAATTAATTAAATTGTAAATAAATAAAATTATTAACATGTTTTAAATATCAATTTTCCCTTTTCGCACCTTCCTTAAATATGTATTTACATTATACAGGGAGTTTTCTTTAAAGTATACGTATTCCAAATTCAGCATATTTTCTTTAAATCTTTAGATATTCCCTGTTTTTTTTAAGTTCAATTTGAAGCTTTAGCCAAGTGTTTTCCACTCCCAGACTAAGCATGAAGCATTTAGAAAAGCCCCGTGAACATTTGTCGAGTGTCGCGCAGCGACCCGAGACAAATTTTCTGGGTTTCTCTAAATTCAATATTTTACTTCATGCGCCACGAGTATAAAATATTGTAAAATTTATGTATATTCGAACTTCGCTTAAAATCTGTGTTTTATACGCGTGGCGCATGAAGTTAAATTTCGAGTTTAGAAAAGCCTAGAAAACCTCGCGTCGCTCGGCGAACCTCGACAAATTTTAACGGGGCTTTTCTAAACTCGAAATTTTACTTCATGCTTAGTCTGAGAGTGGAAAACACACGTTTAAAGCTTCAAATTGAACTCTTTTAAAAAACAATGAATGTCAAAAAACTCCCGGTATAATGTTAAAATCAATTTGAAGCTTTAAACAAGTGTTTTCCACTCCCAGACTAAGCAATGAGTAAAATTTTGAGTTTAGAAAAGCCACGTGCATATTTGTCGAGGGTTGCGCAGAGATCCGAGACAAATTTTCTGGGCTTATCTAAACTCGACATTTTACTTCATGCGCCACGCGTATAAAACACTAAAATATTGTGAAATTTATGTATATTCGAACTTCGCCTAAAATCTGTGTTTTATACGCGTGGCGCATGAAGTAAAATTTCGAGTTTAGAAAAGCCCAAAAAATTTGTCTCGGGTCGCTGCGCGACCCTCGACAAATTTTCACGGGGCTTTTCTAAACTCGAAATTTTACTTCATGCTTAGTCTGGGAGTGGAAAACACTCGTTTAAAGCTTTAAATTGAACTCTTTTAAAAAACAATGTATGTCAGAAAATGTACAGCTTGTGCAAGTTTAAAAAAAAGAAAAAATGTCTGTATACAGTCATAACTAAAAAAATAGTATGTTATACGAACAAAGTTAAAGTGTTTTATTTTATTAAATTGCTCTTATTTTTGCTCCTGGAATTATTAAATTGGAGTAAGTTAGAGTTGGCAGTGCCTTAAAGTTTATTATAAATTTAGGCTGTGAATTACAATTGACGAAATAGTCAAATATCTATACCGGGTGTTGACTTAGCGGACACAACATAGGAAATCCCATATAAATTTTACAATGTTCAAATATTGGCTCCCCTATTTTTTTAGAAACAAAATGGATTCACCTTTTTTGTAGAGCTAACAATTCTGAAATTATTCGTGTTAACGTTTATCATTTTAAGTTCCTCTAAGTTAAAATAATTAAGAAAAAGTAATGTGATTTTATATAAATATTGTAATGCCATGGAATTGAACCAACGCAGGTCATTCTTGGGGCAATTTAAAATCAAAAATTTACACAAATACACATTTTGATACCGTTCAAGAATTAACAAACCCAATTTCTGCAGAATATGAGAATATCTCCAATTATTAATTGGCTAATGTCCGGAATTAATTCTACAATCGCTTAGGATATCGTTTGGGTATTAATGGGAATTCATTTCAACACTTAATTTTAACTAGATAATTATTGTTACAATTTTTCGATAGCTAGCAAATATTATACTACTATTTAATCTTGCTTAGATTTCTTGATTATCGTCATGCAGTGGATTCCTCGGGTATCGGTCTGTCTTGAAACTGGATAGAAAACATATCGTAAACATCCTGATAACTGTGGTCATCATGGTGTAAATCATTTCAAAAACATTTACTTTAATTAAGTGATAACGATATCCTGTGCCATTTTGACATCTGCAATTCTATGGCATATTATTTTTATAAAATCCCATTACTTTTTCTTAATTATTTTAACTTAAAAAAACGTAAGCTGTTAAGTGTGACCACTAATAAATTCAGAATTCTTCCCTCTACAAAAAAGTTTTGTTTCTAAAATAAATAGGGGAGCCAATATTTGAACACTTCAAAATTAACATGCGTCCGCCAAGTCAACACCCGGTATAACTAAACTATTTAAATTATTAAGTGTTAAAAAGTATGTCAAACTACTGGTAACGCTAAATATCCTTATAGTTTAATTGATTACATTGGTTAATAATTAAACGTTATCAAAATTTATATTTAAATATTAGAGATCTCAGCTTTATTATAATCCGTTTTGTATAATATATTCCATTTGTTTCTGGATCTCGCCTAGCCATGCTTTCGTGTTGTTATGTTGCAGTATCAACATTTACATTTTTTATAAATTGCCACTCCTGATTCCTTATTTTAACAGTGTTGCAATAATTTATGATATCATAAGTAATCCTCTTTTTAATTTTCAAGAGGTTTATTGTTAATCTTGCAACAATTATTTCGCCACGCGGTCGCTTCTTCGAGCATTTTATTATTAAATCAAATTAATCTAGTGTTGCAATGCTGTGTCAATGTCAAAGTGAAAAATAATTTCAGGCACATATTAAATATTAACACGCCTAAGATTATCTCTGAATCAAAAAGGTTACAAATTCTGAATAAATTTGCAATTCTACAAAAAAATACTGAGGGCCAACAGAAGAGAGAATGACCAAAAAGTAAGGTGGATGGATGGAGTTGATCAAAATGTGTTAACGGGAAGACCCAAGCGAGAAATACAAATGGATGACGAAATAAGTTTGCAGAGCCGAATTCATTATATTTGTTATATACAATATTATTGCTGTGTTTGTATGTACAAAAACCAAGTAGTAAATTTTGTTAAACTTAAAACTGCATATTATTATCCTTTTATATCTGAAAATTTGTAAAACAGGCAACAGTGTAAGATGACAATAGTCAGAAATTATAACCTTAAAATCGAACATCTGACAGTGACATTTAAAAACCCTGATTTAAAACATAACCAGCCCCATTTACAATACTTAAACTGTCACTTTTCCATAGCTAGGCGAGATCCAGAAACAAATGGAATGGTGTATATGAACAACTATTTTGTCACTTCAATGCTAACTTATAAAATTTAAGGTTAAGCCAGCCAGATTTTGCAATTTTATTGGTTAATGCTTATACATTGGAAATGTATATCATATTAAAATTAAAATAAATATGCATAAAGTACACATGGACTGCAATATTACGAAGAAATAAATCTGGAGATACATTTTGTTGCTAATGTTATTTCCAAATCGAATTATGTCTTTTATCTGAGATGATTTTTATATTATTAATATAATTTAATAGTAAGAATTAATATTCAGTTACTGTAATTACTTGTAATTATCTAAATCATGAAGTTACCACATTTAAATTCAGCGCGCATTTTTGACGTAGGCGATCTCTACCCCCACTCCAAAATCTTCGATTCTGTCGATCCTTCTTACCGTATACTCGACCGTCCTTGCCCGCGACCTACAGCGCTAGTTGGAGATTAACAGAAATGGTGACGTGACGCCTTGGAAAACTGGTCTGGCGACGAAATCCGCTCAGTTAATCGATTTTTGTGGGCGAAACTGTAAGCGCAGCTGAAATTTACCGGCAGTCGGTAGAGGTTTACGGAGAGACTGTAATATCTCGTCAGTATGTCACAGAATGGTCGTCGGTGACATGTTCTCTACCGGCTGCAAACTTTCGACACCATACTGCGACATGCTGACGAGACGTAAGAGTCTCTTCTTGTAACCTTACTTTTTGATCACCCCTCGTAATAATCTGTTATATAAAATTTGGAAAATCTTAAAAAATTCTCAGAAATGTTTCCAAAATTATTATAAACAATCTAGGCTACTTATTTTCCAAAGAATAATTTTACTATTTTTTTTACAAACAAATCAAATTTGAGCGCCTGTACTAAATTTAAATTTTAAATTACAAAAATTATTAATTGCTCAAACTGAAGCTTCGTTAATCAAGAACTGAAAACATTTCGAAAAAAAATTAAACATTTATTTAAATATTAGAGTTCCCAGCTTAATTTTAAGTTACAAAAATTATTAATTGCTTAAACTGAAGCTTCGTTAATCAATAATTGAAAACATTGCGAAAAAATATATAATTGAACATGTCTAAAAGAAGGTACAGTATAAATTAATCTTGAAAACAATCTAATACAATCTCTACAAAGAGTGTTGTCAAAAGTAAATGAGTGATCGAAAACCCAGAATGGTACACGTGATATTCCATAAGAGTACTATAATAGGTGCGGACTGTTGAGAGTACCGTGAATAGATAGATGCAGGTAGGCAACTGAGCACTGAAAGGAACCTGTTTCATATCCTGTTATTTTGTAAAATGCGAATTACCCTTTAAAAAAATTGTACATCCATCGCGCAAAGTGAATTTCCCGTCATGAATAATAGAATATAAAACGGATTGATTTATGATAATTCTCTCCAAAGACATAAGACAGTTTAATAACAGTTGTATAATGAAAAAATTAACATTATAAACTATTTAAAAAAAAAGACAATTTACGCCATTCTGACGGTACCAAAATTCCGAAATTTTATTTAGATAAATAATCATTTTTTTTTTATTCAAACAAAGAACAAGTCTCTAATATAAAAATAAAAAATATATTATAGTTACTCAAAACATCACCAAGAGTTAAAGACATTTATAAAAAATTGATAAAAATCTATTCGTATCTTACCGGTTTCTATATTCGTATCATCCAATTTACTGCCAATACTTGTCAGTGTCGTAGATAGCTTTTAGTGATGGGGGGGGGGGGGGGTGAGTTAGTACCCTGTTTTATAAATTTATTTATGAACTAAAAATTATGACTTTCCCAGTCTAAACAATTGAGGATTAACATACCTATCGTATTTCACTTGTTAATCGGTTAAAGACTGTTTCACATTTTCACATTAAATCAGCGTTTTATGTGCGTGGCGCATGAAGTAAAATTTCAAGTTTAGAAAAGCCTAAAAGCCTAAAAAAACTAATTCGTATAATGAAAATTATACATATCCCAATGCATGCGCTGTCAATTTTCAGGCAATTGATTTTGACGACTCTTTTCACTTTCTCTTTTCTAAACTATAAATTACTGATGTATTCCGAAATACAATTTAACGTATGAATTTATTACATTATTTTACCTTTCATATAATTTGTGAAATTTATTGGGCCCCCTAAGACGAAATCTCAGGAGGGGCCAAGCGCCCCCCTTTGCCCATATGTGCGCGCGCCCATGAGTATAGTTTTACCTTTCACTCTAAACAATTTGACACCTGAGATTGGCATGCACGTTACTATGCAGTTTAAACATAAAGTAAGAATAAAATAGCCAATATTTAACAATTTATATTTTAAAATATTCTACAACCAAGTGTTTTCAATTTCATTCGTACTTTATTAGAATTATTATTAATTTAATTTCAGTTTGAACGTTGACGGTTGGTGCAAAACTGTATAATTAATACAATAATTCAAAAGGGGTATTAACCCAACCTTTAAACACACTCTGTGATTTACGGTTAATAATCTTATTTATAAGCAGCTGTATGATACCCACAATCCACATAAGAGGCAGCTGTAATTTGGCGATTCCTTAACTCGTGGTGCAGCTTCCTCAAGAAGTTAGGGGGTGCCCCACATGTTGATCAATTTCATTGTCATCTAACATCTGAAAGCGACGTTCGGCACGCGCTCCTTCACAATAACCGATGACCAAGTACAATGACTTTAAGGTCCACGACATCTCAACTTTTGTGCCAACCCTGGGTTGTTTTATCGAACAACTGCACGCGTTTATTGACGGAAAATACGTTGGATAGATAACGCACCTATGAATTCAAATTTTAACTGTTGGTTGTTGACAACAATTAGAGCGCCCAGCGCGCCGTGGCCTCACCATGAATTCATTTACTAAATACAGGTGGTGAAAATGTTAATGATATGTCGTTACTTTGCGCGCATTTTTTTTTTTCAACATCTGTTTGCTATTCTAGTAGGTATCTATTGTTTTATTCAATTAACTTAAAATTTAGTTAAAAACTTAGAATAACTCAATTACTGTTACATAAAATATTACTGTATGTAAAGTTATTTAAATTAAAAACACTTGGTATTGTTTCACAAATTAAAACTTTATTCCGACTAGTTTCGGTTTGTTAGACCATTCTCAAACATTCCTTTAAAAATGGTCTAATAAACCGAAACTAGTCGGAATAAAGTTTTAATTTGTGTTTTTAATTTCAATAACTTTACATATTCTAATATGTTTCACCAAGTGCAAGATGAGAAAATAATTCAAGAAAATATTACTGTGTTTGTCAAAATTGATATTCATACAGTTGTTTGTTCATTTTAATGATTAAGATCAGGGGTCTCTAACTATTTTCTTCGTAGGCCACATATACAATTCTACATGATCGAGTGGGCCAAGATTCAAATAATTGTATAACAAATTGAAAAAATTTAAGAAAAAATCGTTATAATTAATATTTTAAAATATGACATTAATAAAACGTTCTTAAACTATAACTCAATTAGTGGTTCCCAACTTGGTATCTGCACTCCACACATAAGCGCTCACACATATACGAAAAAAAAATGTTTCGACATAAAATTCAATCAGTTGACATTTTATGCAGAACTAAACATACAGGGAATTTTTCTTTTAAGTATAAATATGCCTACGCTTTTCATTTAAATAGTTCAATTTAAAGCTTTGAACGAGTGTTTTCCGCGAAGCGGAGCAACCAAACCTAATTTTTAGGCTTTCCTAAACTCGAAATTTGACTTCATGTGCTACGCGTATTAAACACTCAAAGCACTGAAATATTGTGAACAAGTAAACTTCACTTGAAATCAGTGTCTTTTACGCGTGGCGCATGAAATAACTTTTCGAGTTTAGAAAAGCCTGTAGCGAGCGACCAAACTAAACTTTTAAACTTTTCTTAAATTTCTTTCATGCTAAATCTGGGAGTAGAAAATACTCGTTTAAAGCTTTGAATTGAACTCTTTAAAAAAACAACGAGTATCTGAAGATTTACAGCATATAATTAGGGCTATTCCGTACACGAAATGTTAAATTTAACGTTGTACATGTTATTCTTAGCGTCACATTCTAAGCGCGTTTAATACTTGATACATATCAATTTTAGATTTTTAAATAGATTAGATTATGAGGGCAATAACGTATAAGTTAAATTTAACATTTCGCATACGGAATCGGGAGTAATATATGTACACTTAAAATAAAGCACCCTGTATACTAAATAGCAGTCGAATATGAAATGGAAATTATAAATAAAAAATATTTGAAAACTTTTCAAATTTTGTGTCATTTTAATAAACCAAAAATTTTATACGTTCTATAAATCTACATTCATTTGATCAAACAATCAACAAATGCATTTTTTTAAATTTATTTATTTACCAAAAGATATGTACAATTTTCACACGTATTGCATTTGTCATATAAAATAAGATACAATATAATATAGAATATAAACAATTATATAATGACTTTCATTAAAAATAAAACACATTAAAACATAAAAAATAAAAACGAGTATGTGGTTAATCAATGAAATGTGTTAAACAGCATCCTGCAGAAATTCCGTGACCGAAAATTTGCTTTCTCAATAAGCAGTTCCTTTAGCTTACGCTTAAATAGCTTTAGATTTGTAATATTTTTTATTAAATTGGGCAATTTGTTGTACAAAGAGTTTAATATTTATAGAACGTATAGAATTTTTGGTTAATTAATTTGATAATAGGACACAAAATTGGCTACGTTTTCAAATAATTTTGTCTATCAATTTTTACTTTCCCCCGTATATAATACAAAGGGAAAGTATTGTTTTCGTGAAAATTTTCGAATCAAAAATGTTAGCGGAAATATCCGTTTTGAGGTCCCCTGAGTCGAATAAGACCATTTTTGAAAAATGTCTGTCTGTCTGTCTGTCTGTCTGTGTGTCTGTGTGTGTGTCTGTGTGCGCTGTACCGCAAAAACTGCTAAAGATATCGAGATGAAACTTGAAACTTAAGCTTTTTGTTACAATCGGAAGAACTGAAAAGCTTTTAGTGAAAATCGGAAAACCGGAAGTGGTACTTCACTCTCAGCGTTTTTCAGTTTTTTCAGATGTTTTCAATAAATGTTCATCAACCAAAAAATTCTTTCAAATAAAAGTTGTAGATAATAACAAAATGAAGATGTATTGTTCATTTACTTTTTGTCATAGCACTCTTAGTTTTTGAGATATTTCAAAAGTTGTGTGTTTTATCTAGTTATTGGTGTGTGACAGTGTATGTGTCGAAACAATTGAAAAATGTTTCAAATAAAAGTTATAGTAAATGAAAAACTAAAGATTTTTTGTAGATTCACTTTTTGTCATAGCACTCTTAGTTTTTGAGATATTTAATAAATAGTGTTTTTTATCTAGTCATTGATTTGTGTCAGTGTGTGTGTTGATACAATTGGAAAATGTTTCAAATAAAAGTTGTAGGTAATACAATATTAAAGATTTTTTGTATCTCTACTTTTTGTCATAGCACTCTTAGTTTTTGAGATATTCAATAAATAGTGTTTTTTTATCTAGTCATTGGTTTGTGTCAGTATGTGTTGATCCAATTGAAAAATGTTTCAAATAAAAGTTGTAGTTATCAAAAAGTTGAAGACATTTTGAAAATAATAATGCTACAAATATTTTAAAAGTGATTTAATACGCAATTTACGGTGGAAAGTACTATGATGGACATCACCATTTTTCGTTTATAATTTCCAATTAATGTTAAGAAGACAATATTGGAATATGCCAAAAACAAATAATACACCGTCGAGAGTTTCGAGATACCTATTTTCTGTTTTTGGCGTATTCTAAAAGACCAATACGTATTATTACCATTAATTGGAAATTATAAATGAAAAATTGAAAGAAAATTATTTAAAAACTCAGCCAATTTTGTGTCATATTATCAAATTAATTAAGCAAAAATTCTATACGTTCTATAAATCTAAATCTCTTTGTACAACAAATTGCCCAATATTCTATTACAACTCTCGAGTTATTCTTAATTGAAAGTCGAAAAATGTAGATTTTTTTGGAAATATTTAAGGAAATTAAAGATTAAAATATTCACAACATAGTAATTCTTTGAGGAATCTTCGTAGAATTTCGTATAGATGTTAAGAAGATATCTTTTAAAATAAGTCAAAAACGAAAAAAAAAAACGAAAAAAACAGCGTCAAAAGTTTTCGAGTTATTTACAATTGAAAGTCGAAAAAGTAGAATTTTGTGAAAATATTTAGGGAAATTCAAATTTAAAGCATTCAGCTTAATTTCGAAACCAGTTTCAGTAGCTTCTAAGGTTCCTCAAAAAACACACTCTGGGCCAATGTTGTTCATACTTTCTGTAAAGAAAACTTCCAACGAGTGTTTTCACGCCTTGTTTAACCATGAAGTAAAATTTCCATCGATTTTAGAAAACCGTCCATGAGTACAAGGACGTATGACTATTTGTCTCTGCACCTAATGACTTTTAACACTAAAACAACGATATTGTGATTTAACGGTAAATTATCGATAAACAGGTGTTGGATTACGCATTTATAAAATGACCAGTAATTGAAAAAGTCAATAATTTACAATCCTTAGTTTGGCGGTATTACCACTTTTCGCCTATTTTGCAAATTATGGAATCATACATAGTTCGTTCAATAATAAGTAGTGATTTTTATAAGGGCACCCAATTAATTAATTGGACTGTATTGAATAAAATGAAAGGAATTATAGGGGGTATGTTTCCATTGTGCCTGATTACACGCATTGTGTAATTAATGAAAGAATGTGTGAAAGTTTCGGTATTGATCTCGAAGATATTTGAATTGGCGCGACCTTCCCTAAGATGTGGGGTGCACTGCCCTGTGCAAAGAAATAAGGGCACGTGCCGTTATTGCAGCTGCTACATATGCGCGGCATTATTACCCCAACGGCATAACTTCCCCTAACTAACTAACGTCAGTTATATTTTTGGGCGCACTCGGAAATGAAGTAGGTTAACGTCGCCTCAGGAATAGGGCCGATCGATACATCTAAGATATATTATGATATTTTCTATGGAAGGGTGTCTTTTGCTTTTTTCTGCAAGAGGGTAACAGAGGGTGACTTACCGCCACCGGAATTTCCGTTAGGATCAACACTAATCACACACAGGAAATCACAGATATTTAGTTGTATTATTCAGTAAAAAAATAATAAACATATTAAAACATTTGGAACGCCTGGAAAATCTAAATTTTCAGGCTTCTACACTAAAAACACTAATTTATTCTGGAGTTCAAAAACAGCTATTCCATCTTTTATTACCTTCGCCAAAAGTGAAGTTACAAATCTAAAATAAAAGTAGAGGTTATAAGAGAAAGAATACCTATTATTTTTTGAAAAAATATTTGTCTTTGAATGACATTTTTAATTGCCTCTAAAATAATTGAGAAATTTGAATTGTGATGATATCCCTCAAGGATCTAACAATAAACTAATTATAAGAAAAAACAATAAATTATAACAACTTCTCGAGATTCGTATACTTAATAAAATCGAAATGTATTTGCAAAGATTGGTTTTTATCAAATTTCTGTTAAGTTGGCATCCATATGGAAAATTTACCAGATATACACCAATAATTGCGCCTGCGAAACAAGACAACACCAATTCCATCTTTTATTATCTTCGCCAAAAGTGAAGCTACAAATCTAAAACAAAAGTAGAGGTTATAAGAGAAAGAATACCTATTTTTTTTTTTAAATATTTGTCTTTGAGTGAAATTTTTAAGGGCCTCTAAAATAATCGAGAAATTTGAATTGTGCGGATATCCCTCAAGGATCTAACAATATACTAATTATAAGAAAAAACAATAAATTATAATAACTTCTCGAGATTCGTATACTTAATAAAATCAAAATATATTTGCAAAGATTGATTTTTATCAAATTTCTGTTAAATTGACATCCAGATGGAAAATTTACCAGATTTACACCAACAATTGCGCCTGCGAAACAAGATAACACCAATAATCAACACTTGGTCGTGAAGGCAATAATGAAACATTTATGCATTATCTATGCAAATTAAAATTTGTTAGGTTAACAAATCGCCTTTAATGAACACCGTAAATATTCAACGAAAAATATGAAAGAGTTGAAAGCAAGAAGCTAATCTCTATTGTGAAGGCACCTCCTTCCTGCCAGTCAGAGTGTCAAGGCATTTCAGCTGATAACATCGGACATGACTGTACAGATCCTTTTAAATCCATATTGCAAAGATGGTTTTAAGCGAAAGTGAGAATAAATGAAAAAAATGTATGTACCAAAGGGGGTGTGCATAAAATCTTCTTAGATGTCAAGATAACTAGCCGAATAAATCATATCTATGGAATTCTCGTGGACAAAGCCTCAAATTTTTCTTATAATAAGTGTTCGTTATACAAATTTTGTCAAGAAGAACTGTTTTTATTTTTAATTTCCTGATATGTTTCGATCATAAGAAAGTTCTTTCTAAATAACAGGTAAAACATAAATTATGATATGTAAAGTTATTTAAAGTAAAAACACTTGCGCCCGGTATTATCAACACGTTTTAAAAGACAGTTAAGCTTAAATGATATTTAAGAGTGAATATGCAATATTACCAACTAATTTAAATGTCGTTTAGCGGATAAATACCTGTTAGCGTTAAATGTCCAAATTTCTCTCTGTAACAATTTGAATGGCGATTTAACTTGACGTTTCTAATTTTTAGGTTAAATTACAGTGATTTCCGTTGGGTGGTCGTTATAAATACCCGTTAGGTTTTATAATCATGAATTCAAGTTCGTCAAATTTCACCAACGACTCTTCGGATGAAGAAATATTCAATTACGGACAAAAAGATTCATATGAATATGTATCTAACAACATAACAATATGTAGGAAACAGAAGAAGTCCAAAAAAAATATAAAAAAATTCCTAGAACGATGTCGCTTCAACATTGTATTAGATAAATAATACAGACTAATATACAGGAACATTTTCTTTCAAGTATACGTATCCCAAATTCAGCTTATTTTCTTTAAATCTTTAGATATTGGTTGTTTACTTTTTTTAGAATTTGAAGCTATAAACGAGTGTTTTCCACTCCCAGACTAAGCATGAAGTAAAATTTCGAGTTTAGAAATGCCCCGTGAAAATTTGTCGAGAGTCGCGCAGCGACCCTCGACAAATTTTCTGGGCTTTTCTAAACTCGAAATTTTACTTCATGCGCCACGCGTACAAAACAAAAATATTGTGAATTTATGTATATTTGAACCTCACTTGAAATCAGTGTTATATACGCGTGGCGCATGAAGTAAAATTTCGAGTTTAGAAAAGCCCAGAAAATTTGTCTCGGGTCGCTGCGCGACCCTCGACAAATTTTCACGGGGCTTTTCTAAACTCGAAATTTTACTTCATGCTTAGTCTGGGAGTGGAAAACACTCGTTTGTAGATTCAAATTGAACTCTTCTAAAAAAAACAACGTAAATATTTTTCTTTTAGGTAAACATATGCATAAGCTGTAAACTTTCCGACATCCGTTGTTTTTCAAATGAGCTTAATTTGAAACTTTAAACGAGTGTTTTCCACTCCCAGACTAAGCATGAAGTAAAATTTCGAGTTTAGAAAAGCCCCGTGAAAATTTGTCGCGCAGCGACCCGAGACAAATTTTCTGGGCTTTTCTAAACTCGAAATTTTACTTCCCAGACTAAGCATGAAGTAAAATTTCGAGTTTAGAAAAGCCCCGTAAAAATTTATCGAGGGTCGCGCAGCGACCCTCGACAAATTTTCTGGGCTTTTCTAAACTCGAAATTTTACTTCATGCGCCACGCGTACAAAACAAAAATATTGTGAATTTATGTATATTTGAACCTCACTTGAAATCAGTGTTATATACGCGTGGCGCATGAAGTAAAATTTCGAGTTTAGAAAAGCCCAGAAAATTTGTCTCGGGTCGCTGCGCGACCCTCGACAAATTTTCACGGGGCTTTTCTAAACTCGAAATTTTACTTCATGCTTAGTCTGGGAGTGGAAAACACTCGTTTGTAGATTCAAATTGAACTCTTCTAAAAAAAAACAACGTAAATATTTTTCTTTTAGGTAAACATATGCATAAGCTGTAAACTTTCCGACATCCGTTGTTTTTCAAATGAGCTTAATTTGAAACTTTAAACGAGTGTTTTCCACTCCCAGACTAAGCATGAAGTAAAATTTCGAGTTTAGAAAAGCCCCGTGAAAATTTGTCGCGCAGCGACCCGAGACAAATTTTCTGGGCTTTTCTAAACTCGAAATTTTACTTCCCAGACTAAGCATGAAGTAAAATTTCGAGTTTAGAAAAGCCCCGTGAAAATTTATCGAGGGTCGCGCAGCGACCCTCGACAAATTTTCTGGGCTTTTCTAAACTCGAAATTTTACTTCATGCGCCACGCGTACAAAACAAAAATATTTTGAATTTATGTATATTTGAACCTCACTTGAAATCAGTGTTATATACGCGTGGCGCATGAAGTACAATTTCGAGTTTAGAAAAGCCCAGAAAATTTGTCTCGGATCGCTGCGCGACCCTCGACAAATTTTCACGGGGCTTTTCTAAACTCGAAATTTTACTTCATGCTTAGTCTGGGAGTGGAAAACACTCGTTTGTAGATTCAAATTGAACTCTTCTAAAAAAAACAACGTGAATATTTTTCGTTTAGGTAAACATATGCATAAGCTGTAAACTTCCCGACATCCGTTGTTTTTCAAATGAGCTTAATTTGAAACTTTAAACGAGTGTTTTCCACTCCCAGACTAAGCATGAAGTAAAATTTCGAGTTTAGAAAAGCCCCGCGTAGAAAATTTGTCGAGGGTCGCGCAGCGACCCGAGACAAATTTTCACGGGGCTTTTCTAAACTCGAAATTTTACTTCATGCGCCACGCGTATAAAACACTGATTTGTTTTGTACGCGTGGCGCATGAAGTAAAGTTTCGAGTTAAGAAAAGC
Organism: Philonthus cognatus; assembly: GCA_932526585.2. Classification (NCBI taxonomy): domain Eukaryota; kingdom Metazoa; phylum Arthropoda; class Insecta; order Coleoptera; family Staphylinidae; genus Philonthus; species Philonthus cognatus. The sequence continues at coordinate 45,987,863 of OW052244.1, forward strand.
CCAGAAAATTTTCACGGGGCTTTTCTAAACTCGAAATTTTACTTCATGCTTAGTCTGGGTGTGGAAAACACTCGTTTATAGCTTGAAATTCAAAAAAAAAAAACAACCAATATCTAAAGATTTAAAGAAAATAAGCTGAATTTGGAGCGACCTGAGACAAATTTTCTGGGCTTTTCTAAACTCGAAATTTTACTTCATGCGCCACGCGTATAAAATACTGATTTCAAGTGAGGTTCAAATATACATAAATTCACAATATTTTTGTTTTGTACGTGTGGCACATTTAGAAAAGCCCAGAAAATTTGTCTCGGGTCGCTGCTTATGCATATGTTTACTTAAAAGAAAAATTCCCTGTATAACCAAACAAGTGTTTTATAAAACGAAACACGAACGAACTGACTGCAAAAATTAGAGGTTATAATTCAGTGTTACCTAGCTGCAAATATGAAATTTACCAAAACGCCATATACAATCTATTGACAATAGATGCTAAAATGACGTTTACTTAAAAATCCTTTACAAAGGTTTATAATAGACCTAAACATCATTTAACTAAATTCCTGTTTAAAAAAAGTTGAGAATACCGGGCGTTGGTGTTGTTTCACAAATTAAATTATGATTTATAATTAATTATCTAAACTGAGAACTGTTAACTTTTTTGAAAACTATTCTGGAAAATGGAATGAATTTCGGCAACATAGACTTAGTAGCGTATTCAGCTCTTGGTCCTACAAGAAAATATATCTATAAATCAACAAAAAATGCGATTAACAGTCCTACACAGTGGTGTAGATAGGGGGAAGAGATTTAGGGGATCAGTCCCCCCATGAGTCTTGAAAATTAAGAGAATAAAACAAAAGGCTATTTTTCTGTTAGCGATTTATTTTGTTACAATTCTACTTCAAGAGCTACGCGTATAAGACATTATTTCAAGTGAAGTTCACTTGTTAACAATATTTGTGTTTAATACGTGTGGCGCATGAAGTAAAATTTCAAGTTTAGATAAACCTGAAAATTTGGTTTTGGTTTCTTAAAGTTATACAAAAACAAGTACAAAAGTGATGGTGTGTCCATCGTAGCACTATCATTTAAGCAATTGATGATTGACATACTAAACGTATTTCACTTGTTAATTGGTTAAAGACCATTGCACATTAAATCAGCGTTTTACATGCGTGGCGCATGAAGTAAAATTTCGAGTTTAGAAAAGCCTAATTTGGCTCGGTCGCTTCGCTTCGCTACGCGCCCGAGCCAAATTTTCAGGCTTTTCTAAAATCGAAATTTTACTTCATGCTTAACCTAGGAGTGAAAAACACTCGATTTAACTTTGAATTGAAGTCGTTTTAAAAAAAAACGTATGCATACAGCGTGTAATCGAACTAATGTACATCCTCTTAAGGGCGTATACACAAAATATTTTGACAGCAATTGCAGCAAAAATAAAATCGGAAAAAAACTATTGGATTTTTCATAATTTTTCATGCATTTTTTACTTTTTGAGAACTTCTGGTTACCTGTGCTCATGATATTTTTCGTGGATGCGTAAGTTGTTGTATTTTTTATTTACTTTTACTACTGCGAGGCGCATAAATCACTTCGCACTCGTCTCGCACTCGTCTCGTCTCGAATGACTAGATGAAACTAGGTCACTCATTTGTGGTATTGTTTATTTACTGTTACTACTGCGAGACGTATAAATCACTTAGCACGCACTACACACACACACTGTCTAGAATTACTAGATGAAACTGGGTCACGTATAAGTGTTCAAATTGACGTCCGCCGCACTCAATGCACATTTGGGCTCTACGTATCCAATTTGCACGAACAGTAGCAAACATTTCACGAGGTTTTTCACGAATAGTATTAGCCGCGGCGTTTACTCATTGTATCAGCATTTCAGCATTGTCAATTTCCGTAGTGTAGACTTCACTTTTAAAGTATCCCCAAAGAAAAAAATCTAAAGGGTTTAAATTCGGACTTCTTGGAGGCCATGGTACAGGGCCTCCACGACCAACCCAACGTCCTGGAAACTCATCATCCAAATATCTTCTAACGCGCCTTTCATAGTGAGCTGGCGCACCATCTTGCAAATGCCACATTCTTCTAAGAACCGCTAAGGGTACATTTTCTAGAAGATCTAAAAGGTCATCTTGCAAAAATCGTAAATATCGTTCTCCATTCAAATTAAATGGGAACATAAATGGCCCAATTAATTGATCATTTAAAATACCTGCCCAGATATTAAGGGAGAAGCGATGCTGGAAATGAGTTCTACGCGTAACACGAGGATTTTCTATTGCATAAACATGCATATTATGGAAATTAAGACACTAAAATGTCTTTGGTAAAGTTAGGATTTTGAACATTTTGTGCCAAAATCCATTGACAAAATGCAATTCTTTTGGGAAAATCATGGGGTTGAAGATGTTGTACACGCTGGTAGTGATACGGATAAAAATTATTGTCTCATATAACACTGCTGACAAATGTGTGCAATACATTTAGCTGAGCGGCGATAATACGGGTACTTAAACCAGGATCCGCTTCCAACAGATTCAAAATTTCATCTTCCGCTCGCAAATATCGCATTGGACGGTCACCACCTTCGACGGCTCCAGCGACGGCGACGGGCTGCAAACTTCCAGTGTCGCGTGCTCTTTGTAATAAATTTCTAAATCGTTTTGGCGGTGGTAAGTGTCGTTCAGGAAATCGCTCTTGATAAATTCTTACAGCTTCCGCGGAATTACACCGAGTTTCACCGTAAATAAGAAACATGTCTGCCAATTCAATGTTTGAATAAACGTATCGCGCCATGTTACAAAATGTAGATGTTTCATGGAATAAGTTTCACCATAGACTAAACAGCAAACTATTTTTATGTTTAAAAATCATCCACCCTCGCCGCTCTTATCTAAACATTTCAATCAGAGTGGAGATAATGTGAAGTGTGAACCTAATAAGGAAAAATATTCAATTTCATGAACACGTTTAGAAAATATTCGGAATTTAGTCAGCAATGCATACTTATGAAAACGATAACATAGACATAATTCTTCACAATCTGACCCACTTTTCTCTAGATGGTGTAATTCGATATCCAAATCGTTTAAAAACTACCAGTCTATGTGGAATCTCTCTTAAAATACGCAATGTGCGCGTATACCAGATACCACAAACATGTGGCCTATTATTATTAATTATTTTTAATAATTATTTGTGAGCTATCTACTAAAGGTATGGTAATTTCAAATGCAGGTATTGTTTATTTAAACGCTGCCCCTTATGTGGTAGAGAGCCTGTACAGTAGTTCGTTTACACGCTGTATATATAATTAAAACAAAAACTCCCCGTATTTAATTTTAACACGTTATCTTGATCTGTCTACGTTTTTTAATGTATTGTGTTCAATTGGAGATTCTATAATAAATAAAGAAATACAAGTACAAAAATGTTTAAAAGAAAAAGAAAATATATTATTTTCATTAATGCAAATCTACTAATGGTCCTATAACTTTAAGACGTGAAAGAATTATATATTTTTTGTATGGTATAATAAAATATGCTAATTTCTTAGTAGATCTTGAGAATTTTAAATAAATTCGACTATCGGTACAATTTTGGTAAACCATTGAAATAAACAAAATTGGATTCGAGTTCTGTATTTCGGCACCGGATACCCACAGACGCGTTTCGGACTTCAAGGTCCTCTTTAGTGTGGTCTTGACCCAGTGCTGAGGAATACTGAACATTTCTTACTATCAAAATTGAATTTGTGTTCACTATTCCGGCACCAGGTAACCACAGACGCGTTTCGGACTTCAAGGTCCTCTTCAGTGTGGTCCCGACCCAGTGCTGAGGAATACTGAACATTTCTGACTATTTCAAGCCAATATGTGAAAATCGTCACTGACGATGCCACTATGAAGCATTAGATGGCGTTAGCTATCGAAATCATTAATAGTTTTCACATATTGGCTTGAAATAGTCAGAAATGTTCAGTATTCCTCAGCACTGGGTCGGGACCACACTGAAGAGGACCTTGAAGTCCGAAACGCGTCTGTGGTTACCTGGTGCCGGAATACTGAACACAAATTCAATTTTGATATTTGTTTTCTGGTTTCACAAACAGAGTTCTGCTCGCTCGTGGACGAAACAGTGACCTGTATATGCACTTTGTGCATTCGTGTCACTGACGATGCCACTATGAAGCATTAGATGGCGTTAGCTATCGAAATCATTAATAGTATTTCTTACTATATCTTACTATACTGAACTCAAATACAATTTTGATATTTGTTTTCTGTGGTTACGCAGAGTATAGCTCCGTGGACGAAACAGTGACCTATATATGCACTTATGCATTCGTGTCATTGACGATGCCAACATTGAAATAAAGTATTCAACTTAGGTTATTTAGGGGTCTCACAACTTTAATTTTCGAAACAACATTATCGTTTTCTGGTCTGAGTAAATAAAAATGGTAATTTTTGAAAAATTTAGTATTTCCAGTTACAGTATGTAAAAGTAAAATACCTTATTCTGAAATAAAAAACAAATGCACTTCAGATTTACTTGTATAAAATTCATTAAAATTACTATTACCACCGTTATCAAATTGAAAATTGGTCAAACTGGAAGAAAAATCGTATACGCCAAAAGTTGACTAAAACACCAACTCTATTTATTTTAGTCATAAATTTAACAATAAAAAAAACTGCGAAATTAGTTTATAATTGATCAAATAACGAGTGTTTCCAATCCCAGATTAAGCATGAAGTAAAATTTCGAGTTTAGAAAAGCCTGAAAATTTGGCTCGGGCGCGTAGCGAAGCGAAGCGACCGAGCCAAATTAGGCTTTTCTAAACTCGAAATTTTACTTCATGCGCTATGCGTGTAAAACGCTGATTTAATGTAGAATGGTCTTTAACCAATTAAGAAGTGAAATACGTTTAGTATGTCAATCATTAATTGCTTAAATCAGTGGTGGGGAAACTTTTTTTAAGACGGGCCATTTGTAATAACCAGACAATCGTAGCCGGCCAAAGAATAATGCTTAATCGTAGGTAGGTAGTTTTTATGCGGGTCGTCACATTACGAAGTAAGAACGCGCTCAAACATTCTCACGAAGGCACTGTTAAACGGGCCGGATTAAACCTTTCCGCGGGCCGGACTTAGCCCGCGGGCCGTAGTTTCCCCATCACTGGCTTAAATGATAGTGCTACGATGGATACACCATCATTTTTTGTACTTGTTTTTGTATAACTTTAAGAAAATAAATTTATGAGATTAAATACTAACTCAAAGTTATACAAACAAATTAAAAAGTGCTTTATTGTGAAACATAACATTTTAGTTTGCGATCTGTACCTGCGTTACTCACAGCAACAGTTTTGTTTAAGCAGGACTTAAATTTAAATAATCATTTAAGTTAAACTATACTGATTTTTTTGATAATTTTTTTTTATTAAATATGTAAAATTCTAGTAACAGTCCATCTATAGTTTAAGGTTTGTGATGTATTTCCATTAGTTACGTAGTATAACAAGGCCGTAGCTAGAAACAAAAATCAGAGGGGGATATACAAATTTCGGGGGGGTTTTACTGGTAAAAATATTGTTTTTGCTCTTTTAGGGTCACTTTTACATACAAAAATTTAACATTTAGAACATTTCGGGGAGAGGTTGAACCCCCATACCCCCATCCGAAATTTTCGAAATGTTAAATTTTTGTATCCCCCTCCCATGGCTACAGCCTTGTAGTATAATATATATAAAAAACCATTTTGCTTTTTAACCGACTAAACAGAAAATAATTTAGGTCGTATTCCGAATAAAAAACCTGTATCTCCAGTTGGCCTATCAAAAGGTACGCCGTTTGGAAATTTTAACACGAGATTTCGGTAATAATTATCTTAACTCAAATAAAAACACTTAATTTTCGACTAATTTTTGTATTTCGTGACAATTATTTTGAAACACTGCCACTTCCTCAGACGAAAAACGTAGAATATTTACAGATTTCTTAAAAGGATTTTTATAAACGCATTTAAAAAGTGTAAATATAATAAGTACTACTCCACAAAAATCAGGAGTGTTGCGAAACAATTGACGTAAAATCCAAACAATTGTTGAAAATCGAGTGTTTTCACGTAAGTCATATTGGATTTTCAATTATTATGTGAAGAACTTATAAACATTTCAAAATCCATATTCATATGAAAAGCTATACAGGGTGTTTTTCTTTTTAGTATACATATTCCAATTATATGCTGTAAATTATCCGATATTAGTTGTTTATTTTTAAAAATCAATTTGAAGCTTTAAAGGAGGGTTTTCCACTCCCAGATTAAGCATGAAGTAAAATTTCGAGTTTAGAAAAGACTGAAAATTTGGTTTGGTCGCGTAGCGCGGAGCGACCAAACCAAATTTTCAGGCTTTTCTAAACTCGAAATTTTACTTCATGCGCCACGCGTATAAAATACTGATTTCAAGTGAAGTTCACTTGTTAACAATATGTCAGTGTTTTTAGTGATTAATGCGCATGTCGCATAAAGTAACATGCTTTTAAATTTACTTTCATATCCTAAAGAATTAAAGGTAAGGTTAGAGTAAAAACATAAGCAGTATAAAATATAAAAACAAATTTAAATTAATATCGACTTTCTACAAAAATGTAGTCTCGTTGAGACTTCTCCAAATATTCATTGACAATATCTCAACGAGACTAAATTTTTGCAGAAAGTCGATATTAATTTTAATTTGGTTTTATATTTTGTGAATATTCTGCAAACTATATTTTGAACTTCACTTGACATCAGTGTTTTATACGGGTGGCGCATTAAGTAAAATTTCGAGTTTAGAAAAGCGTGAAAATTTGGTTTGTAGATGTAGAGCATCTGTCTGCTTGCCTCCAATTTTGTGTTCTACACGTGACACGCCATTTGTGTTTAATCTTTTGGTCTGTTTGCAGGTTAGACCGATTTTCCTGGATATTTTTGGAACCAAATTTGCAATATGAGTCGAGAGAGAGTGAAGTATTGCATGATTTGTGGTTGTGCAGAAGATGAAGTGAAGAAATTGTTCTGTTTACCACGAAATCGGAAATTGTCATTATTTCAAAGTATTTACAATTACTCGACCAAACCAAATTTTCACGCTTTTCTAAACTCGAAATTTTACTTCATGCTTAACCTGGGAGTGGAAAACACTCGTTTGAAGCTTCAAATTAAACTCTTTTAAAAAAAGCGTTTGTATACTTAATAGGAAAATTCCCTGTATATCGCATGTTGAACAAAAAAAACCTCTAGAGTGCTATGGAAAATATTGCAGGTTTGCAACTTTGAAATTATATATTATATTTATTACGTCTGACGTTTTATATGTCAATTTATAAAGCGTGTAGCCAACTTAAATTAAAAAAAAGATTAAATCATGGCATTCTAGGGTTTTTTTTTATCAAATCACCTCTTTCTAAACGAGAGTAATGTGCAGATTTTATTACCTTATAAATAGATATTAAAATAGTTTTTAGTTTTATTATTCATAATAAAAGAGCTTCGCACCAACAAATCTTTTCTAAACTCGAAATTTTCATTCATGTTTAATCAAGGAGTAAAAATTTAAAACTCAACGCGATCGTCTGAAACTACCTTTAATCATTTATTAATAATGCAGTCAGTTTTCTATATTTCCAAGTTCACTCATATTTTTAAAACTTTCAGAAACATGCGTGTGAAAATAATGCGCAAGTGAAATATCGTATCTGCCTTTGTTAAACTCAGATCATAATCGTAGCCCTATTTAAAATTCCCGGCGCGCCTCTGATTTAAACATCTCCATACCTCGAATGTTCGTGATTGTTTTGGCGGAAAGTGAAGTAAAGCATGCCCCGTTTTCAGTTTTATGATACCGGTTCAAATTGCGCATTTAACTTTTGTCGTGGGCTGAAGAAACGCTGATGAAATTGGACGGCTGGTGTGCTAATTGTTGTAATTGTGCTTTCTTCGAATTTTTCACATGCTGAATTAATTCGATTTTAATTGTTTAACACTTGCATACCTACGTGCATTACAACAAATTAAATTTAATGATTTATTAACGCAACAATTTTAATCAGAAATTGTTTTAAATACTCGGTATATTTGCACCACGACTGATTAACTTTAATCATCCACTAATCATTGATTAAACTATTGAAAAAGTCAACCCACTGAGCAAAGAAACGTCGCATGACACGTTGCATCAATGTTACCGCTCAACACGAAACGTGCGTTTTAAGTTGCATGAACGTTGAAAAAACGTTGAATAAACGCTGAATGTACGCCTGCAGGAACGTTGCATGCTAACGTTTAAAGAAAAATGTTGCTGCGCCGTTGACAAAGCGACGCCTATGCAATACGAGCGTTTACTCTGATTTGTATGCAACCCAACATACGAATGTATGTATGTTGCATACGATAAATGCATAGAATCCGTATTGTATACAACCCAATGTGCAGCAATTAAGTGAACGTTACAGGAATGTTTCTCTCGTAATCTTAATGCAAAATTCATTTCTGGGCTTAAATGGGTCAAAAAATACAAATAAGTTGCATACGATAAATGCATAGAATCCGTATTGTATACAACCTGATGTGCAACAATTAAGTGCAGGTTACAGGAATTTTTCTCTCGTAATCCTAATGCAAAATTTATTTCTGGGTTTAAATGGGTCAAAAAATACAAATATGTATTGGTAACAAGAAAAAACTGTTTTACAAAAAGTAATGTGTAGTCTAGGGGAGACAGTACCCCGGAACCTAAGTACCTAGAACCCTTAAACTCTGAAAACATTAAAATATTGTTAACAAGTGCATGAACCTCAATTGAAATCAGCGTCTTACACGCGTGGCGCATGAAGTAAAATTTTGAGTTTAGAAAAGCCCAGAAAATTTGTCTCGGGTCGCTGCGCGACCCTCGACAAATTGTCACGGGGCTTTTCTAAACTCGAAATTTTACTTCATGCTTAGTCTGGGAGTGGAAACACTAGTTTAAAGCATTCGGTTGAATTCTTTTTAAAAAACAACGATTATCTGAAGATTTACAGCATATAATTGGGACATATTTACTTAAATGAAAAACTCTTTGTATGTTCAATGTCCATGAAATGTGTAAACAACGATGCTGCATTACAGCAACAGTTTCAACAATTATACAATTGTAAAGTTAATTATTTAGTATTTTCAATATTTAACACTTATTTAAATATTAAGTAGGTTCTTTTATTCTGGGTGAGGTTAAAATAACTTGATGTTTTTATATAACGAATATCAATTCTATTTTCTTAACTGAGAAACTTGTGAATATTACAATATAATATATTTAGAGACTTTAACTAGATTGCTTAACGAAGTATATTGAATTTAATCGGAGTAAGTAATATTTTTACTGTCTTGCGTTCGAGAGTCAAATCAGAAGTCCCAAATAAAATCTAATAGTAATGAATAATGGTTCTTCGTTAAGCAAACAATGCGTAAGAAGGGGCACGCATAAGCCGGGGTGAACTTTATCATCTTTAGCGGAATTTTTCCATTAAGTACAAATTCTAATTAACTATTTATTCTTCCCAGGCTTATCTGTGCTCTAGCATTAGCAAATGCATTCTGATAATAACATTTAGCAATGAATAATATTTAAGTAAATATAAACAACAAACATCAATAAGTGAAACAAACATAAATAAATTTAAATATGATTATCAAAAATGCACGATACTAAAGTATTAAATTATATAAATGAAATAAATATACAGATGGGTACATTACACTTCCCCCCTTAAACAACAAAAAAATAGGTCATATGTAATTTGATATATTTTTTTTAGAATTAGAGTTTAAAAAGAATATAAAATACATTTGTAAAAGTCCAAAACAACATACATAATTATATACAATACATAAATGCACACAGTTTTACAAAAACATTTTTTAAAAGTTGAGATATTTATTTTTTTTTATCTTCTTTTTTTTAGCATTTTATTTTATTTTCAAATTTTAAACAGAGAAAATAATTAATTAGAAATTAAATATATATACAATAAACACAATAATAAACCCAATAACATAAATTTGAAAAAGATTCTTGCACATAACATTTTTTTTTAGAATTAAAGATTAAAACAAATTCAAGATAAAATAGTCAAGTTACAAAACAATATATATACAATACATAAATAAATCATTGTGAAAACTTGAGATACTATTTTTTCTTTCCTTTTTTTTATTTTTTATTTAAAACACAGAAAAAAATCAATAAAACCCAAAGATATATACAAAACACGCAATAATAAACCCAATTTTAAGTTTGAAAGAGAATCTTGTTATTTTTTTTATCTTCATTTTAGATCAATTTTATATTGTTCAAATTAAAATAACAATAAACATTTTCAACATTTACTAAGTATTAAAAAATCTGCAATAAAATAAATAAGATTTATACAAAAACATATAGAAAAAATACATACACAATAAAATTCACTTCACTATTTCCTGAAAAAAATTACACATTATTTATGTAATTGAAATAATTTTACAAACCAGGAACCCAATGTGATCAATTTACCAAAACAATAATCTTAAAATGAAAAGTAAACTGTGCTTTTTAAATGTTTTAGATATGGATACTATGTTATAGTTCAATTAACCTGAAAAACACACTCATTTTGAGTAAGGTTATATTGACTAAACAATTACCAATAGTACAGAAACATATCATAATAACACCTATTTATAACACATACAATTTTATTTATATTGAGTAAATCAACAAAAGAACATAAATGATCCTGATTTAATAAAAAAATATTTCCAATTACTAAAATAAAATGAAATACGTTTTAAAAATTTCTTTTTAGATAATTTGTTTTACTTTTTTTAATAAAGGAATATAAGAAACATAGTGAAATCCAAATATAGCAGCATGAATACAATACCTCTAAGACCCAAATAAACTTGCTCTCCTTAAGAATTTGACATTATGTCAAATAAATAATAATTATCTATCAAGACTTAAAGAAAGTTTCGTTTTTATTATTTTAACTATAGACCGTAATTATATCGAACACACTTGTCGCAATGGAAACCTATTTTAAATTCGTTATACCGTTTACCTAATAAATCACAAACATTATTTTGCAAGAACCATATAAAAACATAAATCAACTAATTTTAATTAAATATTGCACATAATGCTCTCGTCAATAAAATATCAAATTTGAATATCAAAAAATAAAACTTATTTAATCTTATAACAAAACAAAAGATAAATATTCCATTGCATATATTCTTAATTTAATTGATTGCATCTAAATTATTATAATAAAATATATGTACGTAAGTAAATTTGAATAAAAATAAGAATGAATTTATGTTAATTTATTAATTTATCACTGAAATCTGCTTTGAAAAAACATTTTATTTTCAAAATCTTGTTATATTTTACACAAAACATTTTATAATTTTTAGTTCTATTGCTAAAATTTGGAAAATATTTTTTAAAACGACATTTACTATTATTTAACAAATCTTTTTGATAATTATCATTTATTTTTAAATTTCCAAAGTTTATTTTATAACAGTTCATTAAATTATTTTTATAAATCTTTAATTGTCGACGATTATTTTTTCTAATTTGACTTCCTCTTAAGCATCTTTTATTTGTATTTTTGACAGAAATTATACTTAAATCATTATTTAAATTTAGATGTTTAAACCTTTCTCCAATACTCTTATCATGTTTGCAATTTTTGTTTATAATTTGATGATTTCTGAATACATTTTTCATTTTCTTTGGTAAAAATCGTGAATTTAACTTAAAATTATTTTTAAATTCTGCTATAGAATAATTATAGTAAATTCTACCAAGATTACTGTTTCTTTTATTATTAATATAATCATTACATAAAATGTGATTTTGACTAGAAACATTACTTATTTTATTTTTAACTTCTTCTCTCTTCGAAAGATTTGTGAAATGATTACTAATATCTTTTTCTAATGTATCTGTTGAAATACAAAAATAATTATTTTTGTTTTGAACAATATCACTCAAATTATAATTTGTTATTACGCAATTTGGTAACGAATTTCCTAATATATCACTATTTGAATGGCAAAAATTACTATCTAAACAAATATTAGACTCAGGATTATTATTAACATTTTCAGTTTCAAATGTAGCACAAATATTTACCGTATCTTCATCACTATTATCATATTTTTGACTTGAAATAATATTTAAATTGCAACAATTATCTGACGTTACTTCAACAATAGAATCATTTTTAATTCCACTATTAATACCAAATTCTATATTATTATTATCACAATTTTCTTCAATTTCACAGTGAACATAATTAGCATTTTTAATTACATTTTCTGTAATATCAGGAGAAACATCAATAGTACATACTTTTGAAATAATTTTATCATTAGGAAAAATATTATTTATATTGTTATTAAGTATCTCATTTCTCGTTTTATTATCATTATTTAGTTGTAATTTTACATCAAGACTCGAGTTTTCAGAAATAATTTGATTATTTTTAAGATTACTATCATTATCTACGTTAACTTCTTTATCATTGCAACTTATGTCATTATCAACTTCAGTAGATTGAAGAGTTGATTCAGGAATATTTTGGCTACATTTATATTTTTCTTGTAAATCTGATGCTTTTATTGGAATTTGATGTTTATAGTTGTTAGTTATAAATTTAGACATAAAATTAATATTACTTCCAATTAAATTAAAATAATTACTACACTCATTATCAGAAACCTTGGAATTACATTTATCATTTGAATTAAAATTTCTAAGAATATTTGAATTTTCATTATTCCAAAAATCGGATGAATTTTGTCTTTTAAAACAATCACGAATAACGTGTCCAAATCTTTTGCAATAATTGCATTGAATTTTTGATTGAGACAATTGAATATTTTTATTATTTAAATTATTGTGAAGACAGTCACGTGTAAAATGGGAATTTAAATTACAAATATGACAAAATTTTTAAGAATTAGTGCCTTCTAATTGATTTCTAGTGACATCCGATTCTTTTTCACCTTTTGCAATTTGTATTGCTTCTTCTAGTGTTTCTGGTCTCATTGGTTTTACTAATGCCTTTATATTATGTTTTAAACCATTAATAAACACGGCTAATAATTGTTTATTTGTTAAATTTAATTGAGCTAACTGGGCTTCCTCGCTTAATGTTCTGTCTAGTGATTTAATCAAAAGGTCCCTGCATTTTTCTATTCTATTTGAATATGTTGTAACACCTTCATTTGATTTTTGAAAACATGAATGTAATTCGGCTATAATACTGGCATAATTAGCTTTTAATGAAAAATTATCTCTCAGAAATTGTTTAAGTTCGTCCCATGTATTTATTACCCTACTTCTAGTTAAAACACCCGCTTCACCTAAAATTTTATTTTTTATTGAAAGCAAAAACTGACCTTGTAAGTTCTCGGGTATATATTGATAAACATCGCTACAGCAATTAATAAAATATTCTAAGTTATTGGAAGTAGAATCAAAAGTTACAGTTAATTGACTACTAAAATGAATTAATGTGTTAATATCCCCATTAGCTGCCATTTTTTTTTTTCGTTGATAGATTTTAATTTTAAGTAAAAGAAAAAAAAAATTGCTATTCAAAATAAAATTTAAGGAAATTGATTCTAAAGAAAATTGCGTAAAATGGTTCCCAGTTAAGTAGAAATTATTTCACTCACATTAAGACAATTATGAACATTGTAGGCTCGGTTTCTTGGAATCTCGATGATGATCCTGGTCCTGATTTTGTTCTGCGAGGACGTTCACTGAGTCCTAATCCTGGGGCACGTCGGCGGTGATGTCCAGTTAGCTCCGGGTCCTGATGTGGGCTCGTGGAGTCTTTATCCTAGGTCACGTCAGTGGGGTTGTCCAGGTGGCTCCGGGTCCCTCGCAAAGTCTAGGTCTCGGATCTCGTCGGTGATGATGTCCAGTTGCCTCGAATTTACTTTCGATAATTACACAAGTTCTTATATAAAAAAAACCTCCCAGAATTCCAAAATCGACTGCGCCAATTATAAAGTTAATTATTTAGTATTTTCAATATATAACACTTATTTAAATATTAAGTAGGTTCTTTTATTCTGGGTGAGGTTAAAATAACTTGATGTTTTTATATAACGAATATCAATTCTATTTTCTTAACTGAGAAACTTGTGAATATTACAATATAATATATTTAGAGACTTTAACTAGCTTGCTTAACGAAGTATATTGAATTTAATCGGAGTAAGTAATATTTTTACTGTCTTGCGTTCGAGAGTCAAATCAGAATTCCCAAATAAAATCTAATAGTAATGAATAATGGTTCTTCGTTAAGCAAACAATGCGTAAGAAAGGGCACGCATAAGCCGGGGTGAACTTTATCATCTTTAGCGGAATTTTTCCATTAAGTACAAATTCTAATTAACTATTTATTCTTCCCAGGCTTATCTGTGCTCTAGCATTAGCAAATGCATTCTGATAATAACATTTAGCAATGAATAATATTTAAGTAAAAATAAACAACAAACATCAATAAGTGAAACAAACATAAATAACTTTAAATATGATTATCAAAAATGCACGATACTAAAGTATTAAATTATATAAATGAAATAAATATACAGATGGGTACATTACACAATGTTAAAAATGTAATGTTACCATTTTTAATATATATCCAATGTTTACTACACAATCTTGCATAAAAGTCAAATCGTAATGATTATATAATGTTGTGTTTGCCGCAATCGTTTTGAAACGTAATAAAGCAATGTTAAATTTTAGTATTATTTTTAACATTTAGGTAATATATATAAATCAATATTGCACGGAAAACGTTTATAGAATGTTTTTAATGTTGCTAAAACTTTGTTGTAATAATTTTAATACAATGTTTTAGTTTAGTATTATGTTCAATATTCGTGCAATGTATGCAAATACTAGAATACTGGGTGCCCGTAATTTGACAGAATGTATGGGGATCTTAGTTATTTGAAGAGATAGAGAGTGAGTTAAATTAGGGCAGAGTTATTGCCTACCAATATTCTGAAAACAAATTTAAAATATATCTTTTTTTTCCGAGATATCACCAAAAAACGATGTTTTGACATTTCGTTTTTATTTTTTTATTCAAAAATTAATGAATCTAGACATTTACAACTTTTACATTTTATTTTTATGAACGTGATGTATAATTTATTTTTGATTTAATATATAATCAGTGGCGTAGATAGGAGGGGGGGGGGATTTGAGGGATACATCCCCCCCTCATGAGTCTTCAGTGTTTTTCTGTTAGCGATTTGTTTTGTTATTTTTATTTTGTTTTTATATACATCTAAATAGTGATGTTAGTGGTAATTTACCGTAATTTGTCGTAAATGTAAGATATTCAAAGCATGTCTTTTTTATCAATATGCAACTGTGTAAAGAATTTGTAAATACAATTTACTAATCACCAAGGCCGTAGCCGGAGGGGGAGAAATGGGGGTTTAAACTCCCCTAGAAATTTTCGAAATGTTAAATTTTACTATGTAAAAGCTACCCCGTTAGGTCAAAAACAAAATGTTTACCAATAATCCCCCCTAAAATTTGTTTCTGGCTACGACCTTGCTAATCACTGATTATATTAATTGACTTGAGTGCAAATGGGCTAATCACTGATTAAGTTAATTGACTTGAGTGCAAATGGGCAAAACACTTTAATAGATAAACCAAAAAATGCGACATTTTTGATAGTTTGTCAGTTTTGACATTTCACTTTCCATATCCTATCCTTTTTACAAATTATGTTTTAAATTAAATAATAGATCACATCAAATAAATTTGTGTAGCCTAATCGCTTTAAATATTATCATGAACGTTTCTAAAAATTGTCAAAAACTAACATGGATCATACATTTTTAATTATAATTATATTTTATTTTAAATTTTTAAGCAATCATAACTTCTATTACCTTAAATCAAATTGTCACAACCAACAAACATTATAAAAATTTGCAAAGCAAACCTCCAAATTCACCAAATCGAAAACAATGTAAAAATAACAATTTCCACAGGAGCATTGAGAAAAAAAAATAGATAAATAAGCTTAACTTGATAATTGTAACAAAAAATATACATGTATACAAATATATAATGTCAAAAAAATTAAAATCCTCTACAAACATTAATAAAATTATATAATTCGTAAACAAAATTAAGTAATGTTTGATTAACATTGAAACAACGTATAATGTTGCTACAATGTTGATATAACGTTATTTGTTTTATTTTCTCAGTGGGATACGTCTAATATATCCACACTTAAGTCGTAAAAATTATAAATTTCCTTTGGTGGGATAAAAATTGGTCATATTCTTGTTAAATTATGGACTGCAGGTCATCACATCCACAGCATCCCGAGCGCAGTGCACGCTAGATTATTTTAAAAGGCTCGGTAGGTGTGGCATCTTAAGTCTAACCGTCACTCCGTACGATGAACTTAGCTCGAATTTATTCTAAATTCTTTTTATGCTGCAAGTGAGAGCGAGCGTTTGTTTATAAAACCATGAGCTAGTCTGTATGGAAGTTATGCGCACTAGGAAGGAACAAAGATAAACGAACTGCATACCCATATGAGTACATGCATGAATATGTTTATGTAATATATAAATTCTTTTTTATGTAATACATAAATTCGAACATTAATCACTTGAATTATTAGTTGCATAAAATAGCACAAAAATCGCTGAAATTATATTAAATATTAGACATTATTTAATACAAAATGACACAGTTAATACCATGCGATCGTTTAAAACATGATTTAGAGTAGGCTTTGAGTTTGAAATGAGATTGGCACTACTGATTGTTAACACATAGTTTAACATAACCTCAAATTTATTTCACCATTCAATTAGCATTCTGGGCAACCGCACAAAAAAATGCCACCATAATTTAAACGATCGCACGGTACTAACGGCCGGTTTCATAATAATTGGTTTAAAGTGACTTTAACAAAAGTCGACTTTAGGTTAAAGTTGGCTTTAAATATTAATGCGTTTCATAATGAGTTTCCGATCTGACTTTAGTAAGAGTCGACTTTAAGGTAACGAATAAAGGTTAGTAACGCCGTTTTTATAGCAATTTTAATTATTTAATGTTGCATAAACGTCATATTGATTATATATCTTTCAATTATGTCATTGCAAATGTCTAAACTACCAATAAGTAAAAATAATAGAGGAATTATGTTTAGAAAATAGAACGAATTACTTTTAATTTGCCTCGTTAAAAGTGGAAAGAACATAACTGAGTGCAATATTAAACAAATAGATTGTCAATAAGAGAAATGGTAAAAATTCTACCCCAGGTCATATCTTAATTAATGTTCAATTATGTATTTGCTGAATTGGCTGAATATAATTAATAAATATGAATTAACTTGTTCCATTCAAGTGATATCTATCTTATCTTTAATTTGGTACAACTACTTTATTACCGTTGCTTTTGATAGTCGGAATTTTGGAAAAAATCCGTGTCTTTGAATATCTAAAAACAATTTGCTCTCATTCTCATTCAATCGCTTGATGCATTATCCAAAATGCGTTTGATTCTTCTTCTCCTTCTAGAAAATTAATGGCCCTGGCTTTGCAGCTCTATTGAATATGCAATTCATACTTTTTAACATTTGAGAACATTTTAACGTTAGCTTTAAAGGAGGCTTTATTTATTTAAAGTGTCAAGAAGCCGACTTTAACTTTAAAGTCCACTTTTACTTTAAATTTGCATTATGAAACGGAATTTAACGTTAAGTCGACTTATATTTAAAGAAACTTTAACTTGATTATAAAACTGGCCGTAATATGGATATCTAATTATTTTTTAAAATTTGAAATAGCTTTTTATAAACTCGTATTAATTATATAAAAATATCATTGGTTTGTGTTTCCTGCGTATGATTTTACGTAAGGTATATTTGTATACCCTCTTTGCTATATGTGTATTTTTGGACTCATGCAGGTGGTGTATACACGTATGTGCATAATGCAAAGACAGGATGTCTAGATGAAGCCGTACATGTGTGAAGAAATAAGGAATCCGTGCGTGTTCATTACGGACGGAAATTTTGGTACCATCGAATATTTCGTACTACTATAAATAGAGAGTTACCCCACGTGGAACTTACCCCCTCAAACATTTTTTCGTGACTGTAATAAATTCTGAAACTAAATTAGATTTAACGCCGATTACTATGGGGGGTGTGCGTCATAACTCAAAATTTCTGCTAAAAGCGAATCAAAAGAAAACGAGCATAACTAGGGGATGCAAGACACCGAAATGCGGGGGGGGGGGGGCTTGGAGGGCATATCGATGTTGCCTTATGGTATGAATTTAATGTGAATTAACGAACAATTAAAATTTCGTTAAAAAATGAAGAGACTTTTTTTATATAAAATCTATAATTTGGTTGGCGTTCACTTTGTGGTATCTTCATAACAATTTAATAAAAAAAAACACTTAACTTTGTTTTACCACTTTTAATTTACTTTTCAGTGACTATAGTTTCGACTACAAGCTAGTCATTATCAAACTAAGTGCCTAAAATTACGTGTACATTGCTTTTATATTACAGCATCAAGAGAGGGTATACATTATGTCGGGCTGTTCATATAAACTATAACAATTTGATGAATATGATGAAAAATGCATTACAGCATCTTATTAAGACATTCTTAGAATTGATAATACAGTTTTAATGATTTTAATCAAATGTTTTCATTCTTGGTGATTTCTGTTAGTTTATTTATTGCTGAAACTGAAGGGTACAGGGAAAAAAAAGATGTGTCAACCATAGCACTTTTCCCGTTAAAGATATGATTTAAATATCAACAATATGGAAAAGTTGCTCAAACTGAATTTATTCTAGTTGTATTATTATTATTCCAAAACTATTCAGAATAAAAGTTATTCTTGCATTTTTTTCGCTACATCTCGCTAAATATTGATCGCCATCACATGCAAGCGTTAGTAATTTATTTAATCATTTAAAGGTGGTCTACCAAAGAATATATCAACAAATAATACATTAAATAATAAAATTAAAGATTAGACATAAAACTTAAACAATAAAATTTAAAAACACATATATTTAAAACAATAAAATTGAATATATATTTTCAACATTACTGTAAATCAGTGTTTTATACGCGTGGCGCATGAAGTAAAATTTCGAGTTTAGAAAAGCCCCGTGAAAATTTGTCTCGGGTCGCTGCGCGACCCTCGACAAATTTTCTACACGGGGCTTTTCTAAACTCGAAATTTTACTTCATGCTTAGTCTGGGAGTGGAAGACACTCGTTACTTTAAAATTTGTCACAAGTATTAAAATGTGTATCGTAACTGTCACAAAGAAAACAAAATAACATGGTGATGTCATTATAATTTAATTGAAACTCGTGTCAAGTTGGCACGATTGGCACGACTTATGTCAACTGTTATTATAGTTTAAATGTCGGCTACCGCCGACTTATGTTAGCTGGTATTGTAGTTCAAATGTCGGCTGGTGCCGACTTGTATGTCAACTGTCATTATAGTACAAATGTCAGCTGGCGCCGGGTCATGTCAAGTTGAATCAATGGACTAAATGTCGCATTACAGCGTCTTATTAAGACATTCTTAGAATTGATAATACAATTTTAATAATTTTAATAAACTATTTTTACTATTGGTGATTTTTGTTAGTTTTATTTATTGCTGTAATTGAAGGGTAATTGAACACATACATTTAAAACATTAAAATTAGATTATATATTTTTAACTTTACTGTAAATTAGTTGTTTATACGCGTGGCACATGAAGTAAAATTTCGAGTTTAGAAAAGCCCCGTGAAAATTTGTCTCGGGTCGCTGCGCGACCCTCGACAAATTTTCTACACGGGGCTTTTCTAAACTCGAAATTTTACTTCATGCTTAGTCTGGAAGTGAAAGACACTCGCTACTTTAAAATATGTCACAAGTATTAAAATGTGTATCGTAACTGTCACAAAGAAAACAAAATAAGATGGCGATCTCATTATAATTTAATTTAAACTCGTGTCAAGTTGGCACGATTGGCATGACTTATGTCAACTGTTATTATAGCTTAAATGTCGGCTACCGCCGACTTATGTTAGCTGGTATTGTAGTTCAAATGTCAGCTGGTGCCGACTTGTATGTCAACTGTCATTATAGTACAAATGTCGGCTGACGCCTGCTCATGTCAAGTTGAATCAATGGACTAAATATCGCATTACAGCGTCTTATTAAGACATTCTTAGAACGAATAATACAATTTTAATGATGTTAATCAACTATTTTTACTGTTGGTGATTTTTGTTAGTTTTGTTTATTGCTGTAATTGAAGGGTAATTGAACACATACATTTAAAACATTAAAATTGATTATATATTTTTAACTTTACTGTAAATCAGTGGTTTATACGCGTGGCGCATGAAGTAAAATTTCGAGTTTAGAAAAGCCCTGTGAAAATTTGTCTCGGGTCGCTGCGCGACTCTAGACAAATTTTCTACGCGGGGCTTTTCTAAACTCGAAATTTTACTTCATGCTTAGTCTGGGAGTGGAAGACACTCGTTACTTTCAAATATGTCACAAGTGTTAAAATGTGTCTCGTAACTGTCACAAAGAAAACAAAATAACATGGCGATCTCATTATAGTTTAATTCAAACTCGTGTCAAGTTGGCACGATTGACACGACTTATATCAACTGTCATTATAGTTTAAATGTCGGCTACCGCTGACTTATGTTAGCTGGTATTGTAGTCCAAATGACGGCTGGCGCCGACTTGTATGTCAACTGTCATTATAGTCCAAATGTCGGCTGACGTCGGCTCACGTCAAGTTGAATCAATGGACTAAATGTCGCATTACAGCGTCTTATTAAGACATTCTTAGAATTGATAATACAATTTTAATGATGTTAATCAACTATTTGTACTGTTGGTGATTTTTGTTAATTTTATTTATTGCTGTAATTGAAGGGTAATTGAACACATACATTTAAAACATTAAAATTGATTATATATTTTTAACTTTACTGTAAATCAGTGGTTTATACGCTTGGCGCATAAAGTAAAATTTCGAGTTTAGAAAAGACTTACTACACGGGGCTTTTCTAAACTCGAAATTTTACTTCATGCTTAGTCTGGGAGTGGAAGACACTCGTTACTTTTAAATATGTCACAAGTGTTAAAATGTGTCTCGTAACTGTCACAAAGAAAACAAAATAACATAGCGATCTCATTATAGTTTAATTCAAACTCGTGTCAAGTTGGCACGATTGGCACGACTTATGTCAACTGTTATTATAGTTTAAATGTCAGCTACCGCCGACTTATGTTAGCTCGTATTGTAGTTCAAATGTCGGCTGGCGCCGACTTGTATGTCAACTGTCATTATAGTCCAAATGTCGGCTGACGCCGGCTCATGTCAAGTTGAATCAATGGACTAAATATCGCATTACAGCGTCTTATTAAGACATTCTTAGAATGAATAATACAATTTTAATGATGTTAATCAACTATTTTTACTGTTGGTGATTTTTTTTAGTTTTGTTTATTGCTGTAATTGAAGGGTAATTGAACACATACATTTAAAACATTAAAATTGATTATATATTTTTAACTTTACTGTAAATCAGTGGTTTATACGCGTGGCGCATGAAGTAAAATTTCGAGTTTAGAAAAGCCCCGTGAAAATTTGTCGAGGGTCGCGGCGCGACCCTCGACAAATTTTCTACGCGGGGCTTTTCTAAACTCGAAATTTTACTTCATGCTTAGTCTGGGAGTGGAAGACACTCGTTACTTTCAAATATGTCACAAGTGTTAAAATGTGTCTCGTAACTGTCACAAAGAAAACAAAATAACATGGCGATCTCATTATAGTTTAATTCAAACTCGTGTCAAGTTGGCACGATTGACACGACTTATGTCAACTGTCATTATAGTTTAAATGTCGGCTACCGCTGACTTATGTTAGCTGGTATTGTAGTCCAAATGTCGGCTGGTGCCGACTTGTATGTCAACTGTCATTATAGTCCAAATGTCGGCTGACGCCGGCTCATGTCAAGTTGAATCAATGGACTAAATATCGCATTACAGCGTCTTATTAAGACATTCTTAGAACGAATAATACAATTTTAATGATGTTAATCAACTATTCTTACTGTTGGTGATTTTTGTGAGTTTTGTTTATTGCTGTAATTGAAGGGTAATTGAACACATACATTTAAAACATTAAAATTGATTATATATTTTTAACTTTACTGTAAATCAGTGGTTTATACGCGTGGCGCATGAAGTAAAATTTCGAGTTTAGAAAAGCCCTGTGAAAATTTGTCTCGGGTCGCTGCGCGACTCTCGACAAATTTTCTACTCGGGGCTTTTCTAAACTCGAAATTTTACTTCATGCTTAGTCTGGGAGTGCAAGACACTCGTTACTTTTAAATATGTCACAAGTGTTAAAATGTGTATCGTAACTGTCACAAAGAAAACAAAATAACATAGCGATCTCATTATAGTTTAATTCAAACTCGTGTCAATTTGGCACGATTGGCACGACTTATGTCAACTGTTATTATAGTTTAAATGTCAGCTACCGCCGACTTATGTTAGCTCGTATTGTAGTCCAAATGTCGGCTGGCGCCGACTTGTATGTCAACTGTCATTATAGTCCAAATGTCTCATGTCAAGTTGAATCAATGGACTAAATATCGCATTACAGCGTCTTATTAAGACATTCTTAGAACGAATAATACAATTTTAATGATGTTAATCAACTATTCTTACTGTTGGTGATTTTTGTGAGTTTTGTTTATTGCTGTAATTGAAGGGTAATTGAACACATACATTTAAAACATTAAAATTGATTATATATTTTTAACTTTACTGTAAATCAGTGGTTTATACGCGTGGCGCATGAAGTAAAATTTCGAGTTTAGAAAAGCCCTGTGAAAATTTGTCTCGGGTCGCTGCGCGACTCTCGACAAATTTTCTACTCGGGGCTTTTCTAAACTCGAAATTTTACTTCATGCTTAGTCTGGGAGTGCAAGACACTCGTTACTTTTAAATATGTCACAAGTGTTAAAATGTGTATCGTAACTGTCACAAAGAAAACAAAATAACATAGCGATCTCATTATAGTTTAATTCAAACTCGTGTCAATTTGGCACGATTGGCACGACTTATGTCAACTGTTATTATAGTTTAAATGTCAGCTACCGCCGACTTATGTTAGCTCGTATTGTAGTCCAAATGTCGGCTGGCGCCGACTTGTATGTCAACTGTCATTATAGTCCAAATGTCTCATGTCAAGTTGAATCAATGGACTAAATATCGCATTACAGCGTCTTATTAAGACATTCTTAGAACGAATAATACAATTTTAATGATGTTAATCAACTATTCTTACTGTTGGTGATTTTTGTGAGTTTTGTTTATTGCTGTAATTGAAGGGTAATTGAACACATACATTTAAAACATTAAAATTGATTATATATTTTTAACTTTACTGTAAATCAGTGGTTTATACGCGTGGCGCATGAAGTAAAATTTCGAGTTTAGAAAAGCCCTGTGAAAATTTGTCTCGGGTCGCTGCGCGACTCTCGACAAATTTTCTACTCGGGGCTTTTCTAAACTCGAAATTTTACTTCATGCTTAGTCTGGGAGTGCAAGACACTCGTTACTTTTAAATATGTCACAAGTGTTAAAATGTGTATCGTAACTGTCACAAAGAAAACAAAATAACATAGCGATCTCATTATAGTTTAATTCAAACTCGTGTCAATTTGGCACGATTGGCACGACTTATGTCAACTGTTATTATAGTTTAAATGTCAGCTACCGCCGACTTATGTTAGCTCGTATTGTAGTCCAAATGTCGGCTGGCGCCGACTTGTATGTCAACTGTCATTATAGTCCAAATGTCTCATGTCAAGTTGAATCAATGGACTAAATATCGCATTACAGCGTCTTATTAAGACATTCTTAGAACGAATAATACAATTTTAATGATGTTAATCAACTATTTTTACTGTTGGTGATTTTTGTTAGTTTTGTTTATTGCTGTAATTGAAGGGCAATTGAACACATACATTTAAAACATTAAAATTGATTATATATTTTTAACTTTACTGTAAATCAGTGGTTTATACGCGTGGCGCATGAAGTAAAATTTCGAGTTTAGAAAAGCCCCGTGAAAATTTGTCTCGGGTCGCTGCGCGACTCTCGACAAATTTTCTACTCGGGGCTTTTCTAAACTCGAAATTTTACTTCATGCTTAGTCTGGGAGTGGAAGACACTCGTTACTTTCAAATATGTCACAAGTGTTAAAATGTATATCGTACCTGTCACAAAGAAAACAAAAATAACATGTCGAACTCATTATAGTTCAATTCAAACGCGTATCAAGTTGGCACAATTGATTAAATGTCGGCTTGCGCAACTGTTATTATAATTGGCGGCAGCCAACTTATATCAACTGTTATTATAGTCCAAATGTCAGCTGGCGCCGACTTATGTCAACTGTCATAGTCTAAAAGTCGGCTAACGCTGACTTATGTCAAGTTGACATCGTGGACCAAATGTCGGCTGGCGCCGACTTATGGCAGTCAATCTAGTGATTTACAGTCATAAATTCACATTTTGACTATTGTGACATTATGATTGTAAGTCACTTAATTGACTGTGTTTTTTACTATGGTAATAATGTTGATAAATTAATCGAGGGTAATACTAGAAATGACATGAATGTTATCTGCAAGGAAGCAAACGAGAGATTGAAAAGATCTCATAATATTATCCTTTATAACGTACCAGAAAAAAATAATTCAACAGATTACCAGACTGTGTTAGACATTCTGAAATCAATACATACGAATATCATCGCTCCTAAACACATTTTTCGTTTGGGAAATAAATTCCCTGTTAAATGCCGACCGGTTAAAGCTGTATTCAAAGATGCTGAAGATGTCAAAACCTTGCTTCGAGGAACCGCTCGTTTGAAATCAACGGATGATTTCAAAGATATTAGTTTGAAAAATGATAAAACTCCCATGGAAGTAGACATTGAAAACAAAATCAGGAATGAGTTTAAGGAAAGAAAGGATGCAGGAGAATCGAACATTACTTTAAAATATGTTCGTGGAACATTGACCATCACCTCATCGGTCCCGGAAAACTAACAAATACCCAACGGAGTGTCAATGGAGTAACTGTCTACTACCAAAACGTTCGCGGATTGTTAACCAAAACTAACGAATTCTATAATAATATAGTTGCTAGTGATAGTGATGTTTTCTTATTTACTGAGACATGGTTACGTGAAGGCGTAATGAATGCTGAGCTATTCCCGGATACTTTCTCGGTTTTCAGATGTGACAGATTTGGTAAAAGAGGCGGTGGCGTTATGATTTCAGTGCGAAACAGTGTTACTTATTCTATAGAAATGATTCCTCTCAATGTAAATCTAGAAATCGCTGCGGTTCGGGCTAGTTTCGGCCATAAAAATATTTGTTTTGTGTGTTTATACATCCCACCGTCCGAGTCAATCAATACATATGTTCGCTTGTGCACGGAATTATATCGGTTTTGTAATCTGTATGAATCTGTAATTATTTGTGGTGATTTTAATTTACCTAACTTTGTGAACTCGCTAGAAAATCCCCACGTTAACGAGCGGAAGCTTTCGGAGCTTAAAAACCTAATGCTATTAAATAACTTGACCCAACACAACTCTAAATTAAACACGCACAGTAGGCTATTAGATGTCGTGCTAACTACCAACGATATTAAATGTAACTTTATTAACGAGTTGCCAATTGTGAGTATTGATAACCATCATCCGCCTCTCACATTTTCTTTTACAACCTTCATTGATACCCAAATAAATATAACTAGTTATATAAAAAGTAGAAAGTATAACTTTCATAAAGCAAACTTTCCTCTTTTGTACAAAAAAATATTCGAATATGATTGGACCAATGTCGTTTCTGAGGTAGATCCGGAGAAATCTTGTGACGAGTTGTACCGAGGGCTCAACTCCATCTTTAACGAAACAGTGCCGTTTAAATGTAATACAGTTAATACTAAAAATAAATACCCTTGCTGGTTTGGTGCACACACAACCCGATTAATAAGAATGAAAGAACATTTTCGGAAAATGCATAAAGTTTTTAAGTTAGGTATATATAAGAACAGAATAGCTAAGATCCGCAAAGAAATTCGACAAAATATCATACGTGATCACTCTTTATTTATTAAAAGTGCCGAGAATTCCATCTGTACCGATCATAAACAATTCTGGAACTATGTGGCATCTATAAAATCACAATCTCGCATCCCGGGTTCTATGATATATGAGCAAAAAAGTATTGATAATCCCCAAGATATCGTAAATTGTTTTGCTAATTACTTTTCATCTATATATGAAAACGGAAACAGTAACAACCAAAACTCTGTTGGGGAATCTATTTTAAATGTTGCGATACACATTAATGAGGTAACGACTTGTGATATATTTAAGGCAGCGAAAAAACTCAGCAACAATTTGACGGCAGGCTGTAATAAAATTCCATCGTTTCTGGTACGAGATTGTATTCAGGTTCTAGCAACGCCATTGGTTCATGTATTCAACTTAATTTTAAATACATCCTATTTTCCAAACCAATGGAAGATTACTAGAATAACACCAGTTCTCAAAGCTGATAATAAACATGAAATAAGTAACTATCGTCCAATTTCAATAATAAATAATTTTTCTAAGTTATTCGAAACAATTATCACTGATAAGTTATACTCCTTTGTTGAAGCCCACATTACTACTAGACAGCACGGTTTTATGAGAAGAAGATCTACTACTACCAACCTATTGAACTTCACAGAATTTGCATCATATCACCTCGATAAACGCGCACAAGTGGACGTTATACATATAAACTTTAGGAAAGCGTTTGATAGCATAAACCATAATATACTTTTAAATAAATTAGAGAGGTGGGGTTTCAGCAGCAGTATGATAAAGTTATTAAGTGCATACCTCTTTAGAAGGAAAAATTACGTTGAATACATGAACTATAAATCAGAAGCTTTCTTTCCCTCTAGCGGGGTCCCTCGTTACTGTTCCTCATATTCATCAATGATATCATCAAAAACGTACAATCCGAAATGCTGATATATGCAGATGATATTTGCAAAGGTAAATTCGATGTCTGATTGTTTAATCCTTCAGTCCGATTTGGAGAAAGTACAGAAATGGAGTAAGCTAAATCAGTTGGACCTTAATATAAAAAAATGCAAATGCATGTAATTTTTCAGAATCGACAACCACATAAAATTCAACTATTCGTTGGAAAACATTTCCCTAGATCGTGTAACACAAATAAAAGACTTAGGTGTTCTATTTGACAGAGAGTTATCTTTTGTCCCGCACTACACAAATATAACAAATTCGGCTATGAAAATGTTAGGATTTATCCGCAGGGTCTCACAACCATTTAAAAACATCCAAACAATATTGAAGCTATACAACTCATACGTGAGGCCAAAACTTGAGTATTGTGCGGTTGTATGGTCTCCTTTCTCTGTGTGTCACATAAAAGCTATTGAGCGGATCCAAAAAATATTTGTCAAATACCTTTATTTCAAACTTCATTCTACTCCTGATGAGTCGGTACGTTACAATGAAATATTGGCTATGTCCAACTTAAAGTCTTTGGTAGAATGGCGAAACATACTGTCTCTGAGTACATTGTATCAAATAATACATAACAAAGTTGATGATTCCAATCTGCTTAGACAAATCAATATTTATGTACCAAGATTTTGCAGTAGGAATAGTATGTCGTTCTTATGTAACCGCAGTAACACCAACGTTTATTATAATTCTCCGTTGAACACTATGATGCGAAATTATAATAATAGTATCCTAGGTTGCATGGACATTTATAACTGTAGTTTCAAATGTTTCATTAAACAAGTCGCGAATCTCCATTAGGTCTTAAATTTGTATTTGTATCATATTAATTTATATATTTACTTGTAGTTTCTTATTTTAATTTGTTAGCATTTATTGTATTTTATTTTAATTTTTTGTATCTTACGTATACACGCTTTTGTTACTTTTTGTT
Organism: Philonthus cognatus; assembly: GCA_932526585.2. Taxonomy (NCBI): domain Eukaryota; kingdom Metazoa; phylum Arthropoda; class Insecta; order Coleoptera; family Staphylinidae; genus Philonthus; species Philonthus cognatus. The sequence continues at coordinate 46,016,103 of OW052244.1, forward strand.
ACTCTGTTTATTTTTTTAGTTTTTGTATATTTTTCCCTGTAATAGGATAATTTTATAACTATTGGGAAATAAAAGTATTATTATTATTATTATTATTTTGTCTGATTATGTCTCTATGGACTGTATTTCGACTATTCTGGTATTATGACTGTAAGTCATTTGGTTGGTTGTCTTTTAATTTGTTAGAATTTTGTCATTAAATCAATATAGTGACTGTATTTGATATAGTGTTAAAGGACATGGCTGTCTTTCTTTCAAGTGACTTACAATCAAGTGACATACAGTCACAGTATTCAAAGCATTGTCAATAAAGATATTATTTGACAAAATCCTATGATAGTCCAGTCAAGACAGCAATTTATTAAGATTCAAAAGTCACAAATGTCAATACACAGTCGTCGAGTAATTTAATGACAACATCCTATCATACTTAGAGACTTAGAGTCAATGTTGCAATAGAATCAATTTACAGCCGACTAAGCGATTTTAAGTTTAAGTTAAGTTAACGACGCAGTGGTTATATCATAATAAAAATGTCGCCAAATTAACTGTCATTTAATTTATTAAATTCATATTGATTATATCGTATGTTCAATTAAAAAAACCTCAAGAGTGCCATAATATATTATTTTTAAAAATTTAAGTTGGCACACTTATTAGGACTCGACATTTCATACATCAGACATAGCTCTTTGGTTATGTTACATGTAAAACGCAAAACATTAAATTAAAGTCCAACTAATCTTCTCCCACTAATCGATGCCCAAACGCCAACTTTCTCTGGATGTAATGGTTTCTATCGATATGTACGAGCATTTTCATCCCACCAAATTCTCAAAGTTTGGAAATTAAAGTACCCATCCTTGTAAAACCATGTTCCATCGGTAAAAAAAATAATTTGTAAAACATCCTCGTTTACGTTTTGTAAAACCACTGACAAAATTCTAATCGTCTGAGTCAATCAATACGTAATAACTCTTGCACCGATCTTATGCGATAAGGGTATACTTGCAAATATTTTCGTAGAAGCTTGTGGCATGTTCCTACTGATAAATTAATTTTCTGTGATAAACGACGCAGAGAAGTCGTAGGTTCATCTTCCAACATTTCTTGGGCTGTGTTAATGGCATCCTGAGTACGTTTAACTGGTCTACCACTTCCTGGTTTACGGTAAGTACTACCCGTTTCACGATATAATGTAACTAATCGTGATAAGATATTTTTAAATTCTTCATAAATAATCGGAACGCTGGAACATTCGCCTTGAAACTCTGTCAAAGCTGCGTCCAATGAATATACCCAATTCCCATCAACTTTAATCCACTTTCGGTAATACCTTTCAACTAAAAAAGTTTTTTGCTGGTTGCTGTAAACCATTGTGACTTTTAAAAAGATCTGACATTTTGTAAGTCAATTGCTGGCATGTGTGGCAACTTATTTTTTTTTAAATAATAAATCATGGCAGTCTTAAGGTTTTTTTTAATTGAACATACGATATTTATTTATTTATTTGGAGATAGTCATTTGGAGATAGTCATTTGGAAATAGTCATTTGGAGATAAAAAGTTGTCTGCATTTCTCACCTAGTTAAATGAAATAAGATATATAAGATCTTTAAATATTTAATTGATGAGGCGGATACATGATGAAACTCCATAATACTATTTGAAATAAAACAACGCAGTTGGGAGGGTTTCACTTTTATTGTGGAACACTGCAACATGTTTCACCACACAGTGGCTTCATCAGGCAGATGAAATAAATTTCTGCCTGATGAAGCCACTGTGTGGTGAAACATGTTGCAGTGTTCAACAATAAAAGTGAAACCCTCCCAACTGCGTTGTTTTATTTCAAATATTATAAGATCGATGAGTTTTACAAGTAAAATATTTTGAAAAAATGTGCCGTCTTTCTAAATAGATTTTTCTCGATTATTAAAAAAGATAGAAAAAAAATGTAAAAGGCAAAGTTTTAAATAATTTTACACTAAATAAGAAAAGTTATTAGTTTTTTTCTATTGACATTAATTTTCGAGATATAAAACAACTTACATTTTTTTAATCGAAACAGTAGTTTGCTATATCACCATTACAAAGGGATTTTTTCCTCTTTAATCAGATATATTACTTAAGGGGATTATTGCAGTGTAACACGCCGATCGTGTTGGAAAGACCCACATAGTTTAGAGTAGCTCATCCGATGCCAAATTTACAGCACAAGTGGGGAGAATACAGTCAGAGAGAAAAGCGGCAGTTCGCTGTGCATTTGTGCATTGCTCCTTGGCATGAACGGATGGGGTCTCGCGTCGCGTGGAATAGACGAAAAAAACAAAGCGTATAAAAAAGACGGATCGAACGAAAGTGTCGATTCGTATTATTTAAACACGCTGATAATACATACAAGCTATGTATTGTTTTCAATTCGTTAGAAAGCGTTATCGGATCCTGTGTTATTTTTCGGTATTTACAAAACTGATGATTCTTATTCTTGTCATTATAACACATTATTTTTACTTTTAAGACTCCAGTTTCGACAGCCGAACAAACTATGTGTTTTATTTTATTAAATTATAGATTATTTCTTAAAAATATAATAATAAAATAATTCATGTTCATAAGCTCATTGTGAATATTTATATGCCGCACATATATGAAAAAAAACATAGGATTTTCAATCATATTTTTTAAATGGGAATATTATCTTCCCTAACTGCTATTGCCATGAAAATAATGTGTATTAATTTGGCCTCTGCCCAATTGGGTAAATACCCCCAATTTTGGGGAGAATTTCAATTTATATTCGGTCAAATATTCTAGTTTTTATGAATGCAACAAATAAATAATAGATTGAAAAAAATTAAACGGAAAGCTGCCCTGTTTTTTTTTATGTTTAGTACAGGGTTTACAAAATGATGATGTGTATAAATAGGCTCAGTCAACTTAGCCCCCCGAAGTTCGACTTTTTTGAAAAAAGCGATTGCGCTAGACCGGCCTTAGCTAGCGCCACAAAAATTAGAGCTAGCGCCATTTAGACAAGAAAACTACGGGGATTTGAACTTTCGGGGGGCTAGGTTGATGCTAGCCCCCCGAGTTTGGATTTTTTAAGTTTTTTTACACTATTCGGATTCCTCAGAGCTAGCGCTACCAATTTAAAAGCCAACGCCACTCCCACTGCCCCAAAAAATGATAAAACATTTTTAACCCTGGCCCCCTAAAATGAGATTTAATCAAATTGGGTGGAAAATATAACTTATAGCTAGCGCCAACAGAATATGACAAAAATATTCTCTCAAAAATATCAGGTAAAAAAAAGTTCACGTCCAAATTTTGATGCAAGAGCTTTCAGATCCTGTATGCGTATTACCATTTACTTCCTGAATTTTAATACAAAATGATGTTTGGCATATAATATACCGCTTTCAACAAATAGTTCGGCGTTGTAATTACTTTATTTATGTTCATAGACACTGGCTATTAGAAACATGATGCCTAGTAGACAGTAGCGAAACTGACAATTGTGTTTTCACTCCTAGCTAATTTAAATCGTTATTACGCAAGAACTTACCGTACGATTTAAGAAACTCTTTTAGCATTGTAATTACTATACTAATATTTATAAACACTGGCAACGAGATAGCTTGCACTAGTAAGACAGTGGCGTAACTGACGATTGTTTTTGATAATTGAAATCGCTATAACTCGGAAACTAACCGTACGATTTCAATTTTTTTTTTGGCATTGTAATTGCTATACTGAAGTCTATAAACACTAACAACGACATAGCTAGTGATATTAAAGGATAAATTAAAATCACTTGCTTTGTTTCACTATTTGTTTCTATTTACTCGACTAGTTTCGCTTTTTACGGCATTATCAAAGTTCACTCTTGATTCACTCTTGATAATGCCGTAAAAAGCGAAACTAGTCAAGTAAATAGAAACAAATAGTGAAACAAACCAAGTGTTTTTAATTTATCCTTTATTATTATTTCAAAATGTTTCACCAAGTGATAAATGAGAAAGTTATTCAAGAGATAGCTAGTGCTAGCAAGACAGTGGCGTACCTCACGGTTGTTTTTTTTATGATAACTTAAATCATTATTACTCGGTGGAAAACACTCGTTGGGAGTTTCAAACTGAACGCTTTTCAAAAACAATGAATGCCTGAAAATTTACCTAGTACACATCGGGTTATGTATGTACCTAATCAAAACATGGGTATCTTATCGATGCTACAAAATTGTGATTAAGCTCCTTTCGTTGCTATTCAATTGACTTTATTTTCATTCTAACACAATCTATCTCAATATCCTGATTCTACGATATACAGGGAGTTTTTCTTTAAAGTAGACGTATTCCAGATTCACTTTATTTTGTTTAAATCTTTAGATATATGTTGTTTTTACAGGAATTCAATTTGAAGCTTTAAGCGAGTGTTTTCCACTCCCAGACTAAGCATGAAGTAAAATTTCGAGTTTAGAAAAGCCCCGTGAAAATTTGTCGAGGGTCGCGCAGCGACCCGAGACAAATTTTCTGGGCTTTTCTAAACTCGAAATTTTACTTCATGCGCCACGCGTATAGAACACTAAAATTTTGTGAAATTTGTGTATATTTGAACCTTACTTGAAATCAGCGTTTTATACGCGTGGCGCATGAAGTAAAATTTCGAGTTTAGAAAAGCCCAGAAAATTTGTCTCGGGTCGCTGCGCGACCCGAGACAAATTTTCACGGGGCTTTTCTAAACTCGAAATTTTACTTCATGCTTAGTCTGGGAGTGGAGAACACTCGTTTAAAGCCTTGAATTGAACTTTTGCACCCAATTTGATTAAAAAAATCTCATTTCGGGGGGCTAGGGTTTAAAATGTTGTATAATCTTTTGGGGTTGTGGGGGTGGCGCTAGCTTTTAAATTGGTAGCGCTAGCTCTGAGGAATCCGAATACTGTAAGAAAACTTGAAACATCCAGCATCAACCTAGCTCCCCAAAAGTTCAAACCCCCGTAACTTTCTTGTCTAAACGGCGCTAGCTCTAATTTTTGTGGCGCTAGCTAGCGCTAGCTAAGGCCCGTCTAGCGCAACAGTTATTTTTTAAAAAGTCGAACTTCGGGGGGCTAAGTTGACTGAGCCGTATAAATAGAGGATTGCAATAACATTCAATTTCAATTCATTTATTCCTTATTTACTTACTATCAAAATATGACTCATCATAAATCAGCCAAATTTGAAAAAAATATATTGGGCTCGGTGCAATGTTGAGCAAGAAGCTTATTATTTGAAATGCATTATAATAACTACCTTATTATTATTATAGTTCTATTTTTTCTAAAATAATTAACAATGAATATGCACGCAGTTAAACCCTACATTTTTTTAAACATTCGTCAAACAAATATTACCTGTGCTCAGTAAAAAATAGTTGATTTGTAACATTAATCTACGACAACGTCATATTGGTGTTATTCTTACTATTCTTATAGTTTTGATATCATTGATTCGTTGATGAAGTCGCAGTTGGTTCAAATAGGTCCGATTGCTAGAAACTTTACAATTTACTTTAATAGTTTTATTGCGAGAAGTTTAATGGCATTTAACAACTGCTTTAATAACGAAAGATTTAAGACGAAATAATGATTTGAACAAGACTGATTGTTATTCGATTGCTTCTGGCTTATTAATCAGCTTAAAAAACATTAAAAATAATTTAATAATACCGACACTGTCAAATAATAAGGAAAGCCAATATTAAAGGTATATTACACATCTTTATTTAAATTAGTGAAACATTTCGTGTTTTCTATATTAGTGAACATGCAGTATAAAAAAATACTTATTCCATTAGTAGTCAGAAAGCATGAAAATAAAACACTAGTACAATAAAATATCGATTATAATTGCGAAATATTTATTTTACGAGAATAAATGCTAACGACGCGAGCCGTTTTTGTTAACTATGATTGAAAAAAGAAAAGAAAAACAAACGCGAAGCCGCACAGCGTTCACCGGCCCAGAGATAAACACTGGCCGCATGCTGCTCGCCCCTCCAATAATTGTGCAGATGAGTGTACAACGCGTTCAACTAAGAGAAGATCCGCAAGGCGGCGGTATTTTACGGTCTTATTTTTCAAGATTTTTATTTTAACCTGACTCGGGCATGAAATGTTCACATTATATTCCTTATAGTATAAACTAGTAAGATATGGGAATATTTTTTTTAATTTTGAAAAATTTAACATTATTTTTTTCATACCTCTGAAAGCAAATTGTTTAAAAAAAAAGTACTTCGATATTTTACTAGATAATTGGGCTTAATATACGCTGTCAAAATTTCAACTTTCTAGGACCTTTAGTTTTTAAATAAACCTAACATTAAATTTCAGACCACTGTTATATTCCCCTTACATATTTATATAAAAATAACTAAATTATGAACTATTTTCTAGTTATTTACAACAAAATAGTTAGCCATGAAGTATTGACTATAATAAAACAATTGCGATTATTTGTATTTTGTATTATTTGTGTATTTGTACTTTCATTTTTGTATTTTTATCAATTAGATTAGTATTAAAAACTGTTTTTTATGGACATTTTTTTCTGACAATTTCCATTTCTTCCTACACATAACTTTCAATTAAACTTATTTGGCAAACATTTTCAAGTTCCTATATTACAAACAACCGTAATTGTTATTTTCTTAACAAGTATGTCAAGTGATACATCAGTTTAAAAAGAAAAAATCCCTTTCTAATGATGACATAACCAACTATGGTTTGTATTTAAAAAAATGCAAGTTTGTTATATATCTCGATAATTGATGTCGATATAAAATAACTGATACAATATTATTATTTTAGTTACTTTGCTATTTTTAGTTACTTTTTCTATCTTATTTAATAATTGAGAAAAATCGATTTGAAAAATTCGACATTTTTCACATTTTTCAAAATAATTAGTAACCCTTGACTTTTTAGAAATATTTTCAAGTGACTTTTTATTCAGCTCGTAAACCTGCACTACTTTCACCATTTAACTATTTCCTTATCTCTTATAGTTTCCGAAATCCCCATAGAGAACATGCAAAAAAAACTCACCCTGTATAACATCTTTTCAAAAAAGTTGATAAATATTGAATATTTTAATGAATTTATCAATACAATACAATACATACAATACACACATGTCTGAAAAGCATTGATGCAACCAGACATTGCAAAAAGCATCAAAATGTAAAAATAAATAAAATCATTGTTAAAATTATTAAACAGTTGTAGGAAATCTGAAAAAGAAATGCACAAATCATACAAATTTAGAAAAAGACGAGAGTAGAACGAATCTTTCCATAAGCAATCGACTGAACGTCAGTGATTTGAACGCTTTAGCAAGTTTCTTCAAGTTTTGACCTATTTCAAGGGTTTTAATCTATATTTTATGATTTGAACACTGATGTTTTAACTAAAATCGATGATTTTTACAAGTTTTCGTAAATGTTTTTAATTGGGGGGAAGGAAAAATTAGACATGGTAGCCTCTTAAGGTCGGAAATTTACATGTTATTTGGCCATAAGAACGAACAACGATTAATCCGTCACAATAATGAAAGTAGAGCTTTGAAACTTATACATATTATACATTGAACCTTTGTCCTCTTTATAGATATGATGATTTACATATTAAGAATATGGAAAAGAGTCTCAAACTTAATGTCTTCTACTTTTATTATTATTTTCGTCTTTACAAAATAAATATTTTTTATATTTTTTTGTTATATGTTAGTAAATATCTATCACATCTCAACAGTATATATTTTGAACTATACTTCAAATCAGTGGTTTATACGCGTGGCGCATGAAGTAAAATTTCGAGTTTAGAAAAGCCCCGTGAAAATTTGTCGAGGGTCGCTGCGCGACCCTCGACAAATTTTCTACGCGGGGCTTTTCTAAACTCGAAATTTTACTTCATGCTCAGTCTGGGAGTGGATGACACTCGTTTAATTTTCGTTAGATTTTCAACATATTGAGATTTTTATTAACTTTCATGATTTTTTTAGTATCGATTATTTAATTTAGACGTTATATTAATCTTTAACGATTAATAAACGTTTATTAATCGTTAACAATTAATATAACGTCTAAATTAATTAATCGATACTGAAAAATTCATGAAAATAATGAAAATCTCAATATGTTGAAAATCTAACGAAAATTAACAAAATGCTAGAAAATTCATGAATACCGGTTTTTTAGTTTAACAAAAATCTAGGAAATGCATGAAAGGTGTCAAAGTTTAAAAAAATAACGAAAGGAGTCAACAATTTGTAAAATCAGCAATAATCTTGGAAAATGCATGATTTTTGTCAAAATTTTAAAAATTGTTATAAATATTGGAAATTTAAAAGAAGTTCGATAATTAACGAACGTATTGAAAAATTCACGAGTCGTCAAAATTTTGAAAATAATTAAAATCTTGGAAATTCACGAAAATTGACAAGATTTTAAAAATTGGACAAAAACTTAAAAACCCTAGAGATTTTGTAAACTAATGAAAATATTCTAAAAAGCCGTTCATTATTTTTTAACGAACATTTTCCACTCCCAGACTAAGCATGAAGTAAAATTTCGAGTTGAGAAAAGCCGGAAGAATTTGGATTCTGGCGTTTTCAACTCGAAATTTTACTTCATACGCCACGCGCATAAAAATACTGATTATTTGTTAAGTTTAATTTATTTAATACATTATTTTATTATAGATTATTATAGATTATCATTTTTCACATACTTCAAATTGTCAAATTTCACTATTTTTTGACATTTCATCACTTTTTGACATTGTTCTCAAATTTAAACATTTCATCGATTTTCGACAATTTTCGATTTTTTCAAATCGACATTTCGACATTTCATCACTTTTTGACATTGTTCTGGCAAATTTAAGCACGACGGACAGAGCATAAAATTCTAGATAAAGACATTAACCTCTATTAATATTATTATTATATATACACATAAATAAATGTTTATATGTAATATATTTTTATAATGATTGTAATTCATAATTATATAATAAAAATAAGTATTGGAAATGAGACAAGCAAAAACGGTTGAATGTTTGTAGAATAAAATTGAAATCGTGAATATTTATTTATACAGTTTACTTGTCTACTGTAATGTAATGCCCATTCATTCGCCCGGCACTATCTAAACAAACAAACAACGCGCTTCTCACTCATAATTTTTATTATTCGTTGTGATAAAATTCGACAGGCACTATGAACCAATACATAGTCAAAACTACTTTCAGCAATTTTGCTATCTCTGCGCCATCTCGTACCCCAGAAACACACTACCAGCAAAAATTGGCCCCCTGAAGTGAGAAGACTAATGTTTTGTTGAAATGTTATTGATTTATGTTGCTAGTATCTGTTATTTTTGATTTAGAGAGTGATGATGGCTCAAGCGTCAAAAAAGCGACACATCGGTATCCCGAGAGCGGGATGCATTGTAGAATGGTCGTGTTAGAAACAATAAAGATGATCCATTTGTAGAACAAGATTCTAAAGATTATTAGAATCACATCATCACGGCGGTACCGCAGCACACTCGGATATAGCTAACTCGGATATGGTAAAGTGTTTGCCTGAGTTTGTGAGTACAAACAATTAAGCGATTGATTAAATGATATATCACAAACATTAATTATTCTTGTAATTAGATACCATAAAATAATAAAATATTAAGCAATTAATTATTCACACAATGATGAATCGAAACTCAGTTATATACAAAGTAACACCACAATACCTTTTATACAATACAAAATGTGCGTTAAGATAGTAATTCAGGTCTCCATCCTGCTTATTTTAAAAACACATTGCGTAACAGCAAATAATTTAAATTTTAATTTGAACGAAAAGAGTGCGTTCCAATTAAATGTAAACAATTGCTTGAGCAGAGTTTTTACATATTCACACGTTAGAAGCGTGTTTAGTCTTTACAAAAAACATATCAATTATTTTAATGTGAATTTGATCAATGTTTTATTCAATAGCGAATATGTTTATAAGAAATTCATGCACCATTCACGTCCCGATTGTTACTTAATTGAAACAACGTATTTTGATTTTGAACAAATCCTAACGGATTTTTACACTAAGATAAATTATTACCCGGAAAAGGTGATTGTAGTAATTTTTTTGGATTCGGGCAATTTGACGTTAGCATTGGGAACACTTTGGAAGAAGTGTTTTGTGAACGTCATTATTGTACAAGATTTTAAGGTGTATACTTATTATCCAATTTCACATCACGCGTGTGAGAATTTTAAACCTTATTTTTTGTATAATTGTTTGACTGAAGATCCTAAAAACTTCACCAGCGATATGAATCTTAGAACTTTTAATAATTGCAAAATGTATACTTATGCAATGCCACTTGGTGATTTCGTTCGTAAAAATGAAGCTTTTGATATTAACCAAGGTATTGGTGTAAGAACGACTAGAGAAATTGGAAAATTGTTGGAATTGGATATAATTGGAGTTGATCATAATTTTACTTCTATAATAATTGTGGTTAATGGTGAAACAAGGAGTATTTTAGAAAGATTACCAAATGGAAATTATTCCGGTGTTGTTAATTATATATACAAAGGAGATGCTAATATAATGCTTTCTTCTTATGGGCCTAGCAATAAAGGCGAATATGATCTTTCCTATCCACTTATTTTTGTACAAGTTAGATACATCGTGCCTTTAGCTAAACCTTTTGCGGTATGGAAAAACGTTTTAAAAATTTTCAGTACGAACGTGTGGATTTTAATCGCTGTTAGTTTTATTTCCGCCACACCAATTTATCACATACATTTTCGCAACGAACTTAAATTAACGCTTGCGCAAACAATTATAATTCTCTTTCGTACATTCTTATCAGCACCCCCATTTCAACCAAAAACAACACGCGTTCGCTTAATGCATCTGGCTTGGATTTATTTCTCTTTCATCCTAATCAGCAGTTATGTATCCCTACTAACATCCTTCATGTTCCTTCCTGGAACAACTAAACAAATAAAGACCGTCGAAGACCTCTCCAACTCGGATTTAACAGTAATCACGTCAAAGACCGGAATATACCTTCTTAAAGTCCTAAAGCACCATCATGCGAAAATAGGAAGTCGTGCTGAAAAAGAAGAATATGACGAAGGTGGAAATATTCTAGAAAAGTTTGATCGCGGAGAATCCGCTCTTTTCTTAGATCCGACCATTTCAAGAAAACAGAACTACACCATTCGCAATTATATCATCATCGATTGGTCTTATAAAGCCTGGTATCTGATGGTTTTGAATTTTCACTCGCCGTTTACATCCAGGATTAACGAGATTATTGTAAGATATCACGAGAGCGGGTTGTTCGCATCTTTTGGCTTTCTCGATGTATTTATTAATGTCAAAACGAAAGAAACGCCGTTTACGCCTGTTAAAATTGATCATTTGTTCGTAATATTTGTGTTTTACGTTTGCGGAATGCTTGTGGCTATAGTTGTGTTCACTATTGAAAAGTGTTTGTGTTCATTAAAGAAAATAAACAATGTAATCTAGCTAACGTCTCTTCTATTGAATGTAATATTTTCACAAATATATTACTTTCTCAGTATGTAATACAAAGGAAAAGTATTGTTTTAGTAATTTTTTTGAATCAACGTTTTTATGATATTTACCCACTGAGCAAAAAACAAACCAATAACGTTGTATCAACATTTTAAATTGAAACAAAGATTAAATTTCATTAAAAATTATCAATATCATAGAAATTTAAAGAAACGGGTTTATTGAAATTTTACAAACATTAACAAATTTTTTGAAAATTGGCATAAATGATTAATTTAAAAAAATATGGGAAAAACAAGGGAGTTATTAAAATTTAGTAACATTCTAACAATTTAACACACAATAAGTATAATAGTTTTTTTTTAATGTTCACTTTTTTATACTTTCTCGGCATTTTAGACATTTTTAATTTTTGACATGTAGACATGCCAATCAAAGAATTTTTCATTTAAATACTTATCCCTCCTTATATATTTAATTTTTCGTGCTCCTACTCTGAAATTCATATCATATTTGCACACTAAAGAGTAAAGATATAAACATCATATCCACTCTTGTTAGGATATACAAATTTGTTAGTTACGTTTATTTTTATTATACATATCTGAAAACACTATGTTTCCAGATGCCTCTGGAGCAGCGGTTCTCAATCTTTTTTGGTGACGGAATACTTTTGGAAAGCGAAATACTTGACGGAACCCTACAATAAAATAATAGTTTTTAAAAGTGTATTCTTTATTAATAAGCATAATAAAAGTACCATGTAACAGTTACTTGTTACTTACTTACATAACAAGTATAATAATATAAGATATAAAAAAGAAAACAAATCTAACTAATGGGAGGTATGAAACTGTTTTTTATTTTTCATCAATTGGTTGACATGTCCAGTCTATTGCGGTATTTTCTTTTCGTGGCTGCATAGGTTGAGAATCCTGTTTCGCACAAATATGTTGTTGGGAACGGGAGAAGAATATTTAGAGCCATTTTGGCAAGCATTGGATGTTCATCACGGATTCTGCACCAAAAATCGTTGAGAGGCGTCGTTTTAAATAGTGACTCCATACTTGTGTCTGATGACATTTCTAAAAGAGATTCATATATCTCGTTTGACATACTTTCGGGCTTTTGTAAGTTGGGTAAAAAAGGATTATGAATCCATGAATTCCGTTTCATTTGGAAAATTGTTCTCAAAAGATTCGCGCATCGAAGTAGATATTGAACCAATTCTTCAAATACATCATTTTGAAACATTTCTGAGTTGATATCGCTAACAAACTCACTGAGTGACGTAAAGCTTTCTATTTCTCTCCAACGCAAATAATCCAAAAATCTAATTTTCTTTTGAAGGCAACTATTTTGTTACAGGCCTGGAACACTGTTGTCTGTTTACCTTGCAATGATAAATTTAATTCGTTCAGTTTTTAGAAGATATCCGCCATAAAAGACAGTCGGAACAGGCAAGTTTTATCATACAAACGGTCTTTCAAATTAAAAGAAGTATCTGAAAGAAACATTTGTAACTCGGCTCTAAGTTCAAATAGCCTTTTTAAAGTTTTACCCTGAGACAGCCATCGCACTTCTGCATGGAGCAGCAGTGTTTTATGTTTGCTGCCATCACACAATAATGAGAACAATCGGGATTGTAGTGGTCGTGATTTGATAAAATTAATTAGTTTTACCGCTTCATCCATAACTAATTTTAGATTTGACGGCATCGCCAGTGCTTGTCTATGCAGGATACAATGGCTGGAACTACAATTAGGCGCGTTATGTTTTATTCGTGACACTACTCCTGCTGTCATACCCGTCATCCGTCACTTCTTGGCCCCATCTGTACAAATATCAATGCAATCGTTCCAACTGAGATTATTTTCCTCGAAAAATATATTTATTTTATTAAAAATTTCTTCTCCGGTGGTGTTTGTGGGCAGCGGTGAACACATAAGCATATCTTCTTTAAAAGAACTTTCATATGGATATCTCACGATAACCAGCAAGATAGCCAGACCAGCGACATCAGTCATCTATTTGCAAGACGAATCTTGTTTTTTGTAGTTCTTGTTTGACGTAGCTTGCCAGATCATGAATTCACCGTGAAACAGTATCGTTTGATAGCGGCACAGTAGAAAGATGCTTTGCAGATTTTTCATCGAGTATACTTTTTGTTGTCTAACACACATGGTTTTATTAAATTCTCAGCGATAGTGTGCGCTTCGCCTGCTTGTGCAATGCGATAACTAACTAAAAATGATGCCTCCGTGGCCTTTTGATTGATAGTTCGGGTTACATGCATCATAGTTTTTTGACTTTCCAATAACTGTTCTTTTTTACGTACAAAAAATTCTTTATTCTTGTCTTTAGACTCGGGGTGTACAGTTTCTAAATGTCGGCGCAACTTGGCAGGTCCCATGTAACTATTAGGAAGCAGTTTACTACATAACATGTAGAGAAGTGAGCCGTTGGAATCAACAAATCCGAAACTGATATATGATTCAGCATACTTCCTTTTTTTCGCCTTTGAAACCGTGGAACTTGACGTTGTTGCATCATCGTCTGGATCGGTAATTGCTGTATACTCTAGGCGTACTGCTTTTGAACATTCGACTTCGTTAGAAGATGTTGTTGCAACACGTTTAACGCCTACAAGCCAACGTTCTATTCTTCTTTATTAATAATGTTACATGTCAGGATGGTGGGGTCAAAATAATGCACGATCGTTACTGCGTAGAAAAGTTTAGTCCAAAGAATAAATGTACAAAACTGATACAATCAGAATACAGCAGTAGAACAATAAACACTTTGTTTCTAGCAGGTAGGTACTTATCGCTGCGAACGCTAATCGTCGACTGACTAAGTGTCGAGGCGCGATCGTCACTTTTATAGTCCTAGCCTCGATCTCGAACATTCTCAAAAATACTCGAGTCGGCGCCTTTGATAAATAAAAAGCCGAAATAAAAATAGAAATACAAAAAATGCGGTGTAAACAATCTCGACTTTACATTTTAAAGTTAGAGCCGAAAGTCGATTGTTCACAATTATAGCGTCTAATCTCAGAAGCGGCTTTGATCAAACCGACTACGCGCTTACGGGACCTCTTAGATGGACGTTTTAAACGCGAGGCGGAACGTGAGCGGGCGCAAGCGTTTGTGTTTTAACACATGGGTTTATTATATGAGAGTCCGTAGACGAACGGCCAGACCCAGTCGACTCCATACGATTCTGTAAATTCACATATATAGTTGACCGACCCACTCGATGGGAGGGGGCATATGTCGGAATTTCAAATTTCCCGCAATTTCTAACGTGGGCTCATTTTCAATCAACAGCAAGGCACAAAAATGCCGATAAGGCGAAATCGTCTCGAGATGAGCGTTAATAAATATAAATAATTACAACCGTAAGTTTATATAATATTTTTAAATTTTAACATATTGTGTATTATTTTAAATAAATCTACAGTCAAACAAATTTAAAACCAGGGTGTTACTACATTATTTCTCTTTATTTCTTCTTAGTACATGTGGATGATCTTCAAGTATACTAAATATCCATGGTCGTGGATATTTTCATCATATCACCGTTATTGTTGGATTAAGCAATTCTGAATCTTTAGGGATGGGCGTTAACATTAATAATTAAAACCGTAAGTTTATGTAATATTTTGTTTTTAAGCCATTGTTTATTCTTTTAATTTAATCTGTAGTCAAACACATTTAGTATGTCTACATTATTTCTCTTTATTTCTTCCTAGCATTCGTGAATGAACTTCAAGTACCATGCATGAAACAACCACGGACGTGAAGATTTTCTTCACACCGGGCTAGGAGCATACTTCCATGGAGAATGTTCCTGTTGCTGTTGGATCAAGCAATTCTGAAATTCCATCTAGTCACAAAGTACGATCCCAGAACATAAAATAATGCCTTAAATTCAATTACACGGTTTTTCTATTGCATTTTACTATTGTTCAAATAAGATTCACTATATCCCAAATATCTTTCACCTTGTCAAATATAAGTCAAAAGATTTCCCGATTTACGAAATGAGTTTCACTATATACCAAATACTTTTCCCTTTAATATTTTTGCTGACCATTTTTGCAGTAACAATAACTTTCTTCTGGAAATATTTTATTTGTATTTATACATACAGGGAGTTTTCTTTTAAGTATACGTATTCCGAATTCAACCTATTTTCTGTAAATCTTTCGATATTCTTTGTTTTTTTTTTTTAAGTTCAATTTAAAGCTTTAAATGAGTGTTTTCCACTCCCAGACTAAGCATGAAGTAAAATTTCGAGTTTAGAAAAGCCCCGTGAAAATTTGTCGAGGGTCGCGCAGCGACCCGAGACAAATTTTCTGGGCTTTTCTAAACTCGAAATTTTACTTCATGCGCCACGCGTATAAAACACAGATTTCAAGTGAAATTCGAATATACATAAAATTCACAATATTTTAGTGTTTTATACGCGTGACGCATGAAGTTAGAAAAGCCCAGAAAATTTACTTCATGCTTAGTCTGGGAGTGGAAAACACTCGTTTAAAGCTTTATATTGAAATCTTTTGAAAAACAACGAATGCCGGAAAATTTACAGCTTGTGCATATGTTTACCTTAGAGAAAAATTCACTGTATGGAACACTACTTACGCCAACATCCTTATCCGGATAAGGAGACCTCTTATTTCATTTCTAAGATGCTTTTTTTGACGAACTGCAGACATTTTGTTGAGAAGTGAAATGTAATTAGGTTTTGACATATAGTGAAATATATTTGTAATAACTTTTAAAATATACATTTAACATGTTCATTAGGTCTTTGTTATTTTTCGCATCGCACGGTAATTTAATATCGTGCGATGTTCCCCGCACCGCACCCACCATTCAATGTTAAGACCCCCTGTACCGCACACCCCGCTTAGCAAGAAGCCCGCCCGCTCCCCGCGCCCAATGACGTTATTTGCGATTGCAGCGCTGTCCCATCGAGTGGGTCGGTTAACTAAAATCATGATACGTGGAGCCCCCTATGAGTTATCAATCTAATTTAATCTATGCGAACGGCTGGGAGGCGGAGAAAACGCCAGCACTCGCGTTTGTTTAAATTTGAGCGGAGCGGGACGAACGCGTTTTTCAGTTTTAACACATGGTTTCTTATGCGCCTTCTTATACGGGCGGGTGAAACGCGTTTTCAAAGCGGGCGTTTTTTGCAATATTTTTGTAAAAATCGGCCAAAGCGAGTTAAATTCGTAATATTTTTCTCACAATATTTAGTCGTAACGCAAAAATAAATATTTTTGCGTTTAGATAAGTGTCCAAAATTAAAAAAATTAATAAACAAAAAATATAAACTATAAATTTTTAGGTAAACTTCCTTCTCTAAGATATGAGTATAATTTTATTTAATATTTAAAAAATCTTTGATATTTTCTAGAAATTGCGAAAAATAAAATAACTAACAATTTAAAATCGCCCCCAATCTCTTGTAAAAATAGTGTGATGAGAACAAAATAATTAAAAGAATTAATAATCATTTTTTTTAGAGCGGTCTCTGTGCTCGTAAATTTTGTACCGCCAGCAGCTTCTCTTTTCCCTGACTGTCCAATTGGCCAACATACTAGGGAAATGCTCATTTCACAGTCTATTTTTAATATGCAGGTTATTACCCATCAAAGTGTGTGAAATTTTTGACAGAAATTTGTATGCCGGTTACGGGTTAAATAAAAGGAAAAAGTAATTGTCTATATCCTAGCGCTAAAACATGATTTTATAAGTATGTTTGATACAGAAAGTTTTATCTTAGAAATTCAGGCACCGCCCAAGGAACAAATCCATTTAAGTAATGTTTAATCAACATTAAAACAACGTTTAATGTTGCTGCACTGTTGATATAACGTTATTTGTTTGTTTTTTGCTCAGTAGGCGGAGTGCATGTGGAATTTAGGTAAGTAATATTTATATTTATAAAAACATTTACAGTAACGTCTATGAATAATAAAGGATAAATAAATAATAATCTGACGCAATTAAATCTATTTCGTCCATACTTATTACTCACCGTAGCACAACTGCACCCGCACCCGCTTACAAAACGCGTTCAATCCGCTCCGTATAAGAGCTAAAAGCGGAGCGGAAAAAACGATCCGTCCCGCTCCGCTATCGCGCTAAAAACGTCCATCTAAGACCGCCCTACAAGTAGATATCGGCGGTGGCGGCTAGTAAAATTGTACGAGGCAACTAAGTTCGGCTGCGCCTCGTGAATCGTGATACGCGGCGTCAGAACAGTCGACCAGAGAGAGGTGTTTTAATTTTTTTTCTAAATTCCTGCAGAACCCCTACAGGGATATCACGGAACCCTAGGGTTCCGCGGAACACACTTAGAGTACGGCTACTCTAGAGTAATGAAAACGTCACTTTTTCAAATCACCGCACGGAAAACATTTGTTTGTGAGCTTATTTCATGCGCCTACGAAATGTATCCATAGCAACGGTTAACGTTTGACTTTTTTTTTCTGTCATTGAAATAATCCATTAGATTGTTTAAAATGTACGATAATCCTAATGTAGCTGATATTTGTGATGAGATATTGGAGCAAGCGGCAAAAGTTAGTGCAGATTTGCTACCGGCCAGATCAAGATCCAGATACGGAACAAGATTTTAAATTTTTAATGAATGGCGGACTCAGATGAATATAAACAGTGTGAGTGACGATGTACTACTAGTATAGGGGTTGTTGTATAACGATGTACCTTGATTTTTGAGATTCTGAAAACGGAATCGGGGTAAACGTGTATGGGGCGCCCGAATCTGAAGTTCGTGGGTTAAGGCGACTTACCGTTCGGCCACAAATTAAATTTTAGGTTACCACTTTTGAGGTTATATATTATCGTATTTTCGGCTAACTAAGCACATTACGGATACATATTACACACATGATGAAATTATCTCCAAAATGATGACGTAATTAATCCAATTTGTAGTGTTATCTTAATTAATAATTTTAATATAATAATTTTACACTAGAATTGAGATCTGCTGACGTTTATTTAAAATAATCGCTAATATATAAATCAAGATTGATTAGTGAATCAGAGGTATTTTAATTTACGATATAAAAAATAGATGGCGCTAGATGTATTAAAATGTAATAAATACTAACTGCTTACGAAAACTGTCATCAACATCTTTGAGAATAAGGTGAAATATTAATGTTTATATTTAAATATTCAAGGGCTATTTCGTACATGAAATGTTAAATTTAGCATACATGTTATTTGTAGCATCACAGTCTAATCGCGTTTAGTACTTGATTTGTACACTTAGATTGTGAGGGTAAACGTATACTTTAAATTTAACATTTTGCGTATGGAATCAGTGGGATTGTATTCATTCTATTTGTTTCTAACAAGTATGACCGTTATTTTCAAGCTGTGTTTAAAAAACATTTTTTTTAAGTGATTGCCCACAGTTTATTTGATGGGCCACTGATATAAACATCCCAGAATAATCTGAGTTGTTTTTCGTACACGGCTAATGTTTTGAATAATTGAGAATGTTATAAAATGCATTTACTGAAAAGTATTGGATAGTTAAAATGTATAACATAACCTAAAAAGGTAACGAGTTTTAATGTTGTATTAGATAACTTACATTAATATCCATTTCATTACTCTTGAACAAGAAAGTGCTTTAATCATATGCACCTCTCAGTGGCACTAGTAATTATAATAATAGAAAAGAATTGATAATAAAAATAATATATTTTATTTATATTAAATACAATATATTGTAATGTTAGTTATGATTTTATTTCTGCCTTATCTAGCCTAGATCCGCTGTGTTTTGTATAGACAGGATTACCTCGTGAAGGAAATGACATTTGCCATACACAGACGGTCTTGGTTGAGGAGAGCCCGTATAATACGCATCCTCAACACTGAGATTATATCTCTTAATCCCAAAAATGTTGTTTGAATTTTATGTGCCAAACAAACACAGTATAAGTCTCTGCTCTGCCCCATCTCCCTATTGCAGTAAATATCCTAGTTATCGTACAAAGGTGGGGCCATCTATTTTTTATATCGTAAATTAAAATACTTATGATTTAATAATCAATCTGGATTTATATATCCATTATTTTAATAAAACGTCAGTAGACTTCAATTCTAGTATAAAATTAATATCGTGATATTGGCTGAATTAATGACGATAACACTACAAATTTGATTAATTACGTCATCATTTTAGAAATAATTTCATTATGTGTGTAATTTGCATCTGTAACGTGCTTATTTAGTTGAAAATACAACCATATATAACCTCAAAAGTGGAACTTAAAATTCGATTTGCAGCCAAGAGGTAAGTCGCCTTAACCAACGAACTTTAGATTCGTTCGTCCCATACACGTTTACTCCGATTCCGTTTTCAGAATCTCAAAAATCATGGTAAATCGATATGCAATAAATCCCTAGTATATTTTTCTGAAAAGTCCAAATCTTTAAAATCGTCAACTTTGTAGAATCAATTCTCGATGATAAGAAGTTGTTTGGCTATAAAATAAAATATCGATCCGAACAATTTTCGAAAAACAGTTGCCTTTTTGAAACGTCAGGTTATATACCAAAAAAGTCCGGAGTTCTTACAGCAGAACAAGTTACCAAATTTGTATGCAAAGCTTCAGATGAGCAATATCTATTAGCAAAAGTTATATTAGTGTTTGGAATCTTGGGTGCGTGCCGTCGAGATGATTTAATACGTTTGAGTTTAGATGATGTGGATGATAATGGCCGTTTTCTTATCGTGTTTTTGCGAGATGGAAAAAATCATAAATCAAGAAGTTTCACGATTACAAATGATGTACATTCGAGCCCTGTACACTTTACCGCTAATATACAGATTTACGGCCTAAACAAATGGAGAGCAAAAGATTATTTGCTGCATACCAAAACCGCAAATATTACGCTCAACATGTTGGATGCCATACTATTAGTGAACCCCACAAAAACAGAAGTAGTGATGTTCACCAACAAACACAAGATACGCTCATAGACTCTACCTACTTTGTTTAGCAAACAACTAACGCTATCGAAAGAAGTCAAATACCTAGGAGTATTCCTTGACTCCAAATTAAATTGGTCCAAACACCTTGAATACAAAACTGATAAAGCAAGCAAAGCCTTCTGGCAATGTAGGAGAACTATTGGCAATACCTGGGGACTATCACGGAAGATAGCACTCTGGATATACACAGGTATTATTAGACCGGCACTCAAGTATGGAGCTCTAGTTTAGTGGCCTAGGGCGAACCAAACAGGAGCAAAAGCAAAACTAAACCACATCCAAAGGCTAGCGTGTACGTGCACAACTGGTGCATTAAGAACAACACCCACCGCAGCATTGGAAATGATACTCTGCCTCCCATCGCTTAATATACATATCAAAGAAGTGGCAAGAAACAGTGCAGAAAGACTGAAAGCCATGGACACTTGGTCATACCAAACCCTAACAGGACACGGAAGCATTCTCAAATGGGGCTCGCCCCATCTAAGCGGCAAACTAGAGGAGAAGATCCCCTAATACATCTTCAACAAGAAATACACTGTTAACCCAAATGAGCAAACAAAGGAAAGACCACTTGATGTTCACAGATGGAAGCAAAACAAAAACAGGCTGTGGAGCGGGCGTATACTTGGAAGCTCTAAACATCCACAAATGTCTTCCCATAGAGAACCATGCCACCGCAACACAGACTTGAATCTACGCAATCATCTAGTGCCAAACTAATTTCAGAAAAGCAACTAAGAAAACAAAACATAACTATCGCCACCAATAGCAAAGCTGCATTAGCAGCACTAGATACGTTCAAAATAATATCAGAACTAATATATGAATGCGTAGAGACACTGAACATAGTAGCGACACTCAACCACATAACATTAACATGGACGAATGCCATAACAATAACGAGGGAAACAACAACGCGGACGAACTTGCGCGTGAAACAGCAACAAACTATGCAAAAGTAGGACTATCCCCGCGGTCCTTGCGCAAGTTTACCGCTAAAAAACACAAATCCAGATGGAAAAACTTAACAACGTGCTGCCAAACCAAGGCGTACTTACCAACACCTGACCGCAAATAAACAAAGAAGTTCCTAGAACTCTCCAAGCAAAACTTACGTACACTAACCGGCTACATCACCGGACACTACACCTTCCAAAAGCACCTCGCAAAAATGGGGATCACCAACAATACCATATGCCGAGGATGCAACGAAGAGGATGAGAAAGCAAGGCACATACTTCACGAGTGTCCGGCCCTGTCAAAACTAAGGGATAATATGTCAAGGGAAACCCAGCCCAAACGTGAAGGACCCGGATGGAACTGGTCCGTCGCACAAATATTGGCAATTGCCAGTAGTGCGGAGTGGGTCTAACCATCAGGAGGGAGGCACTACAATGGGCCTAAAACTTGGCCTAAGTGGGCGCGGCTGCGGCTGCCCTCCCGACAGCCAATCCTAATCAGTGGTATTCCGAAACTTATTGCAAAATACCTAAAACTAAAAGATCCGGAAAAATATACCGAACACGGGCTAAGACCTTCTTCAGCAACCATGTTGGTGGTCGAAAGCGGTGGTGATTTGCTCACTCTGAAAAGGCACGGAGGATGGCGATCTTCTAGTGTAGCAAAAGGATTCATAGAAGAATCTATACATAGAACAATAGAAGTGTCAAGGAAATTGTTTAACCCTTCTCATGCGGAAAATACGTTTGCAAAAAAAACTCAGGACCATGAAATGCCAAAGGGAATAAACTTTAGCAATAATACTAATTGTACGATAAACCTTACTATTAATAATAACAGTTCCAATTAAATTTGATTTTCGTTAATATTTATTTTAATTCTATTTTTACTGTTATAAAAATTATAGTTTTGAAAGAAAAAAAAAATTAAAATATTTGCTTTTCTATTGTTGTTTTCAGAGAAGTATAATAAAAAAATAGCGTTCATTACACGTCCAGAAATGGATTTTTCTGTGCTTATTCGGCTACGCCTTACACGGGAAATGTCACGCGCGCACGGAAAAATCCCTTTTTCTGGACTACTAATAAAATGTACTATTACATACCCAGGTAACAACTCGTACTGAGCCGATTGAAGTTTTATAAACGACACATGTCAAAAGATTCCCTCATAAGAAATTTTGTAAATTGTCCTTAAAATTAATAACATTATTAATAGTAAGTGTAAAAGTGATTCGTGTACTTCCTTGGAGTTGAGATATTCTGCTAAAGATACAGAGCAAGAATACCTGCCCAAAAATTGCGCGAGAAATATTAAATTTGCATATGAAAACGCTGTAAGCCAAAGGATATACAGGGATTTTTTAATTTAAAGCTTCAAACAAGTGTTTTACACTCCCAGACTAAGCATAAAGTAAAATTTCGAGTTTAGAAAAGCCCCGTGAAAATTTGTCGAGGGTCGCGCAGCGACCCGAGACAAATTTTCTGGGCTTTTCTAAACTCGAAATTTTACTTCATGCGCCACGCGTATAAAACGCTGATTTCAAGTGAGGTTTAAATATACATAAAGTTCACAATATTTTAGTGTTATATACGCGTGGCGCATGAAGTATAATTTCGAGTTTAGAAAAGCCCCTTGAAAATTGGTCAAGGGTCGCGCAGCGACCAGAGACAAATTTTCTGGGCTTTTCTAAACTCGAAATTTTACTTCATGCTTAGTCTGGGAGTGGAAAACACTCTTTTAAAGCTTTAAATTGAACTCTTAAAAAAACATAACGAACATCTAAAGATTTAAAGAAAATAATAAAATAATTTATTTTAGGTAAACATAGGCCTAAGCTGTATATTTTCCGACATTCGTTGTTTTTTAAATGAGATCTACTTGACCTAAGTGGACAAATTTTCTGGGCTTTTCTAAACTCGAAATTTTACTTCATGCGCCACGCCTATAAAACGCTAATTTCAAGTGAGGTTTAAATATACATAAAGTTCACAATATTTTAGTGTCTTATACGCATAGCGCATGAAGTAAAATTTCGAGTTTAGAAAAGCCCCGTGAAAATTTGTCTCGAGTCGCGCAGCGACCCGAGACAAATTTTCTGGGCTTTTCTAAACTCGAAATTTTACTTCATGCGCCACGCGTATAAAACGCTGATTTCAAGTGAGGTTTATATATACATAAAGTTCACAATATTTTAGTGTTTTATACGCGTGGCGCATGAAGTAAAATTTCGAGTTTAGAAAAGCCCCGTGAAAATTTGTCTCGGGTCGCTGCGCGACCCTCGACAAATTTTCACGGGGCTTTTCTAAACTCGAAATTTTACTTCATGCTTAGTCTGGGAGTGGAAAACACTCGTTTAAAGCTTTAAATTGAACTCTTAGAAAAACATAACGAATATCTAAAGATTTAAAGAAAATAATAAAATAATTTCTTTTAGGTAAACATAGGCCTAAGCTGTATATTTTCCGACATTCGTTGTTTTTTAAATGAGTTCTACTTGATATTTAAATAATTAGTTCTACTTGACCTAAGTGGACAAATTTTCTGGGCTTTTCTAAACTCGAAATTTTACTTCATGCGCCACGCCTATAAAACGCTAATTTCAAGTGAGGTTTAAATATACATAAAGTTCACAATATTTTAGTGTCTTATACGCATAGCGCATGAAGTAAAATTTCGAGTTTAGAAAAGCCCCGTGAAAATTTGTCTCGTGTCCCTGCGCGACCCTTGACAAATGTTTACGGGGCTTTTCTAAACTCGAAATTTTACTTCATGCTTAGTCTGGGAGTAGAAAACACTCGTTTAATGCTTCAAACTGAACTCTTAAAAAAAGCAACGAATAACTAAAGAATTAAAGAAAATAAGCTGAATTTGTAATACTTTTGCTGTGGATATTGTACCACCAAGAACTTAAACCATATTACTAAGAATTATGTGCTTTGTTAGATAATATTAATAGTTATGAAATTAATTTTGAACTTACACACTATTATGTGTAAGCACTACATACGTTCACTTTACTTTCTATAATTACATTTTTATGTGCAACAAATAATTATTGCAATAATGTTACCTATAAATTCCGTTTATTTTACTAGTCGTAGGAAAAGTTGACTGTAAAACTCGAGTGGATATGGCTTATATCTCACTCGGCATTTGGGGCATTCGCCTACGGCGTCTTACCTCAAACTTGCCTTCGTGAGATATAAGCATCATATCCACTCTCGTTGTACAATATACTATTTCAATCATTCGTTGATTTTATTAAAGAGTTTAATTTGAAATCTGTAAAGAGTGTTTCTAACCCCGGCTAAGCATGAAGTACAACTTCGAGTTTAGAAAAGCCTGAAAATTTGGATTTGCTGGGGCGCGCGAGCGAAACGAGTCGCGCCCCAGCAAATCCAAATTTTCAGGCTTTTCTAAACTCAAAATTTTACATCATGCGCTACGCGTATAATACACTGATCTATTCTAAAGTTCAAAATCACACACGCAACAAAGTATACATAGTTTAAATGAGCCGTTAGAAATACGAAGTAATTATCGAATGTTATACAGAGTATTCCATTTTACGAGATATGATATTTACCAATTTAATTTGAAATATGACACAAGATTTCCAACTCAAATTTCCTGCTCTAAAATATGGCTGCCATAAGAAACAATTAAGTTTGATGTCGTATCTTGAAAATAGGACACCCTGTATAAAATCTATCAATTTTCTTACCTTTAAATGAATTTGGGTGAGTTACGTAAAGATGATAATAACTTAAAATAAAACACTTTAAACCTTTCAGAACAAATGTATTCTTTACCAGATGTACATTTCGGACACAAAGTGGCCATTATCAATGGTTTGATACTGCTAGTATCAAACCATTGATAATGGTTTTTTACATCTGTAAAAAATAATTTTGTGAAGAGAGGTTAAAAGTGTTTTATTTCAAGTTTCTTGTCTTTATTGGATATTATTTGAGGCAGATTTCAAATGTTAGGTCAGTAGAATTATCAGAATTAGAGCAAAAACTTTATTTTGTGCACTTTTTTTCTTTTTTCGCTATATCTTGAAAATAAATTACGCTGGAGGAAATTTGTAATTGCAGTTTTATTTTGTATTAAAAAGAAATTGTTTTGTGTAATTTAACCGTCTTGGTATCTTTAATAGTTTACGAAATCCCAGTGGTATGAACGATAAAACGAATGAACGATGCAGTACTCCTGGTGCCATCTATATCTCAAAGTTTTTACTAGAAACAAAGGTGGCAATGATATTGTACTCAAGTTACACCTAGTTACCGGCTTCCATAGAAAATTGTAATGGTAGTGCTAAACGAGCGATGATTCCGTCAACTAACTTTACATATGATGAATTAATTTCTCACTTAACCCGTGTTGAAACATATTTAATAATTAATAGAATTTTGATTAAAACACTTGGTTTGTTTCACTGAAATAAACCAAGTGTTGTAATTCTATTATTAACTTTACATGTATTATCATGGTACGTTTCCATTCAATTATAGATGGCAGCAGGGTCGGCAAATCATTGTTTTTAATGCACCTAAACCGTTCGTTACATGCACCAAGGGTAGACAATGCTTATGGGAGAACTGGATTCCGAGTTTGCGAGGATAGAAGACTGTGGTCGGGAAGTGGGTCCATCTACTTATGAATAGAGTAAACGTAGAAGTATTCTAGAGAAAACTGCTCCGGTTGCGTCTACACACACACACACACACACACAAACGCGCTCGCTCTTATTTCGTCGCGTAATTTTATCCCGTCTACACCATTTGTACGATGATAAATTTGATGACCTTCAGAAAAAATAAACTGCTCCGAAACATTTCTTTTATTTTCAGATTTCCAGCGTGTTCAAAATTATGGACTTTGGGAATCAGATATATTTAAAAAGCTCCTAAATAAACCTAAATTTTAACTAAAAATCAAAAAATAAAATTGAATGAGTTTACATTAAATAATTCATTTGATATTATTTTTATTTTGATTGTATTTTTTTCTTCATAAATTCAATTAAAACTTTGGTATGTACCAAATTTGGCAAATAATTTATATTATTGATTAGTTATACAGAGAGCTTTTTAAGTATAAATAACTCAATATACAGAATACACTGTACATTTTTCTGGGCTTTTCTAAACTCGAAATTTTACTTCATGCGCCCCGCGCACAAAACACTGATTTTACGTGAGGTTCAAATATACTTAAATTTCACAAAATTTTAGTGTTTTACACGCGTGGCGCATGAAGTAAAATTTTCACGGGGCTTTTCTAAACTCGAAATTTTACTTCATGCTTAGTCTGGGAGAGGAAAACACTCGTTTATAGCATCAAATTGAACTCTTTTAAAAACACAACGAATATCTACAGATTTAAAGAAAATAAGCTGAATTTGAAATATGTATACTTTAACGGAAAACTTCCTGTATATGAACTGTGGTAGACGAATAATAAAATTTGTTATCACCACAAAAAGTCTATTCGAAAATATTTCTTTTATTTTGAGATTTCAAGCGTGTTCCAAATTATGAAATTCGGGAATATATTTTATGAAAACAAATTTACAATAAATTAACAATTCTAAAATATATTTTCAACGTTTTTAGTTATTTTATATATTTTTAATAAAAAAATTGTTAAAATTATTAGATTAATAGATTATTGTTCCAAATATTCATAATTTGTATAAATAAACAAAGTCATTTTACAATGAAAAAATGTAAAATATATTTCCAACATTTTTAGTTATTATATATATTTTTAATAAAAACGTGTTTAAAAATTAATAGATTTTTAATATATTTATGTTATTAAACATTTTTTATTTAAAAGTTAGAAAAATACAAAAATCTTTTTACAATGAAAAAATCAATTTGAAAAATGTTTGATGGGTATTTTAATTGGAATTGATAATAAAAAAACAGAAATGATTTCAATAAAATAGATAAATTATTTACGAATACACAAAACTAAAAACATAGCAATATAGATTCATATGAACATTCATATATACAAAAAACTAACAAACATTAAAAAACTATATTAAATATACATATTACTGTTTTCTTATTTATTAACGATATTTTAGAAGCAGTTTCTTTTTTTTATTCAGTAATAATTATACAGAATTGATCGAAGTGTAACACAAAATCAACAGAATATATTTTAAATAAAAAGCCAACAAATCAACACCTCATCATTTGCTTGTTTTATTTCATGAAACTCCGGTTTTCAAAAATGCAATAAATAGCAAAGCTCGGTGTGTATATTTTTACTCTAACCAAATGAATATCATAATTTCCCTGAAATAATTAGGGAAGATAATATTTTAATTTTGAGAAATTAACATTAAAATTGCTACGTTCCGTTTCATCCATTTACAATCTGAATAACGTGTATGAGTATCGAATTAACTCTTTTCCTTGACTATTTTCTATTTGGACAATATTTATTATATTAGTGGGGATAGTTTTATAGAAGGGATGAAAAATCAAATTCTTCGAAGTGATCTATCTGTTTTTTACCTATTTAGGCATTTTTTCGACCACGTTTTTATTATGGTGTATACCCTCAAGTATTGCGCGACCAGAACAATACCACTGCAACTTACAGATAATCTGCAACCTTCTAAAAACCATAAATATTTTGGGAATTAAAAAGATTATTTACTGTTGACACATTTAATCCGTATCCGCAGAATCCAATTCGGTAATTTCTTATCATGTTTTTCACTAACCGATATTTTAGTTTTTGACACTTTTTGATCGGGTTTTCTTAAATCATTTTGAATTATTTTTAAAGTCTGTAACATAATCCCATCGGTACCTTTTGTAAATGTAATCTGACTAAGAATAAAACCATTGAAGTAATTGAATTAACCTGACATACAAAACATTGTAAACTGGAAATAGAGTATTCAATAATTTTTGCAATTACACTTCTCAGAGAAAATCTATTATACTTATTCTATTAAAAGACATCTTGTTGTTTTTTAAATGTTTTTGATTATCATCACTTAACGAGACTTTTCAACATATTTCAATATTTGAGCCAATTATCTCAAATATTATCGATAACACTTGTTTCTGATTCCTGGGACCCTAAAACGTATATTTCCGTACAAAAAAAGATAGCCATGAGGTCGGTAACAATAATTAAAATGTAAAATTTATAATGTTATTAATGTGACTAATTACTTGATTTAACAAGTTTGTTTGTTTCGCAGTTTTTGATAATATTCTCAATTATATAGTTTCATGATTTTTATATAATTTGTACTTTCTCTATATAACATTTCGTGTCTCTCGGGAAGTATTGAGAATATCGAAAAATATTTCTGCTTATTCTTTTTTAAATTATCCCCATGCAGCCGCACGACGGATGCCATAAATTTTAATCCAAAAATTAGGTAACATTTTAGTGCCCGCTGAGTGTTGTCGGTGATGGTCAAATGGCACACAATAAGCGTTTATAAAATTTCAATCGGAAAAGTACAAGTTGATCATGTAACAATCGTTCAAAGTAAACGGATAATTAAAGTAGTCAGTGCAAAAACCACAAATTTCTGAAACTGTTAATATTTATTAAAAGTATGGTTCATTTAATAAAATACGCATCGTGATTGAAATATATACTGAGTCCATTTTGGGATCTGATTTTTTTCTTTTGCAGAATAAACACTCATGTTGAATTGAATTATTGCTTTGTGTTTTAATAAATTTGATGCCAAACACTGACTTTTCGTAGCAACTACTGTTTTGATGATTTTATTTTCGTATAATCGTTCACTATTTTCAAGCTGTATTTCAAATTAAACTGAGGAGAACTCAAAAATAATACCTCGAAAATACTGCTAGTAGGTAAAGAAATGATTTTAATTTTATTGTAATCGTTTTGGTTCAATAAGCGATACAAACTCAAATTCCAATTACATTGGAAATCTTTACATGAAACATACAATGCGCCTTGAAACGGGACACATAGTATAGTTAAAACTATTTTAACCCATTAACGGCCAAGCAATTTTAACTCTAAAAGTTAATTTTAATTAAAATTCTACACTTCTTTTTATGATTTCTATGAATGACTTATTGCATTACATACTGTGAATTTTTTCTTTAAATACACATAATGTATACGTGAATTTAATGAAAAGTTAAAAATCATAAATAGTTTATTATTATTATTATTATATTAAAGTGATAATGGATTTTCAAAAAATTAGTGCCTCAACAATGTAATGTATACGCTGTCAATGTTCAGGCATTCGTCGATTTTATATAAAAACGTGCAATATGAAGTTAAGAACGAGTGTATCCACTCCCAGACTAAGCATGAAGTAAAATTTCGAGTTTAGAAAAGCCTGAAAATTTGGCTCGGGCGCGTAGCGAAGCGGAGCGACCGAGCCAAATTAGGCTTTTCTAAACTCGAAATTTTACTTCATGCGCCACGCGTATAAAACATTGTAATATTGTGAAGTATTTATAATACACTTTAAATAACAAAATATTTCAATTTTTCATGGTACATTTTCAATTCAGGTCAAATAATATAATATATCAAATAAACTTATTTAGTAACTTAATTATCAAAAAATAATAATGTTGCGTATATGCATCAACGGCAATGGGTTAAAAACTTCAAACGGTAATAATTCAAAAACTACAAAAAATGACTTAACTGCATTTTGCACTGACCCCTCTAATTAGAAAAGAAACCCTTTTCGATCAGTAGATTTGATCTGATCAATAGGATTGATCTGATTAGTTAATAAAATATAAGTTGATGTATTTGTTTTACTTTTTATCAAAAGTTAAATAGTTTTGTATTTTAAGTTTCTTGTACAAAATAAATAATACTTAATGAATTTTACAACGTTCACATATAATTTCATAAAATCTATTCTCTAATAACGCAGAAAATAAAATTGTAGAAGGAAACGCATGAATGAATGTAACACGCATCCTTAGCTCGTTAAAAGAAAAAAAAAACGTGTTTTCAAGATTGAAAAATCAACATCTGGAATATGATACAACAAGAAGCGCGGAATAGAGGGAGAAAGAAATTGTCTCTCTCTCACTCTCTCTCTCTGAGACTTGATTTCGCGACATCTGGAGTAAAATAGTCGTAACCGACCGACCGCAGGAAGCCAGACTGGTGTATATGGGCAGCCATATACACCAATTTGGCATCCAGCGCTCTGCTCCCATTCGCGTGTACCCAAAATCTATATGGGGACTGGCTAACTGGATATATATGAACTGTGCATGCACTAAGTTGAACTGAACTGTGTTCGTTTGCGTCAGTTCACTTGCACTGAACCTGCACTTTTTGCCCCTGGTCCAGAGTAGGTGTAACTAGTGCAGGTTAGAAAAAGGAGAGGGTGGGAGATATACAATTTTCAAAGATGGACAGGACATGTCAATGGTTGTGCAATGTGTGAATTAACAAGCAAACATTCAGAAGTCGTCACTCAACAACCCTACATTATTTGTTTATAAAATACAGTACCAAAATTTTATTATTAGTGTTTCCTTAAATTGTCTTGCAGAAATTAATGGCTTTTTTTATATTTTACACCAGAAGTGTTCCTTTGTTTTCAGTTCAGTTTATGTACACTGACATGAACTGACATGAACTGACCTGAACTGTTGACGTCACAAACTTGAACTCAGTTCAACTTACTGCAGTACAAACGAACGAACCTATTGAGTGCTAACGTAAATTGGATATTGACTAACCTATATTACAAACATGATTAGTTAACCAAAAAAGTGAATCAAAGCCGGTGCATTTGGGCATTCATTTTTTATAGCAATTGGTCAAAGCTTATCTCTATGTAAATTCAATGAATTTTAAATTATTAATGGATTCGATAGCGAACGGCATCTAATGCTCCATACTGGCATTGTCAATGACGCGAATGCACAAAGTGCATAAACAGGTCACTGTTTCGTCCACGAACGAGCTAAACTCTGTTTGTGAAATCAGAAAACAAAAATCAAAATTGAATTTGTGTTTAGTATTCTGGCACCAGATACCCACAGACGCGTTTCGGACTTCAAGGTCCTCGTCAGTGTGGTCCCGACCCAGTCGGGAACACACTGACGAGGACCTTGAAGTCCGAAACGCGTCTGTAGGTATCTGGTGCCGGAATACTGAACACAAATTCAATTTTGAATTTTAAATTGATTAAAAAAATCCATAGATTTTTTAATAATGTTTAGAACATAATGATCTAAATTAATCGTTATTGTCTCCAAACTTTTAGATTTCATTCCACATTTTTGAACAGCGAGACGAAATAATTCAGTTTTCAAGATGTGCAAACTTGTAAAACATGGAACAAATTATGTCTACTTCTTTTTTCGCCGTTGACTCGTCAAATGGAGGGAACAAAATCTACTAAATTAAGTTTATTTATTCGTTTTCTAAGTCCGTTTACAATACAAGATACTACAATTTTATTGAAAATAGGTATTAGAATTAAAAAAAAAATGTTAAAAAATATTAATAAAAACCGTATAAATAAATGAAATCAATTAAATGAATAGATAAATATGGGTATTTTTGTCTTTTAGGTAAGTACATATCACGATTTTTCAATACAAATTTTCATACATTCGTGGTTTTATTAAAAACTTTTAATTTAAAGCCTCTAACAAGTGTCTCCAATCCCAGATTAAGCATGAAGTAAAATTTTGAGTTTAGCCTGAACATTTTAGTGTCTCTGTATTTAAGAGAGTAGCGCAAACTGGCATCCATCTTGACGCCTTTAGGCGCTAAATTTAAACTAAATTAACGGATGCGCCATTACAGAATATGATTGGTTTAGTTTGAATTTGGCGCCTAAAGGCGTCAAGATGGATGCCAGTTTGCGCTACTCTCTTAAATACAGGGACACTAGAAAAATTGATTTTATCACTCCGCAAAGCGTCACGCGTACAAAACACTGATTTAAAGTGAAGGTTAAAAGATACTACTTAATTTTGATCACATCTTCAATAATTTTACAAATGTTGACATGGAATATGTGAAAGTATATTTAAAAGAAAATATCTCTCTCTGTCAATATTTAACAGAAATCACTAATTTTCAATAATGGTTACTATTTAAAATAACGTCGAACACACATTAAATTTTACAAAAACTTCAGAGCTGTGAAAATTAGGTCAAATTTACAAAAATGTAAACATTTTCCAAATAATAAAAATGTAAAATTACAAACGACTAACTGTTAAGTGGAATTTAACCAGCAACACGAATTTTGTATTTATGTGTACAGACTAGAAAATACCTAGAATCTCATAAAACCGCTAAAGTTATACCAGTAAAACACACGATCCAGAAGATCTCAACAATTGCCGTCCAATATCTATTCTAAAAGGTTATTTCAAAGATATTTGAGAAAATACTTGCATTACAGTTAACAACACATTTTTCCAAAACTACTACCATGATAGCCAACATAGTTTCAGATGTAGTAAATCTACTCTAACTGCCGTCCAGGGCCTGTATTCACAGTACCGATGCAATTTGTCACCGGTGAGAAGTGACGTCATTTTACTACATACGGTTTGGTAAATTATTCCCAAAATTACGTCATTTTAGTGCAATTCTCACCGATGACAATTTGCATCGGTGCTGTGAATAGGGACCCTGGGGGCTATTCACAGCACCGATGCAATTTGTAAATTCTTCCCAAAATGACGCCAATTCAGTGCAACGTCTCACCGATGATAAATTGCATCGGTACTGTGAATACGGGCCCTGGAGTTTATGGCTGAGAATAGACAATGTCTTAAAGCTAATTTATTGACTCATCCAAGGCATTTGACACTATTACTGCAGTATTTCAACCTCCTATCCAAATAGGAAACAATATCTATCTATTGCTGGGAACAAACCAAACTATGCGTACATCAATAAAGTGGTTCCCCAAGGATTAGTTCTTGGCCCTCTTTTATTCCTTATATATACTAGTGGCCTTTCAACAGTTACAACTGTAGGGAGAGCTACTCCAGACGCCTACGACACAACATTTACAAACGTCGGTTCATGTGAGGAGGATAGCAGGTTTACCCCTCTGCTGCGCCGCTATTGGAATATAATTCTTATTCTTAGCGAGTCCGAGTGAATTTATATTTAAAAATTATTTCAATTGCAAACGCTAGTGTCGATAAAACTAAACCAGATACATAAATTGAGAATATCCCGACAAGATGAAATAATTCTATAGGTGCAAATACACCACCCCTTTGCAGTGTACTTGAGTAAAAATGCTTCATTACGCCAAATTTAGAATACGTTCCACTTTCTGAAAATCGTAGAATCATCTCGCTGAAGCGCTCGGTGAACGGAGAATGCTTCCTAAATATCAACAATCCTCTTTGCGAAAAATACCAATCCTTCAACTCCAAAGCCTCGGATATATTCAAAAGTTTCAGCCCGTTTGGAAACATACCTACATCCATGAAAATTGAGGTTTTATGCTGGTGAAATGCAGCGTAATTTTCGGTAGTAAATTTATTAACGATGATTGCTTTTGATGCTATTTTAGTAACATAAGGGTTTTCAGTGTTTTCTAATGCGTAATAAGTTTGTCGAAGCAGGAACATTGTTAGATTAGAATTAGCTAAATCTTCTGTGTTGGATATCTGTTTTGTAGTTCCAGGCAGAAAATGGAATGATGTTAATAATGATAAGAAGCTGTTTATCATTATAAATGAGAAGTAAATCCAACAGAAATAAAACAAGCGGAGTGGAGTGTTTTGAGGTTGCCATGGTAATGAAGCTATGAATGATTGATACATTGTATACATGCTTTCACTAAAAGTGAATTGCTTTTTTCGCTTCGAGAATATATACCATGTTGGGGCCATTAATAAAAATACTAGCAACAGTAAACCCCAGACGTTTACGCGAAACACTTTGAACATATTTTTCCATGATTCAACTGGTTGGGCTAGGGGTACATACAATCTGCCAGCAAAGAAACGTAGTGGATATGACACATCAAAGTCTTCTATGCTGGTATTTACTTCCAACGTTCCTAACATAACATCAAATACACCATTGTATAATTTATCATATAATCCCAAATAACTTTCGTTTCATTGTTTACTCAGCATGCTGCTTACTTTCCCATTATGTATAATAAATGTTGAAATAAAACTATGATTATATCCAACCATCTTCAAACCTAATTTGCTTCCAATTATTTTTGTTGCTACTGCACCTGAACCGTTGTTTACTTCAAACGGGGCTCTATGAACGTAGTCCATAAAATATATTGGGCAAACGATTATTTTACAGTGATTAAAATAGTCAACACCTAAATCACTAATCGCAAACTTTGGTACATCACGCAAGCATTTGAATAGAAATCTCGGTTGGAAATTTTCACACCCATCAAGTGATATTGGGTAATATGTATACACACCCATTTCATATAAAATCATTACATTAATTACACGCATGTTCCACAATATTTTCAGCACATCTGAAAAATTCATTAGATCCGATAATATTAACAACATCTCAACTCCTTGAAAAAAAACGTGATTACTGTGCAATTGTTTCAAAGTTGATTCGAGGTCGCGCACACAGGTCGAAACACACAATCTAGCTGAACATTTCGCTATAAAGCGTTTTAGTCTACTTTAAATTCTTCGCAGTCGAAGAAAATATTTGATTAAATATATAAATTACTCAATATTGAATAATTATCCCCTTCTACCCCCCCATAACCCCAATTTTTATTTTTATTTTTAGCGAAAAATTATTTAATTTTTTTTTTAGATAATTTCACTATAAGCACTTTTGTTCTATGATTTGTATCTAAAAATAGTTATTATATTACAACCCCTTCTGTTTTAATTATAAAAAAACTGAAAATAAAATACTTTGATTACTGTTTTATTTAATTATAATTTTTTTTACATTGGAACAAATAAATCCAAATTGCACACATATCTATAAATAATAATATACAATATATACAAGCAGTATAAAGAACCTGGGCACATCATGCAAACAATTTACACCAAAGATAGAAATTATTCGGAGTCCTCTGGTGAAGATGCTTGTTCTTGTTCTGCTAATAACTTTAACACCTCTGGGTCCAATTTTTTAATAGTAAGCGGTCGTGAAATATATGTTTTTTTTTTTTGACAAACTTGATATCAGAGGATCAGAGGAATATAAAATCGTATGGAAAAGATCTGTTATAGTTTGTATTCTTGAACATTTTCTGGTGTGACGCTCTCGGTACCTTCGCAAGTCTTTGTTTCGAGCTTCTAATGCCTCTTCCGACAACATCCCAATTGGTAAAGTTGCAGATTGAATTATGTCAGCCCCATGAATTAATAGTTTATGCAAACTACCAGGCATGTAGTACCATGGGTACAACTTTACATACAGATTTGCGGTGTCTTCCAGATACTCCCGAAATGCATCAACATGTGTGGCTTGTCCGCATGAAATGACTTGTAAAATAATTTTTAATCTTTTGATTAAATGTTCGTCCAAACCTGTAATTTGTGCAATTAATGTATAATTTTCAAAAATTCGACTAGCAGTATTGCCGTCGTTGGTTGTCCCAAACCCTGGTTTGACTACATCAACTAGTAAACCTAATTGTGATTTTAAATCTTTTTGAATTTGACGTTTTCTTGTCTCTACTGTATTTTTATCACCCGTCTCACGAATTTGCCATTTCTTTACACCAAGTCTATACGCTATATGAAGAAGACATTCCAAGCAACGAATCCACGCGTGTAGAGATGAAATACCATATTCATAAAATCTATTGATTTTAGGTAAATCTTTTACCTTCCTAATGTCATTCATTATTTTAGGAGAAGCCTCACAAATAGCACAAGTTTGAAATGACAAATCAGTTATAATGCTAAAAACTTTTCCACTGATCATTGTCAACTTGAAACAATGATTTATAATAAAATGTATGCCATTAACAACACACTGAGTTGGCAAAACCTCGTTGATTTCATGTTCTATATCATTTACAACAGATTTTATTAATTCCTTCGTTTCCCTTTTAAACATTATTTTAATTGGCCTGCAAAATCTAGTAGATGAAGGCTTGGGATTTTGCCAGACAATTGCATCATCTTTTAAGGATTTTATTTAAAGAGGCACCAGACAAGCCGAAAATAAAAACTCATTAGTTTGAAAGGCATTTTCAGAATCTGAAAATATTTGCTTATACAGCGAATGTCCAGAGCTGCCATCGCAGCCCCATTTATAAATAATTTTAAATTCAGTTCCAATTTCTAGATCATTTTTACCGAGTAAATCTTCTATTGAAGTTAATAAGCGTTTACCTGTGTGATCCACAAGCGCTTGTATTGAAACTTGTGCAGAAGTATCTGTAATTGTAATACTTTCTGCTGCGGGATAACACGCTTTTTTGTTTGTAAAATAGTATCATAGCTTAGGTAAATGTTTGCATGACGTACCTTGGCTCCAGACTGCATCAATTTATAGGAATGCTTGCTGAAATCCACATCAACATATAATGCAAGCGCTTCTTCGGGTGTATATTTAATTATTTGCTTCATTGGAAACTTCCACGCTCGATTTATTTTTGAAGCTCTTGTCGGTGAATGCTCCGTGACTTCTTCGACCATCTTAGCACTATCCCTTTTTCCAGATGCACGAAGACTGACCCGGGTGGCAAATGAAAGTTCCTCCTGGGAGTAATTTTCAAGTAGTGGCATAACTTTCCGTTTTTTTGAGACGTTCGTCAAGTCCGTAAATGATTTATACGGACCTCTGGATTTACCACTAGAACATCCAGGTTGGGGTTCATTTCGTAAACTTTCATTAGAGAATACTTCCATTCCGTTTAACCACTGAGAATATTTATTTTCAAAATTTGAAAGTGTATTATGAACGGTTTGCGATTTGATTCTCAATTGTGAGGTAAAATTATTTATTTTATTCATCAGTGAATCTAAATTTTCAGTGTGCGATACATCGATATTGTTATTCATAATATCAATCACAAAGCGGGAGACTGCTTTATTTTTTTGCTCTAGCGTTGGCTGAGCGCGCCAAACATCGAATAATGCTCTCCGAGAAACGGTTACGCTACCTAAAAAAAATCATTGCTTGTGAACGGGCCAAAACGGGTGTCTAAATATTATTTATATATTAAACTATATAGTTATTATGTATAAAAAACCAAGATTCATCACCAATATCGGCTAATATTGTATACTTTAACCTTTTTCAAGTTTTACGTTGTAAAATTTTACTGTAAGATTCTTCACTTAATACAAATTACTGTATTTATGTGTTGACTAAAGTTATATAAAAAATATTTAAAACTCTGTTGTATACATACCAGTAAAATATATATATCCATCTTTAATTTAAATTTTGCACGAAACACAAATGTAAAAAAAATAATTAAACGTAGGCGTTTGGAGCGCGTAAAATCCACATCTGCACGACATAAATGCGTGCACTTTGGGCACTGATAACCACTGGACCAAATGTCGGAGGGGTTTGTGACTTTACCTGCGCACCCTCCGGACATTGAACTACCCATATTCCAACAAAAAAAACTGTTTTCTAAACAGTTGATTTTCGACGAAATGTTCAGCTAGAACGAGCGTTTCGACCTGTGTGCGTCGTTTGGAGATTTCACCGGAAATTCGGCGATTGTAGCGTCCTTTCCTTCGGGGTTGGTTCTTGAGGATAATCCGTAAAGAGTTAACACTCACCGTTACACTGCACGATTTTAGAGCACAATAACGTCGAGTTATCCTACCGACTGCGCCAGTTAACGTATTCACTACGTAACCATTGTTTTTAAATAGTTTTATTTATTGAACACAATTACAATTGAAAGAATAAAAATACAAACATTAATTTGAATAAGTAATTTGATACGAGCGCGAGCTGCCGGAGTCTGTCGGGAACTGACTGGAACTGGCCGTTATTTCCAGGCGCTGAGTATTTATGAAGATGGGTAGCTGAATCAGCAAATGGGTAGGTGGCTGGTATGGTAACAGTACGTATTAACGGCTTGGGCTGAAAAATATTAAACTACTTGATTTGAATCCAATATTTCGCCGGCATTGGCGGCTTCTTCGGGGAAAGAAATGTTCAGTTTTTACAGTAAAAAGGCACAGTCCTACACATATCTGTGCTCCATGACTCATATGTATGCTATTTGATTTATTTAGTTGTATATAATGACGGACACAACATTTTAAAAACTAATTTCGTCGCAAATTAAAAACTTTGATCACATTTTATATTTCTTTTTGTTTTTAGTATAACTATGCTGAATTTAAAACTGATATCTCACATAAAAAAAACGGTGGGGTTTTGTCGCATTTTGCTCGGTTTCAGACCATTGTGCGTTGTCGAAAGCCATAGTCGGTGAGTTGTTGGTCGGCACTAGATTTTTTAGTTTCTTGATCATAAACAAAATAACTGAGGTGAAGTGATTATACAAAAGTTTGTGTTGTGTTTATTCATTATCTT
Source organism: Philonthus cognatus (assembly GCA_932526585.2). Lineage (NCBI taxonomy): Eukaryota > Metazoa > Arthropoda > Insecta > Coleoptera > Staphylinidae > Philonthus > Philonthus cognatus. The sequence goes on from OW052244.1 coordinate 46,055,254, forward strand.
TTGTTTCAAACTTTTTTAAGTTACTAATGAAGGAAGCAGCAGTTTGTGAGTGATTATCAAATGAATGTCTCCCCTAGGCTTTTTCGTGTACTGATCATAAACAAACAAAAAATGAGGTGAAAAGTGTTTAGGTAAAAGTTGTGTGTTTTTTCGTTATCTACAACTATTGTTTAAAACATATTTTGAAAAACTATAAAATAATATGATACATTGAGAGGAATGCTTACTTATTCAATTTATAACATTTCGAAAAGATATTGCTTAAAAATGTTTATAAATTTAACATGACTTTTAGACATTTGATGGTTTAGAGTTGGCTACGCTGATAAGGTTTCTCGTTTTCTTAGTAGTTGGTGCGAGCGATCTGCAAGCGATTGGCTGCATCCCGAACATTAAATAATTACGACGCGTGGTGCTTTATAAAGTGGTATTCCTATAAAACATTATTAGGGCCCGTTTTCACAGCACCCATGCAATTTGTCTTCGGTGAGAACTTGCACTAAAATGACGTCATTTTACTCCATACGGTTTGGTATATTCTTCCCAAAATGACGTCATATCAGTGCAACTTCTCACCGATTGCAAATTGCATCGGTGCTGTGAATACGGGCCTAGATTTTTTTCAGCGGGGGTGCTAAAGTATTCGGATTTAAACAAATAAAAAAGAAAATGAAAATCATCGGCGCGAGGCTTTCAGAAATAAGTGCCTTGTAGTAATGCATGCACGCATTATTTACAAAACTATTGGAAATTATTAACATGCATTAAAAAATAACCTTCAATAAATTATTCATAGAATGTTTTAAATCGACATTCAGTTAATACAAAGGTTACTATGACACCAATACAATATAAAATGCACGTAATTATTGTAATTAAAATCATTATGCTGCTTATTTTAAAGATACAGTGCGCCGAAGCGAATAATTTAAATTTTAATTTAACCGAAAAGAGTGAATTCCAGGGTAATTTAAACAATTGTTTAAGAAGACTTTTTGCGTATTCACACGTTAGGAACGTGTTTAGTCTCTACAAAAATCAATTGAATTATTTTGATGTGAATTTGATTAATGTTTTATATAATACTGAGTATTTTTATAAGAAATTCAAGCACCATTCACGCCCTGATTGTTACTTAATTGAAACAACGCATTTTGATTTTGAGCAAATAATAACAGATTTTTACAACAAGGTAAATTTCTACCCGGAAAAGGTGGTTGCAGTAATTTTCTTGGATACGGGAAACTTGTCGTTAGTACTGGGAAAACTTTGGAAGAAGTGTTTTGTAAATGTAATTATTATACAAGACTTTAACGTGTATACTTATTATCCAATCTCACGGCACGCGTGTGAGAATTTTGAACCTTACTTTTTGTACAATTGTTTGAATGGAGATCCCAAAAACTTCACCAGCGATTTAAACCTTAGGACTTTCAATAATTGCAAAATGTATACTTATGCAATGCCACTTGATGATTTCGTTCGTATAAATGAATCTTTTGATACTAACCAAGGTATTGGTGTAAGAACGACTAAAGAAATTGGAAAATTTTTGGGATTGGATGTAATTGGAGTTAATCATAAGTACACTTCCGCATTTGGTGTAGTTAATGGTAAAGTAACGAGTTTTTTAGAAAGATTACCAAATGGAAATTATTCTGGTATTGTTGATTATATATACAAAGGAGATGCTAATATTATGCTTGGTTCTTATTCGCTTACCACAAAAGGCGAATATGATCTTTCCTATCCACTCATTTTTGTACAAGTTAGATACATCGTGCCTTTAGCTAAACCTTTTGCGGTATGGAAAAACGTTTTAAAAGTTTTCAGTAAGAACGTGTGGATTTTAATCGCTGTTACTTTCATCCTCGCAACACCAATTTATCACATTAACTTTTGCAAGGAACTTAAATTAACGCCCGCGCAAACAATTATAATTCTCTATGAAACATTCTTATCATCATCCCCATTTCAACCAAAAACAACACGCGTTCGCTTAATTCAGCTGGCTTGGATTTGTTTCACCTTCATCCTAATCAGCAGTTATGTATCCCTACTAACATCCTTCATGTTTCTCCCTGGAACAACCAAACAGATAAAAACCGTCGAAGACCTCTCCAACTCAAATTTAACAGTAATCTCCTCGAGGACCGGAGTAGGCCTCCTTAAACTCCTAAAGCACCACCATGTGAAAATAGGAAGCCGCGCTGAAGAATACGACGAAGGTGGAAACAAACTTGATCAGTTCGATCGCGGAGAATCGGCTCTTTTCTTTGATCCATTCATTTCGCAAATAATGCTCAAGAATCACATCATTCGAAATTATTTATTTGTCGATGATTGGTCTTATAGCGGTTGGCTTCTGATGGTTTTGAATTATCATTCGCCATTTACGTGCAGGATTAATGAGATTATTGTAAGGTATCACGAAAGTGGGTTGTTCGCATCTTTTGGATTCCGCGATGTATTTATTAATTTCAAGACGAACCAAAGGCCGTTTTCGCCTGTAAAAATTGATCATTTGATCGCGGTGATTGTGTTTTATGTTTGCGGAATGTTTGTGGCTATAGTTGTGTTTGTTATTGAAAAGTGTTTGCAATTATTCAAGAAAATTAACATTGTAGTTTTAAGTTAGATACACGTTTACACTTTTATATGTAAACCTTTATTGTGTGTTAATTCATTAATACAACAATAATAAATGAACTTGAATAATGCATTCTTCTTCTAACCGTTATTATATACGTGCGATCATTTAAAACATAATTTAGAGTAGGCTTTGAATTTTAAATTAGATTGGCACTACTGACTGTTACCACATTGTTTACCATAACCTCACATTTATTCCACCATTCATTTAACATTCTGTGCAACCGCACAAAAAAAATGCCGCCTACTCTAAATTATAATTTAAATGATCGCACGGTACAAGTACGCATAGGCGCCCGCACATATGGGCCAAATATATTTATTTATGTCACGATTTGTAAATATACATACATAATCAATATATTTTCAATTTTAGAAAAAATCAGTGTTCTATACGCGTGGCGCATGAAGTAAAATTTCGAGTTTAGAAAAGCCTGAACAATATGGTTTGGTCGCACCGCTTCGCGACCAAACCAAATTGTTCAGGCTTTTCTAAACTCGAAATTTTACTTCATGCTCAACCTGGGAGTGGAAACCACTCGTTTTGAGCTTCAAACTGAATACTTTTAAAAATCACGATTGAATCATGATTTAAAATTTACTTTGTGTAAATTTCAACATTCCTTTAACATTTTATCACTATTTTTCACAATTTTCAACGTCCAACGATAACGAAATGTTATTTTTATTTAACAGAAATATCAATCTTCTGTTGAAAAAATGTACACCATTAGGTTGTTCTACGTTAAGATAGACACGATAGTTATTTAAGTCATTAATTATTCTCTAACGAGTGTTTTCCACTCCCAGACTAAGCATGAAGTAAAATTTCGAGTTGAGAAAAGCCCGAAGAATTTGGATTTGGACGCGTAGCGTCCAAATCCAAATTCGGGCTTTTCTCAACTCGAAATTTTACTTCATGCGCCACGAGCGTAAACACTGATTAATTGTTAAGTTTAAAATATACAAAACATTTTTTTATTACAGATTACCAATTTTCGACATACTTCAAAATGTTTTCAAATTTAAATATTTCTTGACATTTCATTACTTTTTGACATGGTTTCAACATTTTGCCAAATTTAAACATTTCGTCGATTTTCGTCGATTTTTTAAAAATTCCGGCAATTTTCAACATTTTTACCATAAAATTCTAAGTAATGACAATAAACTCTATTATTATTATGTAAAGAATCCGGATTGTTGGAGTTCGGATTAGCGAAGCTTTAGTGTATTTTATTTTTGTAGTTTTTAGGTAATAATGTAGTTTTATATTACAAAATAATTCGAACATAATTAAATAAAATTTCATTCTTTAAAGACTGTCTAAACATGTCATACAAAATGGTTCATTATAAAAACTAATATTTGAAATCTGACATTTGATTTTTTTCAGAAATGTCTTCATTTCTGGACTCATCGTTGTCCTCTTCAAAACAACTTCCTCAAGCTTCATATTTTGTGATGACGTTTTTATAGTAGATGAGGCTTTCTTCCGTTACCTTTTTCTGCTAGTTCATAGGAAGTGTTTTGAGAGGAGTTAATTTACGTTAATTTTTTCTAAGTTTAATTTTACATTGTCTAATTCTACAGGTAATTGGTTAATTGAGTAACCTTCTTTACTTCTTTTAAATATGCTTTGAGAGTTGGTGACATCTGAATAGTAGTTTACCACGAACATTATATACTTCCATTAATCACTCTTAATTGAGCGCGAAAATCGACCAAAATTGGATTTAATTCCTTTTGTTATAATATCGTATGTTCAATAAAAATAAAACCTCTAGAGTGCCATGAAAAATTTTGTAGGTTGGCAATGCTGAAATTATATATTCCTAAAGCGCGTAGCCAATATAAATTTAAAGAAAGATTTAATCATGGCACTCTATAGGTTTTTTTTTTTATTGAACATACGATACTAAATATTACAATGAAGTCTATGATGGATTTAACGGTTTTTATTTACTAGGTGCGTTACTGAATTTAGCGGTAGGTATTAGAAAATTGTGTCCATGTGGATTTAGGGATTTTTGAAACCAACAACGATCTTTCACACATTTTTACAGCAGGATTTAGTTTGATTAGATGGCAAATTGCGGGCCAAAATATACCTCTAATTATTTACTAAGAAATGGCGACACTAGTTCATTTTTTGTAAAAAATGGATTTAGGTGAGTTTGGAAATAGGCAACTCATTTATATTGAAGGGTCAATGATACTCATTATGAATACAATATTGTACAAAAATTGAATATCTATTATTGTGTAATCAATTATATGCATTATTGACACAATGTTGTATAAACATTTAATATCTATTATTGTATTATCATTGTTGATACAATATTGAAAACTTAATTATTTTTATACTGGATATATGCAATGTTGTATCTATAATGAATATTAATATAGTATCAATAACCGCAAACAATGTTGTAACAATATTGATATAATATTGCTACAATGTAAATACAAGATTTATTTTTACTATTTTACTAGGGATATTCAAAAATTATACCCAGTATTTTATGTCCATGTTTCATAAGCGATTCAATATTTGTTTGATATCATTTCTCCAAATTTTAATAATATGAATTTAGATGTCTTATATTTAGACAATTTATTATATTTAATATACTTCTAGGTTTGGTTAGGTTAGTAAATATAATAAATTGTAATTTATTCAATAAAAACAATAAAATACGTAATTATCTTACATTTATCAACATGATTATATTCGCATATTTCAGTGACGTAGATAGCCTTTTGCGAGGGGGGCGGGGAGGGCGTTGATTTACTATTTGGTTTCATAAATGTATTTTTCTAAAGTATGGTTTTATTTTTTACTTAGATATTTAATTGATGAGGCGGATACATGATGAAACTCCATAATACTATTTGAAATAAAACAACACAGTTGGGAGGGTTTCACTTTTATTATTGAACACTGCAACATGTTTCACCACACAGTGGCTTCATCAGGCAGATAAAATAATGATTTTACAAAGTACAGGTAAAAGCTTATATACTAATGCAATTAAGTTAATAGAAGGGGGGGGGGGGGGTAATGGTAGACTTAACAATTTCACATCCAGGTCAAAAACATGAATTCAATATTTTTCACAAGCCGACCCATACAGATACTACGATCCATAGCACATCATTCCATCCTATGCAACATAAACTAGCAGCTTACCATTCCATGTTGCATAGGCTAACCACTATCCCCCTATCAATTAATAATTTTAATAATGAGCTCAACAGAATTCTCATAATAGCTAATAACAACGGCTTTCGTCAAAAGCTCATCTTAGACATCCTTTTTAAAAAACAAAAACAACAAGCCCTGAAATTAGTATATCCCACCAATTTTCAAAATCAGAATAATAAATATTGCTCATTAACATTTGACGGTCCCCCTTCGATTGCCATCAGCAAAAAACTCAAATCCTTAAACCTAACTCCTTCGTTTAGAACGGTCAATTCACTTAATAAATTCATTAATAATTCTAAAGACAAATCTGATAAAACTACGAACTCTGGCGTGTATTTGCTAGAGTGTGGAGATTGCCCTAAGGTATACGTTGGACAAACTGGACGTAGCTTCCCAGATCGCATTTCAGAACATCAAAAATGCTTTCAATTTAAGAAAACCTCTTCAACCTACGCTAATCATTTAATCGAATACCAACATAACTTTAACCCTAAATTCAAAATTTTGCACGAATGTAACAAAAGTCGTAAATTAAACTTATTAGAAGAATTAGAAATTAATAAATATAACAAAAAAGGTATTCTATTAAATGACCAAATAGAAGTAAACAACTCACCCCTAATCAATATTTAGTCGCTCAAAATTGTTTGTATTAGTTTCAGCCTAATTACCTCATTACCCCCCCCCCCTTCTATTAACTTAATTGCATTAGTATATAAGCTCTTACCTATACTTTGTAAAATCATTATTTCATCTGCCTGATGAAGCCACTATGTGGTGAAACATGTTGCAGTGTTCAACAATAAAAGTGAAACCCTCCCAACTGTGTTGTTTTATTTCAAATACAATTTTACTTAGATGATCCCTATCTTCGCCTCTGGCACATTTACCAATAAATGCATAACTAAACACGCTTTTGTTGACAATCTATCTATTTTTACAAGCGAATTGGTAAATGCAGACATTCATCGGAAAATATTCACATTTATCAACGTTCTTCTTTTCTTGTAACATATTAATTATTAATTGCTGTCTTCTGGCGCCCCTAGGCTATTGCCTAGTCGCCTAATGGAAGAGCCGGCCCTGCTCACAGCATATTCAACAAATTATAAAATTTTTGTAAATATTCATATTTTTTTAATAACTTTGTTAGTTTTCATGATTGCTCTAAATTTTGTGATTCTGATTGTCAAAAATTTCGATATTTCTCAAGATTCCTGTAAAAGTTGTATTTTTCACAATAGTAAATATTAATTAAACATTGTAGTCATTCAGTCAATTTTGACGGATTTTGTTGATCTGTTCAACTTTGACGATTTTGTTTGTTGACTTTACCTTATTTTGTGACACCAGTGGCGTTTTTGTAAATTATTAACATTATTCCGGTTTCTTCTTAGCATTAGAACTTTTTAAAATATTAACTATTTGTATTGATCTACCTAAAAAAAATAACTCGGTTAAATAGGGCTCTGCCCCGTGCCTGCTCCACTGTTGGAATATACTCGTAATCAGGCGCGGTTCGTGGCCAACTTCAGGGGAAGCTAATGATCGAAGGTACAAAAAATAAGGTTGAATTCTATTCGTGTAAATAGGCCCGTTCATCAAAATATTCAACATTCCCCACTGAGCAAATCCATTTAAGTAATGTTTCATCAACATTAAAACAACGTTTAATGTTGTCACAATGTTGATTTAACGTTATTTGTTTGTTTTTTGCTGAGTGGGCCAACATGTTTGGATTTGTTTTTGATGTATGTTAGTATCTAATGAACGGTACTCTGGTTGGTCTATTTTGTACGATTGCAAAAATCCCAAACACGTTCACAATAAACAGTTCGGTCATCAGAGAATTCCCCAACAGTTGGCAGTAAACAGGGCCGACCCAAACAAAAGCGGGGCCCGGTGCAAATTTAATTTGTAAGGCCTTAAATAAGCGAGGATCATTTGGCAAATGGGAGATTTACTTCTAAATTCACCGGCGCGGGGCCGTGTGCGGTCACATCGTTAGCACCGCCCTCCAGCCGGCCCTAGCAGTAAACTCCCAACTCTTGTCTGTGATAAACGGAACCTATGTTGTTATCCAACGTCCGTTACGTCATAGAACATGGCTATTGTCATAAGTCTTACGGGTAGATCATGGAACTTTTTACCAAAGAGAAGCTTGTTGCCTCTTATTCTTAGCGAGTCTGAGCTTATTTTAATTTGAAAATAATTTCAATTGCAAAACGCAACTGTCGATAAAACCAAACCAGACACATAAATTGAAAATATGCCGATAAGATGTGATAATTCTATAGGTGAAAATTCACCACCGCTTTGCAGTGTACTTGAGTAAACGTGCTTTCTCACACCAAATTTAGAATACATTCCACTTTCCATAAATCTTAGAATCATCTCGATGAACCGCTCGGTGAACGAAAAATGCTTCCTAAATATCAACAATCCTCTTTGCGAAAAATACCAATCCTTCAACTCAAAAGCCTCGGATATATTTAAGCAAGCCCGGAGACAATTCTAGATCCATAAGAATTGAGATTTTATGCTAGTGAAATAAAGCGTAATTGTCTGTAGTCAATTTATCAACAATTATTGCTTTTGATGCTATTTTGGTAACATACGGATTTTCAGTGTTTGCCAACGCGTAATACGTTTGTCGAAGCAGGAACATTGTAAGATTAGAATTAGCTAAATCTTCTGTGTTGGATATTTGTTTTGTAGTTCCAGGCAGAAAAAGGAATGATGTTAATAATGATAAGAAGCTGTTTATCATTATAAATGAGAAGTAAATCCAACAGAAATAAAACATGCGGAGTGAAGTGTTTTAAGGCTGCCATGGGAATGAAGTTATGAATGATTGATACATTGTATACATGCTTTCACTAAAAGTAAATGGCTTTTCTCGCTTCGAGAATATATACCAAGTTGGTGTTATTAATAAATACACCAGTAGCAGTAAACCCGAGACGTTTACGCGAAACACTTTAAATATATTTTTCCATGATTCAACTGGTTGGGCTAGGGGTACATAAAATTTAGCAGCAAAAAAACGTAGTGGATATAACATATCAAAATCTTCTATGCTGGTATTTACCTCCAATGTTCCTAACATAACATCAAATACACCATTGTACAATTTATCAAATAATCCCAAATAACTTCCATTTGGTTGTTTGTTTTTGCAGCATGCTTCCTAATTTTCCATTATGCATAATCTTATTGGAGATAAAATTATGGTTATACCCAACCATCTTCAAACCTAATTTGCCACCAACTATTTTTGTTGCTACTGCACCTGAACCGCTGTTTACTTCAAACGGGGCTGTTTGAACGTATCCCGTAAGATATGTTGGGCAAACAATTATTTTACAATGATTAAAATATTTAACACTTAAATCACTAATCGCAAAGATAGGTACATCACGCAAGCATTTGAATAGAAATCTCGGTTGGAAATGTTCACACCGATCAAGTGATATTGGGTAATATGTATACACACCCATTTCATATAAAATTATTACATTAATTACACGCATGTTCCATAATATTTTCAGCACATCTGAAAAATCCATTAGATCCGTTAATATTAACAACATCTCAACTCCCTGAAAAAAGACGTGGTTATTGTGCAATTGTTTCAAAGTTGAATCGAGGTCGCGGTGCGTCGATTCGACTATGTAGAATCCAGGTCTGTCCAGCGGTAAAAAACTTGTGAAACGTGAATCGATGTTGTACAATATCTTTGTTCTATTATAAACAACAATTGCCGTGTCCTTTTTAAAAATTTGAAACACGTTTTTAAGATCTTTACTCGACACTATTGTGCGCACGCATTCTTTAATGAGATTTTCTTCATTAGCTAAAGTTACGTCTGTGAAACAAAGTATTAAATATATACTCTGTATGTACTGGATCATTTTAACACACAAACTGATTTAAAACGTTATGCGGTAATAATACGTCGATATTATGCAACTTGCATAATGAATGAAACAAACTAGTAATAGAAGTTGTACTTTATAATTAGGTCAATAATATTCAATTGATTCGTGCAATGTTTGTTATGAGACACGTTTTGTTTTTGAGACAGAAATGGCGTAGATAAGGGGGGGGGGGGTGATTTTGGGGGAGGGGCGGTCGTCACTGGCCGAAAATTCAAAATTCCCGCAAATTCTCTGCATCCATACCATACCTAGCCATGCAAAGGACCTGATCAAAACATCTACACAGTCTCTCTTAAAGAAATTTTAGAGAGTGGAGATTTCTTGTACAAAATTGTTTTTTTTTGTTTTAGCAAAATGGGCTTTGGAAACAAAAGTAACACAGTTTTTTTTAAAGAAAATATTTACAATTCGTGTATTATTAGGCACATTATTTTTAATGTAAATTGCATATTTCAATGGAGAAACTGCAAAATATTACAGGTATTTAAACTTCTAAAAGTTAGTACATACCAGTAGAAACTTGAATTTCTTATTTAAATGAAATGATCAAAACTATGTCAAAAAAGTAAGTAGAGGATCAGCATTACGGGTGACAAATATAGTGTGGATGTTTTGATGGGGTCCCCCCATCAAACGGCGATGATTTCTGAAGTTTATGTTCAGACGCCTCCACATAAATTTTATTCAGTCCACACTCAGACGCGCTCTCGAAGGAGCACACCAAAACTCCTAAGATCGACAAAAAGGCCCGATGATAGATAATCACAATTAACAACTAAACATGACAGCAGTGATTTATTACGGTAGGCGAGGGCACACACGTGTGATATGTGTTTATATATTTGTTATGGATAGAAATATTCACTAAATTTAATTTATTTGTTGTACTAAAGGTTGGATCAGTAAATAAAACATTATATATAACTAGACCCCGGATTATATGCAACTTTTTTTCTTTTCATTAAAAAAATGTGAAACTAATCATAAAACATCTTTTATTTATTCTAGAACTGATCTATAACGACATACGCGAATATGCAAAAAATATTCCGAAAATATGCAACATTTTTTAGGTTCTAAGAGGTTTGAAATGATTGTACAACAACATTAAGCTATATAGAAATACATTATATTTATTATAATTGGCATCGCAGTAGATAATAAGTATTTTTTCGACATTTTCGGAGGTCAAACTATGCCTTTTGTCCGTTAAGATCATTTTATATGCCGAAAATGATCGCTCTACATCGAACGAGGTAATAGGCGCGTACATGTATTTAGAAAGTACACTCGGATTGACATCAGGAATTTCAGTTGCCTCCCCGCCGATCAATATATCACTAATTTTTGATATACATTCAAAACCTGGATTTCTCGCCAAAACATTACTTAATTTGTCTTGGTATATGATAGCGTTTCTCCCTTTCAGCATGTTTACCGCGTTCTGAACTGTTTTTATCAAATTCAAAGAATCGCTTAGCAAAAGACCTCTTGTCTCCAGTTTTGTAATAACTTCCGGCAAGAAACCAAAATTTGCTTTGACGTATGCGAGATCTGCGAAGAGTTGAGGTTGTTCGAGAACTGCCCTTGCTTCTGAGATAGCCTTTGCGTCGTTGAGATCCAGCTGCCAGATCACCTGTAAAATTCGAATTCAAATAATGACCGCATTTTTCTAATCAGACTTCGTTCTCATAATTATTCATAAGCGTACCTCTTTAATTTCATGCATATGTTCTGCATAAAACAGTGCTGCGTTCAGCCAAGTTCCCCATCTCGTCAGTATTGGCTCTGGGGGTAACGGAACATCGGGTAGACTGGCTCGATACAATTGTACCCGAAGTGGAGCTTTGCGGAAAATTTTCTTGACTGACGAAATTAAAGTGTTGACTAAATCAAAATTATTCCGTATCGTTTCAGCCAATCGATTTAATCCATGAGCCGTACAGGTCAAATGAATCAAGTTGGGATAGAACAATTTCAGATTTTGTCCAGCTTTTAGCATGTAAGCTGCCGCATCAGTCACCAACAACAAAACTTTGTTATTATTTCCTCCGGGCCAAAATCGCAACAAAGCCGAATTAACAAATTGTGCTATAGTAGTACTGTTTGTCTTTTCGATTTCTTGACTTGCAATTAAGTAAGATTTTCCCGGCTCGTTTTCCGTTAAGATACCGACTATTAAATTTGCTATGTAGCGGCCCACGGAATCTGTCGTCTCGTCCACAGATATCTACAAATAATTGTCGCCAATATCTTGTTTGATTTTCGCCATTTTTGCATCGAAACATTTTTGAAGGTAAGTTTTCCGAATTGTGGACTTATCGGGGACATTGCAGTCAGTGTACTTCTGGAGAAAATTTTTAAACGTGACGTTTTCTAAAGAACTCCAAAGCAAGTTTGCAGCCACCATAGCCTGGCATATATCAAACTTGAAATCAACCGGTTCTCCATTGTCACTACTGGAAGCACCGTTGTTGGTTGTTACAACTGCTTCCCGTTGCATCGCTGTATTGACATGCTGAGTGATTTGAGATTTCCTGCTCACAGTTATCTGTAAAAATTAAAATACTTATTGTTAAAATGTGTTTACTAATGCAGGTAATATTTCAGGTAGGAGTGGCATTTTTACCGACCGCACCATACCAATGGTAAGGAAGGTATTGTGATCGCAAATATTTTACGGAAATATACGTTTTAGGGCCCCAGGAGTCCGAATCAAGTGTTATCTCAATGACGTCGGTCCGTCGGTCTGTCAGTCAGTCAGTCAGTCGGTCTGTCAGTCAGTCTGTCAGTCTGTCTGTCTGTCTGTATACCGATTTTATTTTAGTATCAAAACGAAATGCATTTTATTCAGAAATAAGGTTTTGTTAAAAAAAAGTAGGATTCAAAAGACTGGCACAAGCTTTTGGAAGTGACTGTCATGCCATTCCTACCTGAAGGTATCATTTTAGGTATAATGTTTATAAATATTCTATGTATTATAAATTTCATATTTCATAAATATACTAACCTTTTTGTCACATTTGACGCAGAGAAACCATTCGTCAGTCAATTGAAACACGTTTTTGCTGAAGCATTTCAACCACTGTTTTATTTTATTTTGCTTTTTTTAGAAATTTTCATGACTGCTTGGAGTTTCTCAGAGTTGCTTCCAAGACAGTTTCTCTCAAACTGAATTATAAGTTATAATTTTTTTAATGAAAAGAAAAAAGTTGCATATAATCCGGGGTCTAATTATAACTTTATAACGCAGTCGCGGGAAGCACTTGTGTTGATATCATTTTTTACCAGCAAAACAGAATGATTCGAAATAATATAGGATCAAAACATGAAGAATCGCGAAAATATTACATCTGCTGTGATGCAAAGACATTGTAGGACGTGTGCAGAATATATTTCAATTATTACATGCTTAAAATTTGCGTATATGCATCAAATTTGCAAATATGCAGAATATATGCAGAATATGCAAAAAATATGCAATATGCAAAATCCAATGTGCATGAATCGGCTTCAAATTTGTTGAAACATATTTGTTTAAAACTCTCATACAAATATAATGGACAGAAATAAATATGCAATTGCATATAATCCGGGGTTTATATATGTATAACACACAAAAAAATCATATATAAAACAAAAACAAAAATTATATATAAAACACAGAAAAATATATATATTACACACAATAATATATTACACATAATATTTATTTATTTTCGGACCAATTTCGATAATACATCAACCCCAGCAGAAAGTGAATTGTTTTTATATCGAAACAAGTCCAGAAAATAAAATAAAAGAATTAAATAATAGTAACTAGTGCAGCCCGGGGCGTAGGCCAAATTCGGCGCCCCCTCATTTAAGTATTTCAATCTAAAAGGCTCCAAAATTGAAAGTAATTCCAAAGATCTTTTCGGCAAAAATACATTTGACCTAATGTACACCCCTCTCTTCGAACCCGTATAAATAGTTTGTAACATGTAATTTTTATTTACTTTTAGTTTGATAATGACTACTAGATAGTCGAAACTATAGTTACAAATTAAGTGCAAAATATAGTGGTTAAATAAAGTACAACGTAAAAGAAAGTGTTTTATTTACAAAAATACATTTGTTATTGTGTATTGTATAGAGCATAAATAAAAAAAAGTCATCATAATAAACTTCAAGCTTTTTTTCCTGTCATTAATTTACACATTACATTCATTTTGTGGAAAATCCCCATTTTGATCAATTTTGAAGATTTGTCAACAGCTGTCAATATCAATTGAATTTTTCAAGTTTTATATAAGATAAAAAGTATTATTTAAAATTCAACATTTTTGGTAAACATATGCATAAGCTGTAAATTTCCCAACAATCGTTGTTTTTTAAAAAATTTCAATTCGAAGATTGAAACGAGTATTTTCCACTCCCAGACTAAGCATGAAGTAAAATTTCGAGTTTCGAAAAGCCCCGTGAAAATTTGTCGAGGGTCGCGCAGCGACCCGAGACAAATTTTCTGGGATTTTCTAAATTCGAAATTTTACTTCATGCGCCACTCGTATAAAACCCAGATTTTAAGTGAAGTTCGAATATACATAAATTTTTACAATATTTTAGTGTTTTATACGCGTGGCGCATGAAGTAAAATTTTGAGTTTAGAAAAGCCCAGAAAATTTGTCTCGGGGCTTTTCTAAACTCGAAATTTTACTTTATGCTTAGTCTGGGAGTGGAAAACACTTGTTTAAAGCTTCAAACTGAACTTTTCAAAAAAACAAGGAATATGTAAGGATTTACAGAAAATAGGCTGAATTTGAAATACGTATACTTAAAAGAAAAACTCCCTGTATGTTTGAAATATTTTGATTATATAACTGCAACCGGATATGATTTGCGCATGCACAGAACGCACTTTTATGAGTTTTGCGCGGAAATTCGAATTTTGACATGTGTCGTTAGTGGAATCTAGATGAGTTGAGTTGATGCAGTCTCTCTCGTGCAACTTCTAACGTGCGTTGTTCGTATAAATCACTAAAATATTGTAAAAATTTATGTATATTCGAACTTCACTTAAAATCTGGGTTTTATACGCGTGGCGCATGAAGTAAAATTTCGAGTTTAGAAAAGCCCAGAAAATTTGTCTCGGGTCGCTGCGCGACCCGAGACAAATTTTCACGGGGCTTTTCTAAACTCGAAATTTTACTTCATGCTTAGTCTGGGAGTGGAAAACACTCGTTTAAAGCTTCAAACTGAACGTTTAAAAAAACAAGAAATATGTAAGGATTTACAGAAAATA
Organism: Philonthus cognatus; assembly: GCA_932526585.2. Taxonomy (NCBI): domain Eukaryota; kingdom Metazoa; phylum Arthropoda; class Insecta; order Coleoptera; family Staphylinidae; genus Philonthus; species Philonthus cognatus. Next base: position 46,070,342 of record OW052244.1, read on the forward strand.
GGCTGAATTTGAAATACGTATACTTTAAAGAAAGACTCCCTGTTTGTTTGAATAAAAATAAAATATTTCCAGAAGAAAGTTATTGTTACTGCAAAAATGTTCAGCAAAAATATTAAAGGGGAAAGTATTTCGTATATAGTGAAACTCATTTCGTAAATTTCGGAAATTTTTTGGCATATATTTGACCAGGCGAACGCAATAGAAAAACCCTGTAAGTTATGTAATTTTAAAAATAATAGTTCTTTATTAATACTGAAATATTGTGAAAAGGAGTCATATAACATCCAAAGAAACAATTTCCTATAAATACTGTTGCTTAACAGCTTTATTTAAACACTTATCCTTTAAAAATGAATTTTGTTCTAACCGATTTCAGGTCAACATGCATATCCCTGAAATTTTAAATTACGCGCCCAAAAATATCACCAGATTCCGCCATTTTAGCCATATAAACCAGGCTTCTAGTTAAATTAGTCTTAAAATGAATGGAGTATAATAAAAAAATATAGCACTTAAATCAATGTTGAAAATCGTTAAAATGGCACTGGAGAAAATCATTGATTATATAATAGTATATTGTACAACGAGCATGTAATGAAAGCTATTAATCACGAGAACGAGGTTTGCGGAACGAGCCGAAGGCGAGTGGAACAAGTCGTTCGAGTGATTAATAGCCATTATATGCGAGTTATACACTATACTTTGAGAATGATTTATGTTTACAAACGCGTTTCACGCGGGTTAAACTAGTAAGAACGGCGGTGATGTTGACGCGTTACTACGTACTTTAACGAAATGGCGTTGACGACGTCATCACCACCATGCTCAAACGCAAGACAAAACAAGCTGATTTGACCAGCAGATCACATTTATCACGCAAAGCCCGTGTTTAATGTACTTAAGTGTTAAATGCACCCTATTTATGCTGCCCACACAATTAAATAGCACAAATTATTAGATTGTCGTAAACTGTTCGCGCTAAACATCGCAAATTAAGTGTTTTTTATATATTTTTATAAATTTGTGTGTTATTTCTATTTCTTTGAATATTTTGTAAACATTACATTCGGGTTGTGAAATGTTTGACCATTTTACAATTCATTGTATCCTTTCTGGTACCTGCAGCCTTTGTGTCGCAGAGGCAGGGTGCGTTTTATAACTTCGAACTCCTGGAAAACATCGTAAACCGAGCGGTAAAACTCATTGTCAAAAATTTTGGAGCAGACAATGGTTTCCAGCAGTACGTGCCTTAAATTCCGTAATAAAGATTAAGCTCTCATCCAAGACTCAATAAAAATAAGTTATAAAACGCAGTCCTGACCAAAAATATTTTCTCATGAATTTCCTTCCCCATCTTACTCTTTTCTGTGCAAAATTACTATCATCTCTTTCCAAACATTTTCCCCACTTTCAAAACTTTCAACCAATCCTGTGCTTCCTTTAGTTTTCATTCCACAACATCCCTTCAACTGAAATCATTCTAATTCCAACCACGACACAAGTAAGTTTAAAATATCTCACCTAATTGTGAAACTTTGTTATAATTCATTTTCTTGTATTTTTTCAATCTTTAACTTGTATTTTTTTGTCATTTATTCTTGTCATTTATTAATTTACTTATTTATTTTTGTTATATTTTTGGTTTGTATATATATTCAGATGCACATTTATTTAATAAATAGTTTGTTTATTTATAATACAATGTGTTTATTTAATTTAACTATAAAAAATCGTTAAACTCGTAAACATAAACAAAATGCTTTTTTAAGCAATAGGTCTTTGGGCACCTTCGTTTTAAATCGCCTTAACCGCGCAATGGTCTTTGTAGTAACAGGAAGGTGATTATAAAGAGCGAGACACGTGTAGTAAGGACTGCCCTTATATAAAGAAGTGTGATGTAGTGGCATCGCTACTTTATCAAGATTACGAGTGATAGAGGAGCTATTATAGGCTCTATTGGTTGAAAACTTACTTTTATGCTGATAGACGTACAAACAACAGTTGTAAATATACAAAGAATAAAATGTAAATAACTTTAGTTTTATAAAAAGATTTTAGCAGCTTTGAGTATGGCTTGAATAGGTTATTCTCCTGAGTATTTATTTTTACAACCTGAACAACCGAATTGCGTCACTAGAAGCACCCCATAATTCTATAATTCCATAGTTTAAATGACCACACATGTAGGCATGGTGGAATTACAGGAGCGCCTGTGACTTACTGCAGCCCTCCTCATTGGCAATACCGTGAAACTGGCTGACCGAAGTTTGCCACTGACGCTATCAATATGCTCGCTTCAATTTAGTGTCGGTGTTATGACAACTCCCAGAACATTTTCATTTTGTAGTTGTCCAAGGTAAAAAGTGACCCAAATGTAAAATCAAATCAGCTTTTAAATATAAATTTAAACAAAAACAATTTTTTTTTGTATCAATGTTATAAAAAATCATAAGACTATTTTTCACGTTCTTTTATAAACGAATCATTGTTATTTTACAACAAGCAAACATTAATAATAATTTAATCGTTATTCGCGTGACTAACCGTGTCAAACTTTAAAATGTACGACTTGGCAACAGTATCGTAACAAGGTCTTTTTATTAATCAGAAAGTCCTGGTAAAACAAGGAAAAACTGCTGAACAACGCAGGTTACAAGTTGCACGAGAGAGACTGCATCAACTCAACTTCGCTAACTAGTGGAGATTCCACTAACGACACTTGTCAAAATTCGAATTTCCGCGCAAAGCACCGTTGCCAACTCATAAGAGTGCGCAAACATTCAAATCATATCCGGTTGCAGTTTTATAATCGAAATATTTCAATAAATACGTAGTAAGCTGCAGTTTTTTTAGGGTCAATAGAAACGTTAGTATTTGAAATATTGTTATTCAGTTTTGCAACTAGTTGGTAAGTTGTTTAGCAATAAAACTTTCACGTTGTTTGCGCGCATACGTGCATAACCCTATGTCAATAATGTATTTTGGTTCATCTTTGATAATTATTTTCTCAGCTCAGACGTAGTGAAATACTTTTTTTAAGGTGTTAATCGATAGAGCGGCATTCAATTAAATAAAAAAAAGAACTTATGAAATTCTTAAGTTGTATCGATTGGGTGACTTTCTACCTTAATTTCTATGTCGTTAGAGACAAGGTTTGGCATATTACTATACGTGTCTGAAGTATATAGCTTAAGTTGACAGTTATTAAAAATTAATACGCCCATGACAGTTGGCATTTAGTCTGTAATGTGACATTTAATTTATATGTTTAATGTTTTTTTACGGGGATTCCATTTAAAGTACAGGGTGCAGCATTATTTTCGATGGTATTTCCAAAGAAAGTATCATTTTTGTTAATAAAATAACTTCTTTATTTGAAAAGATATTGACATGCTGCAAAAACTTTCGTGTGCATTTTTTTAAGTAGAATACGCTGATGATATATTTGGAAAGCTTACAAAAAATGCATTTAAGATAGCACAACTTTGTGTCATATCTCATAAAGGGTAAACTTAAGTCAAAATCTAATATGACCAGCTTATTCTACTAAAATAGTGTCATAAGGTCGTTTCTACCGCATGTCAATATCTTTTTTAATTAAAGAAGTTAATTCAATATTTCAAAATGGACAAATTTCGGGTTTTCACGCATAACTCGAAAACAGTTAAAGATAGATACATTTTGATCAGGCACATGGCATATGCTCTAAAAGAGAGCTCTGGAAGTATATATTAGTTTTAGTCTTCCAATTATATTTATGGTACTTTACTTGGAGAAACGATCAAAAATGCTGCACCCTGTGTACAATGCTTAATACATCCACTGAGCAAAACACCAACAAATAACGTTATATCAACATTTTAGCAACATTAAACGTGGTATTAATGTTGATGAAACATTACTTGCATGAGTTTTTTTAGTGCGCAAACAATAAATTAAAAGTAGTAAATAAGTTTAAATATAAAATCACAAATAATACACAAATAGAACAAACGAATGTAATTTATAATGTCAGATTTATCTTATAATGTTAAACAGCATTTAGATTATTATGACAGTTACCATTCGTAATATTCCTTAGTTTAAAATGCCAATATCTTCACTTTAAATCAGTGTTTTGTACGCGTGGCGCATGAAGTAAAATTTCGAGTTGAGAAAAGCCCAAATTCTTAAGGCTTTACTCAACTCGAAATTTTACTTCATGCTTAGTGCTTAGTTACTTTTATAGTGGAAGACACTATTTCGTTTTTTGAAAATTTTGATGAATTTTTAACATTTTCAAAGTTTTATTTAATTTTTAACACTTTTCATGCATTTCTAAGATTTTCTTAAATTTTTTAAATTCTGACGGTTTTCCTGAGTTTCCTGAATTTTAGTTAATTTGAAAAAAATTCTTATTCTTAACGAATCCGAATATATTTTAATTTGAAAAGTATTTCAATTGCAAACGCAAGTGTCGATAAAACCAAACCAGACACATAAATTGAAAATATGCCGATAAGATGTGATAATTCTATAGGTGAAAATTCACCACCGCTTTGCAGTGTACTTGAGTAAACATGCTTTCTCACACCAAATTTAGAATACATTCCACTTTCCATAAATCTTAGAATCATCTCGTTGAACCGCTTGGTGAACTGAGAATGCTTCCTGAATATCAACAATCCTCTTTGCGAAAAATACCAATCCTTCAACTCAAAAGCTTGGGATATATTCAACAGTTTAAGCGCGTTCGGAAACAATTCTAAATCCATGATAATTGCGGTTTTACGCTGGTTAAATAAAGCATATTTAGCTGTAGTCCATTTATCAACAATGGTTGATCTTGATGCAATTTTGGGAACGTAAGGGTTTTCAGTATATGTTAATGCGTAATGCGTTGAACGAAGCAGGAACATTGTTAGATTGGAATTGGCTAAATCTTCTATGTTGGATATCTGTTTTGTAGTTCCAGGCAGCAAAAGGAAGGATGTTAATAATGATAAGAAGCTGTTTATCATTATAAATGAAAAGCAAATCCAAGATAAATAAAACAAGCGGAGTGGAGTGTTTTGAGGTTGCCATGGCAATGATGTTATGAATGATTGATACATTGTATACATGCTTTCACTAAATGTAAATGGCTTTTCTCGCTTCGAAAATATATACCAAGTTGGGGTTATTAATAAATACACCAGCAATAGTAAACCCCAGACGTTTACGCGAAACACTTTAAATATATTCTTCCAGGATTTAACTGGTTGGGCTAGGGGTACATAAAATTTACCAGCAAAAAAACGTAGAGGATATGACACTTCAAAATCTTCTAAGCTGGTATTTAATTCCAACGTTCCTAACATAACATCAAATACACCGTTGTATAATTTATCATATAATCCCAAATAACTTCCATTTGGTTGTTTTTGCAGCATGCTTTCTAATTTCCCATTATACATAATCTTATTCGAAATAAAATTATGCTTATAGCCAACCATCCTAAAACCTAATTTTCCGCCAACTATTTTTGTTGCTACTGCACCTGAACCATTGTTTACTTCAAACGGGGTTGAATGAACGTATTCAGTAAGATATATTGGGCAAACGATTATTTTACAGTGATTAAAGTAATCAACACTTAGATCACTAATCACAAACTTAGGTACATCACGTAAGCATTTAAATAAAAATCTCGGTTGGAATTGTTCACACCGATCAAGTGATATTGGGTAATATGTATACACACCCATTTCATGTAAAATCATTACATTAATTACACGCATATTCCATAATATTTTCAGCACATCTGAAAAATCCATTAGATCCGTTAATAATAACAACATCTCAACTCCCTGAACAAAGACGTGGTTACTGTGCAGCTGTTTCAAAGTTGATTCAAGATCGCGGTGCGTCGATTCGACTATGTAGAATCCAGGTCTGTCCAACGGGAAAAAACTTGTGAAACGTGAATCGATGTTGTACAATATCTTTGTTCTATTATAAACAACGATATCCGTGTCCTTTTTAAAAATTTGAAACACGTTTTTAAGATCTTTACTCGATACTATTGTGCGCACGCATTCTTTAATGATATTTTTTTCATTAGCTAAAGTTACGTCTGTAAAACAAAGTATTAAATATATACTGTGTATGTACTGGATCATTTTAGCAGACTAAGTGAATAAAAGGTTAAGCGGTTATAATACGTCGATACTATGAAACTTGCATAATTAAGGAGACAAACTAGTAATAATAATTAGGGTATTAATAATAAATTTGTTTCGTGCAAAATTTGTTTACTTTCCCTTCATGTAACATAAGTACCGTGTTTTCCTGGATTACTGCCCGGATAACAAAAACTTTTTTAATAACCATTTTTCGACAAAAAATAATTCTTTAGAAAATAGTTTGGATGACTTAGAAACTACAATTTCATTATCAAATCCTAATTTCACCACAGAGGGCGATCAAAAATTAAGAAAACACATGGTATATACTATAACTTACTTGAAAAGATGAATTAATTAGTAACGCAATTATTTTGAATGAATAAATGTGAAAAAAGGTACGAAAAATCATTGAAAAAATAAATCATTACTAAAAAATATATTCACTTCTATTAGGTTACAATTTTGTATTATACTTAGCTCTCGATTACAAATTACTTTTTCCAATACCATTTTCCCCTAAAGATATACAGGGTGTCTCAAAAAAATGTACTAACACTTCGAATAACGAGAACAATATTATTTATGAACACAGAGAGCAGTTGAAAGGCTTCAAATACAGAAGAAAAATGTAATTAAAGAATCATGTTCGCAAATCTTCAAATTGATGACCATTATTGTCCAGACAACGCTGATAACGCGCAAACGTCACGAGACAGGTCATTTGGAATATCGCGACATTTTCTTTCAATTTTCAATTTCAATGCATCAATTGCTCTTGGTTTGGTGCAAAAAAACTCTGTCCGACAGTCAAAGTGTTAGTACATTTTTTGAGACACCCTGTATATCTTTAGGGGAAAATGGTATTGGAAAAAGTAATTTGTAATCGAGAGCTAAGTATAATACAAAATTGTAACCTAATAGAAGTGAATATATTTTTTAGAAATGATTTATTTTTTCAATGATTTTTCGTACCTTTTTTAACATTTATTCATTCAAAATAATTGCATTACTAATTAATTCATCTTTTCAATTAAGTTATAGTATATACCATGTGTCCCTGGATAACTGCCCAGATAGATGTACCTAAGTTTTGTATTATCAATTTTGTCAACAAAACGTTATTCTTTATAAAACGTTTTGCTCCTCTTAAAAAACTATTACTATAAAGTCATTACAAATTCGATATAAGGGTCTTTACAATGAATACAGTGATTATAAAGACCCTTATATCAAATTTGTAATGTCATTATAGTTTCTTGAATTAATTTCTCATCTGGCACTTGATGAAACATATTAGAATGTGTAAAGTTATTTAAATTAAAAACACTTGGTACTGTTTCACAAATTAAAACTTTATTTCGACTAGTTTCGGTTTGTTAGACCATTTTCAAAGGAATGTACAGAAAAAATTATTGTCTAGGTATATATACATATTTTTGTTTCAGGTAATAAGTGAAGTCAAAATTGGGGAATTCCAAATCTCCTCGTTGTCATTTACAATGTTTTTTTTTTCCATTTTAATAGTAATGGTTTTTTAAGAGAGATATAATAATAAGCTTATAATAATAATAATAAGCTTATAAGAAAAGTGGCTTAAATTATGGCTTTAAAGAAAATGTTATAAAGACAAAAAAATATTTGATGCCGTAATTAATTTAAACATACAGGGAATTTTTCTTTTAGGTATATGCAGCGAGTTATTTTAGGTATTCATATAGATCCTCTGTAAATTTTCCGACATTCGTTGTTTTTTTTTTAATTCAATTTTAAGCTTTAAACGAGTGTTTTCCACTCCCAGACTAAGCATGAAGTAAAATTTCGAGTTTAGAAAAGCCCCGTGAAAATTTGTCGAGGGTCGCGCAGCGACCCGAGACAAATTTTCTGGGCTTTTCTAAACTCGAAATTTTACTTCATGCGCCACGCGTATAAAACACTAAAATATTGGTAATTTATGTATATTTGAACTTCGCTTAAAATCAGTGTTTTATACGCGTGGCGCATGAAGTAAAATTTCGAGTTTAGAAAAGCCCAGAAAACTTGTCCGGGTCGCTGCGCGACCCTCGACAAATTTTCACGGGGCTCTTCTAAACTCGAAATTTTACTTCATGCTTAGTCTGGGAGTGGAAAACTCTCGTTTAAAGCTTTAAATTGAACTTAAAAAAAAACAACAAATATCTGATCATTTATTTTATAACATGAATTGCTTTTTTAAGGCTTATTAACATTTTCATGAAAACACATACCGTGCGATCATTTAAAATATAAATTAGAGTAAACTTTCGATTTTAAAATAGATTGGCACTACTTACTGTTAACACATAGTTTACCATAACCTCAAATTTATTCCATCATTCATTAGCATTCTGAGTAACCGTATAAAAAAAATGCCGCCTACTCTAATTTATAATTTAAATTATCCATGCAGAGAATGTAACATTATTTATATAATGATATTGACCATATTATAAGGTATGCGTGGGAATGTAAAATAACTCAATTAATGGCATTGTCCCTATAATTAAGTAAAACTTTTATTATTTATTTGTCTCATTTATTATGCAAGAATAATAAAACGACTGATAGACATTTAGTCTATTAAAATGATTCAATACATACAAAGTATATATTTAATACTTTGTTTTACAGGGGTAACTTTAGCTAATGAAGAAAATGTCATTAAAGAATGCGTGCGCACAATAGTGTCGAGTAAAGATCTTAAAAACGTGTTTCAAATTTTTAAAAAGGACACGGATATTGTTGTTTGTAATAGAACGAAGATATTGTACAACATCGATTCACGTTTCACAAGTTTTTTACCGCTGGACAGACCTGAATTCTACATAGTCGAATCGACGCACCGCGACCTCGATTCAACTTTGAAACAATTGCACAGTAATCACGTCTTTGTTCAGAGAGTTGAGATGTTGTTAATATTAAGGGATCTAGTGGATTTTTCAGATGTGCTGAAAACATTATGGAATATGCGTGTAATTAATGTAATGATTTTATATGAAATGGGTGTGTATACATACAGGGAGGGGCAGAAAAAGCTATCCGATTTCAAATTCCTTTTTCTCAGAAGAGGGAACAGGTAGAGTAGTGGGGTAAAAACCGTTAGCCGGTTTTATGCCATTTGTCATTAGTCAACATGCCCTGGTGAACATCGTGCTTTTGTTATTGAGCGGTTTATCGAAAATGGCGGTTCGATAATTGCTACACAACGTGCTTTTCGAATTCATTTCGGACTCGGGCGTCATGATTCTGTTCCACATCACGCTACGATTAAAGTGTGGGTGTCAAATTTTCGACAGACGGATTCAGCATTGAAAAAGAAGTCGCCTGGACGTCCCAGGGCAGCAACAGGACCTGAAAACGTGGGCAATGTGAGAGCCGCGATTGAACGTTCCCCGCGTCGTTCGGCACGAAAACATTCGCTCGCTTCCAACCGCAGTATTCGGCGAATTTCGCACCGGGACTTCAAAATGCATCCCTACAAAATGGTTGTTGCACATGAATTAATTGAAAGGGATTTTGAAACCCGTATGAACCTGTGTCGCGATCTCCGAGAACTCCCAATAGACGATGTTGTGCTCTTCACGGACGAAGCCCATTTTCACCTTTGTGGCGCCGTAAACAGGCAGAATTTTCGATATTGGAGTGAGGAAAATCCTCGGGAAATCCACCAGAAACCCCTCCATAGCCCAAAAGTGACTGTGTGGTGTGCTCTTTCCCGCCTAGGCGTCTGGGGGCCTTACTTTTTTGAAGAAAATGGGCAAACCGTAACGGTCAACAGCGAGCGCTATTGTTTCATGCTGGAAAATTTTCTTCAACCCAAAATGGAAGAAAATGGCGTGGTAAATGTGTGGTTTCAACAGGATGGTGCAACCGCCCACACATCGCGACGATCAATGGACATTCTCAGGGAAATGTTTCCCGGACGCCTCATTTCTCTGAGAGGTGATATTGGCTGGCCGCCGCGCTCACCGGATCTCACTCCATGTGACTTCTTCCTTTGGGGTTACCTCAAATCGAAGGTATTCCAGCATCGACCAAGGACCCTTCTTGCTTTACGAAGGGAAATTGCTCGGGCAATTGAAGAAATTCCTGTAGAAATGACGGTGAAAGTCATGGAAAGCTACCGCGAGCGCCTAAATCAGTGTATCCGCTCCCAAGGACGACATTTGAGTGATGTGGTTTCCAAACTTAAATTTAAAAATGGCATAAAATTTGCGATATGTTAATAAAAAAAAATATTTTTGTCAAATTGAGTGGTTTTAATTTTATAACGTTTTGAAATCGGATAGGTTTTTCTTACCCAATATCACTTGATCGGTGTGAATATTTCCAACCGAGATTTCTATTCAACTGCTTGCGTGATGTACTCAAGTTTGCGATTAGTAATTTAAGTGTTGAATATTTTAATTACTGTAAAATAATCGTTTGCCCAATATATATCACTGAATACGTTCAAACAGCCCCATTTGAAGTAAACAACGGTTCAGGTGCAGTAGCAACAAACATAGTTGGCGGCAAATTAGGTTTTAAGATGGTTGGGTACAATCATAACTTTATTTCGAATAAGATTATGCATAATGGAACATTAGAAAGCATGCTGCAAAAACAACCAAATGGAAGTTATTTGGGATTATATGATAAATTATATAATGGTGTATTTGATGTTATGTTAGGAACGTTGGAAGTAAATACCAGCATAGAAGATTTTGATGTGTCATATCCTCTACGTTTTTTTTACTGGTAAATTTTTTGTACCCCTAGCCCAACCAGTTGAATCATGGAAGAATATATTTAAAGTGTTTCGCGTCAATGTCTGGGGTTTACTGCTGCTGGTGTATTTGTTATTAACCCCAACTTTGTATATACGTAGGGGGACAGTTCTTCCACTCCATTTCTTCCACTCCATTTCTTCCACTCCATTTCTTCCACTCCATTTCTTCCACTCCATTTCTTCCACTTACCAATACTTCCACTACACCTTTACTTCCACTCCATTTCTTCCACTGACCGTTATTTTCGGTATGGTCATGGATGATGTTCCAGAAGACTTTGTTCCAGTCGCGGAATATTTTGAGGTATGGGTATATACAATGTGTATTTCGAGGGGTAGTTTTATTTACAATATTTACAATCTCAGGTCAACTACGTTCGAGGCAGGAAAGCTGTTGGACGACGCAAAGCAACGGAGCCTCGATATACACCAGATTTCTGGAACCAGTACAACGCCACATTACAGGACGAGTCTAGGACCAACAACGCCTCAGAAGGATGGCACAACCGATTCTCTGTGGTGGTGGGGCGCAATCATCCCAGCATGTATGCATTCCTTTTGGAAGTGCAAAAAGAGCAGGGCGATACAGAGACGATGATGCAGCAACTTGACTTGGGACAAAAAATCAAAAAAGGGCAATTACAATCGAAAATTAAAGCCGAGGAACGAATAGCAAACATTGTCAAAAAATTTAGTAAATTCGACGAAGAAAATAGGATTCTGGAGTATCTACAAGCTGTAGGCCACAATATCTCTCTGTGATTCTTATACTGTATAAAATGTGGAATAATATAATGTAATTTGAATAAATTGTACAATTATTTTGAATTGGAAAAAAGGTATGGTGGAATTGGTGGTTAGTGGAAGTAAAGGTGTAGTGGAAGTATTGGTAAGTGGAAGAACTGGAGTGGAAGAAATGGAGTGGAAGAAATGGAGTGGAAAAAAGAACTAGTGGAAGTGATGGTTAGTGGAAATAAGAACTAGTGGAAGTAACGGTCAGTGGAAGAAATGGAGTGGAAGTTGCGTCGCACAATCTGGTATATATTCTCGAAGCGAGAAAAGCAATTCACTTATAGTGAAAGCATGTATACAATGTATCAATCATTTATAGCTTCATTGCCCTGGCAACCTCAAAACACTCTACTCCGCTTGTTTTATTTCTGTTGGATTTACTTCTCATTTATAATGATAAACAGCTTCTTATCATTATTAACATCATTCCTTTTTCTGCCTGGAACTACAAAACAAATATCCAACACAGAAGATTTAGCTAATTCTAATCTAACAATGTTCCTGCTTCGTCAAATGCATTACGCATTAACATATACTGAAAACCCGTATGTTACCAAAATAGCATCAAAAGCAATCAGCGTTAATAACGTGACTACAAATCATTACTCTTTATTCCACCAGCATAAAACCTCCATTTTGCAGGATCTAGGAATGTCTCCGAACTTGCTGAAAGTATTGAATATAACAGAGGCTTTTGAGTTGAACGATTGGTATTTTTCGCAGAGAGGATTGTTGATATTTAGGAAGCATTCTCCGTTCACCAGGCGGTATAATGAGATGATTGTAAGATATTGGGAAACTGGAATGCATTTTAAATTTGGCGTAAAAAAGAATTTTTACTCAAGTACGCTGCAGAGCGGTGGTGAATTTTCACCTATAGAATTGTATCATCTTGTCGGCATATTTTCAATTTATGTATCTGGTTTAGTTTTATCGACAGTTGCGTTTGCAATTGAAATGTTTATTAAATTAAAATATACTCGAACGCGCTCAGAATTGCAGATCTATTCAAACAAATATCTAAGGTACGATCCACAAGAGGTGTCTCATGGTTTCCTTGAATTGGAATGCTTTCTGCACCAATACATGTAATACGAAAATAGTTTGATGACATCAGATTACGTATGTGAAAAGAGACAGAAAACTTTATAATATGTCTGCTATATCTGCTAGATGAAACATACGAAAACGTATGTTCCGGTATGCAGCTTTAAAATTTTAAGGTTAAGGATCACATTTTGACAATGTCTTCGTAAAACTAAATGTGCAAAAACCCAGCCACAAATCATTTTAATTAATGTGCACAATCGTTTTAAATGTGAGTCTAAGTGGTATATTTTCAATTTCCACATCTACTAAATAGTTCAGGTATTTACAGAAATAAATAATGCATTTTTGTTGATTTTGTGTAAGCTCAAACGAAAATGTTAGTTGAATCAAATGCGCAAATAGTCATCGGAGTAATCTGTTAATACAGGGAATTTTTCTTTTAAGTGTACATACAGGGAATTTTCTATTAGGTATACATATGCATACGCTTTTTTTTAAAGAGTTTAATTTGAAGCTTAAAACGAGTGTTTTCCACTCCCAGACTAAGCATGAAGTAAAATTTCGAGTTTAGAAAAGCCTGAAAATTTGGCTCGGTCGCGTAGCGCGAAGCGCGGAGCGGCCAAACCAAATTTTCAGGCTTTTCTAAACTCGAAATTTTACTTCATGCGCCACGCGTATAAATCACTGAAAACAGTGAAATATTGTGAACGAGTAAACTTCGCTTGAAATCAGTGTCTTATACGCGTGGCCCATGAAGTAAAATTTCGAGTTTAGAAAAGCCCGAAAATTTGGTTTGGTCGCTCCGCGCTTTGCGCTACGCGACCAAACCAAATTTTCAGGCTTTTCTAAACTCGAAATTTTACTTCATGCTTAACCTGGGAGTGGAAAACACTCGTTTAAACTTCAAATTGACCTCTTTTAAAAAAACAACGAATATTTAAAGATCTACAACACGTAATTGGGACATGTATATTAAAAAAATGCACAAGAAATTATGATTTAAAGCTTTTCTAAAGGAAATAACACTAATAACGTCAAAATTTGACACAACTAGGAAAAATTGTTGCAGATACAACTGTCGACACACTTTCTAAAAAAATTGAATCACATATTCCAGATCAATGAGTTATCGGACATCTCTTCCGAATTCCACTATATGAGCATATCTTGATTACAATTATCACGAAATAAAGAATATTGGATATTTAATTACATCGACCGGTGCATGTCTAATTTAAAAAAAAAGTTTATAATATGGAGTCTTTCATTAAGAGTGATAGGATTTTAATAAAACAGCAATGGTTTGACTCAACGATTTGGTTTTTGCTTTATTTTAAAGCTTGGACAATGCAGTTCTGTTTGGAACAAGATAATAATATACTCAATGACATTAGAAGCGTAACACCAAGAAGGAATGATTTTTTTGAATTCATATTTTAGCAACAGAGTGACTATATTTAAAGCATACAATGATAACCATTTCAACCTTGTGCCTTTTATATTTATTGTGAAAAAAAAAATCACTTTTTCTTTTTTGATAAAACTATACTAATGACATTAGAAGCGTAACACCCAGAAGGAGTTATTATTTTAACTTGATTTTTTGCCAGTATGGTAGTCTTACATCAAGAATAAAATGATTATATTTTCAAGAAATTTTATTAAAAAACAATCTAAAAAAAATTAATAATGTGTTTGGCGACCCCTTTGCTGTATACACTCCTGCAGACGTCTGGGCATCGACAAAATGAGATGGTCGATGTCTTCTTGAGGCATCTCGTTCCAAGCAACTTGAATTTCATCGATCAACTGTGCTAGAGTCTGTGGAGGATGGTGCAAAGAGAATATTCTTCTTCCCATGATATCCCACACATGTTCAATGGGATTTAAATCCGGCGAACGGGGCGGCCACGCCAAAACATTAACACCAGCTTCATTAAGAAAGTTCATAGTTCGACGAGCAATATGGGGACGTGCGTTATCTTGTTGAAAAAGTACGTCTGGGCGGCCATCTAAATAAGACAACAAAGTCGGTCGTATGACGTCTTCAACATAACGCGCAGCTGTCATACTGCCTCGAATGAATACAAGAGGTGATCGACTACCATAAGCAATAGCCCCCCAAACCATTACTCCAGCAGTCCTGTGTACATGCCTCTCAATAGCAAACCTAAGATCAGGTCGTTCTCCACGGTAGCGTCGTACCCTTCTACGGCCATCATGCGTGCCTAGACAAAATCGTGATTCATCGCTGAATACGACATCGTGCCATTCTGCCGTTCTCTGCACCAGTCCAACCTTTGGCGACAGTGTCTCGGTGTTAAAGGAAGCACTAATCTTGGACGATACGAAAGAAGCCCAAAGGATTGAATGCGGCGATATAAGGTTCGCATACTAACGGGCCTACCTTCTTCTCCAATCCATTGATCACCGATTTGACGCGTAGTAGCGAAACGGTCTCGCAGGGCTATTTGTCTTAAGCGCCGATGTTGACGTTCTGTGGTACGCCTTGGTTGACCAATTGGTCTTCTTCTTGCTCCTCTACCTTCTTCTGTCCATACCTGATACACACGTATTACAGTTGCTGCAGTGGAATCAATACGGCGGGCAATTTCGCGATAGGACATACCGACATCTCGATAAGCAACAACTCGACCCCGGTCAAAATCGCTCAAATGGTGATATTGTGGACGTCTTCGGACTCGAGGCATTTTATTTAAGCTTAACACACTCAACGGAAACACGAAAACTAAAAACATCTGTACTAAACAGCTCATATAAATAGTTTTATCAAAAAAGAAAAAGTGATATTTTTTTTCACAATAAATATAAAAGGCACAAGGTTGAAATTGTTATCAATGTATGCTTTAAATATAGTCACTCTGTTGCTAAAATATGAATTCAAAAAAATCATTCCTTCTTGGTGTTACGCTTCTAATGTCATTGAGTATATTTATATGAGCTGTTTAGTACAGATGTTTTTAGTTTTCGTGTGTCCGTTGAGTGTGTTAAGCTTAAATAAAATGCCTCGAGTCCGAAGACGTCCACAATATCACCATTTGAGCGATTTTGACCGGGGTCGAGTTGTTGCTTATCAAGATGTCGGTATGTCCTATCGCGAAATTGCCCGCCGTATTGATTCCACTGCAGCAACTGTAATACGTGTATCAGGTATGGACAGAAGAAGGTAGAGGAGCAAGAAGAAAACCAATTGGTCAACCAAGGCGTACCACAGAACGTCAAGATCGGCGCGTAAGACAAATAGCCCTGCGATACCGTTTCGCTACTACGTGTCAAATCGGTGATTAATGGATTGGAGAAGAAGGTAGGCCCGTTAGTATGCGAACCTTATATCGCCGCATTCAATCCTTTGGGCTTCTTTCGTATCGTCCAAGATTAGTGCTTCTTTTAACAGCGAGACACTGTCGCCAAAGGTTGGACTGGTGTAGAGAACGGCAGCATTGGGAGGCAAAATGGCACGATGTCGTATTCAGCGATGAATCACGATTTTGTCTAGGCACGCATGATGGCCGTAGAAGGGTACGACGCTACCGTGGAGAACGACCTGATCTTAGGTTTGTTATTGAGAGGCATGTACACAGGACTGCTGGAGTAATGGTTTGGGGGGCTATTGCTTATGGTAGTCGATCACATCTTGTATTGATTCGAGGCAGTATGACAGCTGCGCGTTATGTTGAAGACGTCATACGACCGACTTTGTTGCCTTATTTAGATGGCCCCCAGACGTACTTTTTCAACAAGATAACGCACGTCCCCATATTGCTCGTCGAACTATGAACTTTCTTAATGAAGCTGGTGTTAATGTTTTGGCGTGGCCGCCCCGTTCGCCGGATTTAAATCCCATTGAACATGTGTGGGATATCATGGGAAGAAGAATATTCTCTTTGCACCATCCTCCACAGACTCTAGCACAGTTGATCGATGAAATTCAAGTTGCTTGGAACGAGATGCCTCAAGAAGACATCGACCATCTCATTTTGTCGATGCCCAGACGTCTACAAAAGTGTATACAGCAAAGGGGTCGCCAAACACATTATTAATTTTTTTTAGATTGTTTTTTAATAAAATTTCTTGAAAATGTAATCATTTTATTCTTGATGTAAGACTACCATACTGGCAAAAAATCAAGTTAAAATAATAACTCCTTCTGGGTGTTACGCTTCTAATGTCATTGAGTATATTTAAAGCCCCACCACGGGTTTGTCTACACCAGGACTGGCCAACCTAAACTGCTTTAAGGGCCAAAATTACCACCTAAAGTGCTGCACCTCAAAAATATCCAGGGTCATCTCAGAGGTAACAAGCGATTTTGTTGAGTTACCCGTTGAATTTGAAAAAATCACCAAAACACGTCGATTTTTGTTTCGAGAGGGACAACTTTTAATTACATGTATCACTCGAGGTACTTTCCCTATTTAAAATAGGGCGGTAAAGTTAGGCTAGGTTAGGGGGTTAAGTATATAAAGGTGGACTTCATATATTTAGCCTAACTTCACCGCCCTATTTTAAATAGGGAAAGTAGGTCGAGTGATACATCGTTGAAAAGCTCTTTTGATTCTGAACACAACGGTATCATTTATTTTCGATTTCATTGATTCCTGAACATTTTAAAATTGCAATTTCACCTGTTTAACGCTACAAAAAGTTAACAAACCAGCAAGGAATTTAAAATTGATGAGTGGTTTATGAACATAAAAGATACATGACTTTGGGCAAGAGACAAATCGCTGGCTTAATATTACAAAGTTCTACGTGATATCTTTTCGATTTTCAATTTGTGAGGCTCTATGTGCATACATAGAGCCTTGTACCATTACAAAATGAAAATCGAAAAAAATGTCACATAAAACCTTGTAATATTAAGCCAGTGAAACGTCAAAATTCACATGTCAAAACAAATGTTAAAATCTTGTATTTGAGATGTAGTAAAGATAAATGCACCTTAAATGCTATTTTGATCCCTCGGGAATCAATAAAAACAAAAACAAATGACACCGTGTATTCAGAATTAAAAAATCTTTTCAAGGATATATCCTACGACCCACTTTCCCTATTTGAAATCGGGGGATAAGGTTAGGTTAGGTTAGGCGGTTGAGGTTATGATGGTGGAAATATCATCAAAAGTTGTCCCCCTCGAAACAAAAATCGACGTATCTCAGCGATTTTTTCAAAACTGGCCGAGACACGTCGATTTTATTACCTCTGAGATGGACCACCCTGTATATGGGTAATTTGCATGTAAAGGGAATCTTTGATATAATAAAATAATGATTTACAATAATGCTTGTATTTGTGTTTTTTTTCTTTCACCTGAAGTTTCAACATGCTTTTAAAAATATGTAACGAATCTCAACTATAAATCCTTTTTGATCTAGTACTATTTAAGAAATAATGCGATTTGAAGTGATTTTTATGGCGATTTAGTTTATCAAGCATATCTAAAACATCAGTTGCAACCTAACCTAACCTAACTTAAGTAATTATTCGGTTGCAAACCTGTCTACTAACCAAACCTAGAAGCACAGCTCACATATATCCAGTTAGCCAGTCTCTATATAAAATTTGGTAACCCCATTTGGATGCCACATCCAGAAGCGAGACCGGTGATTGGTGTATATAGCCGTCTGTCTTACTCTTACCTTACATCCTGACCATAGTATCTTCTTTTCTACTCGATTTCCAATTATCCCATAAGCATTGGCCCTTGCTAGAAGTATGTGGAATTGCCAGCGTATACAAAGAGATATAAGCAATTTTATCTACAGCAAACCTCTCCACGTAACCTAGAAGTATGTTAAATCTCTAAAGTGCTCAAAGAGATAAATTGAATGCGTTTTACCTCTAAAACTAAGATTTTTATTATGTGATATATTTTGAATTACCCTCCGTAAAAATACCCCACTTGATGCAAGGATCCCACACTATATTTGAATGCATTATCTGTAACAATATCAACAGAATAAATAACAAACTTGTCAGAAACCTCATTTTTAATCACAAATTTTGAGCAAACGGTAAGTTTATTCACATCAAAAACACTGTTCCTACCTGTCTATTATGTAAAAAAATTCAAAACGTACAGTTAAATATCCGTAAAACTTGTTTTTTCGCGAAAAACAGCTGTGCATGTAAACTGAACTCTAGCGCAGGTAAGCTACCCATTAAATCCACTACTGCCCAAGACAACTCGTCTTAGAAGAATGTGACCCAGCGAAGGTGAACAGTTGGACGGCCCTGGTTTAAAATACAGTGACTTAATTAAACACAGTGGCGACAACACCCTGTCATCCTCCATTATGAAGCAATATTTATCAAGAGAATAGGTTATAATACAAATATCTGATATTCAGTTGTGACACCGAGTGTTATCATCTTTCACTTGAGGCGTCATCCATGGGCGGGAGCTTTTTCCTTAATTCTGAAATAGAAATATATGATGGTTAATACCTTGAATTAACGTGTTTAGGCTGATTTTATTTATCTTTGCGAAGGATTGAGACACGATTTTGGGGTAAGTGAAATATAGCACAATCTTTAAACGAAATTGCTGTGACCAACATTAGACCTCATAGCTACGCCGCTGTTTGTCCGCCATTTTTGGTCAGAATTACTTACAACCAATCAAAAAGAATACCAAAGTTGTCGCCACTGTGTTTAATCAAGGCACTGCAGCTTAAACCATTAAATTGATATTGATGTAAGTGAGGAAGATTTCGATTGTCACCGGAAATAAAAAAGTGACATTGAAAACGTCACTTTAATCTATGACTTTGACAATGTTTTCACACTAAAGTAGTACACACCTCTTCATCATAAATCCTTTAATATTTCGGGTCACAATCATGTCACTATTTTTAATCTTTGTTATTTTAATCCGGGCTAATGCCTTGGACCTCCCCAAAATCACCGACTACTGTTTCAATAAGGAGAACACCCCGTGCAAGACCCGATGCACCCTCGCCTCCCGCTGCAACGGACTGGCCGACCCGTTCAAACCCATGAGTGAAGAACTGCGCCAGTACTCGCTCGCGGCACACAACCGGAAGCGGAACTCGGTGGCCGGCGGCTTGCACGCCACGAATTTCACGCCTTCTGCGACCAACATGAACGTGCTGAGCTACGACTTGGAGTGCGAGTTCTTCGCCGCCTGCTGGATCCACCAGTGCACCTGGGCACACGACAAGGAGAGACGCAGGTTGAAAACGCAGAAGAAAATGGGCCAAAATTTGTTCACCGAAAGATCGAAATCCTTGCCACCCCTGGGGAAGCTAACGATCGACCAGGGTGTCGACGGTTGGTTCGGCGAAATAGAGTAATGTACCCTGTTTTAGAGCAGAGCTTGGTAGAAATTTAATCCTTTTAAGGCATTCGAAATAAGTATTTTAATACTTATTTGAAAAAGGATTCGTAATCCGGAATTATTACCATTTTTTTTAAAGGATTCGTATTCAACTCCAAATGTAGGTGATTCGAATTATTCTAAAAGGATTCGAATCTTTACCACAGTTTATATATATCCAGTTAGCCAGTCTCTGTATAAAATTTGGTAACAGCGTTTGGATGCTGCATCCAGAATCGAGACCGGTGATTGGTGTACACAGTCGTCTGTCTTACTCATACCTCACATCCTGACCAGGGAGATTATGGTCAGGATGTGAGGTATGAGTAAGACAGACGACTGTGTACACCAATCACCGGTCTCGATTCTGGATTCTACTCGATTTCAGTTCTCCCATAAAGATTGGCTCCACTTGTCTTTAGAAAGGATTCATCGCTATAACTCAGATAATACGATGTTTTAGAACCGTTATTTTGGCAGTCGGGCAAAATTTTGAAAGTAAGATCTCCCGTCAGGCCGCACTCCCAAATTAATTCTGTTAAAGCAATCAAGAAATGTAGGGTATCAGTTTTTTGACTTGCACTATGGGGGTCTCACCAGGCACGTAGATAGAAATTATTTTTGGGGAAGGTTATGACTTCTTACTGGGGATGTTCAGATACTTTTCACAAACCAGACTGAATTTGCAAAAAGACATACTTTAATTAATGAAGCACTTGAAAAACCGTATTAGCTTTTTTTTTAGTTTGAAGTAAATATATAAGCGTTTCTACTGATACTACTGAGGATCTTATTAAAATTATTAAAAACCCCTCCCAGCCTACAGATAGTAGATTTTTGTAAACATTGCTGCATATTTCTTCTCCCGAAGAAGCCACAATTCTAACAAACACTTTCGGATTAATATACCGGGCATTCATTTGTACCACGACTTCCGTCACAGGGATGATTGTGCCCATCAAAACAAAAAACGACCCATTAAGCCAAACGTATAAAATGAAAAAAAAAAATCTTCACCATAGAAAGTCTAGGATTAAGGATTGTTTGGCGGGAGAGCAGCGTCAACTGCACCAACTTAGGCCACAGTCGGGCCCATTGTAGTTGGTAAATTGGTAAATTATATTACCACAGGGCTTGGCTCGGAGGGCCTTTGGATCTGGTCTGCCGCTCCGAATAAATAAAATAAAATATTTGGCTGGGTAAATGACTGACGGGAAAAATTCTATGATAGACACATCATTTTTATTGATATACAGGGTGAGTTTTTTTCGATGTTCTCTATGGGGATCTCGGAAACTATAAGAGATAGAAAAACGGTTAAATGGGGAAAGAAGTGTAGTTTTATAGGACGAATAAAATGACACTTTCAAAATATTTGAAAAAGTCAAGGGTAACTAGATATTTTGAATAAAGTAAAATGTGTCAATTTTTAGAAATCAATATATCTCTATTATTATCATAGATAGAAAAAAACTGTAAAGGACAAAGTTGTAGAAAATTTTACACAGAGTAATAACAAAAAATTTAAAAAAACATTTCGCCCATATTTTGGGAGATATGACACAAACTTATCTTTTTTAAAATGGAAACAATAGTTGGCTATGGCCTCATTGGAAAGGTTATTTTTTTCCCTTTAATCCGATATAACATATGCCATAGTTATTTTTAAAATAAAATAAGTTATAGTCGTTTTAATTTTTCCATACACCAAAAAATAGTTAGCCATGAAAAAGACAAAAGTAAAACAATTGCGGTTGTTTATAGCAACGAAATCAATATTTAATTTATTATCTTTCTTTAGATTTGTCAAAAGCAACATAAAGTAAAATAATTCCAAAATTATCGAAATAATAATAGAAGAAAATTTTAAATATTACATAAGATGCTCAAAAAGTCCACCATTATTATTATAGCATAAAGTACATCTTTTTAAAATCGAATTTGTGGCTTTTTTTACTTTTCTTCTGTCAATAGAATTAAATGTTTCAAGTACAGCTAGTCTAAGATCCTCCACGGATTGATATGATTGTTGATACACTTTGTTCTTCACATAACCCCACAGAAAAAAGTCTAAAACGGATAGGTCGGGTGATCTAGGTGGCCATAGGATTGGTCCATTTCTTCCCACCCATGAATTAGGAAAAGCATCATTTAAATAGTTTCGCACAGCCAACTTGCTATGAGGTGGAGCTCCGTCGTGTTGAAACCACTTCAATCTTGCCCGTACTGATAAATTTAAATCATCGAGCATATCTTCAAATGTTTCTTGAAGAAAACGAAGGTAATCATTTCCATTCAATGTGTTATCAAAAATATATGGGCCGAGAATTCTCGATCTGAACACACCGCACCATACATTAAATCCAAATTTAATTTGTGGTCTACGTTGTGCAACTTCTCGTGGATTCTCCTGACTCCAAACATGTTCATTGTGCCAGTTAAAAATCCTACAATTAGTAAATCGCGTTTCATCTGTCCAAATTATTTTTGTAGGGAACGTATTATCCTCTTGGCACATGTTTTTGTACCACATACAGAAGACCATTCTCTTATTGGTATCACCGTCATGTAAATTTTGTGAAATTGATACCGTATATGGGTGATATTTGTGTTTTTTCAAAACTCGTACTACAGTCCGTTGAGATATGCTTGCTTCTGTTGCAATTTGTCTGGTCGATGTGGATGGATCTACGTTTACGTTTATTTCCGAAACTTCATTAATTTCGTTTTTTTCAAGTTTCGGCTTTGTAAAGGATCCGTACTCACCCAAATTGTGGTAAATTCTTCTGAATGTTGGTAAAGATGGCTGCCGACGATCGATATATTGATTATAATATTGTTCTGCAGCATCCGCAGCGTTTTATTACACTGAATGTAACAAACAAGCATATCACGCTTTTCTTCGATGGAAAAATTCATTATCACTTTAAAAAACTTTCAACACCAAATAAATACAAAACAAACTTATCGAAACAAACCAAATATGGAAATGAATTAATATGTGTTTAGAATAAACAACTGCAATTGTTTTACTTTTGTCTTTTTCATGGCTAACTATTTTTTGGTGTATGGTAAAATGAAAAA
The DNA here is from genome assembly GCA_932526585.2 of Philonthus cognatus. NCBI lineage: Eukaryota > Metazoa > Arthropoda > Insecta > Coleoptera > Staphylinidae > Philonthus > Philonthus cognatus. Next base: position 46,093,560 of record OW052244.1, read on the forward strand.
CGACTGTAACTTACTTTATTTTAAAAATAACTATGGCATATGTTATATCGAATTGAAGGGAAAAAAATAGCTCTTTTAATAAAGTCATAGCCAACTATTGTTTCCATTTAAAAAAAGGTACGTTTGTGTCATATCTCCCAAAATATGGGCGAAATTTTTTCTTTAATTTTTTGTTATTAATCTGTGTAAAATTTTCTACAACTTTGTTCCTTACAGTTTTTTTCTATCTATGATAATAATAGAGATATATTGATTTCAAAAAATTGACACATTTTACTTTATTCAAAATATCTAGTTACCCTTGACTTTTTCAAATATTTTGAAAGTGTCATTTTATTCGTCCTATAAAACTACACTTCTTTCCCCATTTAACCGTTTTTCTATCTCTTATAGTTTCCGAGATCCCCATAGAGAACATCGAAAAAAACTCACCCTGTATAACATTAAATACATCTTGAACAGGTACATGACTCAGACATTGCATGACGAGTTCTTTGTCACCGGATTCACAGGGAAAGCACCACCAGGCGTCATGGTGGGCCACTTTTCAGCGATGCTATGGGCCGATACGAAGTTCGTGGGGTGCGCTCTGCTGCGGTCCTGGAGGCAGAAACCTCAATACACAAACGATTTCTACTGCGACTATTTTCCAGTGGGGAATGTCAAGACTAAGCTGGTGTACAAAATCGGGAAGACTGCGAGCGAGTGTGCGAACGGGCGCAATGACGAGTACCCGAATTTGTGCGGGAAGATCCGGCCTCGGGAGGACGACGATTACGTGCCGCCGATACCGGGATTGATTGGATTTAGTATGCCACACGAAACGACTAATGCTGCGGAATCTCTCTCAAGCAAGAACAAACGAAATATTTTGAAATTTGTAGTAGTTGTCATATTTGTATTAATAAACTAAATTATAGTAGAATTTTCGAGAGGTTTCCCATCGTTTTTTACTTTCCCCCATACAGGGATTTTCCTTTTAAGCATGCATACGCTTTTTCTAATAGTCCAATTTAAAGCTTTAATCGAGTGTCATCCACTCCCAGACTAAGCATGAAGTAAAATTCCGAATTTAGAAAAGCCTGAGTTTGGATTTGGACGCTTCGCGTCCAAATCCAAACGCTCAGGCTTTTCGCCACGCGTATTTTCGCCACGCGTATTAAACACTGATATTGTCAACAAATGAACTTCACTTGAAATCAGTGTCTTATATGCGTGGCGCATGAAGTAAATTTTCGAGTTTAGAACAGCCTGAAAATTTGGTTTGGTCGTGTACCATCAAAAAATGGTAATAAATCCGGAATTTTTCTTTTAAACATATATACGCTTGTTCTAAAAGAGTTCAATTTAAGGCTTTAAACGAGACTAAGCATGAAGTAAAGTTTCGAGTTTAGAAAATCCTGAGCGTTTGGATTTGGACGCAAAGCGTCCAAATCCAAACTCAGGCTTTTCTAAACTCGAAATTTTACTTCATGCGCCACGCGTATCATACACTGAAACACTAAAATATTGTTAACAAGTGAACTTCACTTGAAATCAGTGTCTTATACGCGTGGCGCATGAAGTAAAATTTTGAGTTTAGAAAGCCTGAAAATTTGGTTTGGTCGCGCGACCAAACCAAATTTTAAGGCATTTCTAAACTCGAAATTTTACTTTATGCTTAATCTGGGAGTGGAAAACACTCGTTTAACGCTTCCAATTGAACTTAAAAAAGCAACGCATATGAGTGGTATAACTGCAAAACTCACATTCTCCACTTTTTGTAAAAATTGAGTTGGCCGTTTTTTTATGTCCATCATGTTAAAGTACACAAATCTTTTGCAATTTGCCAAACATTTTAAAAGTGGAGAATGTGAGTTTTGCAGTTAGACCACTCATATATGATCATTTACAGCATATAATTAGGAAGTCTATACCAAAAAAAAATCCCTGTATGTAAAAAAAAGGGAAAGTATTGTTTTCGCGGACATTTTCAAATCAAAAATGTTAGTGTATGTATCCATTTTGAGGTCCCCAAGTTGATTTGATAAATGGTCTGGCCGTTCTGTGCGTCGAGATTGAACACCCTAAACCGATCGAGATGCCACTATAAATGTAAGCTTTTTATTAGTTCTGTTTCTTGAAAAGCTTTTGGTGAAAATTGTAAAAGAGAAAGTGGTTGTTTACTCCTAGCATTTTTTTGGATTTGTCTTTAATTTTGATCAGATAAAAAAATCTTGTTAAGAATAATTGTAAATAATAAAAAAAATGTATTTAATGTAAATAAATTTTTAATAGCGACGGTAGTTTGGCGTTGTCGTGATTAATATTTTGTGGAACCCGGAGCACATAAGTGAGGTGTACGAACAATGTTTTACAGAAATAAGAAGAATACGCAACTTTATTTACACATTTTGTGTTTCATAGTATAAATCGTCATCTCGAATATACGCAACTTAATTTACACGAGTGAGTGAGTATCTTGGATTGCATAGAATGAATCGTCATCTCGAATATATCCAACTTAATTTACACAAGTGACTGAGTATCTTGGGTTGCATAGAATGAATCGCCACATAAAGTTAGTATGGTCAGATTTCCAGTGTGTTCGAAATTATGGACTTTGGGAATCAGATATATTTAAAAAGCTCCTAAATAAACCTAAAATTTAACTAAAAATCAAAAAATAAAATTCAATGAGTTTACATTATAGAATTCATTTGATATTATTTTTATCTTGATTGTTTTTTTTTTCTTCATAAATTCAATTAAAACTTTGGTATGTACCAAATTTGGCAAATAATTTATATTATTGATTAGTTATACAGAGAGTTTTTTAAGTATAAATAACTCAATATACAGAATACACTGTACATTTTTCTGGGCTTTTCTAAACTCGAAATTTTACTTCATGCGCCCCGCGCACAAAACACTGATTTTACGTGAGATTCAAATATACTTAAATTTCACAATATTTTAGTGTTTTATACGCGTGGCGCATGAAGTAAAATTTCGAGTTTAGAAAAGTCCCGTGAAAATTTGTCTCGGGTCGCTGCGCGACCCTCGACAAATTTTCACGGGCCTTTTCTAAACTCGAAATTTTACTTCATGCTTAGTCTGGGAGAGGAAAACACTCGTTTAAAGCATCAAATTGAACTCTTTAAAAAACACAACGAATATCTACAGATTTAAAGAAAATAAGGTGAATTTGAAATATGTATACTTTAACGGAAAACTTCCTGTATATGAACTGTGGTAGACGAATAATAAAATTTATTATCACCACAAAAAGTCTATTCGAAAATATTTCTTTTATTTTGAGATTTCAAGCGTGTTCCAAATTATGAAATTCGGGAATTAGTTATATTTAATAAAAACAAATTTACAATGAAATTAACAATTCTAAAATATATTTTCAACGTTTTTAGTTATTTTATATATTTTTAATTAAAAAATTGTTAAAATTATTAGATTAATAGATTATTGTTTCAAATATTCATAATTTGTATAAATAAGCAAAGTCATTTTACAATGAAAAAATGGAAAATATATTTCCAACATTTTTAGTTATTATATATATTTTTAATAAAAACGTGTTTAAAAATTAATAGATTTTTAATATATTTATGTTATTAAACAGTTTTTATTTAAAAGTTAGATAAATACAAAAATCTTTTTACAATGAAAAAATCAATTTGAAAAGTGTTTGATGGGTATTTTAAATGGAATTGATAATAAAAAAAACAGAAATTATTTCAATAAAATAGATAAATTATTTACGAATACACAAAACTAAAAACATAGAAATATAGATTCATATAAACATTCATATATACAAAAAACTAACAAACATTAAAAAAACTATATTAAATATACATATAACTGTTTTCTTATTTATTAACGATATTTTAGAAGCAGTTTTTTCGTTTTTTTTATTCAGTAATAATTATACAGAATAGATCGAAGTGTAACACAAAATCAACAGAATATATTTTAAATAAAAAGCCAACAAATCAACACCTCATTATTTGCTTGTTTAATTTCATGACACTCAGGTTTTTAAAAATGAAATAGCAAAGCTCGGTGTGTATATTTTTACTCTAACCAAATGAATATCATAATTTCCCTGAAATAATTAGGGAAGATAATAAGATAATAATACAAACTCAAATTCCAATTACATTGGAAATCTTTACATGAAACATACAATGCGCCTTGAAACGGGACACATAGTATATTTAAAACTATTTTAACCCATTAACGGCCAAGCAATTTTAACTCTAAAAGTTAATTTTAATTAAAATTCTACACTTCTTTTTATGATTTCTATGAATGACTTATTGCATTACATACTGTGAATTTTTTCTTTAAATACACATAATGTATACGTGAATTTAATAAAAAGTTAAAAATCATAAATAGTTTATTATTATCATTATATTAAAGTGATAATGGATTTTCAAAAAATTAGTGCCTCAACAATGTAATGTATACGCTGTCAATGTTCAGGCATTCGTCGATTTTATATAAAAACGTGCAATATGAAGTTAAGAACGAGTGTATCCACTCCCAGACTAAGCATGAAGTAAAATTTCGAGTTTAGAAAAGCCTGAAAATTTGGCTCGGGCGCGTAGCGAAGCGGAGCGACCGAGCCAAATTAGGCTTTTCTAAACTCGAAATTTTACTTCATGCGCCACGCGTATGAAACATTGTTATATTGTGAAGTATTTATAATACACTTTAAATAACAAAATATTTAAATTTTTCTTGGTACATTCTCAATTCAGGTCAAATAATATAATATATCAAATAAACTTATTTAGTAACTTAATTATCAAAAAATAATATTCTTGCGTGTATGCATCAACGGCGCTTAATGGGTTAAAAACTTCAAACGGTAATAATTCAAAAACTAAAAAAAAAATTACAACTGCATTTTGCACTGACCCCTTTAATTAAAAAAGAAACTCTTATCGATCAGTAGATTTGATCTGATCAATAGGATTGATCTGATTAGTTAATAAAATGATAAGTTGATGTATTTGTTTTACTTTTTATCAAAAGTTAAATAGTTTTGTATTTTAAGTTTCTTGTACAAAATAAATAATACTTAATGAATTTTACAACGTTCACATATAATTTCATAAAATCTATTCTCTAATAACGCAGAAAATAAAATTGTAGAAGGAAACGCATGAATGAATGTAACACGCATCCTTAGCTCGTTAAAAGAAAAAAGAAACGTGTTTTCAAGATTGAAAAATCAACATCTGGAATATGATACAACGAGAAGCGCGGAATAGAGGGAGAAAGAAATTGTCTCTCTCTCACTCTCTCTCTGAGACTTGATTTGGCGACATCTGGAGTAAAATAGTCGTAACCGACCGACCGCAGGAAGCCAGACTGGTGTATATAGGCAGCCATATACACCAATTTGGCATCCAGCGCTCTGCTCCCATTCGCGTGTACCCAAAATTTATATGGGGACTGGCTAACTGGATATATATGAACTGTGGTATGGTCTAGAGAAAGCATATCGCCCATTTGTTGTCACGAAACATAACTGTTCTGCGCCGGGTGAAGCGTGTGTTTACATTCATGTTTGTAAACACGCCAGCCTTCTTCGCTTAACCTTACTTTTATATTTATTTATCTAATTGCGTATGTTGTGCATATTATTTTAAGTTTTTTTACATGAAATCTTTGGCCCTTAACATTCCTTTTCCCGGGATCTGGCTCAAATCACATATAAGTTTATAAAGTGGTTAGCACTTTTTGTGTGGCTTGAGGTTACGTCCATGTTTGTAAACACGCCAGAACACATCAGTTAACCTCACTTTTAAGTTTGTTTACATTTAATCGTGTTTACATTTTATCTTTACATACAAACATTGCCTATCCCCACCATCGATAACTCGTCTATATTATACTTGGTCTGAGAATGGCCATCTCGAATATACGCAACTTAATTTACACGAGTGAGTGTATCTTGGGTTGTAGAGAATGAATCGTCATCTCGAATATACGCAACTTAATTTACACGAGTGAGTATTTCGGTATCTTGGGTTGCATAAAATGAATCGCCATCGCACTTTACTTTCGAAATAGTCTGTTTATCGATTTCAGCTTGCTCGCTTTTCCGTTGCATAAATATAAGATGTGTTTTTTGCATTAATTCTTATCTAAGATTCTACGCCCGAGCTTACATTTAATTAATGTAAAAAAATTGTACAATTTCACACAAACAACTCTTTAATTGAAAAAAGAACTAGTGAATAAAATGCTCCCCCCCCCCCCCCATATGTGTATTACTTTAATAAGTATATGATTCAATTATACTATTGTATAAAGGGTTGCCTACATGACAACGCCACACCAGTGTGCATTGAGCGGTCGTCCGATACAGTTATATTTAATGTAATGTTTAGTTATAGTTAATGTAATATATTGTATTGAATAAACATTATAAAAGAAATATAAAACACATACCACCTTAAATTTATTATTGCCAACTCAGGACAGTTGACACTGATCACCCGGTATATGATAAAAACTCAAAATTCCCTAGATTTATAACTGCCTACTTAAAATAAAATATTTTGATTAAAATCTATAAAATATTCTTGCGAATGACGGATGAAGTACCATTAAAAAAATCCATTAATTACACACATATTCTAAGCATTTTGTGAAAATAGCCCTTTACACCAACAATATTGCAGACTATTGTCTTAGGAGAATGTGACCTAGCGAAGTTGAACAGTTGGACGCCCCTAGTATAAACCATTGTTATGTTTGAAATAAAACAACGCAGTTGGGAGGGTTTCACTTTTATTGTTGAACACTGCAACATGTTTCACCACACAGTGGCTTCATCAGGCAGATGAAATAATTTACATTATTTCATCTGCCTGATGAAGCCACTGTGTGGTGAAACATGTTGCAGTGTTCAACAATAAAAGTGAAACCCTCCCAACTGCGTTGTTTTAAATCAAATAGTATTATGGAGTTTCATCATGTATCCGCCTCATCAATTAAACATTGTTATGTTGTTATATTATGGGGTGGGTGGGTCGGATCCCCCCCATAAGGTCGAATACCATAAGATCGAATCCCATTAGGTCGATGCGAAAAGGTAGAAGTCCCATAAGGTCGATTTTGTATTGCAAGAAAAACAACTTTTTCTGTGAAATAACTTTTATTTAATTAGTTTGAACGATATTAGTGTCAATCGCAACTGTTTCGAAAAAGGTTATGATATCTTCGTTTATTAAGTATGAGGCCAACAAATTTGTATACATTTGTTCGTTAGTTGTATAAGTACCACGTCGGTGTGGAACAGGCATCGGACGCAAAATGACTTGCGCAATTTATTCTATTGCAAATTTTTCTACTAACCTAACCTAACCAAACCTAGAAGTATGTAAAATCGTTAGCGTGTGCAAAGATACTTAAGCAATGTATTCAATTTAAAACCTTCCACATCAAGCCTTTGTGCCTTATTAGACAGGCCTCATAATAGACGAAGATATCATTACTTTTTTGAAACAGTTGCAATTAACACTAATATCGTTCAACTGATTAAATAAAAGTTATTTCACAGAAAAAATTGTTTCTATTGCAATACAAATTCGACCTTATGGGACTTCTACCTTTTCGCTTCGACCTAATGGGATTCGATCTTATGGTATTCGACCTTATGCGAAAGTACCGGTGGGTCGTGTGGCCTCTGGGCCTTCCGAAATTACCTCGACCTGAAAGCAGCGACGGCTCGCAGCCTAACTTCAGGGTAAGCCACAGCACCAGGGCACACAAATTTGAGGTTGTGATCGCGCTTTATAAATACAAGGAATTGCACAACAAAGTCACCTTTCAATAACGGATACATATTACCTTGAGTCCCTCAATGTTTAAACCATTAAATTGATATTGATGTGAGTAAGATTTCGATCGTCACTGGAAATAAAAAAGTGACACTGCAAACGTCACTTTAATGAGTTTAACAATGTTCTCACACTAAAGTATCCTTTAATATTTCGGGTCACAATCATGTCACTATTTCTAATCTTCGTTGTTTTATTCCAGACTAATGCCTTGAAGCTCCCCAAAATTACCGACTACTGTTTCAATGAGGAGAACACCCCGTGCAAGACCCGATGCACCCTCGCCTCCCGCTGCAACGGACTGGCCGAACCGTTCAAACCCATGTCTGAAGACCTGCGTGAGGACGCGCTCTCGGCACACAACCGGAAGCGAAACTCAGTGGCCGGCGGCTACCACGCCTCGAATTTCACGCCGTCTGCGACCAACATGCACGTGTTGAGCTACGACTTGGAGTGCGAGTTCTTCGCCGCCTGCTGGATCCACCAGTGCACCTGGGCACACGACGAGGAGAGACTCAGGTTAAAATCGCGGGAAGATATGGGCCAAAATTTGTACAGCGAAAAATCGCTAGAACTGCGCCCGGCGGGGAAGGAAACGATCGACACAGGTGTCAACGTTTGGTTCGACGAAATAGAGTAAAGTACCCCATTTTAGAGCAGAATTAGGTAGAATTCGAATCCTTTCATGGGCGTAGTCAATGGGGGGCAGGGGGTGCCCTGGCAACCCCCTCCCACTGAGCAGAAAACAAACAAATAACATTTTATCAACATTAAACGTTGCTTGTATATTGATGATATTACTTAGATGTGTTTGCTCAGTGAGCTAACTTCGTGAAATCAAAAATTTTGAGATATAAGCAAAATAAATCAATATGTAAGTGTTTTTACCAGGGCTTCGAACCGTTATTTTTTGCGTTCCGGTTCAGTTAGTAAAATATCTATTCGATTCCGGTTTTCGTTTCGGAAAAATAACGGTTTTTTGCGGTTTTCGGTTCAGCTCCAAGTGATCGTTTCAATTTTTGAAATGTTTTTATTTCATATTAAAAAAAATGTTTATGTGTCCATCATAGCACTGTCCTCATCATAGATATGATGATTTAAATATTAAGAATATGGGAAAAGTGTCTCACAAACTTAATTTGTTTTACTTTTATTATTAATATCACATTTACAAAATATTCACAAAATAAATATTTTTTGCATCTTTTCGCTATATCTTAGTAAATATCTATCACATCTTAGCAGTATATATTTTTAATTTTACTTTAAATCAGTGGTTTTTACGCGTGGCGCATGAAGTAAAATTTCGAGTTTAGAAAAGCCCCGTGAAAATTTGTACGCGGGACTTTTCTAAACTCGAAATTTTACTTCATGCTTATTCTGGGAGTGGAAGACACTCGTTACTTTAAAATATGTCACAACTATCAAAATGTGTGTTGCAAGTGTCATAAAAAAACAATACCGTGACCATCTACAGGGTGGCAAATAAGTTCGGTCGCTATAAAAAAACGATGGTAGTTTGGTAAATTTTTATTGTTTTTTCATAAACTTAATACTATTATAAACATCAAACATTCATTGCCTAAGTAAACTCAAACAGTTTCAAAAATGTTTCCGCTTGCGTTAATACAGCCCCTCAGTCTTTTCTTAAAATGATCTACCGTAAATCGCAACACTTCTTCAGGAATAGCAGCCCAGGCGGCCCTTAAAGAACGCTTTAGGTCTTCGAACATTGGCATGACGTTTTGCACAAGCCGCTGCCTCTAGAATAGCCCATATAGCGTAATAATCCATTAGATTCAAGTCTGGTGAATATGAAAGCCAATCTTCGCTAAAATGAAGTCTGGAAAATTTTCTCGAATCCAAGCAATAGTGTCATTTGCTGTATGGGGCCTTGCAGAGTCTTGCTGGAAAGTCCACCGACGGTCTCTGAAATTTTGACGTGCCCATGGTTCTACTACGGCCTCCAACACGTCCCTACGATATATTTCTGCGGTCATCCTAATGCCTTGGTCGATAAACACCAAAGGTGTTTTTTCCATCCGCTGTAATTCCTGCCCAGACCATTACTGACGGATTATGGGCTGACTTAAAAACGTGTCTACCCTTATCATTAGCATCTTCTATAGTGCGAGAAATTATTCGAGAATTTTTATAAAATTTTTCATCTATAGTAAAAACTTTCTCATCTGTAAATAAGACCGAACTGTGCAAATTTCCATAAGCGCGCCGAAGCAATCTCCTGCACTTTATTACGCTGTTAGCCGTTGCATTTGCAGGCAGTAAATGGACTTTCTATCTTTTATAACACATCATTTTGAGCTTCTTTCTAACAATAGTCCGGACGCTCTCTCTGCTTATTCCAAGTTTCATAGCCATCTTTCGCATCGGTCGTCTTGGATTTCGTAGAATTCTATTCCTGATGTTACCAATTTTTTGACGTCTAACAGCAGTTCGCGGTCGTCCGCTTCTTGCACGGTCACTCAAGTTTCCTAACTCTTCGTAACGAGAAATTACTCTTTGGACTGTTTTTTTTTTATGAAAAGCGAATTCACGAACAATATCACAAACACGGTTTCCGCGCTCATAAGAGCTTATTATAGCGGCACGTTGCATTTGGCGATCCATATCGTACTAATTGTTTTACGAAATGTCAACAGATTAGGCCTACTTGTTTAATACATTTCAGGTAACAAAATATTGGAATTTAATAGCAAAGTGTACTAAAGACACGGTGTTCAGGACTCTTTCAAAAATTGGCGACAGAACTTAATTGTCACCCTGTAAAAATATATTTCAAATAATAGTTGTCTCAAATTGACAATAGTCCTAACGTGGGCTGACGCCGTTTTGTGTCAAGTTTGATACATTGGACTAAATGTCATTTCAAGTTGACAGAATAGACTAATGTCAGCTGACGACGGGCGGCTCATGTCAAGTTGACACAATGGACTAAACGCCGACTATCGTTCTCTTAAGTCAAGTTGACACGATAGACTAATGTCAGTCAATATAGTACTCATAAAGTCACAATAGAGAAAATACAGCCAATATAGTGATTTAATGACAAAATCATATCATAATTAAAAGACAGTAAATCAAGTGACATAGTCATAATATCGCAATCGCGAAAATACAGTGAATTAATGATAAACGGGCCTAATGTGGGCCTTGATTATTTGCTATGTTGTCCAAAATGCCTTGTGTGGGGGGGAGGGGGGATGCTCCCGCCCCCTCCGCTGCTGCGCCCCTTATTACTCGAGTACATTTTATCTGATTCGCAACAGCTCTGCCCGTATCCGACCAGATTTGCAGATATACCGCGAGTATCCGACCCGATACAGAAGTGTAACATGAGTCTCCAAACTATTTTCTTTGCGGGCCATATATACATTTTCACATAATCGAATGGGCGAAGATCCAACTAATTTTATAAAGATTTAAAAAAACTTCAACATTAATTCGTTATAAAAAGAAAATATACAAAAATAGGACATTTACGCAAAATTTTACAGCGTATCGCGGGCCGGACTGGCAAAGGTCACGGGCCGCATTGGGCCCAGGGGCGGAAGTTTGGCGACCCTGCTATATAACATTAAATACATTTTGAAACAGGTTCATGAATCAGCAATTTTATGACGATTTCTTTGTCAACGGATACATTGGCAGAAGGCCACCAGGCGTCAAGATAGGTCACTTTACGGCGTTGCTGTGGGCCGAAACGGAATTCGTGGGTTGCGCTTTGTTGCGGTCCTGGAGGCAGAAACCTGAGTACACAAACGATTTCTACTGCAACTATTTTCCAGCGGGGAATGTCATTGAGAAGGTGATGTATAAAGTCGGAAAGCCGGCGAGCGAGTGTGGTAAGGAGGGGCCCAATGACAAGTGGCCGAATTTGTGCGGGAAGATCCGGCCTCGGGAGGACGACGATTACGTGCCGCCGATACCGGGACTGATTGGATTTAGTATGCCATCCGTGACGACAAATGCTGCGGTATCTCTCTCAAACAACAACAAACGAAATATATTTAAGTTTGTCGTAGTTGTCATATTTGTATTAAGAAACTAAATTATAGTGGAATTTGAGAAAGGTTTCCCACGTTTTTTTATGATTAATCAGCAGGGTTGTTAAAAAAACATTTTTTTCATTTTAATTAAAACAAACAGTTATTTTTATAAAACCTGTTTTTTCATTGATGTTTAAGACAACATGTTTAAAACAGGTTTTAAGTCACATTTATGAACACACAGTTGTGATAAAATTGTATGTTTAATAATGTAGTTTGCACCACCTTCAACAATTTGGCTAAAATTTATTTTGCAAAACATTATTTACAAAACTGCAGGTAAACATTTTTGTCTAAAGAAAGAATTATTATTGATACAATTTAGCAGTTTAAACATAACTAAATAATAACAACGTAATAAACAGAAAAAAACAAATTTAAACTTCACAATAAATCAGTGTTTTATACGCCTGGCGCATAAAGTAAAATGTCGAGTTAAGGAAAGCCTGAAAATTTTGATTTGGGCACCCGCTTTGCTACCTACATAAAACCACAATTTATACTATATTCGTGTTTGATTAACAAAAAAAATGGCAGTGGAGCCCAAAGGATACCTTTTTTTCCAGCTGCTAAAAAGGTTGGTCACCCATGTTTTAGAGCTTGGCTTTAAGTGACATCAACTTTTAATTTTTATAATTTTACATAGTGATTTTATTTAACTTAAAGAAAGTACATGTAAATCTGTATACAGTCCTATTTCTTTCATGAATTTATCTTTAAAAAAAAATATTAGCTTTAGCAGTTATCATATACACATAAGATAACTTCATCATACTTGATAGCGTAGGTGGTGGTAAAAATTGTATACATTCTGCAATAAATGTGGTAAAATCATAGTAATCTTTTATTAAACTCCTATAATAAAGATCTTATAATATTATAGTGCACAACGAAAGATAACATACATTATCACACTATTGCAGAAAAAATAAAACGAAAGCTTTACAATATTTATTATAATTATTTTCATTCATATTCATTCATTCAATGTATTTACATTCTGTAAAATGAAAATAAAATACGATATTTCCCCTCCTCGCTAATCGTTGTACGTGAAATCACAACCGGCGATGCAATCTCAGTGAAAACAAATGAAACACTATCACATTATCATAAATTACAAATATTACACAACTCCTCGTCTTAAAAAAAATTGACTAACCAGAAAAGAAAACATAAATGAAATGACTATATTTATTTAAACAAAATACTGACTTAAAATGAAATCAATAATCAGAATGATTTAAAATTGAGCCTGTCTGTTCAAACTAGGAATAATTAGAAAACAAGTGACTGTGTACGTTATTCCGTACTGGCGGACAAACCGTACCGCTCGCGGAGCTTCTTGTAGGCTATCCTCGGGCTCCTCCTCAACGGTTCCGGGTTCTTCCGTTTCTCAGTTTTGTCTTTGCTGTCTTTGTGTTGGTAGTACCATCTCCCAACGGAGCAATCCCACTACACAAAATAAAAAGGTAACAAAAATAGGGCATTAATTAACACAGTGATATTGGCCCCGGTAATCAGAGACAAGAGTTAAGAGTTTGCTGCCAACAGTTGAAGAATTCCGTGATGAACAGACTGTTCACTGCAAACGTATTCAGGAGTCGCCATTTTTGCAAGCGTTACGTATTCCGAAACCGTGGAAGTTATATATGATGGCAAATATGGCAGAAGTAGCGATCATTAGGTTTCAACGTTCAGCGAGCAATCAACCAAGCGCGTTGGATTCAGCATAAACCTGATGACCGCGGCCTTTGATTTTGTGTAGGTATATTTAATAGCTGTGACTTTTACCCAAGATAATAATTACTTCTATTTAAATGAGTGGGCCATTTTGCGATCCTCCACTGCGACCGCAAGATTCTATGGTGACTAATAATTGCTTACCGAAGATGTATAAATTACATTGTTGTAAGGGTGCCACGAAACGTCCCGAACACAAGCTTGATGTTTCCTTTCATCCAGTTGGATCTTCCCAGTTAAAGCATCATAAACTTTTGAAATGAAAAAGAAATTTCGTGTTATGTGTATGTAGTAATTTAAGTAAGCACAATATTAGTAATTGATCCATTTGATTATGTTGTAATAATTATAATAAAATACCGTTAAGTGTTTTGCTTAACAATTAAAAAAAATATATGTATTTAATTATAAATACCATGTTTACTAACGTATAAAAAACAATGAGGGTTTTAACCAATACCAAACAATTAATTTTAAACTTTGCACAACTTACCGACCAACCGCCCTCCTCCACAACCAGTATAAATGTACCGCTGCCCCGTTGTCTCCAATGGGGAGAACCTGCACCTTATGAGTGTCCTGGTTATAATGTGCCCCTTGTACGTCATTATCGAGGTATCCCCATCCAGCCTATCTTTGACATTGTACACTATAAACAATTAATCGAATCTCAAAAAGCTAGATAACAAAAGCTAAACTAAAGTGAATAATAATAATACTAATATTAAAAAAAAGTTGGTTAACAGTTCAAAACAACAGAGTTCAAAAGTTAAAACAAGTTTAAGATGGATGTCATAAGTTAGACAGAGCTTCATGGATAGAGCAATTTTTCTTAATGTTTTCAGTTAATTTAGGAATACCAACAAAAAATGAACTTGAACATATCCATGTCAAATAACTACATACACCGTTTTGGCACACCCTGCCACCGATAATCCCAAGTCTGCTGATGAACGACTTTTAGACTATTTTTGGCTGCGCAGTCGCTCGAAAAAACTCGAACGTCCCACAATTTGATGCTCTGATCCTTGCTGTTGGAAATCAGATGCCGGCCATCGCCTTTGGGGTTAATAAAGGTGATCCCGTCCAAATGTCCTGCCAGAATCCCGACAGGTTTCGGATCTGTCTCTTCACCTAATGTCCTCCTATCCCACACTTTGACTAGCCCGTCATCACTGCCACTGTAGATTATGTGCGAGGAATCATCGGCGAAAGCCACTGTGTTAATGTCAAACTCGTGTGCCGTTATCTGATAATGATTAAGAAAAAGCTTTCAGAATTATCGACATTTTGTTGAAAAATATATTAGCATAATAGGAATATATTAACAGAATGAAATTTTACAATACAATTATTTATTTCGTGGATATATTAAAAATATGTTCAATTACTCATTCAAAAGCATATTTGAAATGTTTGAATATTTTAATATGTGTTGAAAAACATATTCGAATATTCAAATTATTTGAATATTCAAATATTTGGATAGCCGAATATTCAAATATCTAAAAAGAATTGTGATTTAAATATTCATATTTGAATATTCGACTATTTGAATTATTCCTATTCAAATCCCAGCCTTATTAGAAAGAATGGTTTTTTTGTTTAACATCGTAACCTTTATATATTTTTTAAATGTTTATTGAGATAAATATGTTATTATTTACTTTTAGGTACTTTATATGTGTATTTTGATAAAATAATTATTTACCTTTAGTGTTCGGGCATTCCGTTGCCTGTCATATATGCACATGATACCGTCGTTGGCCCCGCCGAGGATCTCTCGACCATCCGAAGAGAAAGCGAGTGAAAATACGCAGAATCTCCCGGCTGTGTTTACAAGGCACAAAGGTTCTTGTTTGTCCGGATCCCCATTGACCGGACACAAGTGCACTAATACACAATCAAATAAGTAAGATGGTTTGGACACATAAATAGAATGAGTGAGAGGAGACAAATGAAACAAGTGTGGGAGGTGAGAGTAAATAAAAAGAGAACAAGAGAAAAACCACAAAAAAACCTGGAATAACACAATTAAGAAAATGCTTAAGCAAAAGGAAAAAAGATGGACACAGGCAAAACAGTAACAGTGAATAGGAAGAATAGGAATAAAATTCTATAAAGAATAAAACCGAACCTCGACACTATAAGATGGTAAGATTAACAAAGAAAGATAAGTTACATTAATGTTTGGTTTGATTCAAATATTGATGCTAAAAAAATACCCAGCATTTGACAAGTGGATTTATTTACATGTTCCAACAAGCGGGGTAATTTCTATAAAGACCTCTTAAAAATAAATAAAGGAAATCTTTATGTTATAGTTATGTACTTGTAGAATCAAACACAAGTTGTTAAAAAAACATGTTGCATTTTATTATAGATTGAAGAAGAACCAATCCGATGGTTCTGTGCAGGGTTCTTAGGTATTAGGGTTTGCGACATCCCACGTGTCAAATGCTTGGTTAAACAATCAAATGCTACACAATAGTATTCAGTTTGATGAAAAAAGACATTCTCTCATCAAACAATAATTAAGTTGGTGTCATAAATTGACATCCAAAATTTGTTTCCAAGGTTGTAATTATGATTACTTACGAGCTGATGACCAAGTCGAGTATACCAAGTGTTCTTGATCGGGACTGAATGAGATGTCAATGATGCTCCAGCCGACATCCCGAGCGTGAAACGTCTTAAAGTGTTTAAATTGTCCATTGTCTGTTTTGTATAATCTTATCATTTGATCTATAAACAAGAAAAAAATTGACTTTATAACAATTAATAGTTGATACTTTCATTAATGAAATATAAATCTTGTCCATAGCTATCCTCTTTATTTTCGAGAAATTCGATTGAAACGTACCTTGTGAAGCGGTAGCGAATATTTTTCCATCCTTGCTGAAAATCCCACAAAAGACTTTTCCTTCGTACCGCTGCATCCGCTCCATTTCGTTAGGGATATAACAGTTGGCGATTCTGCTTCTGTCTTCCCTCGAAAAATTATCATAACGATATTTTCCTTTCTAATAAAATTAAAAAAAAAACAAAATATACACGCCCAAATTACTGAATCATCGTCTGTCATCAATAATCAAAATTAATCTGGCACATATTTAAAATATGCAGGGTGGCCCAAATTCTATGTTTTTATGAGGTTTCCTCAAAAACAGATCATGGCCAACTTCATTAGTTTGGAAAATTTAGATCCAAACTTTTAGACCCGTAAACATGCTTTTAAACCACTGATTTCAAGTGACATTTAAAATATACTAATGAGTCTGCCAGAAAAATGTATACACACTTTAAGATACGAAAACTATTTAGTCTGTTGTTTTAAATTTAAATAGTGATCACTCATGTAGTACTGTCTTCAATTAAACACATGGTAACTTTTCATGTTCAAAATGTTGGCCGTTGGCGGCCAGGCACATGTCGGAATGACAAGCGGTCGCCAAAGTTAGATCAGTCAATGTTTTAATGGTTTTAATGAAGATCCCTGCACTTACAGCTATAATCTTCTGATAAAGGTCCTCCAGTGCGGACAAGGCCGTAGCTAAGAGTAGGATAAGAGTGTTCAACGTTCCCCCTGAAATTTTCTAAATCTAACACTTAGCTACCGACTAGTCGGTACTAGAGGAACATCGCATATTACATACATCTATTTGCGCCCTTTGTGAATTTGTACTAATATTTTAGCATGCAAAAATAAATAAAATATTCCCAAAGAAATACTGACTATCTTTAAATGATTAAATCAGTAAATTGCACCAAAAAAGAAATAATTAATTATTATATCGGACACTTTTTTCTTATTAATTATTAGTTCTGGTACCCCTTAGACCGCACGCCCCTAGGCGGTTGCCTAGGATTGCCTAAAGGAAGAGCTGGCCCTGCATACCATGGGTGAAGAGGAAATTCATGTTTAAAGAAAAGGTTCACATTGTATACTTACTTCTCTATTTAAAATCATCATCGAGACGTTGAAGGGTTTCTTCGGATCCTCACATCCTGAATCACGTTTGGTCGTATTGTAAAATTCACTTGTCTATACAAAGTAAAAGTTGAATTACAATTAATTAATTTACAAATAAAGAAATACAAGGCATTTAAACAGAGAGTTTTATGTAACACCGAACATGTCAGAAAATCTTCAATGTAAGTTTTCAGTAACAAATCAAACTATGAAATTTTATATGAAAAACTTTCTAGCATGTTCAATGTTACATAAAACTCTCTGTATAAAACAGATTTTGTCTATCATTTTTCATATACATTTCCACAATTCATTAATAATGTATAATCAATATTATTTAATACGATTTTAGTATGTTTGGTGAATCAAAACAATCACTCAAGATAAAACTATTTGAACACTTTTAAAACTGAAATAAATGTTATAAATTATAAAAATAAGTATTTCTTACATCTAGTTTTGAAGTATTTGGTTTGTATTTAATTTTTGGTGGACGGTGGCTAAATCCATCCGGATTGTCCTCTGATGAATAGGTAGGCATAAACCTACTATTACTAAAAAAAAATTAAAATTATATTACAAAAATCTTGCATTTAATACAGAAGCACAAAAAAAAGAAAATCGAAAATTCTTCTGCTCACTTGAACCACAACTGATCAACTTTAAACTTCTTTAAACACAACTATTTTATTCGTAAATTGTTTACACATTTTCATATTGATTAAAGAGATATATAGGAATTTTTTCTTTGAAGTATACATATGCATATACTGTAAATATTCCAACATTTGTTGTTTTTTAAAAGAGTTTAATTTGAATTTGAAAATTTGGTTTGGTTGTGTAGCGAAGTGGAACGACTAATCCAAATTTTCAGGCTTTTCTAAACTCGAAATTTTACTTCATGCACCACGCATATAAAACACTGAGTTGATGTGCAGTTTAGAACATCTTTAGCATACTGCTTTAGTACTATACTTTGAACTTCACTTGAAATCAATGTTTTGTACGCGTGGCACATGAAGTAAAATTTCGTGTTTAGAGAAGCCTGAAAATTTGGTATGGTCGCTCCGCTTCGCGACCAAAGCAAATTTTCAGGCTTTTCTAAACACGAAATTTTACTTCATGTTTAATCTGGGAGTGGAAAACACTCCTTAAATGCTTCAATTCGAAATCTTTTCAGAAACAACGAATATCTCAAGATTTACAGCGTATATAGTATACTAAGATATCGACGGCTTAGCGCACAAATGTGTTAAGTGCAGTTTTTAGCTAAAATGCGTTGAGTGTGCCATCTCATGCATCTGAACTTAATGTATAAGTTGACACACTTAACCCATTTTAGCCAAAAACTACACTTAACACATTTGTGCACTAAGCCATCGCACTAAGCCATCGATATATAACGAACTACTGTACAGGCTCTCTACCACATAAGGGGCAGCGTTTAAATAAACAATACCTGCATTTGAAATTACCATAGCTTTAGTAGATAGCTCACAAATAATTATTAAAAATAATTAATAATAATAGGCCACATGTTTGTGGTATCTGGTATACGCGCACATTGCGTATTTTAAGAGAGATAAACAATTTGGATATCGAATTACACCATCCAGAGAAAAGTGGGTCAGATTGTGAAGAATTATGTCTATGTTATCGTTTTCATAAGTACCCATTGCTGACTAAATTACGAATATTTTCTAAACGTGTTAATGAAATTCAATATTTTTCCTTATTAGGTTCACACTTCACTTTATCTCCACTCTTATTGAAATGTTTAGATAAGAGCGGCGAGGGTGGATGATTTTTAAACATAAAAATAGTTTGCTGTTTAGTCTATGGTGAAACTTATTCCATGAAACATCTACATTTTGTAACATGGCACGATACGTTTATTCAAACATTGAATTGACATGTTTCTTATTTACGGTGAAACTCGGTGTAATTCCGCGGAAGCTGTAAGAATTTATCAAGAGCGATTTCCTGAACGACACTTACCACCGCCAAAACGATTTAGAAATTTATTACAAAGAGCACGCGACACTGGAAGTTTGCAGCCCGTCGCCGGAGCCGCCGGAGGTGGTGACCGTCCAATGCGATATTTGCGAGCGGAAGATGAAATTTTGAATCTGTTGGAAGCGGATCCTGGTTTAAGTACCCGTATTATCGCCGCTCAGCTAAATATATCGCACACATTTGTCAGCAGTGTTATACGAGACAATAATTTTTATCCGTATCACTATCAGCGTGTACAACATCTTCAACCCCATGATTTTCCCAAAAGAATTGCATTTTGTCAATGGATTTTGGCACAAAATGTTCAAAATCCTAACTTTACCAAAGACATTTTAGTGACCGACGAATCGTGCTTTACGCGTAATGGAAGTTTTAATTTCCATAATATGCATGTTTATGCAATAGAAAATCCTCGTGTTACGCGTAGAACTCATTTCCAGCATCGCTTCTCCCTTAATATCTGGGCAGGTATTTTAAATGATCAATTAATTGGGCCATTTATGTTCCCATTTAATTTGAATGGAGAACGATATTTACGATTTTTGTAAGATGACCTTTTAGATCTTCTAGAAAATGTACCCTTAGCGGTTCTTAGAAGAATGTGGTATTTGCAAGATGGTGCGCCAGCTCACTATGAAAGGCGCGTTAGAAGATATTTGGATGATGAGTTTCCAGGACGTTGGGTTGGTCGTGGAGGCCCAAAACCATGGCCTCCAAGAAGTCCGGATTTAAACCCCTTAGATTTTTTTCTTTGGGGATACTTTAAAAGTAAAGTCTACACTACGGAAATTGACAATGCTGATATACTGATACAACGAGTAAACGCCACGGCTAATACCATTCGTGAAAAACCTCGTGAAATGTTTGCTACTGTTCGTGCAAATTGGATACGTAGAGCCCAAATGTGCATTGAGTGCGGCGGACGTCAATTTGAACACGTATTGTGATTTTTTTTATACGTGACCCAGTTTCATCTAGTAATTCTAGACAGTGTGTGTGTGTGTGTGTAGTGCGTGCTAAGTGATTTATACGTCTCGCAGTTATAACAGTAAATAAACAATACCACAAATGAGTGACCTAGTTTCATCTAGTCATTCGAAACAGCGTGCGTGCGAAGTGATTTATGCGCCTCACAGTAGTAAAAGTAAATAAAAAATACAAGAACTTACGCATCCACGAAAAATATCATGAACACAGGTAACCAGAAGTTCTCAAAAAGTAAAAAATGCATGAAAAATTATGAAAAATCCAATATTTTTTTTCCGATTTTATTTTTGCTGCAATTGGTGTAAAAATATTTTGTGTATACGCCCTTAAGAGGATGTACATTAGTTCGATTACACGCTGTATACAGTAGAACCTCGCTATACCGGGCCTCGAGATACCGTGATTCGGATATATCGGGGTCATTTTTCAGGTTTCTTTTCTTTAAAGATGTTAATTTTAACAATTGACTGCGTACCGCCCTGATTAGGTAAAACGTTCCGGCGTCATTATTGTATTATATAGTATGTCTTGTTATGTAGGTGGCTACTGCACATATGTATATATATATATATATATATATGTATATATATATATATATATATATATATATATATATATATATACAGGGTGTCCGTATTTCGAGGAAATGTATGGGGATCTCGGTTATTTGAAGAGTTAGAGAGTTGGTTAAATTAGGGCAAATACGTGAAATTTGGAGCCCAACAATAATCCGAAAACAGATTTGATATATCTTTTTTTGTTTTCGAGATATTGCCAAAAAACTATTTTTTTCAAATTTCGTTTTTATTTTTTTATTCAAAAACTATTGGATCTAGGAATTTGCAACTTTTACATTATACAGGCACTTTTTAATCAGGAATTTAGTAGTGTACTTACATTTAAAATAACTTTAATATCTTCTCCAGAACCATAGCCAACTTTTGTTTTTCTAATGGGCGCCATATTGGATATTCATATTTTTGGAAAGAACTTTTTTTTCTGAATTCAACGGTATATCACACTTATAATTTATTTTGCGTTTCATTTGAAACAAAGCAACCTTTTGTTTTTTTTTTAAGAGTGCCTTGAAAACAGTTGCACATTTTTAAATTTCTGAGGCCTACAACTATATTTTTTTAGGGAAGGAACCAGAATAATCGCTATGCTGCTTGATGAAGTTTTTCATAATATTAAATAATAATAAACAAATGAATTAAATATCTTTTGAACTAAAATTATCACAAACTTAGAGTAAGTGTTCGAATATATCACCATTGACCTCCAAACATAATTATAGTCTTTTCCTTAAATTTTGGACTGCCCGAAAAATGTCTCTTCTTCTTAATTGCTGAATGGTAACTATTATAATTCTTCTTAAATCGTCTTTGTCCTCTGGAATAGTTTTATAAACTTTTTCTTTTATAGCTCCCCAAAGAAAATAATCTAGAGGTGACAAATCAGGTGAGCGAGCTGGCCAACGTATATCACCATTATTTGCCATAACTTTATTTGGAAACATTTCGGACAGACAATTAGCGACAATTTGGCTGTTGTGAGGTGGTTCACCATCTTGTTGAAACCATACATTTCTTAACATATTTAAGGGGATGTTATTGTCTACGTAATCACTTAAAAATGTTCTTAAAAAATCGTGATATCTCTGTGAATTTAATGTATCTTCGTAAATGTATGGACCTACAATATTGTCTCCCAAATTACCGACCCATACATTTAGTCCGAATCGCACTTGTCGTCGTCTTTCTTCATGTTGTCTAGGATTATTTATACTCCACACATGTTCATTATGCCTATTGAATATCCCTGTGTTGGTAAAACGGCATTCGTCAGACCATATCACATTTGACAAGAAATTCGAATTTTCGTTTAATTTTCCCAATAAAATACGACAAAAGTCCATCCTTCGTCTAGCATCTCCAGGATGGAGAGCTTGAGTAACTTTAATTTTGAATGGGCGATATTTATTTTTTTTTCAAAATTCTCCATACGTATTGAAACGTCACACCAAACTGGTTCGCAAGTTCTCTCGTTGAGGAAGAAGGGTTATCTTGAATCTAGGGGAATAAATATTATCTTATTGTAATTAAAATGAAATCATTTTACCGCTTGCAAAATTTGGTTTTCATTTTCATGGGGTTGGTGATATCCATATCTTTGTCGTGGCTTTACGAAGGAACCATATTCCAATAAATTTGTATGTAGTTTTATGAAATGACTTTCACTTGGCTGTTGCCTTTCTGGATAGCGCTGTAGATAGACTTCGGATGAAATACGTACATTTTTGTTTGAAGTATAATAAACTTCGATCATATCTCGTTTTTCTTGGTTCGAAAACACCATTTTTAACTTTATTTTATGTATTATGTATAATGATCGTATCTTATTGACACATCAATAACTGAATAACGTATCAATATTATTGTTTCTAAGGCACTCTTTACAAAAAACAAAAGGTTGCTATGTTTCAAATGAAACGCAGAATAAATTATAAGTGTGATATACCGTTTAGTTCAGAAAAAAAAGTTCTTTCTAAAAATATGAAAATCCAATATGGCGCCCATAAGAAAAACAAAAGTTGGCTATGGTTCCGGGGAAGATATTAAAGTTATTTTAAATGTAAGTACACTACTAAATTCCTGATTAAAAAGTGCCTGTATAATGTAAAAGTTGCAAATTCCTAGATCCAATAGTTTTTGAATAAAAAAATAAAAACGAAATTTGAAAAAAATAGTTTTTTGGCAATATCTCGAAAACAAAAAAAGATATTTTAAATCTGTTTTCGGATTATTGTTGGGCTACAAATTTCACATATTTGCCCTAATTTAACCAACTCTCTAACTCTTCAAATAACCGAGATCCCCATGCATTTCCTCGAAATACGGACACCCTGTATATATATGTATATATATATATATAAATTAACTATTATACAAATTACATATATTCGGATATACCGTGTTTTCCTTATATCGTGCTAGGTATAGCCAAAAGCCATCCCGGTATAACGAGGTTCTACTGTACTTAAAAGAAAAACTTCCTGTATTTGGGATATCTTACATATTTATAACATTTTAAAATTCTTAAATTTTAACTTTATCAAAGGTTTAAAAAATAACTAATCGATGATTAAGATTAAACAGTTGTGGTACAAATAATCCTCAGCCTCTAATTGTATTAAAAAATTAGATCTTTGTTTTATTTACTTGGTGTATCTGTTGATGATCCTTTGGAATAACTGTGCATATGTGGCACCTGAATCGCTGTCGTCCCCCGACGTCGAACTCGAAAACGACTCATCGTCAACCATCCTATGTGAGTTGTACGAGCCCATAAAGAACAACGCTGGGTCCACCACTGCAAAAATCCACCCTCTCAACAGGATAAAAAAAATCAACAAAACAAACTAAATTCAGTGTTATTTTAAATTTAATTGATTTCTAGTTTTGTAGTAAAGATAATTGATTATTTTGCATTAATTATTAATCAATATAGCTTGCATTAACATTAATAAATAACCATTAACTTAATAATCTGTTTATGTAAATATCTTCAATTATAAAACTAAAAATAAAAACAGATTCACCCTAGTGGTTTTCTACTTAATAATATACTAGCAAAATATTCACATACTTTAACGTTGTTGCATGGTTCTCCCTTAAATCTGTTTTTATTTTGGAGGTCGAGTGATGTTTACAAATACGCACTCGCACACACAGATACACTTATATTTTTAGAAAACACCACTAATGTTCGATGCTCCACAAATTTGTCTCGGATCACTGCGTGAAGGGGGTTGCACCCTGCACAATATGCTTGTGTTGAAAAAATTTAATAATTAACAACAACAACCGAAAAACACACACACAACCAGTTTTTCGTTTTGAGATAAAAAAAAACAATGTTTTTCGGAATGTCATGCGGATGAAATAATTCACAATAGATGGCACTAAAAAAACGATCACAGATAAATCACTAAATAGATAATTTGGATGGTTGGCTACACTTTTGTGCGGAAATTAACCTAGGGTACATTGATTTTCAAAAGTTAGTGACGGCTAGGTGGAGAATTTATTTAACTAGGGTTTATTGATTTCCCACTGTTAGCAACGTTGTTATGGCGAATAATATTAATTTTCCACAGTTGGGTACACTGTATGCTTTTTCGTAATGTACCATCTTTTTTTACATTATCGTTGTTAAACCATCTGTCAAATGTCAGTTAGTGTTGTCTTACGGCGAGAAAAATTAAATCCCAGCAATTTTACGGATAGAATCTATAAGAATTATAATGCAAAAGCAAGCTTTGCTTTGATTCAAAACTGAAGAAATCCACCCAGATAGTGTAAAGATGCCTATGTTGAATGTTCTTCTTCCTGTAAGTCTAAAATTCTTTTTATAAAACACAAACAGCGTTGTGCGTATTAATCTCTCATCAGTTCTTGCTACTTTGCCAAAATTATAGAAGTTGAAAAATATAAATTGAAAGAGTGATAAGTCGCTTAATTTACGTATTTATCTTTTTGAATTAAATTTTCTAAATTTTACATCTATTATTATTACCTTACTCAAATACAGCCAAGTTTATTCAATCAAGTGCAATAAACTTTGCTGTATTTGAGTACAGTACTTGAACTTTGTTAATTAAGAACTAACATGACCGATAAGGGCGCTGGCAGAAGGCGTACTGTCGATCGGAACGGCTTTTAATTAAGGAAAATTTAGTTATATGTTTATATCAGTGGAAAATGGAAACACATATATTTAGATAGATAAACATAGTTCATTTGCCCACTTCATTGTTATGGAAACTATCATATCTCATACTATAGTTTTTATTATAAATTAGAACGCGGTGGAGCCGATGCAAGTCGACGCCCCGCCTGAAGACAACGACAACAACGAAGAAGAAACCTACATCGTCGAAAACCCCACCCTGGACCTGGAGGTCTACTCGAACAGCTACACCGGCTTAGCCAAACTTTACCGCCTGATCTACATAATAAACCACTGCCCCTCATTACGCCTGGAAGCACTCAAAATGGCCATCTCCTACGTCATGACCACTTACAACGTTAACCTGTACCAAATGCTCCACCAGAAATTGGCCGAAATAACGACTGGCTCGAGTTTACCGGATGTCGCCGTACAGTCGACGTCACAGGATGTCCCGGCGATAGACAGCTTGTGGATGGAGACCAGGTCCAAGAAAGCCGCTCTGAAGTTGGAGAAGTTGGATAATGATTTGAAGAATTACAAATCGAATTCGATTAAGGAGAGCATCCGGAGGGGGCACGACGATTTGGGCGATCATTATTTGGACTGTGGGGATTTAACGAACGCGCTGAAGTGTTACTCAAGGGCAAGGGATTATTGCACAAGCGGAAAGCATGTCGTCAACATGTGCATGAATGTCATCAAAGTCTCGATTTATCTGCAAAACTGGTCGCACGTCACGAGTTATGTGGGGAAAGCGGAAGGCACTCCGGAGTTCAGCGAACTGCAGAGCAAAGACGCTAACCAGCACATCATCACGAAATTAAAATGCGCGGCCGGCCTAGCGGAACTGGCAACGAAGAAATACAAATCAGCCGCGAAGCACTTTTTACAAGCCAATTTGGACCACTGCGATTTTCCCGAGTTGATGTCCCCGAACAATGTCGCAATGTACGGAGGCTTATGCGCACTCGCCACGTTCGACCGACACGAATTGCAGAAAAACGTAATCTTCAGCAGCTCCTTCAAGCTCTTCTTGGAGCTCGAGCCACAATTGCGAGACATCATCCTGAAATTCTACGAATCTAAATATGCCTCGTGCTTAAAACTACTCGAGGAAATCAAAGACAACCTCTTGTTGGACATGTACATAGCTCCGCACATAAACAATCTATACACGCAGATTAGAAATCGGGCGCTTATTCAATATTTCAGCCCGTATCTATCGGCCGATATGAGAAAAATGGCGACGGCTTTCAATCGGACGGTCAGCGCTTTGGAGGATGAGTTGATTCAGCTGATTCTGGACGGGCAAATTCAGGCGAGGATCGACTCGCACAACAAGATTTTGTTCGCGAAGGACGTGGATCAGAGGAGTACGACTTTCGAGAAGAGCCTGCAAATGGGAAAGGAGTACCAGAGGAGGACGAGGATGCTGATACTGAGGGCGGCCGTGCTTAAAAATAAAATTCATGTTAAGGTAAGTAATAAATAAAAATTATACTTACACTGCATACAGACAGTTTTATGTAACATCGAACACACTACAATATTAAAAAGATTAGGAACTGCTGGACTAATGTAAGAAGCTGCTGTTATTTTTGAACTTTTAAATCTGATACATTTTTTATGTCTTCTCTTTTTTTAGAGTCCTCAAAGAGAGGCAGGACAAAGTGGAGAAATAACAGTAGCACCAGGAACAAGCTCCGTGTTGAGCGCACGGAACTGATTTTATTTTTATGTACTCAAATTTACTGAAAATAGTAACTACATATTTTTTCTTTTTTGAGGAAATATTATTTATAAATGTAATTGCCTATCTGTTGAATAAATTTCATCTTTGTTTAATTTGACATGAGTAACAATAATTTTCATTACCCATCTCTAAAATTATTTTCTGTAATATCTATTTATTAACTGTGAAAGTGACATTTTCTTCTGCTGCACAGGTAAAATGCAAAATTTTATAAATTTCAGATATCAGTTGGCATTTAAGAGAATAATATTTTATTCTATATAACTTTTTTATTTGAATAATAATACGTCATATTAAACTCCTGCTTTTTGTCTCCATCTTTTATTTAATTACAGAGATGGAATTGTTTTTAAATTCCGGCACCACTAAATTTACAAAGTTGGCAACCCTGATTTCCGTCTCAATAATGATAAGAGTAAAAATCAAGATGAACAATTTACATAAATCAATGTTGACACTCATCCGACGATAAAGGCACTAAATAGTAATTCTTTAAAGAAGTTATTACAGCAAGGAAACTACAGCTATACATCAGTAATGAATTGCAAATTTGTTAAATAAATTTAAAATGTTGATAATTAAAACTTTAATAATATGGGCGTTGTTGCGATGAATCACAATTGTCTTGCGTTCAGTTGGCAGTGCTGTTCTCGGAGGGGTGTTTATGAGTGATAAGAGGGACCTGTCACTGGCCCGAGTTTTAGGTGTGGTTTTTCCTGTAAATTGAAAGTTTTCGGCCCCAAAATCAATTAAAAAATCGAAGAAACGTTAACGAAAAATCATAAACGAAATGGCTGCAAGACTGCCTGCTTGTGTGATAGACGTGGGAACCGGGTAAGTAAACCAAATACATAACCACCAAAATTATTTCCTTGTTTACTTAATAGAGGCCCCCCCATTTCAAAATAATCTAATTCGTTTAAAATATTGAACAGCTTGTTTATTTCATGCATATAAATACTAGTTACAATGTATAAAAACTGAATTTGCCTTAATTCGATACGATTGACATTTGTTTAATAAACAATGGGCCGTATCATTTCCTCTTCTTTGGGGCTTTCGTTCACTAAATAATTGATGTGAGCGCGTAAAAACATATCAGACTTAACATGTACGACCAAAATAAACAAAATTAACGACTGTCTCTAATTTTAACGAATGGGAAATCATATAGACCATTATATTTATTTTGGATTTTCGTATAGGTATACGAAATTAGGATATGCTGCTAACAAAGAGCCTCAGTTCATCATCCCCTCGACAATAGCAATCAAAGAAACGGCCAAAGTAGGGGATCAGGCTAGATTGAGGTTATGTAAAGGTGTCGAGGATTTGGATTTTTACATCGGGGATGAGGCTTTCGAAGCTTCAGGATATTCAGTCAAAGTAAGTTTATAAATAATGCGAGTCGTGAGTCTCAGTGTCAATTAATGACTCATTTCATTAATCATATTTTAGCTGTGTGAACATGTCTTGAATTGTGTTTGTAATAGTTATTTTGTTCCAAAGGCTTCTGTGCAGAAAATTTAACTCTAATGTCCTAAAATAAGAATAGAGAATGCTTTGACGTCACCCATTTAAATCGAATTGGATCATTTCTTAATATAAATTTTTATAACAATAAAATATCAATTTAAACATATGAACATTTACAAATATTTAGCTAATATCAAAGAACAAATATAAACACTTAACCCGTAACCGATACACAGTGGTCTGTGATAAATTTCACACACTTGATGCATAATAACTTCGGTTAGTAAATAAACAGATCTGAAAATTCACCTGCTTACTAAAAATCCGTCCATATCTTCGTAATTGTACAAAATAAACCAAATTGAAAAAAGTCATTTTTTCAATTTGATTTATTTTGTACAATTACGAAGATATCGGCGGATTGAAATAAAATATGACATTCCTAGGAAACTGTTGTTTTTCTTCAATAAATAAAAATAAAAGTTCTTGTTAAAATACCCTTTAGTTAATATGCATAGTTGAGCGAAAGAATTTTAGTGAGGCCTGTCCGTCATTTAGGCATTCATCGAGGTGAAATATGACCAGTATTTCATCCACACTTAAAAAAATATCACCATAAAAATTTGACCATCTATATTTTAGTATCCAGTTCGCCACGGTTTAGTTGAGGACTGGGATTTGATGGAACGCTTCCTGGAACAGTGCATTTTCCGTTACCTCCGTGCCGAACCTGAGGACCACTACTTCCTTCTGACCGAGCCGCCTTTAAACACTCCTGAAAACCGCGAGTACACCGCTGAAATCATGTTTGAGTCCTTCAATGTTCCTGGCCTGTACATTGCCGTGCAGGCTGTCCTGGCGCTGGCCGCGAGTTGGGCCTCTCGGTCCATTGACGACCGCACCCTAACCGGAATTGTCGTGGACAGCGGGGATGGAGTAACCCATGTGATCCCCGTCGCGGAGGGCTACGTCATAGGAAGTTGCATCAAACATATTCCGATCGCCGGGAGGAATATTACGTACTTTATACAAAGCTTATTGAGGGAGAGGGAGATCGGGATCCCGCCGGAGCAGTCGCTGGAAACGGCCAAGGCGATCAAGGAGAGGCACTGCTACATTTGCCCGGACATCGCCAAAGAATTCGCCAAGTACGACAGTGATCCGTCAAAGTGTGTGAAGAAATACGACGGGCTTAATTCCGTCACCAAGCAGCCGTTCAGCGTCGACGTCGGCTATGAGCGGTTTTTGGGGCCGGAGATTTTCTTCCATCCCGAGTTCTCCAATCCCGATTTTACAACACCTCTGTCAGAAATCGTCGATGATGTGATTCAAAACTGCCCGATTGACGTGAGAAGGCCGCTGTATAATAATATCGTTTTGTCGGGCGGGTCTACGATGTTCAGGGATTTTGGAAGGAGGCTTCAGAGGGACATCAAGAGGACAGTGGACGCTCGACTAAAGTTGAGTGAGAATTTGGGATGCGGGCGTATTAAAGTAATTTTTCTAGGATTTGTAGTTTTTCGTGTATTAACAAGCTTTTTTTTCCAGCCTAAGCCAATTGATGTTCAAGTGATTTCACATCACATGCAGCGGTACGCCGTTTGGTTTGGAGGCAGTATGTTAGCATCAACTGTGAGTGCTGTACTTTTATTAAAAATAAATTTTTATGAAATGAATACTCACCATTTATGTTACATATATTATAGGGAAAGTACAAAGAACCTAATATAATTAATATTTATTTTTTCCTCAGCCTGAATTTTATCAAGTATGTCACACCAAAGCCGCCTACGAGGAATACGGGCCGAGCATCTGTAGGCACAATCCAGTATTTGGCACCATGACATAATCATCGAAGGGATTTTACAAAATAAATAAAAGTTCATTAAAAATGTTCCCTTTTAACAATTTTTTATTATTATATATGCATATATATTTTTAGTGAAAACTAGCAAATAATTTTTTTATTCCATTTCCATTATACATTTTTTTTTTGTCGGAAAAGCGTTCGGTGCGTATTCTTTTTTAAAATTGATTGTATTTAATCGAAGATTTCATGATGTGGTCACAAGAAATTAGAGTTTTGTGAACGAACAATGTTATTTAATGATATTTGTAAATAAATACAGACATTTATTTATTAGTTTTATTTTTTATAGCTGTATTCATTGTATGTGGCGGGGCCTTTTAGAAACAAAACATCCGTCACTTCTCTCATTAAAGTTATGTCATTTTGCTCTATACCGTTCATCATATTTTTAAACACTACTGTTTCACGAATAAATATTATTGATTAATCATACTACGAGTTATATTCGATGAGAGAATATAACGAATTTTACTATATTTCTGTCTTGGAAACCTCACCCCATCATTTATAATTATCGACTGTGAGATTTGATCACAAGGCGATAGAATTCTATCACTGCTGTGATAAAATGTATCTATGGAAATAAGCGATTCTGATTGGAGGGAATGTAGCCGTGTGACGTATGAGTTATATTCTTAGCCGTAATATAATGAGTGGTATGATTATTATCGATATTTTGGAGTTGAAACCGAGCTGCAGATACAACAAGTGCGCAGCACGAGTTGAATGTGCTGCTTCGGTTTCAACGACAAAATATCAATAATTAATCATATTACGAGTTATATTTAGTGAGAAAATATAACGAATAAAATAATGCGAGTCCCTCAACATTATCAACAGCTGTGATATTGTTGTTCCCCTACTGATTGCGAATTTTTTAACCGCACAAAAGTTCGTAAACAGCCTTCACTGCGATTCTTTGTGTATAACGGTGTTTTTTGGAGTCGCACTTTCCCCTTCTCTATAATAATCACTGCACGAACCTTTACCTTAGTTATTTCTGTCCACATGACAGAACAACTTATCACCACTTCTTTTGTTTTTTATCATCGTGGTGATAGACATGTATCTACCGCTTTCCTTGCATCTCATTGGTTGAAAATTCGTTTTAGTAGGCTATGAGTTGTATTCTCAGGGAAATATGATAATTAAATAAATATTAAGTAAAATTTATTAAAAATAATGGTCATTATAAAACGAATATTTCATTAATTATCCTCCATGTAATGTTGATATGAAGACAACTTTATCTTTGGGTTGAAGAATATATTTCACTGTATCCTAAAAGTTTAAACCAAATAGGTTAAACATTTATAAAGTATTAAAACATTGTTTTTGACTAATAATGGTATTTCAGTCATAGAGATAAATTATTTTACAAAATGAGTTTATTTAATATGTTCTCTATGGGGCACTTATTAAACTGGTTCAACTCTGAACTCGAGTTTAAAGTACCATTAGAACAATAGGAACTGTCATCTTAAACTCAAGTTTAATTTTATGACTCGTAAAACTGCATTACTTTGCCCAGTTTACTGTTTCTGAGATTCCCATAGAGAATGTCTAAAAACTCTCACCCTGTATATTATTATCACACAAATTCTAACATTTTCTAGAAAAACGTACCAATAATTCCCAATCAGCATCATTGACAAGAACTAGAATTCCAGGTCGGCTGGATTTAAAAAGAAAAAAGTTTGTTAACTATACTAGATTCAATGACAAAAAAAATTATTAAACTTACATTGAATCGTCCTGTAGAAATAATTCAGGACGTTCTTTAAGCATATTATCCTTCATCCAGAATAATAACTCTCCCAACGTACCTTAAAAAATAAGTACAGTGAAAACTTAATTAAGCAGAAACTTTTTATACTGTTAACAGTGGAAGCTTCTACTTTGTTATACATCATAATTCACAAATTTAACTCCTTTTAACTTTGTATAACTGAGACTTTGTTCATTCAATGAATAGTGTACTGAGTCTCAGTTATAAAAAGTGTTTAATTTGAGAGACTTTTAAGTAATAAATTTAAATAAAATAAAATTAGATACTGAAAATATACATTAATAAATTAATAATAAATCTTAACGATTACTTACAATTGTTTTCTTTTTCTGGTAATATTATGGAATGTTTCTTTTCATTTCCGAAGAGTAACTCTGCTCCTCCTCTAAAACAAATAATAACAACATTGCACTCATCCACTAATTGTACATAAATATAATTAATTATTTATTTCATTTACCCAAATTCCAGTTGCAAATTAATTTTAGGCATACTGCTAATTTAAACTTGTTTATTTAAAATGTGTTCATAACCTGAAACTTTCAACCACAAAAAATAATGCAAGTAAAAGAACCTCATGAAGTTAACAATGTTGCCAATAATGGCTAAAAAATACTCGATTAAATACAGCATCTATGATTTGACGTAGCAGTGTTGATAATAGTGAGAATTATACGCCCTCTAAAATAAAGCGGGAAATTCAAATTCGGTTATTAACTTATACAATTTGCTTATCTGTTAAACTATTATCTGTGATTAAATTTTGACTTTTCTGTTTACTTACATTTCAGTGGTAAACAAATCGTTGAAATCTGTAAAAATTAAGTGCAATCAAAATAATTCATGGAAGGAAAATGTGTATAATTCCAACTTAATGTTTTGAACTTCAAATAAAGAATTTATTAGTGTAACTTTTGAGGTTAATGTATCATATAAATCAGGTAAAAGAACTGTCATGTATTTACAGATAACAATCAAAGTGCGTACACTAAAAAAACAGATTTATTTTTAAAATGTATCCACACATCTCATTATTTTTAATGTCATATAAAGTTTTCACATTAGATTGATTTTGTATGCAATATATTTTAATTACTAAAGACATCCGGATTTTGTTTGAAACGATTTCAATAAAATCTAATCAATATTTACCAGGGCTTCAAACCAGAACTGAACAAAAAACCGTTATTTTTGGTAATACGAAAACTGGAACTGAACCGATATATATTTTATTAATTGAACCGGAACGCAAAAAATAATGGTTCGAAGCCCTGGTTCTAATATTGTACCATTCCAATATTTAAGTAATTTCAGTTTTTAAACATGTTTTGAAATGAATATTAGAGTACGTAAATTTTAAAGTCCCAGCCTCCTAAACATTTTTCGTTTGTTAACAATACATTTTTCAGTATTTTGACAAATTTTGTCAGTTGATTAAATTGTCAGTCATAGATTCGATTCATTTTGACTATTTCTATCAATTTTATCTTTCTTGAGTACAAACACTTTTCATTCTCTTAACAATCACTGAAACTTGACCAGAAAATGGAGGTAAAATTCTGTGATTTTTTTTTTTTAGTGAGAATGACATCACATAGTGACAGCGAACTGGCCTCCGCTTCCAAAGTAGCCTCGCTGCGTTTCAAAGCAAAGGAAAAACTAACGAAAAAAGACTTCCTTAAAGTATTCAGATCCAAGAACACCGAATACGATCGACAAAAACTCCTCACCGCTGTGTCCACGAATAACACCGAAAGCGTTGCCAATCAACTGGAAAACGGCGCCAATCCGAACAGCAGCGACCGCATAGGACGGAGCGCTTTGCATTTGGCCGCTGCCCGGGGGTACACGGACATAGTCAGGATTTTATTGGAGCACGGTGCCGATCCAAACAGGCAAGATGTCATACAGAACACTCCGTTGCATTTGGCAGCCTGCAACAGCAACCTCCAGGTAATTACGTTGCTGATCAACGGCGGCGCTGATTTGAGATCGGTGGACATGAATGGAAGGAATCCGTTGCAGTTGGCGGTAAGCCGGCTTCACTTGCTGAAGAGGAGCTGGAAGAACGGGGCTTTGGAGATTACACATGTTAAAATGCAAGTTCAAGAGGTGAGTACTAAATGATTTTAAAAATATAGCAGGATTCGATCAAAATATTGATATTAAACTACAGTAGTACAGTATCAATGGCCTATTGTACCCATGGTTGAACTAAAGATTGTAAAAGCGGCCCTGCTAGTTTAAGTTCCCTTTGCTAATTCTTAAAATCTTTCTACTTCATATTCCCATTTCTATTTCACTCCATTAATTATAATTTTATATTCACAGGTTTCCCTTGCTTCCTATTTTGATCTTTGAGCATTTATTATGGCGTGTGTATATAACACGACGACGTAAACGCTATCTATTGCCCATTTGCTAAGCGGCATCATCTTAAAGCACTTGTTCGGGACTATACTGATGATGGCATTGCAGCCTGAAACGTGTATATAGTTATCCGGTGAATGAATATTAAACATAAATTCATATTTTTAATTAAAGCATTATCTACATTTAAAATTATTTGAAATCTTCAGCACTATTTTAAAACTGACTATTTTTACTTATCCAATACAAAAAACAGAAAATTCTGTCAAAGTGTTTTAGAACCCCTGAGTGGATACTTATAACACAAAGTATGTTTTTTCTGTAGAATATTATTTGAGAATTCGCAGTTCAAATAATTAAAATTTTTAGGATCCATTTGAAAAGAACCATGCTTGATTATTTATACAACACAAAAAGCCATAGATATTTGCTAAAAATTTAGTATCTTCTCTATTTTTATGAACCTAAATAATTTTCTTGTAGAATTTTATTTAAAAAATAATTAAAAATGTATCCCTGTTCAAAACTATTTGAAATTCTCAGGGTTCTTTACACCCTAAAAAAACATTTAATTCAATTTTAAAACTCTTATTTTTATTTTTCAATGTTTTAAAACTGATAAAAAGAAGTATCAATAACCTTTCTTCACACACTTTATTTTAATACCAGATGTACATTTCTGTCACCAAGTGACCATTATCAATGGATTTTTAATAGTATTAAAAATCCATTGATAATGGTCACTTGGTGACAGAAATGTACATCTGGTATTAAAATAAAGTGTGTGAAGAAAGGTTATTGATACTTCTTTTTATTATTATAATCTTCACGTAACTCAATCATCTATTATTTTTAAAACTGTTTAAATGAAAAAAACAAGTTTAAAAAAACATGTTTGGTGTGACTAAAGTAAAAAACATTTTTTTTAAACGACCCTGATAAAAAAATATTTAAATGTCTTGTGTTTGTGCAGATCGTGGATATAATGATTTCTCTGTGGAAGCACAAAGAATCGACGAAATGGGGCCATCACAGAGAGAACGTCGACGATTTAGAACTGATGAAACTTACCTTGAGGACGGGAGAGGGTGAGGAGGTCGATGGTCAAATGGACAAACTCCTGTCCGAACTGGAGCAATTTTCAATAAAATAAAATAAGTGAGCAACAATTATCTTGTTTTTTTTAATTTCATCAAATATTGCTTAATTCCATAATTAATAAGATTGAGTACAATCACAGAATATCTTTTATCTCGCAAATATAAAATATAAAATAAACACAACAAATACAAATTTTTATTGTAAAATAAAAAAATAATTTATCATATCGCTCATTAAATACAACGTTATACCTTAATAAATAGCAATTTTGAGTTGCATATAGAGGGTATTGCATTTTGTATGAACTTTTACCTGAAAGAACGTCATATCTGTAACTGTTTTTTAAGTTATCACATAGTTGTATTTAATAAGCCTTCGCTCATCATTAATCAACATCATTTAACAAATAAATAATAAACTTTGTTTACCACGTTCGCTACCAGGCTCTCAGAGCAAAAATCTACAACTTTATATTTTTTTTTAATTAAATTGAACAATTGCTTAAAAAGCTATAAAAAAGTAATTGTCCTTAATCCCAGAACATACCGCACCTTTTTCATTTTTTAAATGCGTCCAATTCATTTACGATATGATTTTGTAGAGCTAATTATAATGAACTTATCAAATATGTAGTGTCACATGTACGTGACGCTGGTAGCGAACTTGTTATGGTACAAAATGGAGTAAATCCTCATCGAGCAGACCATAACTTATTTCAAGTTAGAAGTTTATTACCAGTTCAAAGGTAAAAACCAGGAATGTATGACTTAAACGTTTAAACGAATATTACAAGTTGTATATTAAAACACACGCACCGATTTATTCAGAACAAAAACTAACCTCCAAACAAAGACGTAAAGTCGAATACCCGTCAGAGTACTTCTAAAAATTAGTCAACACCGAAACAATAACATTTTTATTTAACCGAGAGCTTAAAACGACCTATGACCATTTGCACTCGAGTTGATTTACTTGATTAGATTTCTTAAGAACACAAAAATTGTATTTACATATTGTTTAGACAATCGCTTATTGCTGACAGAGGCATGTTACGGTTATGTTATAAATTTATTCTATTCTTGTATTCTAGAATTTTGACTTAATCAGAGGTTCAATTATTGATTAGTGGATGATTTAAGTTAATAAGTCGTGGTGCGAATGGGCCGTAGTGTTTTAAAAAGTGTGTTTTAAATAATAAAAGTGAAATATTAACAATAAAAAGATGGAAAATCATGGTCTACTCGAGGATTTTCACATCGTTTCTTGGAATATAATTTAAAGGGGTGAAGCAAATAACTGTTGTTTCTAAACTCTTTGTTATTTCAAATTTAAAGTTTATCATCAAAGTATAATAACCTATATTTATAACAATATTTTTTTAGTCTCGAATAAAACTGGTCTTTTGTTCACGGCCTACTCAGAAACAAAATTTAACGTTCACCCATTATGCAGGGTGATTCAGAACGAATGTACTAAAATTCACCTTTTGTTCAACGGCTCATTTGAAGGCAATACACCGTATGATCATTTAAATTAGAGCAGGCAGCATATCTTTTTTGTGCGGTTCCCCAGAGTATTAATTGAATGATGGAATAAATTTGAGGTTATGGTAAACTATGTGTTAACAGTCAGTAGTGAAAACCTAATTTAAAATTCAAAGCCTACTCTAATTTATATTTTAAATTATTGCACGGTATTACATAAACATAGATACCATATTAATTATTTACAAAACTCCAGCTGATTTAAAGTTTGTGAAAAAATGATTTGTTATTCAACACAATTCAACAATTTAAACGAAACACAAAGTAAACATTTGTAATTTCTGTTAACATGAAATTAAGCCTAAGCCGTATATTTTTAACTACCCTTTAAATCGGTGTTTATACGCGTGGCGCATGAAGTAAAATTTCGAGTTTAGAAAAGCCTGATTTGGCTTGGTCGCTCCGCTTCACTACGCGACCAAGCCACCTCCCTTAGTCTGGGAGTGGAAACACTCACTAAAAGCTTTCAATTATCCGCTTGTGTAAAAGCAACGAATTTCTGCAAATCTACCAAATGCTGTAAATATATGTATACTTACAAGTAAAATTTCCTTTAATAACTGAAATAATGCAAATTGAGAATTTTTGATATTTTGTTGGAAAACAATTGAAAAACTTTGAAAATTCTGTCAATCTGTGTAATTTTCATCTCATTTTTTGATTTTATCTAAAACTATGTGAAACTACTTAAAACAAAACCAAAACAACCCAATAAGGTTTTTATCTTGAAAGAATATTACTAACGAAATACGTCAAACTTTGTTAATTAAGTCTTATGAAATATCATTTATTAGTGTTTTATTTTATGTTTAAACATAGGTTTCCAATCCTTGCTTAAGCATGAAGTAAAACTTCGAGTTTAGAAGAGCTTGAAAATTTGGATTTTGGGCGCGGAGCGAAGCGAGCGTCCAAATCCAAATTTTCAGGCTTTTCTAAACTCGAAATTTTACTTTATGCGCCACCCGTATAAAACAGTGATCAAATATGAAGTTTAAATTTATTTATATTTTAAATTTGTGTTGTCATTTTATTATTTAAATGTTTAAATTGTTGAATTGTATCAATAATAATTTTTTATTTTGAAAAATTTAAATCAGCTCTAAAAAAAATGATTAATTTACACAAAAAATAGTTTTATTTACACAAAAAGTCAGAAAATCAGATCGATGTTTAACTAACCTATTCTCGTCAAATGAGCCTCTGAACAAGATGTATTTTTTTTTTACTTTCCCCCATATGTAATATAAAGGAAAAGTATTATTCTCGTGAAAAGTTTGAGGCCCCCTGAGTTGATTAAGACCTTTTTTGAAAAAACGTCTGTCTGAGCGTTCGTCTCTCTGATTGTACCATACAACCTAAACCAATTGTTTATACCTATTGAGAATCACCCTGTATAACAACAAAAATTGATACATTTCTTTTTCAACATACACGTCAACATTTATTTTTTTTTTGTTTATACAGAAAGTTAACAATAAAATTAATAAATACGTATGAACGAGGTCTTTCAAATATATTACCATTATTCAATAGCTCTAATAATAATTTATGTATTATATAATATTTATATACCTTTGTAATTTTTGATAACGGAAGAATTATATCATATGTACATCACAGCCTCACATAAAATATGCGATATATATATATATATTTTTTTTAATGTTTCATCAATTTTATTTAATTACACCAGATTTGATTACTCTAAAAACTTCGAAGGAAAAGTTCAAGTTGATATAATTATAAGGGCAAAGGAGGAGATATTTTTAACTGTATTTCGAGTGTATGAAGAATATGATTCACTCGAAATATTCAATAAAATTGTACCAACTTAAATGTTTTGTAAATTTTTTTTTTAGGTAAACCATTTTTATCATTTCCCATTTTCTAATTTCCCTATTCACTTCTCCTAAATACCTTTTACTCTCTAAATCTAAAGCCATGTGTGTCTCCTTATTTGTGTGTATGTGTGTAATTTCTAACCTAATTAAGGTGTGGAATATTTGGAATTATTGTAAGAAAAACCTAATTATATGTAATTAATAAAAATTAAATTCGTAAAGCTACTGATTTAAGAGATTGTTTTGTTTAGGCCATTACCCTATTTTTGTCTCACTTTAGAAAATATTTGTTTTTTGTCTGATTTAGTTTTGTACTAAGCTTTTTTATCTCTTTCGCACTCTTTTACTTATAGAAAAATAGGTCATTGGATTAAAGGTAAGAATCATTACCTACACGGGATACCGACAGTAAGTAATGACTTTCGCTTTAGAGCCAACGACGATGTGTGATTGTTTTAAAACTGGATATTACATTTTAATTAAATGCTTTTCAAAATATGATGATGGATTATTTGCATACGTATCTCGTTTAAATTTAAATAAGAATAAATTAAAAATAGTGACCAGAGAAGAGAGATACGTTCTAAATACATAAACAATTATTTTTTGTTGTTAAAAATGTATGTTGATGTTTGTATTTTTATTTTTACATTTCTTTTTAATTCTAACTAAAAATGGGTTAGCCATCATCAAATTTCATAAATTTATTTTTATATATATATAATATTTTTGTAATCACTTTGATTGGAATGTTTGATTTCATTTATGTTAATATTACGGTAACATGTTCCCAGCCATCGTTTTTTTTTCCAAGAAAAATACTGCCGCTTATGTGTTGATTTATAATAAAAACACGCAGTCATAATTTTGACTATGTCCAACAATAACTCTAAATGCAATCAGTTTACACTTTTTAATTCTTAGAATCGGAAATTGCAAATATCTTTTTCGAGAATAATTGCTCTTAATAGACAGGAATAACACGATCAATTTGGCGTCAGTTCGGTACATGATCGTGTAAATCGTGGATTGATGGATTATCAAATATAATAATAGCTCTCGATTGATTGATCGTGTAATCTTCGTCTTAGAATAAAAAGAATGAATATTATAATCAAATATCATCGTAACCTCTAAAACTGATCAACTGTATAATTTGCATTTCTATTA
This sequence comes from Philonthus cognatus, assembly GCA_932526585.2. Lineage (NCBI taxonomy): Eukaryota > Metazoa > Arthropoda > Insecta > Coleoptera > Staphylinidae > Philonthus > Philonthus cognatus. The sequence goes on from OW052244.1 coordinate 46,133,856, forward strand.
TTAATAATAGTGACGGGCAAGATCGGTCAAAAAGTATCGACTATGATCGAAATGATCGAGCTTTTTGATCTTTTCAAGCAGCTACTTACATGATTACTTATGGTAAAAGACCACTCTAATCTTTAATTAAGTTACTGGTTAATTACTAAGGAAAGATATCGTATCTTAGACTAGTTGCCAGATATTTAACCGAATAGTATGATACTTACTAGTTACCAAAGTTGCTGATTACTTAGAAATGAGATGGTGTATTAGGTTAGGTTAGTTGGCAGTTATTAGAGTTTTTGATTACTCAGAAATGATATAGTGTATTAGGTTAGGTTAGTTTCTAGCTACCAGATTTAAGATAGGTTACTTGCCAGTTAGTAGCAAAATATTGCTTCGGAGTCTTCATTTGGATTCTATAAAAGCAGCGACGACGAGGCAGCTGAAGAGCCTTAAAGAAGACTTTGAAGGATGTTTTCAACAATGGAAACCTCGTTGGGCTAAGTGCGTTTTATGAGGGGAGGGGGAGTACATGTATTAGATGATTAAATGTAAAATAAAAAGTTTATGTATTTTTTGAACCAATCTTGTAATGTTCAATGAGCGTTGTACTAAATGGGGACAGGAAAAATTATGTAAAAAGTAATTAAGAGTAACCGGAAGTCACAATAACTTGCCACTAACTGATCGAGCTCCTTGAAAAGATCAAGCGACTTGTTCATTCGAAAGAATCGAGTAGTTGATCTTTTTTTATCGATTTGGCCTATCACTATTAATTAATAATGACAAAGTTACCCATGTTGGGCAATCGTAATGTAATAAGAAAATATCTGTATTGATGTTTGGACATAAATTAAAATTTGTAAAACAAAATATCTGAACATAAGTTGTCCTAATCAATGGGCATCAACCTATGTTAATCGTTAGACATAGGTTAACTTAATTGTTGGTCATGAGCTGGACTAGTCTAAAATGACAACCACGGTGTTTTCATCAGCACTAACCCGAAAGTGCTAATTCCCCATTAACTAAATCGTGTCGAACCTGATCAAAACAGGCTCCAACGACGACAGCATCACAACCTTTGAATACAATTTACTACTCGAACCCCCTAAATTACCCTCGGATCAGGGAACCATGACCTTCGCTAGTCCGGGGAAGATCTCGCCCTGTATGGGCCCGTACTCTACGTGCTCTCCATCGACCGTCATGTACCCTCTCTCCGACATGTCGGGCTCGATCCGGAACGCCCGCACCGGCAACAGCTGGATAGCATCCCCGTGACTCTCTGGATTAATGTGCGTGCCGCTGCTCAAGCCTAGGAGAAAGTGCAGGAGTTGAGATCGGGTCGTGCCGGCTTTGATTATCACCAGCCAAATTATTCCGTCGTCCAGTTTGGCGTTCGGGACGAAAAGGCAGTCTTCGCCCAAGTGGCTAGGGTAGGACGCGTGCACCATTATAAATCTCCCTTCCACGCATTTCCACGTGTTCGGAAGCGGCGCTGTTAGACAGGGTAAATGAGAAGCGGGCCCATACATGCGCACACCTGATTTATCCCCATCCCCCGCGCCACTATCCGCCGTCGACTGATAAGAACTATTCGCCGTCGTAGAAAAGTAAGTGCTCCTTCTCGACGCCGCGCTGTACCATGAATCTAACCTCTGTCTCCCGGGCTGGGTCTCCAAAGTAACCTCGGAGGGTATCTCGATATTCTCCACCCTCCTCCTAACCTCCCTGTGCTCGTGCAAAGGCGTGTCGGTAACCGGTAAATAACAAACCCTTCCCTTATAACTCCTCAAACCGATTAGCCTCGCGAGACTCCACATCGTGAACCTCTGTCCGCCTAGCATCCTCAGCTTCTCACTTTCTATATCTACGTCGGATAAGAATCCCCATCCGACCGAGAGGAAAGAGAAGAGGATTTGCGTGGTGGTCTCGATGCGAACCAGGTCCATGGGGGCAGCGTTTCTGCGCACCAGCGAGAGGGCAGAGGGCAAGGTCGGGTTGGTTAAGTAAGGTTCGCCGACGGTGTGAGCTATGCTGCGGGCTAGGCCGTTGCCGGATCCGCCGGGAATTACGCCGATTGGGATGTTTTTGATCACGTCAGCCCAGTCTTGGCGTTCGAATATGCCGTTTATTGCTTCGAAGATGATACCATCACCACCGACCTAAAACAAGAATAACAAATTAATTGGTAGAAAGCACTGTTGTTAAGTTTAAGACAGTGCAGACTTATTCAGAGTACAAGTAAAATGTACTCGAGTAGTGAGTACAAGTACATCAATAAGTAATTAAGTATGTATATAAGAACAAAGCACTGAATACAGCGAGGGGCTAAGGAATAAGACAAAAATAAATTAAAACATGAAACACTTTAATCGTAGATCAAACATGTTTTTAAAACCCATCTCCACCAAACGAATTCTAACCATATGCAACTCAACAAATGATATCCAAACTAACCAAACCCAACCGCACAATGTAATATCCAACCTAATCCAACCAAATTCCACGAAATTAATTGTAACCTAACATAACTCAACAAATCACATCTAACCCTACCAAACCCAACTCCACAAAATGAATTAGCTATTTATAATAGGTGCATAGCAATCGATACAAATGTCGAAGACTTGAATCAGCTTTGTCCATAATTCAATTTTAAACTCACTGTTTAAGCCACCAAATATAATGCAAATGCCGCACTTGACACTAACGCCGCACTAGATGCAAATTAGCTACCTCATATTTAGTGCAGAAACCGATAATACTCATGTACAGGCCTCTCTAACTACAGAAGGATTTTTCAATTGTTATAACAGATACGTTTAAAGTAAAAAGCAATTCTTTTTCTATGTCATCACCATACCGACAGTAATGGCAACAATTGACAACCTTAAACAGTATTTTGACAATTAAGCAGTGTTCGAACAATATATATCATTAGATATCTATCACGATATACTTTTCAACTTTGTTGAAAACTGTACTTATGTGTTATACGGTAGAATGGCTCAAGTATACACACATAATGCCTTCTGTTTTTGAACCAAATGCAGGACCCTGTATAATCACATAGCTAGATACATACAACAATGTTCATACAAACCAATTATTTCGATACATACAACAATGTTCATACAAACCAATTATTTCATATTTAAATATCATGCATTATGAACCACAAATAGCATTTCTTTAAAATAACTCGTTTCTACCTTGACGGCTTGTTTTCCCAACATTGTGGGAAAACATGCAATTATTCACTTATTCTCTTATTAAAACGTATTAAAATGCTCGACTCGACTCAATTTAAGTGCACTTGTACTGCAGCAATTATCGTACTTGTTCCGCTTCCAACCCGCTATGAGTAGCGTATGTGATTGCAATTTTAAATTATGTGTTGTGTAATGTTTACATGTAGAAGCAACTTATTGTAATTGCGGAAAATTAAAGTTGGGTTCAAGTTTGGCCCAGTTTTACACATGCACTTAAGTGTGCTGTTATTGATTATTAAACATGCAGGGTATGTGCACTTTTTAATTAAGGTGTAATTACGACGACAGTGGAGGCGTGAAAGAGAAAATTTATGAAATTAGTAGTGTGTTAAATTAGAGAGAAAATTGGATTGATTTATTATACAGGGAATTTTTCTTTCAAGTATACAATTCCCAATGTTTATGCTGTAAATATTTCAGGCATTAATTGATTTTATAAAACCGTTCAATTTAAAACTTCTAACAAGGGTTTCCACTCCTGGGTTGAGCATGAAGTAAAATTTTCAGGCTTACCTAAACTCGAAATTTTACGTCATGATTAACCCATGAGTAAAAACACTCGTTAGAAATTTCAAATTGAACGTTTTACGTTTTTATAAGAGAATTTCATTGTATAGTAAAATTTTAGTTTTTACTTTTCAATTTGCATGGTATGAATAATTAAACTATTTATCATTACAAGAAGGAGCCTTGTAATCTTTGTTATTCATTATTCCCATGAAATTTCACACAATTATTTAATTAGGAAAAAATCAATACCAACGAAACAAACAAAGAAATATGTACATACAGAATGGTAATTAATATGAAAAAGCACTGAATTGTGACAAACACACTCATGAGATTTCCCTAACTAACAACTTCTAACTTGTAACAATAAAGGAAAACAGTAAAGAAAAATAAACTAATTGATTATTTTCAACTGTTAATATGGACTTACTCGGAAAATAAATGCCTAATTAGTGCAATAAGGAAATTGATTTAGATAATGAAAAGTAAACTAATTGATTATTTTCAATTGATAATATGGAGTAACTCAAAAAAAACCTAATTAGTGCAATGAGGAAATTGATTTAGACAAAACAACAGGTGGTGTTGAAATCATTTAATTTTTGCAATGAACATCTATTACTCCGTGTGCGTCATTAGTACTAAATATAGTATCACAAGGATAATGCATAAGTATGCATTCTGATATTTATTTATTAATGCTGTTGTTGTGACATTGTTTAAATCAAAACAAAATAAGAATTACCTCAAAAAATACATACATAAAAGCTATACAGGGTCTTGCATTTCACCTGTCTTCTATAACTCAGTTACTAATCAAGTCAGAATTTTGATATTTTCCAGACTTTACTTGTATCCTAGGCCGTATTTTATGAAAATATTTTTGCAATGAAGAAAGGTGCAACTCACTATCTATATATTTTAGGTTTACAAGCCCACTACAAACGTTAATCTTTTTCAAAAATGTCGAATAACTACGGAATAGTATGACTTAGACCAAATGTTAAATTAACAAACTGACATTCATTATTTACAGGGATCGGAAAAAGTTAATGTCTCATTTAAAATAACTAAGTTGTATGGCATCCAGGAATTATAGGACACTCTGTATAATCAAAAAATTTTCCTAAAATATGCCCTAGGACATAAGTAAAGTCTGCAAAATATAAAAACTCTAACTTAATTAATAACTGAACTATAGAAGACGGGAGGTGCAATGCAGGACCCTGTATAATCGTGATTAAAGAAATGAAAAACACTAATTTCAATAAAATACTGATTATATTATAAAATAATTGTAAACAAGAGCAATTGACTGTATTGTTACTCTGCAGGCATTTTCGAAACTGTTGTTAAGCATTTTTTTTTTAGAAAATGATTTGTGAACAAAAATTTTAATTATTCATTGAAACCCGATATTATTTCTTGTAAATAATAATGTATATAACCATATAAATATCTTATCAATTATGTAATTTATAACTCTGATTAATTATTACAATAAAAAGCAAATTAAGCTGATAAGAAAATGTAAGCAATTAAATTTAATCACTCTTGTAAATAAAAGTGTTTAATTACAAAAGTATTCTCAGTAGAGTCTCAATTAACTGAGGCTGCGAATTTTTAAAATTGCCGTCAAAAATATACGATGTCTTAATGTCCAGGGGGGAGGTAAGCTACGCCAATGGCGAATGTGTTATTTAAAAGTAAAACCACTCTTTGTAATGCTTTTGTTCATTCGCATCTCTCGTTGTCCGACATTGTATAATTGTATAATTAACAGCTAACAAAATACAATATGGTTAAAATGCATGTTGACGTTTCATTAATGGCATTCGGAAGATTGATTACAACTTGATCGTGCTATGTAAAGCTTATTACATATTTTCTGTCCATCATGTATGACTTTCTCATGTATAAATTTACGAGTATAAATAACATCTATTATTGTTATACAACATAAATTTATTCTTAACAATAAATTAATGTTGGGGGACATTTTTTTCATTGGATAATGTTATGATTGCCTCAAATTTCCCAATTAATGACACATAATAATAATAATAAAATATAAATGTATTCTGGTACAAAAACATTTTATATTATAATTTTTTAAGGAAGTAAATATGTTTTTTTTTACTAAAAAATAAATTCCATTAATTATCACCTCAATGCAAAATAAATTAAATTGCAGATATGACATTTTAAACTTATAACTTTTAAAATATACTACCTACAGTATATTTTAAAAATTATCATATGATGACCAATAAGCAATAATAATAAAAAAACAATTAAAAATATGCAGATTATATTTAAATATCTTAATTCCAATAAATAAACCCATAAAACTTCCATTATTATTAATCACCTTTGTTGATAATTTACCTGTGTGTGTTTATGGAACAAAAATAGATAAAATAAATTCTTCGGACGAGATAACAAATGTATATATAATTCTGTTCAATGTAATAGTTGTTATCTTAAAGCAAGAATTTTATTGGAAATTGCAAATTTAAATTTTCTATGAATGTTCATACACTTGTTTTTTAATTATGGTAAAGTAACTTCATCATATTATTGTTATGTTTCGATGTACACCAAATGTGATCGGTTGATTCAATTTCTTTCCGAGATTAAAAATAAGTTTTGTAAATTTTTTAACTACTACCAAGCACTTATTACAATTAAATAATTTATATAATATTTTCCAACACGAAATAAAAAAAAACACTGCCAACACAAGCACCAAGCGCAAATTAAAATAATATGAGATTAGTAGAATGGATTATTTGTACCACTTATTATCAATGCTTACATGGAGAGCAATAAGTTACAAAATCATATTTTTCAAAATAACTTAAAAACTAAAAGAACTATAACAAAAATGATGTGTACTTTCTAAATTTTTCACTCCCAGATTAAGCATGAAGTAAAATTTCGAGTTTAGAAAAGCCTGAAAATTTGGTTTGGTCGTGTAGCAAAGCGGAGCGACCAAACCAAATTTTTAGGCTTTTCTAAACTGGAAATTTTACTTCATGCACTCGCCTATAAATCACTAATTTCAAGAGAAGTTCAAAACATACAAATTGAACTATAAAAAACAAATGCTTCAACCTTTACATGCATCAGAATATGTATGTTTGAAAGAAAAATTCCCTATATGCATCAAATGTCCATTTCATGATTCTCTACAGCTTTTATTCGAACATTTTTTCCACTTATTGGTTATTGTATCCTTTTACAAAAATCTTATCTTTTAAAAAAGTGACGTTCCTGCAAGAAAACAAATAATTGCCTTAACCCTAACAAAAGCAACAATTATTGCGAAAACAAATTTTACTACACAAAATCAATTTATTGAAATAATTAATGTAAATTTAAAGAAAATATTTGTTGAGTATTATATAGTTACAAAATATTAATAAAATAAAATTAAGGGGTCTCCACACGATACAATTTATTGAACAGCATCAGATGGTTTTTTAAACTAGAATGACAAGTCAGTTTGACTTAATTTTTAAAAATTATTGTAATAAAAGGAGAAGAGTTTACACGGCAGTCTACACTCTCTAAAATTACGACTTTAATACGAAATAATTAGTGTTATAATCTAAGTGTAGTTGATATTATAACAATATTAAATTAATTCATTTGATATTATAACAATATTAAATTAATTCATATCTTAAAAAGCAAAACATTTTTAAACATTTAACAAAATTGGCAACATTTAAAATTTGTATACATTGATACAAGATAAAAACCATCTTTTAAGTATTGATAGCGAAATTAGATAATCATTAAAAACAATACATTTTAATCTGTGAACAGGATAATTTTAATACAAATCATATTAACAACTTTTAACAATATTTTTTTAATCCAGATGAATTTAATAAATAAATCCCCAAAATAATTGAACAATTCATATTTAAATTAGAAAAATCTGCATAGATAAAAAAAAATTCTACAGCAATTAACTAACAAAAGCTCAACACTGGCTAATGCCGGTAAATATGTATCGATTATGGATGATATTGAACTAACAAAAGCTCGCACACAACAATCCTAATGATTCATTCATGTAAACTTACCATAACAATACCACTCCATTGGAACACATTCGTCGTCCTCACAAACTCCCTTGCATAATTAGCATATTTCGTTATAATTAAATCATAGGGAATCTCTGCTTCTTGCAAAATAGGAACGATCTTCTGCTGAAAAATGGCCCTTCCTTTTCCCGGCCCACTCTTCGGATTGCACAGAACCAACAATTTTCTATCCTCTTTACTCTTCGTCGCTAAGGAAGAATCATAAACAGGTGCACTTACAATATTCTCCCCCCTGATTAACTGTTTTATCACCAATCGCCAACGTTGGGCTTCTTTGTTGTTATCCTCGTACTTGTCGAAAGAGCGAAACCGTAGGGTTATTATCGTGCGTTCTCTTTTAACGGGGTTGTTTTTGTTGAAGTGCATGATGTAGGCGTATATGTATAAATAAGCACTAACATCACTGTCATCTTGCTCTCCGGAGTTTTCATCGACTACTTTAATGCTTGATCGGGGTAACGATTGGCAAGAACACGAGTTTTCTTTTTTGCTGCGCAAACATCTGCACCCGATAATATCCTTAATCGGGATCACCGTTTCCTTAACTTGATTCTCACTCTCTTTGATTAAACTCAGCCCGTTTTTCGTAAGTCTGACACGAAACACTGAGTTTTTCTTGGTGAGCACATAAAAGGTTTCCTCCAGCAGGATTCGATCGTCGTTCTTCTCCCTCGACTCATCCATCATTCATTCAAAAATGTTTCTATTTTTTTGCAACACTTTCAGTCTGTTTTTTTTATTGGAATTCAAATTGGTGCACAACTCTCACTCACACTTCAATAAATACCATCGAGTTAAGGTGCCGCATCGTTTAACACGAGTAAAATGAAACTAGCCGCGAATTAGTCGGTATTCATAATTACGCAAATTCCGCAAATTGTTGTTGAAGTCAGGAGAGTGTGGAAGAAAATTTTAATCAGCTCGACATTTCAAAATCGTTACGCGGATTGATTGATTCGCGTAGATTGGATACGTTTGTTTTTGAAAAATAGTGTTATCAAAATTCACTCGTCCCAACTATGGCTAAATAAAGTACCAAAGTTCAGAGCACAAAAGTATTGCCAACATCATTTTACTATAGTTGGCAACATTGTTAAGAAAAACAAAATAGTTGCCAACATTACTTTCACTTCAGTTGGTACCAATTATGTGGCTGATTTTTTCTAGTGTTGGTCACACCCTGTACCTCTTTTTAAATTATCTATGAGCGTCAATTTTAAAAATGGCGTCCGCTCTAGAGAATCTGGAAGCGCAATTGGAGCTTTTTGCCGAAAATGTTCGTCAAATACACATTATAGTCAGTGATTTCCAACCGCAAAGCCAAAACGTCCTTAACCAGAAATTGTAAGTTGTGAAAATTCCCAAAGCCGCATTTTATTTCGTCGTTTCATTGCAGACAAGCACTTGTCCACGGTCTTCAAGAAGTCGACAAGTTGAAGTCTAACGTACAAGATGTGCACGTACCATTAGAAGTATTCGAGTAAGTTAAATTAAATTACAATGCAAGAACCATGTAATCCAATTTTGGCATATTTAGAATAACATGCATCCACCTTTCAAGTATTTATTGTCAATAAATCACTACTGTAAAGCGGGCCATCCATTGCCGCGCAAATACGACGGACATCGAGGTACATGAACGAATAGTGCATAGGTACATTCAAGCAAAAGTGAATGTGCAATTGTAAAACGTATATCGTCGTGCCAATTTACCCATCCACTATCGTACACGCACGAACATATGAGAACATCATGCATACACGACAGTGGATGGCCCGCTTTATGCCCACTCGCACACCACAGCTTATTAACTTTAATGAGTTATTATTGTTTTTTAAACACACCACTTTGATTCACAAATTGTTTACACATTTACATGTCGATTAAAGATGTTTCAGATATCTTACAAATTTAAAACACTTTTATATTCTCGAATTTTGACTTAATCAGAAGTTTAACACATAAACCCCCAGCGAATATAACGCAAAAATGACCACTTTGTATGATAATAAATTAGGTTCTATGCGTATAAAACTCATTTTGAACTATATTTCTAGTATTAATTAGGACAGCTCTGGCGCAGGCGGTAAATTACCCAGCGTACCTAGGGACTGCCCTTGCGGTTAAAGTGTTAATCATGATTAACTGATTAAACCTTTAATTAATCAACATTTTAGAATATAGATTTGTAAGATATCACAACATGAATCTTACATCAATATATGATTGTGTAAACAAATTCTGAATGTTTTTAAAAAGTACTAATCACTGATTAAGTTAATCGGTTTATTACATTCCCAGGTATCAGAACGTCTTCTGGTAAAGAAAATAAATAAAAATTATATTTTGTGTACTTAGGTTAGGTTTTAGTGGCTGCACCGCCCAAGGAGGTGCACACTTAGGCCTGAAAGGCCCATTGTGATACGACTCATTCTCTCACAAGAACCACTTGGAGCTGATGACAATTTACTGTACTTAGGATACTTTTTTTTTCAGTTATATTGATCAAGGAAGAAACCCTCAACTTTATACAAAAGACTGCATAGAAAAAGCCCTCGGCAAAAATGAACAAGTAAAAGGAAAAATTGACGCGTACCGCAAATTCAAGGCAAACATGCTACTCGAACTCAGCCGAACATTTCCCACAGAACTCAACAAATACAGGGCAATTCGCGGCGACGAATAATAGTATCCAAACACAAGGGTACATTAACACTTCCTCTAATGATAAAAATTATGCTGATTAGGTTATAGGTTTTTATTATAATATCCAACAATTGTACAATAAAAAAAAAAATTATTTATTGTGTGTGTGTGGACTTATACAAAATACAAATACAGATATTTTAAAAACAACCTTATTAACAGCTGTTGTTTATTCTTTCTTGAAACGGTAGATGGTTTAAAATTCTTGATTTCCCCAACGTATCTGAAAGATATAAATTATAATCAAAACAGTGTTTTCCTTTTATCAATATTCCTAATAGTTTAGTAGAGTATACTAAACTCTTTTTTTAAGCTTATAGCCATAAGAAAATCGATTCTTAATATAGATGGGCAATATTTGACGTATCAGTGTTTTTTCTTAAATAAATCCACCAGTTTATTTTTTTCAGGCCAAAATTGAATAAATATTTCATGAAATCTTTGTTTATTAATTTAACGAAAGCAAAGTCATGTTTTAAATCTCGAGACCGTATTTCTTTAATATGAAATATTCAAAGTTTGCCTGAATTAAAAATAAAACTCGAATGGTTTTCGTCAGGATTATTTTACGAAAACGCATTTGTGGCACATTTGCACTCAATATCCATAAATAACCCAAAACTAATTTTGAAGTTAAATTAAAATATTACCTTATTCTTTAATATATATAAGTTTGAATTAATGGGTATTGCAGAAAACTGTAAACTGCTTATAATATTCTAAAGTTTGAGTGTTTTATGGGACCGAACATTAACATTTTATTTATAAAATTCTTGCAAAACATATAAAATTTTTGTGAGAATTATTGTCTGTGTAAAACAGATGGTATATTTCTAGATGCTTTGTGTGATTCATGAATTTAGTCAAGGCATACTTTTATGACCAATTATCTAACAAATTAATTTACTTACGTCCGTTTTTGCCTTAATCTTCCTATCAATAAGTCCACACAAAGTCTCTGATCTCACCGACAACGAATCGATCTTCTCAATCAGCTGCTGATAGGGCGAGAGCGGCTGTGCCCCCATAACAACATGTCCTAATTTTGAATCGATTTTCGCATCCAACCGTGCGTTCCTTATCAAATTTACGATCCAGCACTCGGCCTCGTCCGGATTCATATTCAGCTTCTCTGCCAACATTCCAATACTGATACACTGATGTATACGACAGAACGTCTCGAAAATCATCAACCTGGCGTTCTCCACGAACTCGTCCAGACAGGAGATTAAAAAAAAGTCGTTGAACAACACCGACTGGCATTCGTGTAGTTTTTGCCTGGCCCCATCAAAGTCAAAATTAACATAAAGATGCTCCAAAAACTCAGTGATTGGATCCCTGTACGTGTAGCTTTCTTGCTGGATGACTTTAACAAGGTCTTTAAGCGCCGATCTTCGGCCTCTGTTTATAATAACTGCTGTGGCTAAATAACGCAGGATATGCGGGCACATCGTTTGAATCGCATTTAAATAATGCGGCCTGTACAGAAACATTTCGATGATCAACTCTCTTCCCATAGCGTGATTGAAAAAGACGAACAACGACCAGTGTATCAACCAGGTGCGTTGTTGCAACAGGTGCAGGTTGTTGCCACCGAATTGGTTTGGACTCGAGTCAATGTACTCACGTAACTTGTTTAAGTCCTCGAGGGCCGATTCCCAGTTTTGTACAAGGATCTCGGATGCCAGTTTACCCCACAGAACGCTGATGTAGTTTTTATCATTTTGTGGCAGCACCAGCATGCAAAAGTAGAGGTACGAGGTCGAGATGGAATAGTTGCCGCACTCATAGCGGTATTTTGCGAGTTTATGTAAGCTCTCGATTTTATCAATGTCAAACTGGAATTAAAATAATAATACAAATTAAAATCTGTTCAAATTAGAGAGAACTATATGAAATTTTAAAAAATCATGAGAACTTATATTTTTAGTTTAGTGTTTTGAGTCTTTTTTATTATGATAATGGAAAACTTACATTGTAATCCTTTGAAAGGAAATTAATGAGTGCCTTCGAGTCACGCATGTTTTCCATGCTCTTCATGACATCGTCGTCAGCCATGATCTGGATGATCGGCTCGACTTCTTGTTGCAACTCTTGAAGTTGGGACACGACATGCACACGTCTGGATTTTAGGGTCTCAGGGACATCCTCGTTGGGGTACAACTGCTTACGGATATCAATAGCGTAATCAATCATATTGGTTTTACTAAGGATGTCCAGTTTGGCTTTGAGTAATTCCGTCTCATCATAAATCTAAATAAACAAAACAAAACTATTAATTCAAGGGAACTATTTCATATAAATATTAACGTTTAAGTAGTCGCAACGAATTTGGAAATATACCATACTGAAAGGTTAATATTGCGTCTCATCATAAAACAGACAAAACTATCAATTCATGGGAATCATTTAACACTGATTTTCATGAGCCTCCGTTTCGCTCTTTACTTTTAAACTCGTGTTTGTTTTACAGGTTTGGGAATATTTTTGTGATTTAGCAAGGCGAAGACGTAACCTCAAAATAATATGATTTCAAGACTTACCTCTTTCGCCGAAAGGAATTCCAACAGCGGAAAAACCAAATGGCGGTCCAAATATTGGCCCATTCTCGATGTGAGATCGAATTTCGCCATCGCTGTGCTGTTAATACTTGGAGTATTCATAAACAGGCGGATAATTAACCATCTGCGTTTTTAGACGCAGGTTAGGAAAGAAATTTCAAGATGGTGGTTGACAGCAGTCGTCAAATAGTTGGCAACACTGATGATTTGATTGAGTTTTGTATTTAATCCTTCAATTAGAATTAATAATTTCCTATTTATTTAATTTAAATTTATCTTTATTTATAACTCATTATAATATCTGTGTACAATTTTTACCGGGTTCATAAATTCTAACCTATCTTAACAATAAATGGTTTGTTTACATTTATTCAACACTGGCCGATGTATTTTACAACTGGTTCATAACGCCACTCCGTCTCTTTTAGATGCTCTAGCTCTTTCCTCAAATTCTTTGTCCGATTCTGGTGCATCTCGTTAACTGTTTGTGCAGCGCTCGTCCTCAAAATTTCATGAAACTTGGCCATGTTTTTCGTGTAAGCCAGCGAAGAATCCTCCGAAGACTCGGTTAAACCAGTCGTTTTTAGCACACCTTTCGGTAAAAACACAGACATTTTTTACAAGATTGTGTGTTTACTTTCGTGCACAAAAATATAACCCAACTTTCTTATCAAAGAGTGGTATTTGTGAAAATAATCAATAATCTAATTAACATACCAACTTAATTAAATCATAGATATAGATGTAGTAATTGGCTTGCAAACCGCCCCAAAATATGTAGTCAAATTTTCGAAATCAAGTAAAACTTTGTTGTGGGGTAATATTTTTAAAATCAGATAATTTCACTGGCTGTGTTGCAAATCGATCACAAACAATTGGCAGCACTGCTAAAATGCACTAACTTACGACATTTATTAACATTATTTATTTCATGGTGTTTGATTTAAAAACAAAACATTAATTTACTCCAACTCTGAATAGCTTTTATGGTTTCCTAATAAGCAAATGTGCGAAAAATTGAATTACAATCACAAGAATTCCGTGTTTTATAATTTAAAAAAACATTGTAGGTTATGTAGTAAAAACAAACTACAATTTTTAGTAGATGAAATAAGTAATTGTACATGTTGGGTGCCAATATCCGAATTATGTGCAGGTTCAGTGCAACTTCTAGAATAATGAACTAAAACGATGCAAACGAACATAGTTCAGTTCAATTTAATGCAAGTTACAAATGGTTTCTGTGTAGAAAGTGCACTAGTTCATGTAACGAACAACCTTTTGTTTACGGACATTTTTCTTAAGCGGACGGGTTGTAGGGCACTGAAGACTCTCTATTAACTAGGCTTGTTATTCTTATATATTCCCTGATTTACAAAATTCTTGTGTTACGACTGTTTTAATAATCTGTCTTGTATTTATTGTGGATAGTATGCACGATGATCCAGAATTTAATATTCAATTTTGTGAAGAGGTGGAGAAATATCGTTGTTTGTATGACAATACCCGTTCCGATTACAGCAATCGAGCTGCTCAAGATCAGGCATGGGCAAAAATTGGTGAACATTTGAATGAAAAAGGTAAGATATTATTAATGTAGTTTTAACAAAAAAAAGTGTCCTTAGTAATATAACGCCCATTTGCACCGCAAGAACTTAATTGTGGCTAAGAAGTTAACCACAATTAACCCTCTGATTAAGTCAAACTTCAAGATTATAAAAATGTTTTAAATTTGTTAGATATTCCAAACATGTCTCTTCAAAATGCAAATGTGTAAACAATTTGTGAATAAAATTGTTAAGAAGTACTGAAATCAGTGATGTGACATTGATTAAAGTTAATCAGCTGTGGTACAAGTGGGCATAAGTTTATAAAAAGAAAAAAGACCTTTATTGGCATATCTTACAGACTATTTACAATTCATTCGTTATTACTCCATTTCCGTATCCCTCTTACCCTCCCTTCTCTTTTCCCTCTCCCTCCCCAGCTTTTCCAACGTCCTTACCCCGATCCCATCCTCTCTCATCCACTCCACTACCCTTCTATTCCCTTTCGCTCCCAGCCACTCCTGTTTCACCCCCTCACATTCCTCCGCCAAGTGTCCCCACGTATCCTTCCCCTGTCCACACAACACACACCTTCCATATTCTTCCCCCATCCATACTTTCCTTCCTCTCTCCTCCGATCCACACCTTGCCCTTGCCACAATCACCCTATCCTCTCTACCCCATCCCTTCTCTATCAAATACTTCGGCACTCTTCCATACACCTGCCACCTCCCATACATATCATTATACTCACTTCTCTTAATACGCCCTTGCCTTTCTTGCCCTTCCACCTCCTTCCCTTTCCCCCTCACTCACTCATCCACCTTCACCCCATTTCCTAGCCATTCCATTACCTTCGCCTCCGACAGTCCTACCCTCTCATACATTTTCCTCCTCTCCCCCCTCCATCTACCCTCACCCCCACACACACTCGTCACCCATACATCCTTCACCAATCTCTCTTCCTCCATTTCCCACAATCTCATCTCGTACCTCACCACCCTCACCATTGCCTCCCACTCTAGCCTCTCTCTGTTCGTCTCCTGAAGCACTATGTAGCTGGGCGTGGACCTCTCCACCCCAACATGCGCTTCAGGAACCACATCTGCTCCCTCTCTATCAGCTCGTACCCTTTCGTCCCACACACTTCCACTCCATACATTAGCACCGATCTCACACACGCATCCCATATTTTACACGCAACCGTCATATTGTTCCCCATCCACTTCCCCCACGCCTTACTCTGCACCCACCTCACATGCTCCTCATACCCTCCCGTTCCTTTAAACCAAAACCCTAAATACTTGAAAGTTTTAACCCTCTCAATAACTACCCCCTTCCACTCCAATTCTTTCACCTTCCCCTCTCTCCCTTTATTTCTAAACTTCACCCACTTCGTTTTCACTACATTCACATTCATTCCTCTTCTATCCATAAACCTCTCCACTCTCTTCAACATCTCTTTCATCCCTTCATACTCTCTTGCCACTAACACAACGTCATCCGCATATGCCAACATCCATACTTTACTTTTACCCATCACCACTCCCCCTGCCTGCCCTTTCCTCATCACCTCTTCCAATTCACTCACATATACATTAAAGAGCATCGGGCTCAGCGGGCACCCCTGCCTCAAACCCTCCCACGTTCTAAAACACCCCGACACCTCCTTCCCCACTTTCGCCACCACCCATGTCTCCTCATACACTCTCCTCACCCACTCCACCATCCCCTCACTCAGTCCTCTCCTTCTCAAGCACTCTATCAAACTCCCCCTCGGCACCGAGTCATACGCTGCCTTCAGATCCATAAATACCGCATACACACATCCTTTCTCTTCCATCACTCTCTCCACCATTCGCGCCAGGGTAAAAACCTGCTCCCTCGTCCCCCTCCCCCTTCTAAACCCCCCCTGCGTCTCCGGTAGTATCCCCTTTTCCTCCACCTCCACCTCCATGCGATTCCTCACAATCATCATCGCCAGCTTATATCCAATGCATAAGTTTATAATAATAGGTAAATAATTTATTACAATTAATTAATTTTGATTAATAATGAAAATCTGTCATATTTCTTAACCCCTTTATATTTTAAGGTATAATGATAGTATTTAAATAAATGTATAAGCAATAAATAAAATGCTAAGCTTATATCTCCTTTTCTAGCACATTTTCCATGATTAACGATTTATTAACTAAATGTTGGAGCAAACTTTACTTTACTAATCAGTCATTTTAATCGAGCGGGGTGGAAACGGGCCATAATATTTATCATATTTTAAATAATTTATTTATTCATGCACCTTATTTATTCTATTTGTAGCAACTGATTGTAAAGATCGATGGAAAAATATTAGAGGGAGATATGTCAAATGTAAAAATCAAAAGAAGCTATCATCTGGATCCCGGACTAAAGACTATTACTTAACTCCCCACCTTATTTTCTTGGATGCTTTTCTAAAATCCCGCCAGAGCAAATGCAACATGATAAAAGAAACAGTACTAAATAAGCAAGAACATAGCGTAGATGAGGAAGAGGATGTAAGTGAAGAAAATGAATCTGAAATATACAATTCCCCGGCAGCATCTCCTCTTCCTCAACAACATTCTGTGAATCTGCCGCCACCATGTTCTAGCGACGATGCTTATAGAAAAAAAAAGAAGAGTACGACATCACTGTCCGATGTACACGAACAGGCATTTAAATATTTTGAGAAAAAACAAAAAATTCTCGAAGGAACCAACCCTAGAGGTACCACTGATCCAGACATGGCGTTTTTACAGAGTCTATTGCCTGATATGAAATGCATGGACAAATCAACTAAGAGAAAATTCAAAATGGGCATATTAAAACTGGCCGATCAACTTTTAGATCCGTTGAATTCTGATTGCCCATCCTCGCAGTCTGGATCTGAATATGACCCACATCGTCCGTTTTCAAGCGTTACAAATAATATCGGTACTGATAGTGATAAATATATAGATATGTCTGAAAAGAAATGTGAATTTATGACATTCGAAACTTTATAAAATATTCAGAAAAGTTTGTTAAAAATTTATGAAATTATTAAATAAATAAATGTATTTATATTTTGAAATCAATAAAATTTAATAGCTTACCTTAATGCTATCAACGGCCACTCTCCTCTGGACCAATAGCTTCTCTGTAATGTGTCCCAAAAAACCAACACCACTGCCAATATTTATTAAATTAATTTACATTGATTTAATAAATATGAAAATTCATTTAAAAAATGTTTGTTTACATTTTTACTGAGCCTTCACTCTGAACAAATCATCGGCCAGAGAACGATGATTCTTTTATCAAAAGTTAGTAAGGGGTCCATATGTTTCATCGTTCCTCTTTAATGTACACTTTGGGTTAAACAAAAATGAAAGGCATTTTACACTTATCACTTTGAATGGTTAAAATTTGAAATAGCAAGTGGTCTTATTTTCTTTAGATTAAGTGTACTTTTTAAGTTAATTAATTTTAATATAAATAATGTAACGAAATAAATACCCTCTGATTATGAATGATTGAGTATTAAAAAAAACAAATGGTGATTTATTCAACAAAATAACTATAATTTGTCAATCAAATATTACTTCTTACAATTGATTTTTTGTTTAAAATACAGCTTGCTCACGAAATGCATCATATTATTTCCTATAGACTATTTTCCAGTGTAAACGATTAACTATATACAATAACAACTTACAGCTATGTAAATTTAATAATAATAATAATATATTCAGTCCATTCCCAACAATGTAATGGATTCTTTCTGCATCTCGTCCTCTTCTTCATCCTCCTCCTTTGAACAAAATAAATGATTACACAATTTGATCAAAACATTTAAATACAAAAATATTTAAGCCTGTTTGCATCTTTTTTTTTTTATAAGGTTTTTTCTAAGTTAGAATAAAGGCTGGTATTCGAGTAGTCGAATATTGAAATATGTATATTTCAATCACCAAATTATTCACATATTTAAATATTTGAATTTGTTTGTTTACTGCTAAAAATATTGTTTTTGCTCTTTCAGGACGGCTTTTATATACAAAAAATTAATATTTTGAACCCCCCATTCCGCCCCCTGGCTACGGCCTTGCTTTCGAATGAATAATTAAATACTTAAATTTGATGTATATTTTAAACCTCACTTAAAATCAGTGCTTTATACGCCTGGCGCATGAAGTAAAATTTCGAGTTTAGAAAAGCCTGAAATTTTACTTCATGCTTAATCAAGGAGTGGAAAACACTTGTTCGACAGCTATTAGAACCTTTAATGACAATACTAATTTCTTAAAGAACATGGGAAACAAACACAAATATTCGTTACTTTCATAAACTTTACAAGCTTTATTAATTATTTTGTTCATTTTTTTAAGTTAAGTTGTCTTTAAAACTTAAATAATGGTAATAGTTTTTTAACAAGGGTTTTCCATTCCTTGATTAAGCATGAAGTAAAATTTTAGGCTTTTTTAAACTCAAAATATTTACTTCATGCACCAGGCATGTAAAACACTGATTTAATATGAAGTTCAAAAACATACTCAGTTATTGTTAATTAACTACAAGATTAAAATAAAATAATAGTACATGTTTTGAATAATGTTAGGAATTTTTAAATTGAAGTATTGGAATATTAATGTATATTCAAATATTTGAATAATTAAAATATTCGAATAGGTCAATTTTAAAAATTTCTGGACTTAGAATATCGTTCAGATGAATTTTCACTTAACTGTGGGTTATGTAAATTAGTGGTGGGATTATTTGAATGAAAATAATCGATTTGTGCAATTATGAAAATAATTATTACTTACATCAAATCCGAAGCACGTTTCCATGTCGTGCGTAGACGATATTTTCTTTTCCTCCTCTTCTTCTTTCGCTATTCTCCTCGCCGACTCTAATGCTTTAATAACATCTTCGTCATTTAAATCTGAAAGGAACAACAATACTTGAATAATTGTAATTTTTTTTAGTTATAGTAATTTAAAGTCTATAAATCTAATATTATAATACAATGTAAAAATAATACTCCTCTATTATTTTTTATTTTTCACTCACCGTGTTCTTGCAGCATATTCTCATTCAAGATTTCCGCTTGTCCGCCGACAACCATAGTCTGCTCCTCCCCATCAGCCAACTGTATAACCTCCAAAACTACGTACTGCTGCCCATCCGAACCTTCAACGGCCATCATGTCCTCATCTTCGTCCTCCTCCTCCTCTTCTTCGGAATCGATGCCGGGCATAACTTCGACCTGTTGCCCGTCAATCATCTGGATCTTCTTCTGCCTGCCCAACTTTAGCGCCAACTGCTTCTCCTCCAGACAAGACTCGGGATCGTGTATCGCCATGTGCCTGATCAGGTTCCCCTTGTGCCGGAATGCCCTGCCGCACTCAGGACACTCGTGCGTCTTCTCTTTGGGCGGCGGCGGCACGTAAGCCGGGTTGTGGTACAGATTCTGGTGCCTCTTCAGCAGCTGTTTCTGTCTGAACGATTGATCGCACTGTGAACACTGATACGGTTTCTGGTCGGTGTGTATCAGCATGTGGGATTCCAGGTGACGGGCTGAGATGGAGGCGTAAGGACAGAGGTCGCACTTGAAACACTTTTCACCCTCATGGGTCTTGTTGTGCAGCTTGTAGCTGTAGCGGTCAGGGAATTGCTTCCCGCACCGTTTGCACTTCAGCGGTTTGTCCGATGTGTGGAGTTTTTGGACGTGGATGCGGAGGTCGGTTTTGCGGCCGCATGTCGTAGGGCACAGTTCACATTGGAATACAGGCTTGTCAATCACTGAGGAAATGATTTATTTTGAATAAGTTTCTTATCTTCCACGTGGTGAAATAAATGTAACTATGATTTTTAAAAGAAAACACTCGATAAAATTTCACTAACATTTTGTTTTTTATTTTAACTAGTTTTGAGTCGACTTTGAGTCATTCTCAAGGAATACAGAGAAAATTACATTTTTTAGAAACATTATATACAAGAGGAAAGGTAAATTTTAATTTTATGGTTCACTATTGGTTTTCCTTGTTTTATTGATTTCTGGATTTCCAGCCCCTTGCGATAGTTTAGATCCTGGGTCTCCAAACTATCTTCTTCGCGGGCCACAAATACAATTCTACATAATAAAGTCGGCCAAGATCCGATTAATTTTATAAAATTATGAAAAATTTAAGGAACAATTGTTACAATATTTCAAAATATGACATTTACAAAAAAAATTACAAACAATCGCGGACCGGATTCATGCAAGTCGCGGGCTGGATTTGGCCCGCTGGCCGTAGTTTGGAGACCACTGGTTTAGATCATCAATTCTCAACCGCCATATGACACCCCAGGGAGCCACAGCGGATTTCTTACGCGCCCCAGAAAAATTATATAAATGATCTGCATATGAGAAAGTCTAGGGGAGAACACTCCCGATTTTTTTAAATAAATATTATTCAATTCGAAAATGTAGTATTCTTCTTACACGTGAGAAGGGGACAAATATTTTGTTCTGGGGGCTACAAGTAAAAAAGGTTAAGTAACACTGGTTTAGATGACGTCCTTTATTGCACGAGTATAATATATTTAAACTAGTTGGAATAAAAAACTAAATTATTAATGACATATAACAAAGTTTTTAAAAATCGATGAGTTTTGTCATTAACAAGTCATTAAAATGATGCAACTTTACTTTGTCGATTCTTTCCAAAATTACATCATTTCAGTCAGAAAAGTCATTGATGACAAGATGCATTGGTGTTTGGAATCAACAATATAAAGCGTTTTTTTTTCTTCACGGTTCAAGCTATGAAACCACATTTGTTAATTAACAACAATAAAGTTATAGCAAATCACTTACCATTGTGGGTGAGTTTGTGCGCCTTTAGACTATTGGACTGTGTGAACCTGGCCTGGCAGACATCACACTCGTACGGCTTCTCGCCTGTGTGGATCCGCAGGTGCCGCTTTAGTTTGAATGTGTCGGGGCTGGCATAGGTGCAGTGGGGGCACTGGTACGGACGCTCTCCCGTGTGACACCGGATGTGGCGTTTCAGCTTGGACAGCTCGACACTGGCGTAGTCACATTCATGGCACTTGTGCGGCTTCTCATGCGTGTGCTTGTACCTCACGTGACGAACAAGTTCACCTAGATACGGAGAAATATTACGAAATTTTACTTCAATACTTAATCAAGGATTGAAAACACATACTAGAAGCTTCAAATTGAAAGCTTTTTATAAAAACAAAAAAAGGCCTGAAGATGCAAAATCACTTACCAGATGTAGTAAAAGCGGCCTCGCAATACTTGCACAGGTGCGGCTTGGTTCCAGTGTGTGTGTTAACGTGGTTCTGCAGCGACGCGAGCGTCTTGAATCCCCGCTCGCAGACCGAGCACTTGTGGGGCCTCTCCTCTGAATGGGACTTCATGTGCCGCGACAGCAGGTAACGCTTGGGGCTAGTGTAGTTGCAATAGTTGCACATGTGCGCTTGTGTTACCACCTGAGATTTCCTGGGGAAGATCTTGACAATCTTGGACTTGTCGTCCTCTGCTTCGGAGTCTATCATCGTCGCCTCCTCAGCCTCATCGAAATCATAGACTAAAGAAGAAGAATTGAGATGATTTTTCATTTCTATTGCAATGAATTGTAAAAGATCTCCAATGATATTTTCAATACCTAATTTATAGGTTGATTAATAATTTAATAAAAATGTTAGGATACTTTCAAATTTATACAGTTTTCTTTTAAGTATACATATCTCAATATATTATATATGCTGTAATTAAACGAGTGTTTTAAACTCCCAGATTAAGCATGAAGTGAAATTTTGAGTTTAGAAAAGCCTGAAAATTTGGTTTGGTCGCGTAGCGGAGCAACCAAACCAAATTTTTAGGCTTTTCTAAACTCGAAATTTTACTTCATGCACCACACATATACAACACTAAAATATTGTGAAATTAAAAATAGACTGCTAGATCAGCATTCAAAATACACTGCTAAAGCAGGATTCAAAATATACTGCTAAGTGAGCTACGCGACCAAACCAAATTTTCAGGCTCGTTAAAACTCGAAATTTTACTTCATGCTTAATCTGGGAGTGGAAAATACTTGTTTAAAGCTTGAAATCGATCTTGTAAAAACAAATGTTGGAAAATTTACAGCGTATGCATATGTATAATTAAAAGAAAAAAACTCTGTATTGTAAAAAAGCTACAATTGTTTTACCACTCTGTGGCATCGTCACGTGCTAAAGTTTATGTCTTTTTTTTTGTTCTTACCTGCCATATCTTGATCGCCGTCTGTCTGTTCCCCTTCCTTGTCATCAGGCTGCTGCACAATAAGCACATAACTCAACTCATTCGAACTCCCATCAGCCCCAGCCGGCACTACAGTAATTCTTTGGAAATTTCCTCCTTCCGTTTGTTTCTGAATGTTAAATAAATAATATTAAACCTCAAACACAAAATCAATTCTTTTTGCGTAATCAAATATAAAGGTATAAAAACTTACATCGCCTTGAGTTTCTTCGTCATCATTATCCTGATTGATGATAAATTCTTGCTCTTGTTCATCGTCGTTCAAACCAGGCATGACTGTCATGACAGGTTGGGTGTCACCTTTAGCTTGGTAATAATAATGACCGGCTTGGTCTACGAAGTACGTGCCTTCCTCTGCTTCGCCATCACCGTCTATTTCTAATTGAAGTAATAGCAAATATTATACAATATTTCACATTTCTAACAGAGAGATTAATATAAGCAAAACATTTTTGCGTGCACAAGGCTCGAAACGGCTGATTTAAATATTATAGCATTCCAATATTTGTGAGATTGTATTTTAAACTATGTTTACATTTTATTCTTACCGCAGTAGTCTTGTTTTTTTTTCTCCTTATATTGGCATTTTGTATTTTTGATAGTAATGATAACCTATAATTTTAATAAAACCTACAATCGTAATATTCAATATATGTGAATGAGGGATATTATAAAATGCAATATTGCACTACACACAACCAAAACAATGAAATGACATAACCAAATTGTCAGTAACTTTTTTACTACCAAATGTCACCCTATCAAAGCTTACTGCGGTGAAAATAAAATGTGAACAGAGTTTGTATGTATGTGCTATACAGTGTGTACAATCCCTAATTATCATATAATGCACTAATAAAACAAAGAGGTGTTAATTTAATCGTTTATCGACACCTTTTTTTTTTTAACCTCATCACTATGAAAAAGTTGTTATAAAACAAATCTAAGATCTGCCAAAAATTGTAAATAAAACTGGACGTAAACGTAGACTCAAAGTAATTCCACGATTCACTAAACCACATTCTACTCTCAACTGTAAAATCTCAGAACTGATCGTTTGACCCGTTAGCATTAATAGCGGGGTACCTAATGTTTGTAAAAGTGGACCTAAGCTTATATTTTTATTGAAATTCATTGCGAATGTGTGCCAAGGCTTATATAAAAAAATCAGATGTGCGGACATAACTAACCTGTAACAGTTTGTATAGTTCCATCGGCTCCCTCGATTTCCTTCTGGAATCCTTCTAAGTACGATTGGATTTCTGTCACGTTTTCCGAAGGTTCCACTCCCTCCAGCTTGATCTGTGAAGAGGTGAACTGTGCGGCCATGTTGCCGCTCTCTGTAATTTACCCTATAAGCAAAAACCGTTAGGAAATAATTACAATTAAGAGTAGTTAGTAGGTAAACATACTAAAAGTTTACCCTTGAGAGGAGAGCTAAAGGCGAGAGGGGCGTCAAAAGATCCCATTTTTTGGTTTTTCGCTTATATCTCGGAAATGGTGGATGTAAAAAAAAATGTCTTAAATAAAAATAGCAGATAATTAAATTTCCTATAAAATTGTCTCCATACATATTTGTTGAATTCCCTACGGTTTCCGAGATATAAGTTTTTGAAAATTGATAATTAGCAGCTAACGAGCAAATGGGTAGGAGGGGAGACAGAGTTAACGTTTAGTTATCTATGTCAGTTTCAGCCCACTTCAAACATTCGTGAGTAACAGGCTCTCAACATACTCAATCTAGATGAACATCGAAATTGAGCAGACATGTTACAAATTCTATAACTTTTGATTTGTTGAAGATAAAGTAGCAAAAGTTATATCAAATTGAAGGATTTAATGTTTGCTATTGTTTTAATTTAATGAGGTTAGTAAAGTGTTTCAAATGTAATATTGTTTATCTGTATTTTCTTAAATGTTAATCAACTTGTACATGCTTTTAGAGTTCAGCCATTCCATAAATAAGTGCACACTCTTTGGGGGTACATCAGGGATTTTAGCGTATTTCACATATATTATAAAGGCTATCAAGATATGGCTTTTGGTTGTTACTAGAGGTTAAAAAATTTATTGTGTCAAAAGTTATAATATAAACTTTTATTTTGAACTCAAAAATATTGTAAACCGTTACCGATACAAAAATAGTTATTCCATACTTTTGTGTGCTTAAATGTTTAAAATGCATTTTTTTCAAATCGAAAAAACTTTATTTAGATAGATTTTTTTAAATAAATAAAATATAATCAAATACTCATGTTTTAATTTTCTTTAAAAAAAATATATTTTATACCCTGATCCTTCCTAAGAATTTTTCGGTTTTCAAAAGAATGGGCACTTTAAAACTTTAAATGCAGAAATCTGTATAATTAATAAACGATATAGATATTAAAATTTACGAACAAGAATAATTATCAAGAAGTTGATATACATCAATAAATATCGATATATGAGTCGCCTATTTCCAAAAACCCCTAAATCCATGATTTTCAAATGGATTTAGGGGTTTTTGAAAATAGGCAACTCATATATCCGATACTTTGATATTCATATCATAATATTTTTGAACCCTAGGGTTTGGTGTAATTGGCCCTTAATTATTGATTAAATGGTGGTGCAATACAATTATATGGAAATCGATGATTAAATATTTAATCGACCAGGATGCAAACGGGCACTATTTGGGTAAAATATTTCCTACAAGCACACACGTCAAGTAATGACTTGACTACTTTGAGAATCATTTAACTGTCACGACAACTTCATTAACCTACTTAATTATTCTACTATTGTGTGTGTTTGAGTATATTTAACACATAAAAGTAGATTAGGATATTAAGAACTGTATACCTCTTTATAATTTCCCAAATTTCTAAACAAAATACATACATTCGATAAGCAGGAAAAAGTATAACTACATCCTCGTATTTTCCTCGCACAAATACTTGTACTTCAAGGGGGTCGGAAGCTAATGCGCATTTCCACATTAACATCATACATGTTACGTGCATCGCAGGGAGAGGACGCGGCCCCATTCGTTTTCCACTCAACGCACATTACAACTCACTTATAACAACAATCCCTACAACGTACCCGCGTGATTTTTCCCGTGTTGTGTGTAGGCCGTGTGGATCTCGCAACGGACGCCATTTTCACGTTCCGTAAAAAACGATCAAAACAATTAAAGGGGCTCGTTTTAGAAGAGCCTCCCTGAGCGTCGTTTTTGCTAACCGCGGATATTACTTGACAAAATCAGATGTAGGGGGCATTTCAACAACGTAAATTTCTAGAAATTAGCACCGCTGGCGCTGTCATCAATATGGAAGAACCGGACGGGGGATCGGGACGGTCGCGGAGACAAACACCTCAAAATTCGCTGTAAAACCGCGTCGCAACCCGTTCAAAACCCACGCCAAATCAATCCACGTAAGTTTTTCAATCGATTACGAGTAGAAAAGGGGCCCGTGTCGTTATTTCACGGGGTAAATATCGGTTGATAGTAACGTACCTTTGTAACTCCGAGAATGTCCGTGAGGGCGTTTATCAAAAATATGGCAGCCGCAGCGTCTGTCTGAAGGGATCAGAGATGGCGATGGTCGAGGACGGTCGAGGCTCTGGGTGGAAACGCGCGCGCTGACGCTGCGCACAAGCCCCCGCGCGCACTCACACATATGCGCGCTTTCCTTCCTCTACTCTTGTAACCGTTTTTTTCGATCGGATCGGCTGGAATTACGTGAATACATTTTATCGCCATGACAGCACCCACCTGATACATTCAGATAAAACAATGATTGTGTTTGCTAACAAACAAATCAATAAACATTGTTCTATTCAGTGGCGTAGCTCGTTTCTAATAAATCCAAAAAACGAGATCAACAAATTCAAATATTTCTCGTTTTTTTTTCGATTGCCAAAAACTATGACAATTACACTTTATTAAACTGTGTATCCTACTTCAGCAAACCCTGCTTCAAACGAATGAGAGATCCCACTCTCATCTTTCATCTGTTTGAAGCAGGGTAAATGGAAGAAAAGTTTCTCATTATAAATAGATTAATGAAAATTAACCAACCAAACAAGATCACCACTTTACTTTTATTCAACTTGATCTATTTTAAGTTAAATAAATGACATTCTAATCAAATTCCAATCGGCTTGACGCGTCAGGATTTTAACAATTAATTTAGAAACAAATTAATTGTTTAGTGGAGCCACACAAACAAACCTCAACAATAGTAATGTAAAATATGAAGGATTATATGCGAATGCTAAAAAATATGAAAAAATGGTGTTTAAACTACATTAAACTACGTGCAATTTGTCAAGAGAATGCTCACCTTTAAAATTGGAGGGAATTTTTTCATAAAAATGTAACCTCAAAACATAGCGATAGTAGGTAGATGCACACTTCGCGTGTAAGTGCTACCAACATACAGTAAGCTCTCAAAAGTGTTGCCAATGTGAATAAAAAAATCAATAGAATCATTTAGAGAGATACGCAATTTCATTATAATTCAGTAGCGGCGCAGCCAGAATTTTGTCTTTAAATATAAAGTTTTCAAATCAAATACGATCAAGTTTTTAGAGTGGTTAAAATGTTTCTAAATTAGTGAAATTATGCAATTACTATATTTACTTGAAACATTTTATATCCCAATGCAAATTCTACTACTGTTAGAGAAAACAAAAGTGGTTATGGAAAAATAAATCAATTTGCACATCAAAACCAGATGGGAAAAATGACAAATGCACAAGTAAATAAAAAAATAAGTATTTTGACATTGTTTTTTATTGTTATACACATTTATTAAATGATTTTTTTATAATAAAAACAATTGAATATAATAGGAGAGCTATTAAAAATGTTAAAAATAAATACACATAGATTAGCAAGATTAATCCTTCGAATGGCTCGCAATGGAATTATCTGATTGATCTCTATCCTTCAAATCAGTCTCCAAATCGATCACCGCTGCAGACACCTGGTACAACCTACCAAAAACATCCCCCAAGTCGCCTTCTTGATTCGTCATCACGAAACAATCTAAATCATCAACAAATAAAGATTAAAAGTATAGTTCTTTCTATATCTATTTAACACGTTTACTGCCAACTAACAACGAGATATCTCGTAGGTTGTTTACGTGAATCGTGTAAAAGTCTGCGGTACTCAACTTAGTCAACGTGTTAAAGTGAGTGGGTCGTTTTGTGTCCCTCCACTGCGACCGCTATTGTGGCTTCTTATCAGGCGCGGGTCGTGGCCAATTTCAGGCGAGGCAAATAATCCAAGGTGCAAAAAGTGAGGTTGAATTCTCTTCGTGTACATGTCATTATTCAATGCCCGTTACGCATAGAACATGGCTATTATCAGATAATTCTTACGGGTAAATCATGCCACCTTTTAATAACGAGAAAGGTGTTGCCTCACCTAAAGAGAGGTCACGGGCCGTGCCTGCTACTTACAATATTGTATTTTTACATTACCTGGTTTCTCCTGTACGAGTCGTTTGCAGTAAATATTCAAAATGAGATCGATGTCGTCTTCGGCGTCGTTGCACTCCCTTTCGCTGCAAAGATGGCCGCGGTTGTGTTTCATGAAAGAAATTGCTGCAGACCATTTTTCACCAGTTATGTACTCATATAGAGTGGTTTCTAATTCTTCAACGTTGGTTGGGGCGGGGGAAGCCGCCCCCGAAGAGACCGGAGTCGGCGTACCGCCATCGGCTTCGGTGTCTTCGATGGCTCTGTTCAACGCGCTTCGGATCAATAGAATTTCCTGGGTGCTGTCTTTAAACTGAAATCAATTAATTTTTAAGACAGTATTTTGGGGACCCCGGTGGGGTAGTGGGTAGAGGCCCTGCCCTTAATATTAATTACTTACCTGTGAACTCTTCAAAGTTGTAAACAAAGTCGAAATCATCTTATTAGCCGCCTCGATCAGCAGCAATAGCTGGAAATGCAATTTATACAGCGCCCGAGCCAAATCTAACAGGTAATCCTCGTTCCGCGCATCCGCGCTCTGTCCGCTCAGTAACTCCAATTTTAGACTCGTTTTCACCGCATCAGAAAACTAAAA
Organism: Philonthus cognatus; assembly: GCA_932526585.2. Taxonomy (NCBI): domain Eukaryota; kingdom Metazoa; phylum Arthropoda; class Insecta; order Coleoptera; family Staphylinidae; genus Philonthus; species Philonthus cognatus. Next base: position 46,162,963 of record OW052244.1, read on the forward strand.
ACACGCATTTTTTCTGCAAAATCCACACACTGTAAGTACGTTTCGTTTACTTACCATCGTCGCTTGTTCTCGTTTATCACAGAAAGTCTCCAGATGTTCTTGCACCTCGAGCATGCCATAACGCAGGCTCTCCAACAACCTGCCGCTGTTCAAAGTTTGCGAATTGAACCAGATAAAGTGCACCGGGAGTATCCGCAAGTTCACAATGTCGATCATTGATGTTAATCGCGAACAGATAAGTTTCACTATGGCGGTGTTTGAAGATTGGAATAAGTACCCGCAGGATTCGCGGGTTACTACGATTGTTGAGTTTGATAGACTCTGAAAATAATTGAAATATTTTAGATTTCGCAGGGGGTTTGTCAGAAATAATTTACCCTAATCAGTTTTTGCAGTTGGTGGAAAACCAGCAGAGTGTTTCCGGCCGTTTGGGATAAATTATTCTGTACGTAACCCGTCCATGTTTCCAGAGTGTCACTTCTTGTCATCCGGGGGATGTTCATCAAAACGGACATGTTCGGAGATGCGTTGCACGGGGTCACGTCACCTAGGTCTCCAGCACTTGATCCGCTAGAATAACAAATGTTTTGAGTTGATTGTGGTCATTTTTGAAAAATGATGCGTGTTTGTCGTCACGGTACAGCAAAATATTTTTATTGTTCTTAATATTTAATTAATAAAGAACCTACTATTAAGGACAAATCATAATATTTTAATATAAACAATATTTGTTCTAAAGACTTTAAGAACTGACAATACACTGCTAACAACTGTGGTTAGAAGAAAAAACGTCTTACTATAAAATGTACCTTGTATCTGAACGTGCACTGGAATTCTTCCTTGTCCTAGTTAAACTTAACGAAGTTGGCGTAAATATCGTGCTACCATTATTGGAGCTGTTCTCAAATTCTGGAGCCACCGCGATTTCGTCTAACGGTGACTCTGAACCGATTTCGTCATCAGATGATTCTTCATTTACAACTCGCTATATAAAAAAAAACAAGATATTAAAAAAAACAATAAAGATATTAAAAAAAAACTACTAAATCCACTAATGGTTTTATTTAAATTACATTATGATATTTATAATTTAAACTGAGTTAAACACGTTAAAGTGGTTTATCACTGAACTCGAGGTTAAAGTTATATTAGAATAATAGGAACTGTCATTTCGAACTTGAGTTAAGAGATGAACCAGTTTAACGTTTTCTGGCGCAACTGGGCCTAAGTAAAACTTGGTTTACGCTACCAAATGAACAATAGTTCTTAGGAGAATATTTGCAATTAATAATAATCACGTGACTTCTTACCTTTCGTATAGTTAAAACCGGAGTTTGTTCGCTGATGCTATCCTCCAATTGCTTTAGACTCGGAGGTTCTTCTTCTCCTTCGCTTAATGGCCGCCTCCTCACACCCCAATTGAAGTTATCAGTGCTCTCACCCTAAATAAAAATAAAACAGATCATACGGACTGGTTGAACTTTGCCTGCTCTATATTGTATAGTTCTCCTTTGAATTTTTTTGAAATTTTGAATAAAGACAATTTATTATTATTATTATATATCCAAAATATCGTAAAACACACAATATTGTACAATCGCTATTTTTTTAGTTTGTTTGTTCAACTTACTTCGATGCTTTCACTCTCGTACTCCAAAAAGTCGAAATCCTTAAACACTCCGAAATCAGTCGTGGCATCATCTCTTCTCGAACCTCCACTGAGATCGTTATTTCCCGCTGACACTTCTTCGGTGCTCGAAGCCATGCTCGATTGTCTTTCCAGAATATCAGAACTCTGGCTGAATATCACCTAAATAAACGCACACAGAAAAAACGCGGTTAATAAGAACAAAATATACTTAATTTAAAGGGGGTTCAAAAACGTCTACACTTGTAGTTGACTGTGAATAGTTTAAGGTATGACATCACTGAGACAGAAAACATCTGATGTAATTGTAAAGAATTTTTTTGTTTGTTCAATTTTGTATACGCTATATACAGGGTCCGGCAGCGTTACCTGACGGTGAGGGTTGGCCTGGGCACATTCTCCTGATGTGGAAGTTTAGTTACAATGGACATTTGGACCGCTGAACACCATGCGTTCGCCGTCGAGGCGTTTTTTCGTAATAACGATTCAGTGATCCTAACACGGCGGAATTTTCGTTTACATTTTAATGTTCCTACTCGCGGGTGGACTACATCAAGGAACACCATTTTGTTATAGGTTCGGAATTTTCGGAACCACAACGAGAAGAGGAAGTCTCCCAGAACGGTAAGGATCCCCGCAAACATCGAGGCGGTACGAGCTGCGTTTGAACGGAGCCCCCAGCGGTCCGCTATTCGTCACGCTCAAGCTCTTCGAGTGTCTGACAGAAGTGTTCGCCGAATTCTCCGTCAAGACTTGAACTTTTACCCGTATAGAATCGCTGTTGTCCAAGAGTTACTAGAGGAAGATTTTCCAATAAGAGTGCAGTTCGCACAAACCATGTTGCGAATGATAAATGAGGATCCAGGGATGATTTTCTGACTTCTGATGAACCTCATTTCCATTTAAATGGTTGTGTAAATAAGCAGAACTTCCTTTACTGGGCACCAAATAATCCTCAAGAGATTTATTAACTACTAACTAACTTTACCACCGGACTTCAGCTGTGCATCGAAAACGGAGGCCGTCATTTACCTGATGTTATTTTCGCTACTTGAGGTTTTTTCAAAGTTTTTGTATACGTTATCTTCCTGTTTACAAACAATTTTTTTTTCAATAAAATATCTTGAAAATTGATTGAGTTGTGCTATTTTAAAAACCGTCAGGTAATGCTGCCGGACCCTGTACAATAACCTCAAAACATACATAAATTATAATAATTTTCAATTTGATTGATAGATGACATTTATTGACATAACTAGTTTATTCAAAAAGAATATAGCAGCACAGGACAAATTACATGTGAAAAAATTGCAAATGTAACTTGATGAAAATCATTTTGTTCCACACTGTACTTATTACTGTCAAATATGACAGGTTTGTTGATATAAACGAATTTGAAGGGTAATTACAATTAATAAAACAATATTAAATTAATTATTCTGTTATTAGGATTTGTGAAGAGAACTTGTTTAAGAATTATACTTATAAAAAAATATACAGGGCATATCATTGACAAACATAAGTACTCATATTTTCCAAAAAATTGGTAGACTATGGATAAAATGGTTTGTTCCATTTTGTAGATCACGTTGCGTATATTAAATTTCATACTAAACTTTTTGTATTTTTAATATTTTAGCAGGTACAACCTAGACAGTGAAAAATCAGCCACCTTGTATACAAGACACGACATATTCACAGCCTACTTTAAATGTACTAATTATGAACACCCTTACTTTACTTTACTATAGGTTATAATATAATTTCAAATAATTGAATTTACTTTCCCTCTATCTTCAATAATAATAAGTGATAGTAAGTTTGTTGATATTCCATTTTTTTATTTATTTAAGTACATAAACTATGTCAACTATTGTGCTTGGTGCAGACGGAAAGTGGTGTGTTGTGCTGTACTATTTTTTTTTGTGAAACATGCATCGTTAAAAAAATGTAAAGAATACAAAATTATATTAAGAAAGTAATGCGGGAGCATGCTTAAAATTCTAATTATAATAAAAATGGTTCTAATTGAAAAACAGAAACTTAATTAAAGGCGTGGCTTTGTTTGTGCGACTTCTAATTCTAATAGAAATGGTTCTAGTAAATAACAAAACACAATTAAAGGCGTGTTTTTATTTGTGCGACTGGACGCAACGACTGATTACTCTGTAGTTATCGTTTTATCAATGTTATTGTCTTTTGTAAATCGCTGCGTCAGTCGGAGTGGCTGCAATAAACACCGATTTTGAGTGATTAGAAGATATTTGTCAGAAAAAAAACAGACCGAAAATAAACTTTTGAGTCAATGGGCCCGTTCATCAAAGACAACAGTTGGGAGTTTACTGCCAACTGTTAGGGAATTCTTTGATGACCGGACTGTTCTCGTAAATGTGTTTGTAATTTTTGCAATCATACAAAATAGACCGATTGGTGTTGACGGGTTGAAGTTTTCAAAATGGCCGAGTACCGTGCATCAGATACCAACATGCATCACAAACAAATCCAAACATGTTGAATGTTGAACATTTTGATGAACGGGTCCAATGTATCGTTATATTTTGTTGTACACAACCAAATTTCATAAAAGGCTGCGCATTGCGACTAGACGCTGCGACCGACGCATGCGATCTGTCACCATGTTCAGTCGCACTAGCGAGACCACGCCTTAACTTTGCTCTAATGGATATTCAAAGCAAACTTAGGTTAAGTGAAGGGATAATTTATTAATCATTAATTTGTAATTGACCGGTTTAATTCAGTTAAATATTATTTTAAGTAAGTTTAAATAATTAAGTTCGGTTTAGAGCTGAATAAATAATTCATTCTGTGTGATGTTTACTAATTAATGTGAGACATATTACCAATTAGTGCAATTAGTGCAAGTATTAATTTAGTTACCTATTGTGCAAATAAAAAATCTAATATCTATCTAAACATTCAACAACATAAAACTAAGAAAGTAATATTAATATATGTAATAAAATATAATTAATGTTTTGAATTACAAAGAAATATATAAAAATATGTATAAAAACAAAAACCTAATTAAATTAGCCACTAATGTAAAGAGGACAACAAATACTTCTACAGAAAAAAGAAGCAAAGCAAATCATTAGTTTTAGAGGAATGTAAGGGTACGAACAAGCCAAATCTACCTTACTGCGATACCTCAATGTCACGGTTTAGCTCGCTATATCGATGTAACCTCCTGGTAAAACAAATGTGTGCAGTAGCGAGCAAGATTTAAAAAAATATAAATATGTCACCAGCGATAAGAAAAAAACGACCGGTTCATATATTTTTATCACAAGATTGAAATTTTGTGAAACAAAATCGATTTACCGCTAATTTTTCCGGTTAATCACTATATTGTTGTTTTGTTACCGGTTGGAGGAGGAGCGAGCGACGATGACCAGTAATTCTTACTGTTCTACCTATTTAAAATAACGTTTTTTGCAAGATCGGAAAAGAGGAACAACATAAATACTGATAGAAATTTGAAAATTAATATAAATAACCGTTTTATAAATGTTTTACTAATTTTATAACTCCAAAAAGTTAAGTAATCTAACTGTTTTTTGGACATTTTTCGCATTACGCTTAACAATTTGTTCAGTTGGATTGGGATAAATGACAATATGTGAAGTTAGGTTAAGTTATATGTCACGCCGTGTAGTTAGGTTAACCCTTTCAGCCCTGGAATTTTTCTGGTGTGAAAAAAATGTTGTACACTGCATATTATTTATTACTATCTCAGATATACAGAGAGTTTTTCTTTTAAGTATACATATCTCAATATACTGTATAGGCTGTAAATTTTCAGATAGTCGTTGTTTTTACAAATATTGCAAATTGAACTTTCAAACGAGTGTTTTCCACTCCCAGATTAAGCATGAAGTAAAATTTCGAGTTTAGAAAAGCCTGAAAATTTGGTTTGGTCGCGTAGCGCGAAGCGCGGAGCGACCAAATCAAATTTTCAGGCTTTTCTAAACTCGAAATTTTACTTCATGCGCCACGCGTACTAAACACTGATGTGATGTAATGTTCAGAATACAGCTTTTTAGTATACTGCTTTAGTAGAATATTTTGAACTTCACCTAAAATCAGTGTTTTATACACGTGGCGCATGAAGTCAAATTTCAGTCTTTTCTAAACACGAAATTTGTCTTCATGCTTAATCTGGAAGTGGAAAAGAGTCCTTTAATACTTCAAATTAAAGTATTTTAAAAAACAAACGATTATCGGAAAAATTACAGCTCATGCATAGATGTATGTATATTTAAAAGAAAAATTTCGAGTATGTTTACGAAATTTTAGTGGTGGCAAATGCGACCGTCAGGGCTGAAAGGGTTAAGACGCGACTGTAGCCGCGCGATTGTAACGACTATAGTGCGGCGACTCGAGTCGTACTGGTACAGAGAGCAGTACAGTGGCGTAACTATAATGGCGCTAGAACCCGCATTGCGGGGGGCCCTAGAAAGCCGAAGGGCCCATACCAATGAGTTGAAGACAGGAAATAGAACAAACGGTCCGTGTTAAAACGTACTTCAAAAATGTATCTTTCATATCCCACATGGCACCAATTTGATTACCAACATATTCGTTAAATTATGTACATTTACTACTTACATGTTCTTAAACTGTTCTAATAATATACATATAATACATAACTACCTAACCTAGGAGTGGATATAATAAACAGGTATAAATCACCGTAATAATGCACTCAAAGTACTATGTGTCATATTACAAGCTTTTAATTAAGGGGAAACCTTTTAACCGAACCCTAATCTAAGCAAAAATAATACTACTTCGGCATAAATTTCAAATAATTCTAATTTATAATATGGTGTTTATTTCACACATTACAAAAAACATAAGTATGGCAACGCAGCGGTGACGGTGACTCGTTGCGAGTGTGCGCGCTGTGCTATTTGTACACGCAAACGTGCATTTGCGTATCTAGTTAGTTATATGATCTAAGCTTTTAACTTCTTTCGATTTCCTTTGAGATAACGCAGTTCCGATTTTAACACTTTTAAATGAGTTAATTCACTCTCGCCTTCTTTGGCGATCACACTTATTCTAAAGTTATTATTAATATCATTGTGATTCGAAACACCAACGCGATCGCCCTTCTGCTAGTGCTCTTTATTCGTGCGTGTGTGATTTTTGATAGTTCACTTTTCACTCGATTCGAGTAAATAATTAAGTAGTTACGTATAATCTATGGACAATTTTTAATAAGTAAGTGATAATTATACACAACCATACACTGCGTTAAAATGAATTGACCTGAGTTATTACGAGTGAAACGCATAAAAAAATCAAACCAATGTTTGATTTATACTTAAAACCACACTCTTTTCACTCAAGGGGCCTTATGTTTTATTTGCGCTTGGAGCTTCTCAAGTTCTAAATCCGCCACTGATTAAGTCAGGTAAGAAGAAACAACTATTTGAAAACGTGTCAAAGCAAAATTACAATTCAATTTCCCAATAGAAAAGAAAATGGAAAAGAAATCAAAAGGCCTTAGTGGTAGTGAAAAACGAAGGAGAAAGAGAGAGACGGAAGAAAGAATAGGAATGCTTCCTAAAATATCACATTTCTTTTCGCCAAAATTAAAACATGATAGTGCTGTTGAAAGTGCTTCAAGTACTACAAGATCTATAAGTGCTACAAGTACTTTTGAAGAGGATGACAATAAAAAATTATGATGATCCTGATCAATGAGAAAATACCACAACTTTGGTAGATGACAATTCTGCATCATCTTCATCTATGGTTCAACATTTTGAAGATGATGACATTTTTATAGAAACAGAACGACTAGGAACTTCAGCGTCTACACCTTCAGCAATAGAGCAATCGGAAAATATTGACGACTCTCTTAGTAAGATTTTAGAAAATTTAGTAAACAAGGATTTTCCAACCGATAAGGGTAATTTTAAGGAGATAATTTTAACCTATAGAATTAAGAAATTTATAATAAGTTCTGGATCATATAAACTTAAAGGACCGTTCAAACAAGATTCACTTCAAAACAACCGAAAATTTTCGGAAAATGTTTATTACAGTTCATATAAATTTGGTAAAACGCAACGCTTTTGGTTATGTTATTCATCAATTCTAGACGCCGCCTATTGTGAAGCATGCTGGCTTTTTTTAAATTCCCCACAAGATAGTTGGCGTACAGGGGTACGAGATTGGCAAGGCCTATCAAAAAAAATAAAGATTCACAGTTGTGCTTTGCATCATATTCAAGCTTGTGTTGTGTTTGAACATTGGAAGAAAAATAAAACCATAGACAATTTAAATGAAAGTAAAATTAGACAAGAGGCTTCATTTTGGAGAAGGGTTTCAGAAAGGCTATTTAATATAACGTTGAATTTGACAACAAATTCTATGTCATTTCGCGGGCACCGTGAAAAAATAGGGGAGGTATATAATGAAAATTTTTTAGCTCAAGTTGAACTGTTGGCTCAATATGACGACACAATGCGACAAGCTATCAATATGCCTAAGGGATCCATTAAGTACTTGAGCCCTTTAATTCAAAATGAAATTATTTGTTGGTTAGGAGGGTTGTTGAGGAAATCAATTATTTCGGAAGTAAATAATTCTCCATTTTTTTGTGCATAGTTGATACCACTCAGGATATTGCGAAGATTGACCAAATGAGCTTAGTTATAAGATATGTTTCAATTTCAAGAAATGAAAATTACGAGGCAAAAAAAATCTCCATTAACGAAGTTTTCATTGGATTTTATGCAGTCAGCGATCAAACAGCCCAGGGTTTAACAGATAATATATTAAAGATATTTGAGGCTAATGGAATCGATATTAAAAAATGTCGAGGACAGGGATACGATGGAGCAAGTGTTATGAGTGGAGTATACAATGGAGTGCAACAAAAAATACAATCCGTTAAAAAAAATGCTTCATTCATACACTGCGCCAGTCATAATTTAAACTTAGTTGTTAACGATGCAGTTTCAGGATGCAAACAAATTCAAACATTTTTCGGAATTTTACAGGATATTTATAATTTTTTTGGACTAAGCATTAAACGATGGGATTTACTTAGTAAATATCAGGCGATAAAGAAGTAACATTGAAAAAATTAAATCCAACTCGGTGGTCATCCAGAATTGAATCAATAACAGCTGTAAAGTTGCGATACTTAGACATAATCAAAATTTGTACTGATTTGACATTAAATACTACGAAACGAGAAGAACGTGACGAAGCTAAACGAATAATAAAAAAACGAACTAGTTTCGAATTTGTGTTCATTTGTGTAATTTTAAGTAAAGTGTTATTAGAAATTAATTACGCATCCAAAATTTTATAAAAACGCAACATAGACTTATATGAAGCAGTTTTAGCTTTAAATAAAACGAAAGACAATTTAAAAAAAGTAAGACCTGAATACATTTAATTAAAAAGCGAAGCCACAATAATTTGCAAAAAATGGGACATTGGACCAATATTTAAAAATAAACGAAAACTAAAGATCAAAACACAATTTGACGACCTTATCAGTGATAATATTTTTTGTGATATGGATCAAAAATTTCGTACAAATGTATTTTTCACCATAATTGATACTATAAATACTCAATTAAATGCTAGGTTCAAAGGCATGGAACAAATTTATAATTTATTTGGCTTTATGGAACCGAAAAACTTTTTGTTAAGCTCAGATGAGGAAATTCTATGCGCCTCAACTAAGTTACAAAAAAAAAATATAGTGATGATTTGTCAACACGATTTCCCATGCAGCATATAAATGCCTTACCTTTTATCAAAAATGATATCACAGAGACAAATACAATAAGAGAATTAGCAGAGAAGCTTGTGGTAAAATACAATTATTTGGAGTCTGATTTCTCGGAAGTTAATACGGCATTACTGTTATTTTTAACAATACCAGTAACAGTAGCAGAGCCTGAGAGATCATTCTCCAAATTAAAAATAGTTAAGTCTTATTTGAGAAATAATATGACTGAAGATCGTTTAACTGATTTGGGGTTATTATCAATTAAAGCAAATAGAGCAAGGCAATTAGAAAGTGCAGCTGTGGAAGATTTTGCAAATAGAAAATCTAGAAAAATAAAAATTTAACATATTTTTTTCTTTTTTTTTTTAGTAGCCAACTTAAATTTAATTATTATGTCTGACGTTTTATATGTCATTTCCTGAAGTGTGTAGCCAACTTAAATTTAATTATTATGTCTGACGTTTTATATGTCATTTCCTGAAGTGTGTAGCCAACTTAAATTTAATTATTATGTCTGACTTTTTATATGTCATTTCCTGAAGTGTGTAGAAAATGCAGCTGTGGAAGATTTTGCAAATAGAAAATCTAGAAAAATAAAAATTTAACATGTTTTTTTTTCTTTTTTTTTTTTTAGTAATAAAGATGTATGTATATGTTGCAGATGTACTTATATATTTTTAAACTACATTTTTAATAAAGAAAACAAATAACTATTAACTTTGTTTTTTAGTTTAGATTTTTTGGGCTCTAATAATTATTTTGCGGGGGGGGGGGGGCACGAAATGTAGTTACGCCTCTGGAGAAGTATAGTCGTAAGAGCCGCGCGGCTTTTAACATAAACTCAGTTTATTTCATCATTTTAAAGTTATTACATTGATAAAAAATATATTTCTTACAAGATATATCGTTTCTATCAAATTGGCGGTCTAATGAAGGCAAACCGAATAAAATTATGAAATAAAAACTTCTTTTTTAAAATTAAATAGACTTAGGTTAGTCTTTCATCTCTTATTTGATGTTTTGATTGATTGTATAATTAAAAATATGTTTTCTTATAATATATTTTCTCTAAAGATTATTATTCATAACGATCTCGTAGAAATTGAAGTAATAGTCGTTGCATAGGAATCCGACCAAGCCGTCTGGCCGTACGGCTTGGTCGGCCGTACGGCCAGAGTCGCGCGACTACAGTCGTTTCAGTCGTCGCTTAGGAATCCTACCTTTACAGCGGTAATAAGCGCTTACAACACGCGGGCGGTACCGGGATCAAACCCCGGTGCTGGCATTTCGGATGTGGTTTTTCTGCATCCTCCGTACAAGTTCATAACTTCTGGGACTTGTAGAAATACAGGTTAAGATGAGATACGGATTATTATTATTTTTTATACCAGGAGGTATTGCAGTACGGTAGATTTGGTATGTTCGTACCTAAGATTCAACTACCAATAAAAACATAAGAAAAAACTATCCTAGTCTGCGTTTCTTTTTGCGGTGAGTTGTTTGATAACAACAAACACAATAAAAACATCCTTCTTGTTATAAAGCAAAACAATAAATAAAAATATATCCTTTGGTTAAAATCCAAAGTGTCGTAAGTATTCAGATTCCTTTCGAAATACGTGGGTGTCTGGTGTTTAATCGTGATAATCAGCTGTTTTACAAAAATAACATTATCATCATCATCATATAGTGAGTATTAAAATATTTGCGAATGTGAAAAGTGTGTTACCTTGGAGTATATTGTACTAATGAAATCGTCCTACGCAGAAAGAGATACCCATCACAAACCGGCCACACAACAGAAACACATGAAGGGATTAATTTTTCGGCAAAATAAAACGAAATATTGCTTCAGGAATTAGTTATAAAAAATTAAATAAACATCCCCCATAGTTGGGTTTCAAAAAATAAAAGTAATGGTTATCATAACGTCTGATACAACGAAAATATCGGTCAAATAATATAGAAAGAATTTATTGTATACATAAACGTTTAATTTGAAACTTATAATGAGTGCTTTCACTCTTTGATTAAAATACAATTTGAAGTTTTTAACGAGTGTTTCCACTCCCTGACTAAGCATGAAGTTAAATTTCGAGTTTAAAAAAGCCTGAAAATTTGGTTTGGTCGCGTAGCGCGAAGCGACCAAACCAAATTTTCAGGCTTTTCTAAACTCGAAATTTTACTTCATGCGCCACGCGTATAAAACACTGATTTTAGTTAAAGTTCAAAATATTCTACTAAAGCAGTATGTTAAAAACGTGTATTCTAAACATCAGATTTAGTACGCCTAGCGCATGAAGTAAAATTTCGAGTTTAGAAAAGCCGGAAAAAAATTTTCAGGCTATTCTAAACTCGAAATTTTACTTCATGCTTAATCTGGGAGTGGAAAACACTCGTTTGAAATTTCAATTTGAAATATTTGTAAAAACAAAGAATATCTGAAGATTTCCGGCGTATACAGTATATTGAGATATGTATACTTAAAATAGAAACTCTCTGAATATCTGAGATAGTAATAAATAATATGAAGTGTTTGGTTTGACACTAAAAATTTTCCATATTAAATATATATATATATATATATATATATATATATATATATATATATATAACAGAGCTGGGATGAATCCTCGAAAAATATGATTCGAATCAAAGATTCGAATCCTCATTTTTGAATCACGTATACAAATCCTTTAAAAATAAATTTGAATCTATTATTTGCAACCAGTAATATTTTATTCCATCAGTTTCTATTAACAAACATGTTCATTTACCGACTAAATATCTGATTATATAATGATTTTAATTAATGATGATATATGTGTTATTCAACTTCATTTTGAATCTGTGTTTTATACGCCTGGCGCATGAAGTAAAATTTCGAGTTTAGAAAAGCCCCGTGAAAATTTGTCTCGGGTCGCTGCGCGACCCGAGACAAATTTTCTACGCGGGGCTTTTCTAAACTCGAAATACTACTTCATGCTTAGTCTGGGAGTGGACAACACTCGTTCTTAGAAGTTTCAAATTAAAGGATTACTCTAGATTACTAAGTTTATTACCAATTTACAAAGGCTACAGCTCGAAGGACCAGTCATGGTCTTCGGAGACCGAAGGACTACAGGGAATTGAAGTTTATTTACAAGAAAACAACGAAAATCTGAAGGTTTACAGCATGGATAGGAAATAAAACATCCAATTTTGAAAAAATATCGAAGTTGGGTTGGTTTTCAGTGCGTTTTTAACTTCACTTTAAATCAGTGTTTTATACGCGTGGCGCATGAAGTAAAATTTCGAGTTTAGAAAAGCCCCGTGAAAATTTGTCTCGGGTCGCTGCGCGACCCGAGACAAATTTTCTACGCGGGGCTTTTCTAAACTCGAAATTTTACTTCATGCTTAGTCTGGGAGTGGACCGCCAAGATTTTCTACATGTCGAGATTTCTGATATTTCTAGATTTATGTCGATTTATTCACAGTTTGTTATTGTATTAAATGCAACTTCAATATTAAATAAAAACGGTTTTTTTTAGGAATAGAATATTCACACATTAAGAGCCGAACAATATATAAAGTTAACTCTAAAAGTTAATTTTAGGTAAAATTTTGCATCTTCTTCTATGATTTCAATGAATGATTTATAATATTACATACGTCGATTTTTTAAAAGAGTTAAATTTAAAATTCAAACGAGTGTTGTCCACTCCCAGACTAAGCATGAAGTAAAATTTCGAGTTTAGAAAAGCCCCGCGTAGAAAATTTGTCGAGGGTCGCGCAGCGACCCGAGACAAATTTTCGCGGGGCTTTTCTAAACTCGAAATTTTACTTCATGCGCCACGCGTATAAAACACTGATTTAAAGTGAAATTAAAAATGCACTGAAAACCAACCCAACTTCGATATTTTTTCAAAATTAGATGTTTTCTTTCCTATCCATGCTGTAAACCTTCAGATATTTGTTGTTTTCTTGTAAAAAAACTTCGATTCCCTGTAGTCCTTCGTTCATGGTTGGTCCTTTGAGCTATAGCTTTTGTAAAACGGTAATAAACTTAGTAATCTAGAGTAATCCTTCAATTTGAAACTTCTAAGAACGAGTGTTGTCCACTCCCAGACTAAGCATGAAGTAAAATTTCGAGTTTAGAAAAGCCCCGCGTAGAAAATTTGTCGAGGGTCGCGCAGCGACCCGAGACAAATTTTCACGGGGCTTTTCTAAACTCGAAATTTTACTTCATGCGCCACGCGTATAAAACACTGATTTCAAGTGAAGTTAAAAATATACTATTAACGTTGGATATTTTTCATGGTTAAGTAACCAAATATGCTAATTAGTTAAGTTATTCCTTTATTCCTTTTACTTCACTTTTTTATTTTAATTCTATATGTACATTTCGGGTACAATGTACCCTTTATCAATAGAAAAAACCAATTGACATTTTCGTAAATAAATAAAAAAAAAATTTTTTTTTTATTATTTTTTTTATTTATCTACGAAAATGTCAATTAGTTTTTTCTATTGATAAAGGGTACATTGTACCCGAAATGTACATATAGAATTAAAATTAAAAAAAAACTAATTGACATTTTCGTAAATAAATAAAAAAAAAAAATTTTTTTTTAATTATTTTTTTTATTTATTTACGAAAATGTCAATTAGTTTTTTCTATTGATAAAGGGTACATTGTACCCGAAATGTACATATAGAATTAAAATAAAAAAGTGAAGTAAAAGGAATAAAGGAATAACTTAACTAATTACCATTAAACTAACCTTCACGTAACTCAAACAAGAATATCTTAGATAACCAAATATGCATTCACAAATATTTGAATTATTCGAAAATTTTAATATTTATATTCAAATATGAATAGTTTAGTGATTTAAATATTTATATTAGAATATTTAACTATTTGAATTAATCGAATTCGAATCCCAGCCTTAATAGCGATGATTCGAATTATTTAGGAGGATTTGAATCCATGTATCAGGATTCGAATTTTATAAGGATTCGATTCCTTTTATAAGGATTCGAATCCTTTTATAAGGATTCGAATCCTTTTATAAGAATTCGAATCCTTTTATAAGAATTCGAATCCTTTTATAAGGATTCGAATAATCTACGTTTGGATTCGAATACGAATCCTTTTAAAAAAAATGTAACGAATCCGGATCACGAATCCGTTTTCACTAAAGTATTCGAATACCTCTTTTGAATCCTCTAAAAGGATTCGAATCCGGGAATCGAATCCTGAATGATTTGAATCCTGCCCAGCTCTGATATATAATCGAAAGCCCCTTCTACCGATAGGCGTTGGGGTTCCATATTAAATCAGTATACTAAAACAGTACGTTTTGAACCTCAGATTATTTCAGTGTTTTATACGCGTGGAGCATGAAGCAAAATTTAGAGTTTACAAAAGCCTGAAAATGTGAAAATAATAATTAATACAGTTATTTATAATCCTCGCAAATCAATCGAATTTTAAAAGTGAATGCTCTCGAGGTTATCAAACTGTAATTGAGTGTTTTTAGACCTTTTTCCCCCATGATATTTATTAAAAGCAGACTAATAATTAACTTAGTCTGCTTCCATTAAACACAATTTAAGAAACTGCCCTAGGCATTAATGGTTGCGGTTTTATTTTAATATAGTGTGTATCAGACGTTAATAATAATAATAACCAGACGTCGCGCGTCGTTTTTAACACGACGCAGATAAAAACGCTCGTAAGCAATTTATTTATTTTCGTTTTAAACAAAATATTGTAAGACAAGACGGAGGATTTTTCTTTTAAGTATACATATCTCGATGATTCCGTTTGGTAAATATTCAGGGCCCGTATTCACAGTACCGATGCAATTTGTCATCGGTGAGAAGTTGCACTGAAATGACAGTGTTAAATTGGGAGGAATTTACCCAACCGTTTGAAGTAAAATTACGTCATTTTAGTGCAACTTTTCACTGATGACAAATTGCATCGGTGCTGTGAATAGCCTCCCGGGAATTCGTATATTTTATAAAAGCGTTAAATTTCATGCTTCTAACGAGTGCTTGCTCTATTTGGTTAAGCATGAAGTAAAATTTCGAGTTCAGAAAAGCCTCAAAGTTTGGCTCGGTCTCGTAACGAAGCGGAGCGACCGATCCAAATTTTCAGGCTTTTCTAAACTCGAAATTTTACTTCATGCGCCACGCGTATAGAACACTGATTCCAATTGAAGTTTAAAATATACTGATTAAGTTTAACCTTGCGTTAATGAAACAAACATTTGTATTTAAATGTTTGTTTCATGTAAGTAAACCTTCGAAAATTCAAGCGCCTGGGCCCGTATTCACAGCACCCATGCAATTTGTCATCGGTGAGAACTTGCACCAAAATTACGTCATTTTACTTCATACGGTGTGGTAAATTCTTCCCAAAATGACGTCATTTCAGTGCGACTTCTCACCGATGACAAATTACATCGGTTCTGTGAATACGGGCCCTGGGCCCCAGCGACGGCTCGCAGACTAACTTCAGGGTAGACCACAACGCCAAGGCACACAAAATTTGAGGTTGGGATCGCGCTTTATAAATACAGGGAATTGTACAAAAAGTCACCTTTCAATAACGGATACATATTACCTTGGGTCTTACCCTGAAGTTAGGCTGCGAGCAGCCCGCTGCTAGGCCCCTGTTCACAGCACCGATGCAATTTGTCATCGGTGTTAAGTCGCACTAAAATGACGTAATTTTGGGAAGAATTTGCCAAACCATATGAAGTAAAATGACGTAATTTTCTTCTTCTTCTTATTGCGTTATTAATGGCCTCAGCTAAACAGCTCTGTCGACCAGCCACACCTACTTGATTTGAAGGTACTTTTCAAGGTTGAAACAGTGGAAGGAAATTATTAGTGGAGGGATAACCCTTAAATAGACTAATAACAAACATAGAATTAGATAAACATGTTAGTATCAGATAAAAAGGAGAAGAGGATAGAATATGTTTTAACAGAGGGGAAAGACAGAACAGATAGAATTGAGAGAGGGGCATAGTGACCAGCTAAAATAAGATCCGAATACAGAATTTGACACTTATGAATTTCTTTATTGCAGGAAAATAAAATATGATTTAAATCTCCAAATTCTCCACAAGAACAATTTGGGGAGGAGATCGCACCTATTTTAAATAAATGACTCGGTGATGAATTATGACCCATCTTTAAGCGTATCATAGAAGTAACAAACCTTCGCCCTTTAACCTTCGGGTCAAAGAACCAAGTGTAAACGGGAATTTTTGGGTGTATCGAATAATATTTAAGGTGAAATATCCTGCCATTTTAATGTGAGACTGGTTTTAAGCACGTTAAAATAATCTTTACAGGGGGAAGAATGTTCGAGAAGAGGAAGAACTGCTGTAGATTTAGCTAAGTAATCTGCCATTTTAATGTGAGACTGGTTTTAAGCACGTTAAAATAATCTTTACAGGGGGAAGAATGTTCGAGAAGAGGAAGAACTGCTGTAGATTTAGCTAAGTAATCTGCCGTTTCATTTCCTTGAATCCCTGAATGACTGGGGATCCAACAAAAAATGACTTTAAACCCTTCAGTATACATTTTATATATCAACGAACGAATATTCGAAGATATTGGATGTCTGTTAGGTAATATTCCCTTTTTATAGATAGAAAAGAGAGCAGATTTAGAGTCTGTAAAAATTACAGATTTCTTAAGCTTAAGCTCTTGAATAAGTTTTACGCATTCAAGGATAGCTGAGAGTTCCGCTGTATGGATTGAGGAGGTATGCGGAATTCTAAATGAGTAGGATATTGTATTTTCAATATAAATCCCACACCCCGTAATTGCAGATAAATCCGAAAATGAACCGTCAGTGAAGCAATATTTATAACCAGGCTACCTCTCTGAAGCAATCTCCTTAAACCTATGATCTATATCAGAATGACAACTATTTGCGATATTTATGTTATAAATAATATCAATAGGAAAGACATTTGAAAAATAGGAAGAGTCATAACATGGGATTTTAGGAGAAATAAAGGTATTAAATGAGGAGACAAGGCGTAATTTTCTACTATTGAACATAATGGTTTATGCTTTTTCTGATATAATTCTAATAAATGGTTAAGGGAATCATTTACCATGTAATTATTGTTTGAGATAGATTTAAGAAAATATTTTCTGGCCAAATAATCAGCTCGAACAAAGATAGGAGGAACCCCACTTTCTACCTCCAAAGCTCTCGAAGGAGCAGACTTCATGCAACCCAAAATAATGCGAAGGGAGGATGTTTGGAGTCTATCTATGATTTTAGAAAGGGTAATATTTAAGGGGGAGAGAGCAAATATGCAATATTCTAACTGTGATCTAATTATAGATTTGTATAAAATAATTAGTGTCCCTGGGTCTGATCCCCACCAAGTGCGGCACAGACATTTGAAAATATTTAGAGATTTGTTGACTTTCACCTGAAGTTGTGTTATATATGGTCTCCAAGAAAGTGAATAATCTAGTATAATACCTAGATATTTTACTTGTGTGACTTTAGGAATGGGCACACCTTAAAAAAACAAACTATAATTTGGCAGATTTCTATTTCTCCTCATAAATATAATATTGTAAGATTTACAAGGAGAAAGAGACAAACCGTTTGCAGAAAGCCAGTCTGACAATTCAAATAAAGCTTGGTTAATTCTATTATATAATGACTGAATATTTTTTCCAGAGCAGTATAGCACAACATCATCAGCATATTGCAGTATAGAGCAATAAGGAGATATGATATTTTGAAGGGGGAGAGTATATATAATATAAAGAACCGGACTAAGGACAGAGCCTTGCGGGAGACCAATAAATGAGGAGCGAGGATTAGAAAAAGAGTAATCATCTCTAAGATATAGTATTCTATTTTTAATTAGAGACCAGATGCAATTACAAATATTAGAAGGAATTCCAATGGAATGCAGACGAGTAATGAGAACTTGCGGTATTACTGAATCATATGCTGCTGAAATGTCTATAAAAAGGGCAACGGTAAAATCCTGATTTAAAAAAGCGGATTGAATATCAGATGTCAGTTTTAAAATATTGTCAACAGTACACTTGCCTTTTCTAAACCCAAACTGAGAAGAAGGGTATAGTTTATTTTTCTCCATCCACCAGTCTAATCTATTTTTAATTAAGTGTTCAAAGACTTTCCTAAAGCAAGAGGATAGGGATATGGGTCTGTAGCTATCGGAGATATTAGGATCTTTGCCCGGTTTAAGAATAGGACAGATAATTTGCGATCGCCAAGCTTCCGGGATGCTACCAGTTAAAAGAATATTATTAAAGAGCTTAAGAAGACACAATTTACCATTGAATGGGAGATGTTTGATCATGGAAAAGGAGATGTTATCAATACCAGGGGAAGAATCCTTTAAACTATCTAATACAGAATTTAATTCTGCTAGGGTAAAGTTTGACGATGGGAAGGAGGAAGAGGGGGCAGGGGATAAAGAAATATTAAAATTTATCAGTGGTTCTACAAAAGGAGGAGTCAGAGACCTAAAAAAAGAGTTTAAAACTTCAGAGTTACCAGGGGCATTGGCTTTAGGTAAATAAGACTTTCTAAAAATCTTGATTTTTTTTCCAAACTTCCGAAACAGGAGTGAATCTAGAAATAGACTCACAATATTCAATAAAAGATTTTCTCTTCCTTTTATTGAAAGTCTTTCTAGAGACAGCTGTGGCTTTTTTAGCTAACACAAGAGATGATGTTGAGCCTGTAGTATAGAAATCTCTAATAGCTTTTTTTCTGTCTTTTTTTACTTGAGAACACGTGTTGTCCCACCAGGTCTATAGGTCTATAAACAGGATGGTGCATAGGGATATAATTATCAGAAGCAGAGTTTAAGCAATCCACAAATTCGTCATAAGACAATTCAGAAGCGATCGTTGAAGATAGTTCTTCTTCATATTTATTCCAGTCCGCAAGTTTAAAGTTACGTGTAGGTTTTAAAACTTTTCTAAATGGATTTAGGGCATTCAAATTAATAGTTACATCTAAAGAGACTGGGAAGTGGTCACTTCCGTAAGTGTCCAATAATGTAATAGAGGAAGAAATTAAACCTAGAGATGGAGAAACCAAAAATAGATCGATGATACTCTTCCTTGGATAAAGAGATCCGAAGTGAGTAGGATTGCTGTCATTGCTTACAATTAAGTTATTTGTATCAATGAATTCCTAAAGAATTCTACCATTTAGATTCGAGTGAGTACCATTAATTTGACTAATATGACAGTTAAAGTCACCAGCTAGAATGTAGGGACTAAATCCCTTAGTGAGTGATTCCCAAAATAGCAGATTACAGGAGGAGGACGGAGGGATATATCCTGATACAATATTGAAAGAATGAAGTTTAATGGCAATAAATTGAGAATTATTGATGAAAATATCAGGATCTAGATGGATTTCTTGATAGGGTAAAGAAGCTCTTATACAGAGAGCCACACCACCCATACCATCAGCTCGTGATTTTAGTATAGTATTATATCCACTAATCTTAATAGATGAGTATGGTTTAGTCCATGTTTCGGACAAACAGATAATATGAGGGTTATGGGTATCAATTAGATTTAATAAATTTGCTTTATTTGAGTTAAAACTCCTCAGATTCCATTGTAGAATCTTGAGTTGAGACATTGTTTAAGGAGGAAGAATTTATCATTTTAATTAGAGTGTCGACTGGAATTACGTTTAAAATTGTTTGAATAAACAAAGAAGGATAGGTTGTGTATGCTTGTGTAATGAGGTTAGAAAATTCGTCATCAACTCTTTCAGAAGAGGGGGAGGAGACCTCAGAGGAAGGATTATTAAAACACTGTTTTTTAGGCGAATCTGCGCCTTTTGAGTGAATTATATCTAGATATTTTTGTTTAAATGATAGGTCTTCTTTGGGAGAGGGGGAACGTTTCTTATTTGTTTTTAATACCGAAATATAGGAAGAGGTACCCGGAGTACGACGAAAAGAATCAATATTAGAAGAAGAAATAGGGGGAAAGTTATAATTAGATGGTATCAAATTATTACAAAGAGGGGGGTTTGGGACATTACTATTTTTATTAATAGGTGGAAATAGTGCAATTGCTTCAGTAAATGAAACATTGTGTCCAGAGATATACTCTTTCACTTTTTTTTGCCTTAGATACTCAGGGCAGATTCGATTTTTGGCCAATACACCGGAATGAGTAGAGGAGTGAGAGCCCGAGCAATGAATACAAGAAGCCAATAAGGCAGGACATTTATCAGCCAGATGTTCTCCCGAGCCACATTTGTTACAACGGGATGAACTTTTGCATATTTTTTTTGTATGGCCATATCTTAAACAAGCATGACACTGCGTGACAGGAAAAATATACATCTCTGGAACTTTGTTTGTGCAAAACAATTTAACATTAAGAGGGGGAGAGTTACTTCTAACCGTAATAACCACAGAATGAGTATTTTTAAACTCCTCAACTCCGTAATTAATTTCTTTTCTTTTCCAACGTCTTACTTGTAGGGTTTGGAAGGGATTATTTAAGTTTAAATTATTTAAAATTTCCTCTTCTGAGAAGGAGGGGTCAACCTCCCTAATTATGCATTTTGTTGAAATAAATTGAGCGGGAATGAAACATTTGATTGAATTCTTCTCAAGAAAAACTGTTGAATTTAATAATTTATTTGCATCCTTGTAATTTTTAAATTGAGCACAAACACGATTTCTTCCTCTTCTCGAAGTAATAACATCAAATCCCGATTTATAAAGTAAATTTCCTATTACCATCTCATGAATAGAAGAGGAATTCACGCCGTTATTGTTTTGTTTTTCAATATATACCAAAAAAGGTGCTCTGTCGCTATTTTTAAACTCAATTATCTGATCTTTGCGAATGTCAGGAGGTTCGGCCGGGGGGGGGGGGGGGGGGGGGGCTCCCCCGCCGAGCACATTGCCATTGTAACTAACAACTACTATCTGTATTCGGCTCTTATTATTTATAAAGATAAACAAATAAAAGGAGACTTACAATGCACAGAAGATAACAACAAATAAATCCCCAACGGATTCACGGGAGTTTTGTAGGTTAAACGCGACCCGAACTGCTCGAACGCTAGCGGGCTCAATCATCTACGTAATTTTGGTACAAGTTCTCACCAATGACAAATTGCATGGGTGTAGTAAATATGGGCCCTGGGGTAATTTTCGTTCAGATGTTTTTTTTTATTTCACAGAGTCTTATCTTGTTTTCACCATTGAAAATAGCTTGAGGTATTTTGACGCATTATTTAAAAACGTTCGATCATTTACATTTTACATATCCGAAAGCGAATTATTCGAACTTTTAAAGCGCAATATTTTTTTAGATAAAATAACCATTTGTAAAATTTATTGACATCAAACTTGAGCAGTATATTTTGCACATCATTTTAAATCAGAGTCTAATACGCGTGGCTTATCAAGTAAAATTTCGAGTTTAGACAAGCCTGAAAATTTGAATGAGTCGATCGGCTTCGCGAAGCGACCAAGCCTTATTTTCTGGCTTTTCTAAACTCAAAATTTGGGAGTAGAAAACTCTGTTAGAAGCTTAAAATTAACCAATTTTACAAAATCAACGAATGCCTGAAAAATAAGTGTTTACATCGGGATATGTATACTTAAAAAAATCCCTGTATAAGTTTCATAATAAATTTAAAAAAATGCGGTAAGAGGAAAATATAAATAAATAAATAAATAAATAAATGAGTTGTATGACATAAAAAAATTAAATAAATACAGAAAATTGATTATAATAAAAAACTCTCACGATTGAAGAAGGCCATTGAAAAAGCATACGTTTCGAAATTGAATATTCTTTTTTTAAGTTTTAATCAGTGACGCAGCCTTGATTTTTTCTTGGTTGAGGGGCACAGGGTGTACAAAAATGAGTGAAAAGGTTTAAGTAACATGATTCGTTTATTAATTTTGAGTAGAAATTCTAATAAAGAAACAAGATTATTTTTATGGTTATTTAGTAAACCTCATGTTGGTTGGTTGTTAATGGCCTCTTAAACAATCAACTAACATTACGAAACCTAAGTCTAGTAATTGATGATAAGCTACGGTTCAAATTACACATCAATAAATGCATATCTCGTGCATATATTAATTTAAAAATGATTTACTCTAACCGTAATGTGTTGACCCTAAAAACTAAGCGACTGCTATGCGACACTTTGGTACTTAGCCACTTCAACTTTGCGGATGCCGTATACAATGCCTGCCTAGACTCTATAACAACGAAACGCATACAAAAGGTCCAGAATGCTTGTATTAGACTTATTTTTGGCATACGCAAATTTGACCACATCTCAGGTAAACTTGAAGAGCTGAACTGGCTAGATATGGCGTAGCGCAGATTGTTACATTGCTGTGTGATATGTAAGAAAATTGTTGAGAACCGCACACCCCCCTACCTCTACAACAAGATTGTTTATCGGTCTGATGTCCACAATATCAATTTGAGGTTTAGAGGAACCATCACACCTTCTAAATTCAAAACCACCTTTTTTAAGAGGTGTTTTAAATACAAT
Source organism: Philonthus cognatus (assembly GCA_932526585.2). Lineage (NCBI taxonomy): Eukaryota > Metazoa > Arthropoda > Insecta > Coleoptera > Staphylinidae > Philonthus > Philonthus cognatus. Next base: position 46,185,973 of record OW052244.1, read on the forward strand.
ATAAACAAAATTTTTAATAAAATTCCCTCTAACCTCAAACAACTGTCACCCTTTACTTTTAAAAAAGCCATGTCCCGACAAATTAGATCTAAAATTCTAGGTATCTGATTTGATTGGAGTTTTTTTTTCATTTAATTAAAGATACAACTTTGATTAAATGAAAAAAAAACTCCAATTTTGTTTGTTCATTTAATTTTTAAGACTTATTATTATAATTGTGTACTCCTTTATGGATTATCTTTCTTACCGAAGCAGGTTAAGTGGAAGAGCAACTAAAGTCATACAGACTGGTTGAACTTCGCCTGCACTACTTTATGTTACTCTCTTTTGTAATATTCCTGAATTTTTGAATAAAGACAATTTATTATTATTATTATTACATAAACATTACAACAAAAATAATGGTTGTAATTTCTCACCCTCGCTGCGTCACTGATTTCAATAAAAACATGCTTTTACAATCACAAACTACTCGAGTCGTGAGGTTTTTTTGATATATCTTATTAACACGTTAAATGCTGCATATACAGGGTGTTTTAGCGAGGACGGCTTGATATTTCCCTTAATATTAAAAATACGAAATCATGTTTCAGATACAAGTTGCATGAAACCATTTCCTTCACAACTTAAAATTATTTTCGCATATACAGAGTGTTCCATAATTCCTGAGCGCCATACAACCATGTTATTTTAAGCGAGACACCCTATATATTATTCACTTTTCGGGTTCCTTATTAAGAATCAACACCAGTTTTTAATATAACATCAAATCTAAGTCGTACCCATTCCGAGTAATTCGACATTTTTTGGAAAAATTTACGTTTGTAGTTGTTTCATAAATCTAAAATATATTTAATACTAATAATAAAATGCAATAAATGTGTATAAATTGAAATGGCACTCAACTCGGAAAATACAGTGCTCATGTCTTTTAGGTAAACATGCATAAGCTGTAAATTCGTTCGTTGTTTTTTCAAAAGAGTTCAATTTAAAGCATTAAACGAGTGTTGTCCACTCCCAGACTAAGCATGAAGTAAAATTTCGAGTTTAGAAAAGCCCAGTGAAAATTTGTCTCGGGTCGCTGCGCGACCCGAGACAAATTTTCACTGGGCTTTTCTAAACTCGAAATTTTACTTCATGCGCAACGCGTATAAAACGCGGATTTCAAGTGAAGTTTGAATATACATAATTTTCACAATGTTTTAGTGTTTTATACGCGTGGCGCATGAAGTAAAATTTCGCGCAGCGACCTGAGACAAATTTTCAATGGGCTTTTCTAAACTCGAAATTTTACTTCATGCGCCACGCGTGTGTTTTATACGTCCACTCCCAGACTAAGCATGAAGTAAAATTTCGAGTTTAGAAAAGCCCAGTGAAAATTTGTCTCGGGTCGCGCAGCGACCCGAGACAAATTTTCACTGGGCTTTTCTAAACTCGAAATTTTACTTCATGCGCCACGCGTATAAAACACGGATTTCAAGTGAAGTTTGAATATACATGAATTTCACAACGTTTTAGTGTTTTATACGCGTGGCGCATGAAGTAAAATTTCGAGTTTAGAAAAGCCCAGAAAATTTGTCTCGGGTCGCTGCGCGACCCCCGACAAATTTTCACGGGGCTTTTCTAAACTCGAAATTTTACTTCATGCTTAGTCTGGGAGTGAAAAACACTCGTTTAAAGCTTTAAATTGAACTTAAAAAAACAACAAGGAATATCTAAAGTTTTACAGAAAATAGGCTCAATTTGGAATACGTATACTTAAAATAAAAACTCCCTGTATTTATAGCTACTATTTATTAAGATTAATAAAGTAAATATAATAAGGTAATAAAGACAGTCGACGTTTATATTGTTATTGTTTTCAATTAATTTATTTGTTATCATGGTTTTCTTGGTATATTGATTTAAAATTTGAAAAACTTAAAATACATAAATAAAGTTAAATCAAAATATGGTAAACGATATATTTTTGGATAGCTTACGAAAAATGGAAGCGATTAAAGATATGGCCAACTTTGATTTGTATTTAAAATATTACTTAATACTTAAAACAAAATCTGATATGCTCAGCGTATTCTACTTAAAAAAATGTCTTAAAAAAGTTTTTACCGCATGTCAATATCTTTTTAAATAAAAAACTTCTTTCAATATTTAAAAATAACCAAATTTTGAGTTTTGACGTATAACTCGAAAACAATTGATGATAAACAAATATTGATAGCCACTCAAAAAAATGAGTTTTGGAAGTGTATATTAGTTTTTGTCTATCATTCATATTTCTGGTACTTCACTTTAAGAAACCATCGAAAATGCTGCACCCTGTACATGAGAAAATAATTTTACGTTGTGAAGAAATTGATTACATAAAACTTGTATCTAAAAATATTTTTTGCATTTTAATATTAAGGGACATTTTAGCGAGGACTGAAAGCTCAACTTTCCGTCCTCGCTGAAACACCCTGTATGTGTTTTTAAATTAAATCTAATGAAACAAAACGTTCCGCGTAGAAAACGTCAGTTGACGTGATAAAGAGCTGTCAGCTCATGCGACATGCACAGTGTTAATAATAATAATCACCTATTAATTCGTATATGGTTAAAAATTAATAATAAATGTAAAATCAAATGAAATAATTATGTAAATGAAAAAATATGCACATATAAACTGTTTAAGTACAGATATTTACATGCCTCTAATTCACATCCATTCAAAAATTGCTTTAATTTTCAACACGGGAATTATTAGTAATTGCATTAACGAAATCCTGAATTTCAATATTATATTTTAATTATTTTATATTTCAAAATGATACGCAAATATTATTAATACTTAAAACAAGCCGTGTTATTAACAAATTCCCATGTTAAAAAAAAAACATTTGAATTAATAAATGAATATCCGGAATGAATATTTTATAATTTATTAAAAAATAATACGCGAAGCCAAATTAAATTTTTGATCCAACGCAATTTAATATTTTGTCTGTGAACGGCAAATTAAGCCTTATTACTTGAATTGCCATGAATATCGTTATAGTTTAATGCAAGTTAACTTCTAATAGGTCTATACAAACACGATGCTAACATTTCGTATTAATAGAACAAACTCTATATACCATTAGTTAGTTTTAATGTATTGATAAAATGAACGTGGCAACGTCGCGTTTTTATGTATTCCAACTTCACTCTAGTTACATTTAGAGGTTATATTACAATGTTTTTGTCAAGAATGTTATATCTATGAATTGCTTATTTTCCGTTTTACGTGTGAGACAAGTGGTGGGCGAAAATAATCCCTACCACAATATGGCCGTTGTTTGTTGACATTCCAAGTGAACTCAATATTGTTATATTTTTCGTGTTACTTCACAGCGTTGTTCCACTTATTTATTAATTTTGGACGACTATTTTGTTCAAACTTAGGTGTGTTTATTGATTTTGTAAATATAGGTTAGTCAATAGAATAGTTTTATGTTTTGTGCAAAAAATTGAATTTGTGCTCAGTATTAAGGCACCGGATACCCAGATTTGTTTAGTATACAAAAGAAATTATTAATATAGATAACAAAATATATTCGCTTAAATCCCTACCACAAGATGGTCAACACTTGCCTCACTTTTCAAAATCATAATTTTGACAAGTTAGCGATCCATTGATATAACATCCTTGGTTTTTAACCCCTTAAGCGCCATTCATGCATACACGCAACATTATTAATGTTTTGTTAATTAAATTAGTAAATAAGTTAATTTGATATATTATATTATTTGACCTGACTTGAAAATGTATGAAGAAAAACGTAAATATTTTACGAATTATTTTGATTATTACTCATTTAAAAAAAATAATGTGAGTGTATTTTTAACTTCACAATATTTCAGTGTTCTATGCGCGTGGCGCATGAAGTAAAATTTCGAGTTTAGAAAAGCCTGAAAATTTGGTTTGGCCGCTCCGCTTCGCGGAGCGACCAAACCAAATTGTCAGGCTTTTCTAAACTCGAAATTTTACTTCATGCTTAGTCTGGGAGTGGAATCAACCGTTCTAAACTTCATACTGCATGTTTTTTATGTAAAATCGACGAATGCCTGAAATTTTACTCATTAACAGCCATTAATAGGTTAAGCATGAAGTAAAATTTCTAGTTTAGAAAAGCCTGAAAATTTGAACAAATTTTCAGGCTTTTCTAAACTTTTTGTGTAACTGGCCGTTAGTGTGAAGTTTAAAAATACACACTTCATCTTTCAGTTACGATAAATATTTGGGAATGCGTGTTGGACAAACGTTGGACGTTAAAAAAACAGATTTTATAGGAGCAAGCTAATTTGTACAAAAAAGTTAATTCTAAGTAACTTATTTGCAAACATTTGATTATGATTTGTTTTGAGCAAATTATTTGCGATTTGAAAGTGGCTTTAACAAAACATTAGAATTGCCTTCGATCACGATTTGTAGCGTTTTGTTCATTCCGGATACACAGCAAAATTCGGCTTCATTTAAACAAAATGACCAAACAAGACGAACAATAACGTTTTATAGACAAAAACAAGGTTGGCAACACTTACAGACGGACTCTTTGGTAGACCCACTCTCTGCCCGCAGGTCGTCAGGAGATTGACTAGACACTCACGCACTCGTCCCTGTAAAATAAAACAAAACAAGACAAATGCGTTGTTTTAAGGTTTTTTTTTTGTTATACATACTTGTGACATCCACGGTCGTTTCCACCCGGACAGCAATCCAGTGTCCGCCGGACTTAGCGAACACGATCTCCTCGGAGACGCTATCGTCTTCGCGGCGAGCGTATTATCCTCAGCTTTGTTGTTTTTCAAGAACCTTCTCCCGATCACCGGAGTTTGCGAAAGGTCAAACGTGAAATCCATCGTTCTCCCTGAATAAACAATGGTATTAGCCAGGGAAGTAGTTGTTTTAACGGTGATATTAAATAAACTATAATAATAATAATAATAATAATAATATATTTATTGCGTGCCAGTACATAAAGTTTACACTAGTCATAAAGTAGTATTTGAACTATAAAATAAAATATTATTAGCCTATAAATAAAACATTGATATTAAAATTATAATTAAGACTAGGTTTGTATACATATATAAAACAGATAAAAACAAAGACCATTAATGTTAAAAAGCAATAAGAATAAATTAAGCTTAGTCTAATACATAAAATACAAGACAATGGTTTACTGTTGACCAGTTGGTGAGATATCACAGAATTTGTGTGCAAGACATTCATTAATGCTATAGAACGCCCTGGTGGACAAGTATTCTTTAATTAACTTTATGAATTTTATATTTGGAAGTAACTTCACATTTTGTGGGAGTATATTGTACAGTTTAGGACCATAAAAATGTATTCCATTTTTGCATTTAGTCAGTCGTATGTGACATGGCTGGATGTTATTTTTATTGCGTGTGTTATGTGCATGTACTTGGCTATGAGTTCTATAAGATTGAACATTTTTATGAGTGAATTTAAGGCATTCTAGAATAAAAACACACGGGACAGTGAGAATCTTCTATCCAATAAAAGCAGATCTGCAGTCCGTTCTGTAAGGTATAGATGCTAATACTCTGACTACCCTTCTTTGAATCGAGAATATGTTCGAGCTTATAGGAGAATGTCCCCAAGCCAATATTCTATACCTTACATGTGAATTAAACCATGCGTAATACGCTAACATTAGGGATTCACTTGGCAAAGATTGGCTTAGGTTGCGTATTAAGTAGGTCGTCCTACAGAGTTTGTTACAGCATTCTGTGACATGCTTATGCCAATTCAACTTGGAGTCAAATTGTACTCCAAGAAACCTACATGTACCATGTTCACCTGCATATGGCCTTAGAGAAAAGGTTATTTTTTCAGTTTTCTCTATGTTAAGAGAGAGGCTATTAGCATTGAACCAATCCTCCATCTGTGAAGTAACATTTTCACTCATATTGAGTGCTTCTTGCAGATCATTCGACTTACAGATGGAAGTTGTATCATCTGCATACATTATTACCTTAGTGTTACTAAATTGGGCCGGTAGATCATTAGCATAAATTAAAAATAGTAGTGGACCCAGTATTGAACCTTGCGGAACACCATTACTGTGGCCGCGTCTGATAATACTTTATTGAATTTGACTTGTTGTGATCTATCAGTTAAGTAAACATTCATTAAACGATAACTTATAGGCTAGAAGTTGTAATAATAGAGTTTTCGTAATAGTGTACAATGAGGCACTCTATCGAACGCCTTGCTGAGATCGAAAAAGGCAGCGACTGTAAATTCGCCCAATTCAAAGCTTGATTCAATTTCTTCAGCAAGTGCTCTTATTGCATCAGTTGTAGAAAGCCCTCGACGAAAACCGTACTGGTTACGATTTAGGACCGAGTTCGCGTCAAGAAAACTAATAATTTGGTTGGAGATAATTTTTTCAAATACCAGTGTTTCCCAACGTAACTCAACAAACCGCCGTCTTCTAAATAACTAGTATTTCTATAGAGCCGCAATTGTTTAAAGTAATAGTATTTATACTTCATGTGACCTAAACAAGTTGTCTTCACTTGGAAGGACCCAGACTTTCAAGCGTGAGCCCAGAAATTTGTCTTAGGGGGGGCTCACGCGTCTTGAAGGGAGCCCATTCCGGTCTTATGGGGGGGGGTTACTCACGCAATTAAACCCATGTATATATGTTACACACAAAAATAAACGATAAAACGCGAAATGTCTACTGCTACATAGTTCGAATTAAAAAATAGTTTTGGGTTTTGTCCACATGAGTTCAGACATGCTAAGTGTCATAAAAATGTCAAATTTGTAAAGTTGGAATAACAGAAGCTCAACCTTAATCGAAATTATTAAAAATACAAGAACATTGTGTTTTCTTTTGACGTTCGCAAAATAATAAATAAATAAAAACAAACAACCAATTTGTAAGAAAATATTAAATTCTTTGTTTTTTATGTAAAAAAAAAAAACAATAACAAAATTGAGCCAATAAAGCTCCTCTTAAAGTTAGGACTAAATTTTAAAAAATACGAGACATTCTCCCGTTTTTTCCAGAAATCATAAAATAAATCGATCAATCAAAACAAAACAAAACAAGCACTACAAAACGTCAATTCGTTTTATAAACAAATTGACAAATTATTTATAAGGAGTATATTTTAAACTTCACTTTGAATCAGTGTTTTATACGCGTGGCGCATGAAGTAAAATTTCGAGTTTAGAAAAGCCTGAAAATTTGGATTTGCCGGGGCGCGACTCGCTTCGCTCGTGCGCCCCGGCAAATCCAAATTTTCAGGCTTTTCTAAACTCGAAATTTTACTTCATGCTTAGTCTGGGAGTGGAAATACTCATTAGGAGTTTCAAATTGAACGCTTTTATAATTACCTTGTATAAAAACATCTACTTATCATAATTGAAAGTGATTCATTATTAAATAATCCAGTTTGGTTTGAAATTATTTGAAGTGAAACTTATAAAAAGTTGATGTTTTATCCAAGGTTTCTTATAAAAGCGTTCAATTTTGAACTTTTAACGAGTGTCTCCACTCCCAGATTAAGCATGAAGTAAAATTTCGAGTTTAGAAAAGCCTGAAAATTTGGATTTGCCGGGGCGCGCGAGCAAAGCGAGTCGCGCCCCGGCAAATCCAAATTTTCAGGCTTTTCTAAACTCGAAATTTTACTTCATGCGCCACGCGTATAAAACACTTATTTCAAGTGAAGTTTAAAATATATTCCTTATAAATAATTTGTCACTTTGTTTATGAAACTAAATTATGTTTTCCAGTACTTCTTTTTTTCAATGTAAAATCTTGCAACGCATTTTGTCTAATAGGTCTTAGACACAACGCATTTTGTCTAGGCAATGTGCGAAATGACAGACTAATGCAAAAAAGCGTTCAATTTTGAACTTTTAACGAGTGTTTCCACTCCCAGATTAAGCATGAAGTAAAATTTCGAGTTTAGAGAAGCCTGAAAATTTGGATTTGCCGGGGCGCGCGAGCGAAGCGAGTCGCGCCCCGGCAAATCCAAATTTTCAGGCTTTTCTAAACTCGAAATTTTACTTCATGCGCCACGCGTATAAAACACTTATTTCGAGTGAAGTTTAAAATATATTCCTTATAAATAATTTGTCACTTTGTTTATGAAACTAAATTATGTTTTCCAGTACTTCTTTTTTTCAATGTAAAATCTTGCAACGCATTTTGTCTAATAGCTCTTAAACACAACGCATTTTGTCTAGGAAATGTGCGAAATGACAGACTAATGCAAAAAAAGTGTTCAATTTTGAACTTTTAACGAGTGTTTCCACTTCCAGATTAAGCATGAAGTAAAATTTCGAGTTTAGAAAAGCCTGAAAATTTGGATTTGCCGGGGCGCGCGAGCGAAGCGAGTCGCGCCCCGGCAAATCCAAATTTTCAGGCTTTTCTAAACTCGAAATTTTACTTCATGCGCCACGCGTATAAAACACTTATTTCAAGTGAAGTTTAAAATATATTCCTTATAAATAATTTGTCACTTTGTTTATGAAACTAAATTATGTTTTCCAGTACTTCTTTTTTTCAATGTAAAATTTTGCAACGCATTTTGTCTAATAGCTCTTAGATACAACGCATTTTGTCTAGGAAATGTGCGAAATGACAGACTAATGCAAAAAAAGCGTTCAATTTTAAACTTTTAACGAGTGTTTCCACTCCCAGATTAAGCATGAAGTAAAATTTCGAGTTTAGAAAAGCCTGAAAATTTGGATTTGCCGGGGCGCGCGAGCGAATCTGGTAGATAATTTCATGGCATTTATTTTTTAAATATGATTTCCGGCGTATGTCCACCGCGACTACGAGTTACATTGTCCATTCGATTAGTCCAATTTCTCACTACTACCAATAAATCTGGCCGTATAGCGTCAATGGTGGCTTGAATATTGGCTTCCAATGCTTTAAGAGTTGCTGGTTTGTTGGCACAAACCAATGATTTAACATAGCCCCATAAAAAGTTATCGAGAGGCGTTAAGTCGCACGAACGAGGGGGCCCAAGTTGTCACCAAATTGATGGTTAAGCGCGTTGTATGGCAAGGTGCGCCGTCTTGTTGCAACCAAATGTTGTCGATGTTTAGCTGATTAATTTTTGGAAACAAAAAATCAGTCAGCATGGCTCGATAGTGCTCGCCATTCACCGTAACGGCAGCTCCTTCCTCATTGCGAAAGAAATAAGGACCGATGATGCCGCCAGCGTGTAAACCGCACCAAGCAGTCAATTTTAATGGATGTAACAGTGTTTCGTAAATGGCTTGAAGATTGTCTTCGCTCCATATACGGCAATTTTGCTTATTGACGAAGCCATTATACCAGAAATGAGCTTCATCACTAAACACAATTCTTCGATAAAAATGCTCATCTTCAGCCAGTTTCAAATTAGCCCAATCAGCAAAAATGCGACGTAAACGATGGTCATTTAGCTTTAATTGTTGCACGAGCTGCATTTTATAGGCACGTAATCCAAGATCCTTACGTAAAATTTTCCACGTAGTCGAAGGACAAAGGCCAACAAGTTGAGAACGGCGACGAATCGACATTTCGACGTCTTCTTCAGCACTTCGCGCTACAGCAGCAATATTCTCTTCAGGACGCACATTTTTTTGTCTTGTTGATGGTTTTGAATAGAGAAGAGTAAAATTAGTGCGAAAACGATCAATAACTGCACGAATTGCTTGCTCACTAGGCCGATTATGTTGACCCTAAAATGGACGAAGTTTTTTTTTTTTAAAGTAAATTTCCACAATTTGGAAGCGTTGTTTTGGCGTTAAACGATTTATGATGAATTGCCTAATCTTACTAAACAGAAATGTCAACACAGTTTGACATTCTCATTGAGTATAGATAGACAACTACCATCGAAACTTCTCATGCAGCTAAAAAAACACCCTTTACTACAATTTATTTAGTCTTGGGGGGGGGGGGCTCAAGCCCGCGAGCCACCCCCTTGGGCGCGCACCTGCAGACGTTAGACCAATACCCAAGACAGGCAAAGATGACTTGATGGAAATGGGGAGTTACCGACCGATATGCTTGCTGCTATGCATGTGGAAAATATTCGACGACATACTTATAAAAAGTGCTTAGTTCCACAAAAAACAAAAAACGAGGACAAGGCGAAAGACCAATTTGACTTCGCTTCACTATTTTGAAATTGAAACAACGACAGCTGCTTCTGCTTTTGAAAAAATATATATAGACATAGTAGGTCCATTAGAAGTGGATAATAGTGGAAATGAGTATATATTAACTTTGCAATGCGAATTATCAAAATTTGTAGAAGCATATCCGATAGAAAATAAAGAAGCCGTAACAGTAGCAAAAGTATTTGCAGAGAATTTCATATTAAGATACGGGATTCCCGAGCAAGTAGTTTCAGATCAAGGAACAGAATTTATGGCTAATATATTTGCAGAAACTTGTAAAATATTAGAAATTACAAAATTAAATTCAACAGCCTATAGACATCAAACGTTAGGCGCTCTTGAAAATTCACATAAAAATTTAGGTCAATTTTAAAGAATTCAAATTTCTAAACATTCAGGTAGTTGGAGTTTTTGGATACCTTATTGGTGTTTCTCGTATAACAACACAGTGCATACAGAAACCAAATACACACCATTCGAATTAGTTTTTGGTAAAAGATGTAGATTACCGTCAAAAATTGTAAACGAAATAGATCCGTTATATAATTTTGACAATTATCCAATGGAACTTAAATTCAGATTACAAACAGCATGCAATGATGCTAAAGGAAACCTACTGACCGCTAAAAGTAAACGAAAATTAAAATATGACAATGTATATAAAACTGTTAGTTATAAGATAGATGATAAAGTTATGCTTAGGAATGAGTCAGGCAACAAGATGGAGCCAATTTATAAGGGTCCATATGTTGTTGTCGAGTGTGGAGATCCAAATATTTTAATTAGAATTAAAAATAAAATAGTTGAAGTACATAAAAATAGAGTTAAGTTATATTACAGCTAAAAAAAATATTGTAACCCATAAGAACATTTTTTTTTCTTCTTTTGGGGAAGATGTGATGTGTGAATAATAACATGTAAATGTTTATAAACATTGTTTATAAACATATGAGTGAACGAGTGGATTGTGAGTGGTAAGCATAAACAATACGCGTCGCTGTAGTAAACAATAATACTAGTGTGATTATTGTTAACGCGGCATTGTGCTTTTTCAAGGTATCATGTGCCATTGAACCAACGAGTGCCATTGAAGAGTCTAGTATATAAGTGTTAGTTTAAGACTAGATTAGGGGAGAGACTGTGTACGCAACTCTCGATGTACCTACTTCTGTTGTACCTGAAATAAACATAGTCGAACCAATGTAGTGTTTTAGTGACGAACTGGAAGGGACCATCTCAATATATTCTGGACCGATTTCCTTCCAAACCTGTACGATATTGGACAGTGCCAATCTCGTGTATTGTTTTTAGTTTGAGCATACCTGGCAATTCCTTTTTGGAGAAGACATCGGCGTCGCTGAACGAAGGATGCGGCATCGACGTCAGCGCGCTCTCCCAGTGGCTCGGGATGGACGTTGGCGGGGCAACCAGACTGCTCGACCTCGTCACGACCAACTTCAAAATCTTCAACGACTCCTTCCAGTGAGCGCCATCTATGTACCTCGCGATGACCCTCAAGAGATCGGCGTTGATCGGCTGCGCGGCCGCTGAGGCCAGGTCGATGTAGTGCAGCATGCAGTGTAGGATATTTAACACGGGGAGTTGTAAATTCGAAGGGCCCTTTTCCAACACCTCCACCAGGAAAGTCAGCATGTTCAAGCTCAAGTGCGAGTAAGTGTCGTATAGATATTTAATGACGCATTTCGTCCACTGGAAGCTTTCTTTGCTGAATGTCCTCCTGCTGTAGAGATTCATCACCGTGCCTAAGTTTTCTAGTTTTTTACTTTTTTCAATGCTAACCTAAAGAAATCAATACAATTATAATTCACAATCAATTATTGTTATTATTTATTATTTTTATACCTGCGCAATATTTTCAGCGCTTCTAGTGCACAACTCATTGGCGTCCTCGTAGTTAAGAAGCATATATGGTAATAGGGCGATCACGTTCATCGGAAATGCTATGCTTTGAGAGGGATCGACGACGACCAAGTCCAACAAGGGTGTGAATTGCGAGAGTAAAGCTACCACTGGTTCATAAATGTTCGGATGCGTACATCCCTGTAATAATAATAACGTTAATACGAGTCCTAAAGCTATGTGCCAGGCCCAGTTCGTGACCAACTTCAGTGGACGATGCGAATTAAAGGTATTAAAGGTATAAGAAATCGTGTACACATTTCGTTATTCAAAGATAGTAACGTCACAGAACATCGTCAGACAAGTCTAACGGCTAGACAAAGCGACCTTTTAATAATGGCTTACACCGTAGCCTCTTCCAAAGTTAGATTACTAGCCATGTATAGGGGAATTCTGAAAAGATGTCCTATGACTTATTGATGTGGAATGTGTGGTTCAAATTTTATAGAGAGTATGTCGACAGTTGTATCTGCAACGATTTTTCATAGTTGTGTCAAATTTTGACGTTACATGACAATGTCATACTGTTTAGGTCGCGAGTATATTAGCGTTCTTTCTTTCAAAAAAGCTTTAACCCTTTCGCGTCTAATGGGTTATATATGTCCCACCAAGAAATTGAAAAATTCTAAAGGGAACAATTCGTACTTATAGAGCATATAAACAAGTCCCACTCGCATCGGGGAACTTCCTGCACGTATTCCCGCGCAAATTTCGGCCTAATAACCTTCAGTATGTTTACGTTAGCGAAATATAGCACGTGGCAGCGGGTAATTTGGGGATTTTATGCTGTTAATTACCGTAAACAAAGATTATAACTAGTTCAATTTGATTTTACAATGGAGAGGTAAGTAATACTAAGTGATATTATAAGGTTTATGGCCTTTTGTTATTTTTATTTGCAAAAATTATCAATATGGGTTATATATGTCCCACTAGCATTCTTACATGGGACATATGTATCCCTCCCGAATTATATCATTATGATTTATTTTAGAAGAAGAAAGTTAACCGAAAACGAGTTGCAGTACATGGCCGATCATGTGTGGGATGAGTCCGCAGGAGAAGACCCATTTCAAGATAGTGGTTCAGAATATACTCAATCTGAAGCGGAAAGCTCCGATTCCGAAATTGAAGGTAATAATTTGCAAGTACTAAATGAAATATACACTGCAGTAATTGATGAACCTGTAAATAAAATTATGCTCGACAATATGTCTAAAAGCAATGATCCACTACAGCCCCAACCTCAAATTATGTGGCAAACTCCGAGCAGCAATTTTACTCCTCGAAGGAATCTACCAGACGGTAAAACTCGAAGGGTTCCATTGATAACAGTAAATCGTTCTTGTACTGAATTGGACGTATTTTTGAAAATATTTCCTAAAAGCTTATTGATATTTATATCACAGAACACCAATGAGCGAATATATATTTTGAAAAAAGACAAGGGTTCTAAAATTGAACCAACTGATCCTTCAGAAATAATGATCGTCTTAGGTTGTTTGCTGGTTATGAGTTATAACCGAGTTCCAAATATGCAATTGTACTGGTCTACTAACAAATCTATGAGAAACGAAGCTTTGAAATCAGCCATTTCAAGAGATCGATTTTTATTACTTTTTTCCAAACTATATTTCAATAATCCAGCAAAACCGGCTGATGCCAGTAAGACATACTATATTGATGAAGTAATGTCTTGTCTAAAAAAAACATTTATGGCTGGACGTTCTGACAGTAATTATCAATCTATTGACGAGAGTATGGCAAATTTAAGGGCAGGTCTGTTCTAAAGCAGTATTTGCCACTAAAGCCCATCAAAAGAGGAATCAAAATATGGCAGAGATGTGACTCGTTGACCGGTTATGTTTATGACCTGAATATTTATTCTGGAAAAGAAACTGAGCAAACTGAAGGGACCTTAGGAGAAAGAGTGGTAAACAAGCTTTGCCAAACCATCCGAAATCCTAATGTTTCATTATGCTTTGATAGATTTTTTACTTCGGTCAATCTTATGAATACTCTACAATATCCCGCAGTGGGTACATGTATGACCAATAGAAAACTTGCCAGCGTTTACTGAAAAACTCAAAAAAAAGGGGTGATACGGAAATGCATTGTAGTAATACTGGTTTGCTTTGCTTCAAGTAGAAGGACACGAAGGAGGCGGTTTTGCTTAGTAATTGTCACACAGCAGACATCGATCAGGTGGAAAGAAAAAATAAAGACGGTTCCAAAACTACTGTCTCATGTCCTGAACCAGTACTGTTTTATAACAAATTTATGGGAGGAGTGGATCTGGCAGATCAGCTGGCAGGCTTTTATGATATAGACAGAAAATCAAACAAATGGTGGAAAAAAGTGTTTTATAAGTTGTTGCTAACAAGCGTTGTCAATGCCTGGGTATTATATCAAGAAATACGCCATAAAAATTGTCCTCTTATCCACTTTATTGTACCACTAGCAGAACAGCTTATCGGTTACAGAAAAGAAAATGCAAGTGTGAAACGTCGTCGGCAATATGGAAGGCCTTCTCAGTCTTCATTATCATTGCAAAATGTTGGCCAACATTTACCTGTCGAAGGAACAACACGAAGAAGATGTCACAGTTGTCATAAGAAGAAAAAAGAGAAACGAACGAAGATTGTATGCTGCAAGTGTAATGTTGCATTATGTATGGACTGTTTTATATCATTTCATATATAAATCTTTTTTCTACCATTGTAAAATTTTAGAATAAATATGTATGCTGGTTTTGGATATATTTTTTTTATTTCCCACCCATCTAGAGGGACATATATATCCCATGAATAAAACCTGGAGGAACATATTTGTCCCAACGTCATATCTAAAAAATTAAAAGTACAAAAATTCAAATATCGGCTTTAGCCAATTTCTGACAATACATAGAGTAAAGATTTAAAAAAAAATTATAATTTTCAAAAATAAAAAAGTCGACGCGAAAGGGTTAAATCATAATTTTGTGTGTTTTTTTTTTCTTTTGAGTATATATCCCAATTAGGTGATGTGGGTTTTTAAATATTCGTTGTTTTCTTAAAAGAGGTCAATTTGAAGTTTAAACGAGTGTTTTCCACTCCCAGACTAAGCATGAAGTAAAATTTCGAGTTTAGAGAAGCCTGAAAATTTGGTTTGGTCGCGTAGCGCGAAGCGCGGAGCGACCAAACCAAATTTTCAGGCTTTTCTAAACTCGAAATTTTACTTCATGCTTAGTCTGGGAGTGGAAAACACTCGTTTTCAGCTTCAAATTGAACTCTTAAAAAAAGCGTATGCATATGTATAGCTAATAGAAAATTCCCTGCATGTATACTTAAAAGAAAAATTCCCTGTATTAACAGATTAATCCGATGACTATTTGCCAAATCTACTTAATGCGTATTTGATTCAATTAACATTTTCGTTTGAGCTTACACAAAATCAACATAAATGCATTGTTTATTTCTGTAAATACCTGAACTAAAGGGTGTCCCAACAAGAGCGCCGGATTTAATTATAAAGAAAAACATTTATTTTTTGAATTAAGCAAACATTTTTGTTTCAACATAAAGAAAAATAGTTCCGATTAAACATGAAATACAACATCAGGCAAATGGCCACCACGAAACCTCTGGCACAGGGTTATTCTTTTGTTGAAATTTTGAATAACGTTTTCGCATAAATGTGGCTGTATTTCACCAATAACGCGCCGGATTTCCTCTTTAAGATGTTGAACTGTTTCAGGCTTATTTGCATACACCTTTTGCTTCACATAGCCCCAAAGAAAAAAGTCCATCGGCGTTAGATCGCACGATCTTGGTGGCCAATGTTGATCGCCAAATCGAGAAATGACACGGCCTGGAAATTTGGTCTGCAGTAACAGCATTGTTTCACGTGCTGTGTGGCAGGTCGCACCGTCTTGTTGGAAAAACATGTGCTCCACATCAATTACATCCAATTCGTGCCACAAAAACTCCGTTAACATTTCCCGATACCGCACACCAGTAACAGAAATACGGCCCAATCACTCCGCCAGCCCAAAATGCGCACCAAACCGTTACTCGCGGTGGATGCATTGGCTGTTCGAGTACCACATAAGGATTTTCAGGACCCCAAATCCGACAGTTTTGTTTATTTACGTATCCGTCGGGTTGAATTTGGTCTCAAATTTTGTAATTAAACGCCTCACTGTCGATTCATTTGGCGCATAATGGCGACCGAAAACTTGACGTAATATGCGAATTGTTTTCGAAAAACTTTCACCATTTTTGTAATGTGTTTTTACAATAATTAAACGTTGTTCGTTTGAATACTTCTCCATATTCTTAAATCGCGTGGTCTGTACTTGACAACTGTCAAAAAAAAAATCACCGTACAACTCGTATTAACAAAATGGCGGCAAATTTAAATTCGGCGCTCTTGTTGGGACACCCTTTATTTAGTAGATGTGGAAATTGGAATTAAACTCACATTTAAAACGATTGTGCACATTAATTAAAATAATTTGTGGCTGGGTTTTTGCAGATTTAGTTTTACGAAGACATTGTCAAAATGTGACGTTAAATCTTAAAATTTTAAAGCTTCATACCGGAACATACGTTTTCGCATCTAAAAAGTATAGCAGACATATTATGAAGTTTTCTGCCTCTTTTCACAAACGTAATCTGATGACATCAAACTATTTTCGTATTGGTGCAGAAAGCACTACAAATCAAGGAACCCATAGGACACCTCTCGTGAATCGTACCTTAGACATGTTAACTGACAAATCCAATCGTTATAGGTATATATTAAAAACTCACCTTCAATAGTAAAGCGTGTACACCGGGAAATGAATTCCACCTCAATTGGGACTGCAACTTCTCCACCTTATCCCTAGCGTCCGGCCTGTCCAGCGGTAACCTATGCAGTACCCTCGCCAGCAATCTCAACGCCAACAAAAACTCGTGCTCGTAATCGGACTCCAATAACGAAACCGACAGCCAAAAAAGCTGCGCCAGAATCGTCATTTTATCATCCTGTGTCGCGGAGTCGCCCAACAACTTCAAACTCTGCGCTGATCTGGACCGCGACAGATTCGAACAGAAGCCCTTCTGACTAGAAGATCGGTTTTCGATCTCCGACGCTGTTCTGCCCCTGATCTCCTTCGCGTCACTCGCCGGCGAACCGGAGGTTTTTCTCAAGCAGTAACTCACTGAATAACTAGTACTCCGCGTGTGTCCGGTCTGATTGAAATAGGGATAATGCGGCATTCCGTCACCGCAAAAAGCGCTTCCATTAGCAGAGCGTTTTATAACGGACTCTTTGTTGTTTAAATTGGGGGTGGATTTGAAGAAATCGCGCATAAAATCAAGCGGGCGGAAATCTGATTCCAGGTAATCTACGGCTGATTCTAGTGTGAGCAGAAGCTCCGTTACATAACCTGAAATTAATGATTAAATGTACACAGCTGAAAATCTTAAGCAAGCCTGAGATTTCCCGCGTTTTCTTACCTCTTTAATGTTAGTTTTACTAATTTTATTTTGTAACACGTTGTTATTAAACATACCTTGCATATCTTCACCCTGCTCAGCAACCGTCTCGACCAACCTGCTTAAGATGTCCGACAGCATTCTCGAAGTAATCGGCACTCTGAGTGCCCTGTAAATCTGCAAAGATCTTCCAGCGTAATGTCTCGAAGAACAGCTCAAGCCCAATTGGAGAGCAGTCTGCGCCCATCTTTCATTAACGTGAGCACTGGGTAGGGAATCTTGAAACACCCTCAAGACATGCTGCAGGAAAACATCAATCTGATCCGCGCTGCGCACTTGCCAGACCTTTGCGGTAATATCCTCATAGGGCCAAAGCGGGAGATTCTGTCTGGTCGCGAGAAAATCAATTAGGGATTTTATAACATCCTGGATCGGCAGATTCGGTCCGATTTCCGGTAGGAATCGAGTTGTGCGATTTTCAGAATCATCCTCAGGGGTGACGATCACTGGAGGAACCACTGGTTCTTTTAATTTATCACCTGTTGATATTTAAATTTGTTGTTTTCTTTTGTTTTCCGCGTGTTTGTGTTTTGTTTTACCTGAATTATTTGAGTTATTGGTAGCTACGACAACATCGGAACTAGCGGTACTAGCCGGTTCTAAGCTATTGCTAACGGTAGTAGGGGGAAGGGGGCCTTGCAGGTAGCTATCAAACACTGGGTCGGGTTCTAAAATTAAGTTTTTCACTCACAAAACAACGAACAATAATAGAAATACAAAACCACGACTACACAAAATAAACAAGCTTTTATTTAGTAGACTACAATTGAGTCCAAAGAATCTCATGCCATCAGTTATGTCGCTATCTGTAGTTGGGATGTGGAATAATGCATTTTAAATTGATGGTGTTTTCAGAAGGAGTACAGGGGCGTGTAAATTGGAGATAAAATGGAGCTTCTTCAGTCGCTCTAATATGAGATATAATATCAGCGTTACAGTTGCGCGAGAAAAAAACTAGTACAGCAAAATATTTGGCTATGTGAACTGGACTCACTTTGATTTTTCAAATTGTCAATCAAGTTGACAAATCTGCGGACATGTCAAACGAAATTTAATTAACGTCGATAGAAACATGACATGCCTCAACTGACTGAAAAGCAAAGGGCGATAATAACGACCCATTTAGAGACGCCATTAGGATTAGATACATTGCATGTCAAAAAAGCACCGTCTTGTTGGTCAAGAAAAAAATGGTTGTTAACCTGTACTTGAAAAGTTTGTTTTACAAGAAAAAAAATACGATATTTTATGCATGGCTAAAGCTAATTGCTGTACTAGTTTTTTTCTCTCGCAACTATTCATATATTATTACGATTTATAAATTTTTCAAAATAATCGTTTATCTATACTTTTTAAAAATATTTCTATTCAATACAGGAACATCTTCTTAACTACGAAAACAATAAAATTCAGTTGTTCAATTATGGTTTTCATATTTGATTTCACATACAAAATAATTTACCTGTGAATGTGTGTGTCAATATTGGCAACGTAGGCGTGGTCAATCCAAGGCCCAGTTGATTCGTTTTGCTGTTGAGGAGTATGTGAGCCACTGTCAAGTGGTCATTATGCTGTGCCAATACAATCAAGAGATTAAGTAACAGTTGTTTGCAGTGTTGATGGACGAGGGGGCGCGTGTGGTCCAAACCCAAAAAGAGGATGTGCAACATGAGGGGCACGTGGACCTTCCAATCCAGTTCGATGCCGTCGACGACGACGTCGCACAAAAGCATGACAGCCACGTTGCATCTGCACAAAATTAAAGCAGATGGTGTCTTAAGAAGGAAACAACACAGTTAAATCTAAATCCAAGTAAAGTGTTCACTTTTTAGAATGTTTTTTTCTTCCTGTGGGGGCCGTCTTCCTTGCGGGTCCGGATGCACTGCAGCCTAGGTGGCTTATTGTACTACCCCTTTTAGAATGTTATAATGTAAATAAAATTAGTACGGATGCTAGACAAAACCTTATACTGGATTGATACAAAGACATTTATACAAGGAGTTTTTCTTTTAAATATACGTATTCCAAATTCAAACTATTTTCTGTAAATCTTTAGATATTCCTTGTTTTTTTTTAAGTTCAATTTGAGGCTTTAAACGAGTGTTTTCCACTCCCAGACTAAGCATGAAGTAAAATTTCGAGTTTAGAAAAGCTCCGTGAAAATTTGTCGAGGGTCGCGCAGCGACCCGAGACAAATTTTCACGGGGCTTTTCTAAACTCGAAATTTTACTTCATGCGCCACGCGTATAAAACAATAAAATATTGTGAAATTTATGTATATTCAAACTTCACTTGAAATCCGTGTTGTATACGCGTGGCGCATGAAGTAAAATTTCGAGTTTAGAAAAGCCCAGAAAATTTGTCTCGGGTCGCTGCGCGACCCTCGACAAATTTTCACGGGGCTTTTCTAAACTCGAAATTTTACTTCATGCTTAGTCTGGGAGTGGAAAACACTCGTTTAAACCTTCAAATTAAACTATTAAAAAAAACCAACGCAAGTTGGAAAATTAACATCGCATGCATACAGCGTGTAATCGAACTAATGTACATCCTCTTAAGGGCGTATACACAAAATATTTTGACACCAATTGCAGCAAAAATAAAATCGGAAAAATATATTGGATTTTTCATAGTTTTTCATGCATTTTTTACTTTTTGAGAAGTTCTGGTTACCTGTGTTCATGATATTTTTCGTGGATGCGTAAGTTGTTGTATTTTTTATTTACTTTTACTACTGCGAGGCGCATAAATCACTTCGCACGCACTAAACACGCACGCTGTCTCGAATGACTAGATGAAACTAGGTCACTCATTTGTGGTATTGTTTATTTACTGTTACTACTGCGAGACGTATAAATCACTTAGCACGCACTACACACACACTGTCTAGAATTACTAGATGAAACTGGGTCACGTATAAAAAAAATCACAATAAGTGTTTAAATTGACGTCCGCCGCACTCAATGCACATTTGGGCTATACGTATCTAATTTGCACGAACAGTAGCAAACATTTCACGAGGTTTTTCACGAATGGTATTAGCCGCGGCGTTTACTCGTTGTATCAGCATTTCAGCATTGTCAATTTCCGTAGTGTAGACTTCACTTTTAAAGTATCCCCAAAGATAAAAATCTAAGGGGTTCAAATCCGGACTTCTTGGAGGCCATGGTACAGGGCCTTAACGACCAACCCAACGTCCTGGAAACTCATCATCCAAATATCTTCTAACGCGCCTTTCATAGTGAGCTGGCGCACCATCTTGCAAATACAACTTTCTTCTAAGAACCGCTAAGGGTACATTTTCTAGAAGATCTAAAAGGTCATCTTGCAAAAATCGTAAATATCGTTCTCCATTCAAATTAAATGGGAACATAAATGGCCCAATTAATTGATCATTTAAAATACCTGCCCAGATATTAAGGGAGAAGCGATGCTGGAAATGAGTTCTACGCGTAACACGAGGATTTTCTATTGCATAAACATGCATATTATGGAAATTAAAACTTCCATTACGCGTAAAGCACGATTCGTCGGTCACTAAAATGTCTTTGGTAAAGTTAGGATTTTGAACATTTTGTGCCAAAATCCATTGACAAAATGCAATTCTTTTGGGGAAATCATGGGGTTGAAGATGTTGTACACGCTGGTAGTGATACGGATAAAAAATATTGTCTCGTATAACACTGCTGACAAATGTGTGCGATACATTTAGCTGAGCGGCGATAATACGGGTACTTAAACCAGGATCCGCTTCCAACAGATTCAAAATTTCATATCTTTCGCTCGCAAATATCGCATTGGACGGTCACCACCTCCGACGGCTCCGGCGACGGGCTGCAAACTTCCAGTGTCGCGTGCTCTTTTTAATAAATTTCTAAATCGGTTTGTCGCTGGTAAGTGTCGTTCAGGAAATCGCTCTTGATAAATTCTTACAGCTTCCGCGGAATTACACCGACTTTCACCGTAAATAAAAAACATGTCTGCCAATGCAATGTTCGAATAAACGTATCGCGCCATGTTACAAATTGTAGATGTTTCATGGAATAAGTTTCACCATAGACTAAACAGCAAACTATTTTTATGCTTAAAAATCATCCACCCTCGCCGCTCTTATCTAAACATTTCAATAAGAGTGGAGATAAAGTGAAGTGTGAACCTAATAAGGAAAAATATTGAATTTCATTAACACGTTTAGAAAATATTCGGAATTTAGTCAGCAATGGGTACTTATGAAAACGATAACATAGACATAATTCTTCACAATCTGACCCACTTTTCTCTGGATGGTGTAATTCGATATCCAAATCGTTTAAAAACTACCAGTCTATGTGGAATCTCTCTTAAAATACGTAATGTGCGCGTATACCAGATACCACAAACATGTGGCCTGTTATTACTAATTATTTTTAATAATTATTTGTGAGCTATCTACTAAATGTATGGTAATTTCAAATGCAGGTATTGTTTATTTAAACGCTGCCCCTTATGTGGTAGAGAGCCTGTACAGTAGTTCGTTTACACGCTGTATGTATACTTAGAAGCGAAATTCCCTGCATATATATAATTTAATTACCCATTGATAGGTTTATCAAATAAATGAAGTAATAAAATCAAACAAAAAGGTAGACATGCGTTTGTGAAGCACTAACCTACATCAACGATTTTAAAGATTAAATGACTATAACTCATTTAATCCTTAAAATCGTTAATGTAGTACGTGTGTTGACTAATTCGCCTTTTGAACCAAATAGATGATTTTTTGCAATATTGTGTATTGATAGAGTCAATACAATCTGTGTAGATAATGATTTTCCTTCATATGGCTGTAAAAACAAATGCAATGGCACCAATAAGATACCTTAAGGCTAATGATCACAGCTATCGATGCCCAAAGAAAAAAAAAACAGCTAGATTTCATGATTACTCTCATGATCAGACTAATCCTCTGTATACAAAGTTTAATTTGCGCTAATTCATCATTCACCTGTGAAACCCTGAGATTGGCTGCGAACTGTCGGGCAGGTATTCAGTCAAGGGAGCAAAATATCCCCCGTATTCAGGCATCGGCAGAGGGTGCGGTTGTGGAATGTCGTATTTATCCGGAACTAGAGGTCTCGATAGAGAAAACAAGTCCTCAGAGTTCTGAAAAAGAAAATAATCAAATAATCGAATAAACAATGGTTAAAAAATAATACCGTATGTTCAATAAACAAAAAACCTCTACAGTGCCATGGTTTTATCTTTTTTTATTAATTTAAGTTGGCTACACACTTTAGGAATTGACATATAAAACGTCATACATTATAATTATAATGGATAATTTCAGAGTTGCCAACCTACAATATTTTCCATGGCACTCTAGAGGTTTTATTTTATTGGATATAAGATACATACGAGGGTTGCCTTTTATATTTCGGGATTGGGCAACCCAGTGTTGCAATCTGGCAACTGAGAGCTCTATCGTAAAATTTGACATTTTTGAGGTTATACGTACTCAGAACGTTTTGACATATGAGCGTTATTTGTGTCGTTTACGCTAACTTAAAAGAATTATCTCGGCCAAAGAATGGAATTAAATCGTGAACATTTTCGTGCGATTATTTTTTACAACTTTCGACGTGGATTAACTCAACAACAGTGCATGGATGAACTTAATTCAATTTTTGGCGATGAAGCTCCATCAAGGACCAGTGTTTATCGATGGTATGGTGAATTCAACCGAGGTCGTAGTTCACTCCAAGACGAATTTCGTGGAGGTCGTCCAAAATCAGTTGTTGTTCCGGAAACCATAGATGCTGTGCGCAAACAAATATTGCAAGATCGTCATGTGACCTATCGTGAGATTGAGACAACCTTGGGCATTAGTGGGACCAGCATACATTCAATATTGCATGAACATTTGACTGTCAAAAAAAATTGTTCGCGTTGGATCCCACGCAATTTGTCAATCGCTCAAAAAAAGGCTCGTGTCGATTGGTGCAAAGAAATGCTCAAAAAATACGATTGCGGTGCTTCGAAACACGTCTATGACATCGTGACAGGTGATGAATCATGGATTTACGCGTATGAGCCCGAAAGTAAACAGCAGTCGACCGTATGGGTGTTTCAAGATGAGCCAAATCCAACAAAAGTTGTTCAAAAGTTGTTCTTCCAAGCAAATGGTCGCCTGTTTTTTCGGAAAAACTGGACATGTCGCAACCGTACCACTAGAACAACGCAGAACAGTCAATTCTGAGTGGTACACAACCATTTGTTTGCCAGTTGTCATTCAAAAAATCAGGAAAACCAACCGCCGAAAACGGATCACTCTTCACCACGACAACGCGAGCTCTCACACATCGGCTCAAACAACTGCATTTTTGAGCACGCAAAACATCGATTTGATGAGTCATCCGCCATATAGTCCTGACTTGGCACCGAATGACTTCTTTTTATTCCCATCCGTAAAAAATAAAATGAGAGGTCAACGTTTTTCGACACCTGAAGAAGCGGTTGATGCGTTCAGAATGCATGTTTTGGAGATACCTCAATCAGAGTGGCAAAAGTGCTTCGACAATTGGTTCAAACGCATGCAAAAGTGTATAGATCTTAATGGGGAATATTTTGAAAAACAATAAAGCGATTTTCAATGATTAATATTTATTTTTGTTCTCTAATCCCGAAATATAAAAGGCAACCCTCGTAATAGGTCAAATAGGAATATTTTACGTACATCATCAGTTGTTGGAGTGCAAATATCCTCCGTCAAGTTGTTGACGTTGTTCTGTCTCGATTTTGGGGAATTGAAATCGGGCAGTTGCTTCATGGACTGGTCGGCTTTCGGAGTGGTGCACTTAGTCGGATCCTCGCCGCTGTGTCTTTTCGTGTGTATAGTACCTTTCTCGACACCTTTTGAAAAAAAAATACACAGTTGGACAAAGTTATTTTTAATAAAATAATAAAAAAATCATATTAAAACCTACCTTTTGGGAACTCATAGCTAACTAACTTTGTTTTTAAGTCATTAATAAGTTTAGTACAACTATTGAAAATGTTCACTTGGTTAACGAAATGTGTATCTAGTGATTAAAATAAACCAGTGGACAAAAAGGATTACTTTTTTCATTTAATATTAATAAATATACTTTTCTCTTAAAGCTTACCTAGATCACTTCTGCTGTTGGAATCGGCCTGTCCAGCAACGCCTCCAGTTCCGTCTGAATGGCTGGAGGCTTTTCGCATTACGGTGAGCCTGTAAAATGGCGGAGTTTCTGTTCTTTCGATTAAACAGTTCAGCGTTTCCACGGTTTGGAGTTCGAACATCATTTCGTCCAAGAGCCTAGCAGTCTGCACTCGGGCCAAATACAGAATGACTCTTTTTGCCTGCAATTAAAAATGATTTCTGGCTATTATATTTTCTCACAAAATATTTTATTCTCTCTGACTACTTTTGACTTATCGTTATT
Source organism: Philonthus cognatus (assembly GCA_932526585.2). NCBI lineage: Eukaryota > Metazoa > Arthropoda > Insecta > Coleoptera > Staphylinidae > Philonthus > Philonthus cognatus. Next base: position 46,211,049 of record OW052244.1, read on the forward strand.
CTCAAGGAAAATGAGGGTAGGTCGAAACTGGTAAGAAACTAGTAATATACCCACTAAGCAAACACATTTAAGTAATGTTTTATCAACATTAAAACAACGTTTAATGTTGTTATAATGTTATTTGTTTGTTTTTTGCTCATTGGGTAACATTATCAGGGCCCGTATTCACAGTACCGATGCAATTTATCATCGGTGAGAAGTTGCACTGAAATGACGTCATTTTATTCCAAACGGTTGGGTTAATTCTTTCCAAAATGACGTCATTTCAGTGCAACTTCTCACCGATGACAAATTGCATGGGTGCTGAATAGCCCCCCAGTACTGAAATAGTTATTTAGGTAACTAATGTGTGAAGTAAGGCTTTTGGGGGCAATAAGTGTCCAAAAGCCCTTCACACACAAGTTTCCTACAATATTATATCTACAAGTAATTTTTAAAATAAATATAAAATGTGTGCATTTGCTTCATGTTTCTGTCGTAGAATTTATTTCAATTGTTATATTATTTATTAAAAGACGTTTATTTTCTATTTTGCATTTCCGTTTAGTTTAGACTCTAGTGAATGTGTGAATATTAGAATATAAATAAATATATTAGTTATTATAAATTTATATTTAATGAAGAATATAAATAAATATATTAGTTATTATAATTTTATATTTAATAAAGATTATAAATGTCAGTAGTATTTGTAATAAGTTAGATATTCTGCAACAATGGGCCCGTTCATTAGAGACAGCAGCTGGGAGTTTACTGCCAACTATTGGGGAATTCTCTGATGACCGGATTGTTAATCGTGAACGTGTTTGGGATTTTGAATTCGTACAAAATAGACCGACCGGAATACCGTTCATTAGATACCAACATACATCACAAACAAATCCAAACATCTTGAATGTTGAACATTTTGATGAACGGGCCCAATTACTTCCCTTTACGCATGAATTGTTAAAATTGGCAAATAATAAAATAAGTGCCATTAAAAATGCATTAGCCATTTTAACATTCCTGCTAAAAACTAGAACTTCACGCACATTAATCAATGCATAAATATAGTTTTTTTTTAGTGGTGTAGATAAATGAATTTTCCGTGCATGCATGACATTTCGTGTTATCGGCTTTACTCATTTAATTAAATTCTTCGGTGAGAACAAGGATAAAATATACATGTCTCTAGTATAGACATTGAATTAAAATTGTGATATTTATTTCCTGTATGCAATTACACGATTCTAGTTTATTCAAGACAAATGGATGAGATTTATATCCTGAAAGACACAAAACAAACATCAATTACTTAAAGTGCAGCATTGAAAAAAAAAAAACTCTACGTTATCAATTTCTTTTTAAAAACAATATTTAGTACAATCGTGAATATTTCAAATTTAAAACTATTAGAATTTGAGAGAATAAGCTTACGCTTCTTTTAGTTTGCAAAACATTAAATGTAATATTTGTGTGTTTTCCACTCCCAGATTAAGCATGAAGTAAAATTTCGAGTTTAGAAAAGACTGAAAATTTGGTTTGGTCGCTCCGCGAAGCGAAGCGGTCAAACTAAATTTTCAGGCTTTTCTAAACTCGAAATTTTACTTCATGCGCCAAACGTGTAAAACACTGATTTGACGTATAGTTTAAAATAATAATAATAATAATCTTTATTCTCCAACAGTTACCAATTACAGGACAATTTAATTAAATAGGTAAAAAATATTATAATATAATTATATATAAAAGCAATAACTTGAAACATATAAAGAAACATCTTAAAACTAATTACAATATTTAAGACGTAAGAATAGACGTATGTTATACTTATTTACTTAACAGAAGATATACTGCTTAAGCATACTGCTTTCTTGCAGTATATTTTAAATATCATAATATTTCAGTGTTTTATAGGCGTGGCGCATGAAGTAAAATTTGGTTTGGCCGCTCGGAGCGACCAAACCAAACTTTCAGGCTTTTCTAAACTCGAAATTTTACTTCATGCTTAATCTGGGAGTGGAAAACACTCGTTTATAACTTCAAATTGAACTCTTTTAAAAAACAACGAATATCTGAAGATTTAAGTATATACGAGGTAATTGGGATATGCATACCAAAAACAAAAACTTCCTGTATACTAAAGACATTACGGCTATGATAGGGGGGTGTAATTAAGGTTTGAGCATAAGATCATTTTCTTTCTTGTTATAGTTATTAATTTCTAATTCTTCTAACAAATTTAGTTTACGACTTTGGTTACATTCGTGCAAACATTTAAATGTTGGGATAAAGTTATGTTGATATTCGATTAAAAAAATGGCATAGGTTGAGGAAGTTTTCTTAAATTGAAACCATTTTTTATGTGCAGAAATACGATCTGGGAAGCTACGTTCAGTTTGTCCAACGTATACCTTGGGGCAATCTCCACATTCCAACAAATATACGCCCGAATTCGTGGTTCTGATAAAACCACGAATTCGGGCGTATATTTGTTGGAATGTGGAGATTGCCCCAAGGTATACGTTGGACAAACTGAACGTAGCTTCCCAGATCGTATTTCTGCACATAAAAAATGGTTTCAATTTAAGAAAACTTCCTCAACCTATGCCATTTTTTTAATCGAATATCAACATAACTTTATCCCAACATTTAAATGTTTGCACGAATGTAACCAAAGTCGTAAACTAAATTTGTTAGAAGAATTAGAAATTAATAACTATAACAAGAAAGAAAATGATCTTATGCCCCATGAATTATTGATGAATTTATTGAGTTATTGAATTGTTCGTTCTAAAGGAAGGAACTAAATTAAATGATTTAAGTTTTTTGCTGATGATAATCTAAGGGGGACCGTTAAATGTTAATGAGGAATATTTATTATTCTGATTTTTAAAACTGGTGGGATATACTAATTTTAGGGCTTGTAGCTTTTGTTTTTTAAAAAGGATGTCTAAGATTAAAATTCTATTGAGCTTGATATTAATAAAATTCTACTGAGCTCGTTATTAAACCAAATAATTTTTGGTTGGTCGCCCGCTCCAATCCACACAAAAAGGTCCAAAGAATATCATTGATAAATACATAGGGGTGGCCATCCAGTCCGTAATATCTAAACTTCTTGACGAATTGGTAACGTGTCAATTACAATTGTATTCCCATCAAATTATAATTAATAACCAACATGGGTTTATGGTTAACCGATCTATTACTTCGAATCTTCTTGAATATAAACAGTTTCTATCTATTGTCTTGGAAACAGAATCCCAAATTGATACAATACACACTGATTTTTCCGAGACCTTTGCTCGAGTTGACTGTAATTTTCTACTGGAAGTTACTTGTTTTAATTACAGCACTATTAAATGGCTGTCGTCTGACAGACAGAGTGCAATAGGTTCGAATAAATAAATTCAAGTCAAAGGCAATAAATGTCACTTCAGGTGTTCCGCAATGGTCCCATTGTGGATCCATACTATTTATTGTGTTTATCAATGACATACATGCTATTCTCAAGTATTGTAACGTCTAAATGTACGCTTAATTATATTTTTGCTCAATTTTGCCTTGATTCGGGAGAGATCTCCTATGATTCATTGATGTGGAATGTGTGGTTCATTTCTTTTAGAGAGTATGTCAACAATTGTTTCTGCAACAATTTTTCCTAGTTGTGTCAAATTTTGACGTTACATGACAAAGTCATACTGTTTAGGTCGCAAGTATATTAGTGTTCTTTCTTTTATAAAAGCTTTAAATCATAATTTCTCGTGATTATTTCTGAGTATACATACCCCAATTACGCGATGAAGATTTTTAAATATTCGTTGTTTTCTTAAAAGAAGTCAATTTAAAGTTTAAACGAGTGTTTTCCACTGCCCGGTTAAGCATGAAGTAAAATTTCGACTTTAGAAAAGCCTGAAAATTTGGTTTGGTTTGGCGCATGAAGTAAAATTTTGAGTTTAGAAAAGCCTGAAAATTTGGTTTGGACCAAACCAAATTTTCAGGCTTTTCTAAACTCGAAATTTTACTTCATGCGCCACGCGTATAAGACACTGATTTCAAGCGAAGTTTACTCGTTCACAATATTTCAGTGCTTTCAGTGTTTAATACGCGTGGCGCATGAAGTAAAATTTCGAGTTTAGAAAAGCCTGAACATTTTTTTCAGGCTTTTCTAAAGTTGAAATATTACTTACTTTTTTAATTAACAGAAAACTGATGGAAAACATAAATTCCAACTTTGAGGATCCACTAAAAAACCCAATTTTGAACTTAGAAAATGCAAGTTACTCCAATGTCAAGCATATTTATTTCCCAACCTCAAATTTTGTGAGCCTTGGCGCTGTCGTGTTAGGCCACGAGCCGCCGCTGATTAAAATCGATTTGTTAACAGTATGTTTAATATGTCATACTTCCTTTAAAAGCTCGCTTGTGAAGTAGAGGTCTTTACAGACCTTTGCCGTGAGAAAAGTAATTAGTAAAATATACACAATGTTTAATAACATTTAGATTTCCGGGCATTAATGAATAAATCCCTCACTCGATAATTAAGGGGATTTTAATAAGCGCGGAATTTCAAGGGAAATTCTTTGAACTCGCGAAAAATCCAATCTCACTGAATAGATGAAAATGAGCAGAAATAACCTTTTAGTATAAAGCGGGGTTCGGAAATATCACGATATTTATATAAATATAAAAACATCGGATATACATGGTTTGCCCGGTAAGTAATGAGAATGATGACAAAACTTTTCTATACTTAAAAATATGATTAACTTCAATATACCGTTTCTCGCGGTTTTATCACATGTAGTAATCCTCCAGTAAGTCTTAGACTGGCATTTCGTTTAGAGCGCTCGTCACGACATCTTCTACAAGTTTAATAGTGCCAAAATGGTGAGGTACGAGATGAGATTGTGGGAAATGAAGGAAAAGAGATTGGTGAAGGATGTATGGGTGACGAGTGTGTGTGGGGATGAGGGTAGATGGAGGGGGGTGAGGGTAGATGGAGGGGGGAGAGGGTAGATGGAGGGGGGAGAGGAGGAAAATGTATGAGAGGGTAGGGCTGTCGGAGACGAAGGTAATGGAATGGCTAGGAAATGGGGTGAAGGTGGATGAGTGGGTGAGGGGGAAAGGGAAGGAGGTGGAAGGGCGAGAAAGGCAAGGGCGTATTGAGAGAAGTGAGTATAATGATATGTATGGGAGGTGGCAGGTGTATGGAAGAGTGCCGAAGTATTTGATAGAGAAGGGATGGGGTAGAGAGGATGGGGTGATTGTGGCAAGGGCGAGGTGTGGATCGGAGGAGAAAGGAAGGAAAGTATGGATGGGGGAAGAATATGGAAGGTGTGTGTTGTGTGGACAGGGGAAGGATACATGGGGACACTTGGCAGAGGAATGTGAGGGGGTGAAAGAGGAGTGGCTGGGAGCGAAAGGGAATAGAAGGGTAGTGGAGTGGATGAGAGAGGATGGGATCGGGGTAAGGACGTTGGAAAAGCTGGGGAGGGAGAGGGAAAAGAGAAGGGAGGGTAAGAGGGATACGGGAATGGAGTAATAACGAATGAATTGTAAATAGTTTGTAAGATATGCCAATAAAGGTCTTTTTTTTTAGTGCCAAAATGTTGTCTTTTTAACTTAAATGACAACATAGGAAAACAAAGCCAAACAGAAGCACATCTGGGCTAAAGAAAAAATGGGGCATCGATAGATTTTTTTTGTTAAGATCCCTTACCAATACTAATGAAAAATGTTTCGCAGTGTCGAGATTTAATACCTACTGACTCTCCGAACATCTACAATTTTGTTGGGCTAATTTTATGCACAATAGATTTTGAAATGCCTAATTTATCTAAAATGTAAATGTTAATCAAAGTTAAAAATTGCTACATTTTCGGAACTCTAAGACTTTGATGACGATATTGATTATAGTTGGGGTATATTTTTATTCAGAGTGGTTTATGTCTAATAACATTTGTACTTTTCCTTAAACATCCTATATGTATGCTTTCTTATTGATAGCAATCGTTTCAGTTGCTTATTTTCAGATTAACACAAAATTTTATCTCGTATAAATTATATAAATTAAATTGACTCGGCTCCCAAACAACAGTCCACTTTGTCGTCGATTTACACTCTGTGAAAGCTCAGAGGTTAGAAAATTGGGTCAAAGCTAACATTCCCGATCACTGATTACACGAAGATGTTTTTTCGCAGTGTGTCTGTGTTCTGAACGTTTAACAGTTTGGTTAGTTTTATACCGGATATAGAGCAGTGTCCTGCATATTTTCTCTCATTTAACCGATTCTCTTACCTGTAAACATTTTTTAAATGTAGGCACTGTGTATTATATTGAGATTCAGATTACGTTTATGATTTATTGGCGTTTCAGCTTAATTTTATATATTTTCCAAGTCATTATCTTGTCTATCCTAATTTCAAAATTTAAGCACCTGGAACAGTTTGCCCCCAATACGCCCTTGTATTTAACAACAGTCAAGTCACTTACATATGGAAGAAGTTCCGTTGGCGCCATACCGGATATGATAATTAAGTAGCGTATTATCACCTTCATATTGTTCGGCCAAGAAGTGCAGAGGGTCGCCCATACCTCCTCCATCTCCTTCGGGTGATTATCGCCGAACTGTAAAAGAAATTAATCAGTATTCAAAATAATAATCGATGTTCCACAGCTAAGAAGGGGGGTCCGGAAAAAATACAAAAGAAAAATCGTTAAAAATATATAATATGTATCAGAGCTGGGCAGGATTCGAATCATTCAGGATTCCAATCCTTTTAGAGGATTCAAAAGAGGCATTCGAATACTTTAGTTCAACTGGATTCGTTATATATTTTTAAGAGGATTTGTATTCGAATCCAAATGTGGGTGATTCGAATCCTTATAAAAGGATTCGAATATTTATAAAGGGATTCGAATACTTACAAAAGGTTTTGAATCGTCGAAAATAACTCGAATTAATTGTGAGGATTAACTTGAAAAAATTCTTTTGCGTGTTTTTAAATTTCTCGTTAAATCACTGTTTTATACGCGTGGCGCATGAAGTAAAATTTCCAGTTTAGAAAAGCCCAGAAAATTTGTCTCGGGTCGCTGCGCGACCCTCGACAAATTTTCACGGGGCTTTTCTAAACTCGAAATTTTACTTCATGCTTAGTCTGGGAGTGGAAACGTTCGTTCGAAACTTCAAAATGAATGCTTTGATGGGAACATTAAGTGACTGAAAATGTTTTTAAAGATAATAATCTAGTTTTCATAATTTTGTTTAATATTATTTGAAGTAAAACTGACTTGGTAGCCACAATCTAAAATGTTAAATTTTTCCGGCATTTCCATGATTCAAGATTTTTTCTCCTGACCTTTTAATATAACTTTCTTCTGTGGGAAACACCTGTTTTGTTAGATTGTTTTCATTGTTTTTGTCAATATTTTAGTTAATTTTATAAATTTTTACGTGTTTTGTAATTTGCCTGCTGATTTTGACAAATTTAATAATATCATATGGCTCTTTTGTTAGTGTTTTGGTCAATTTCAATATAATTCCATGACTTTCCTCCGACTTTCCCGGTTTTAATGATATTCAGTGAATTTTTTATTTACGTAATTTTCAGGCATTCGTCGATTTTATAATAGAGTTCAATTTGAAGTGTTAAACGAGTGTTTCCACTCCCAGGCTAAGCATGAAGTAAAATTTCGAGTTTAGAAAAGCCCCGTGAAAAATTGTCGAGGGTCGCGCTGCGACCCGAGACAAATTTTCGGGCTTTTCTAAACTCGAAATTTTACTTCATGCGCCACGCGTCCAAAACATTGATTTTAAGTGAAGTTCAAAACCGCACAAATACAGAGTAACAGGGAATCAGATATTTAGTCTGATATCAACGATGTTGTGTTAATAATAAATAATTAGGTTTTGAATATTTTTCTTAAAACAACTGGTAACGATATGTATATATTAATGGTTGCAAAATATAATAAAATTGTGGCGGGCTAGCTCAGTGAGATTCGTAGTTTCACGGTAAATGTAGGTTTTATTTACAAAGTGTACAGAGTTTGATATAGTATAACAGAGTGGATCCTTCGGCTACTGTCGTCTTCTCCTGACGGTCCGGCGTTGTGTAGGCGATGGTGCTCGGGCGTCGCTAGTCGAGCGTCGGTTTAACGTCTGTCGGGGAAAACGGCGACCGTGGTGGAATCTTCATGCGTCTGCGTCGGGCAGAGCGGCGACTGTGGTGGAAACCTCAGGCGTCGGCAGGCGGGCAAAGCGGCGATTCTGGTTGAATCCTCAAACGTCTTCGTCGAGGAAGGCGGCGACTGTGGTGGAAACCTCAGGCATCTTGTTCGGGCACGGCGGCGACTGTGGTGTAAACCTCGGGCGTCGGCGTCGAACTGGGCACGTCCAGTGCTCAGGTTTTCTTCGATGTACTAAGTTAAACACTCTGACCGCACAAGGGCCTAGCAAGTGTTTATCTTCTCGTAGCGGTGTCGATTTAGCAAGCAGTCTTCTAGCCACACAAGGACTTGTGAAGATCTTTAAGCTGAGAGTGTTGAGATTACTCTGATGAATTCTTTTATTTTTCTCTCCTGACTTAAAGTGTTTAAACTTAAAGTTTATGACAAGTTGTCCTTCTGCCTGTAGACAATGGTGTGTCGACAGCTGTTTCGTGTTTGAAGTGGGTTTTGTGGAATTCTATGTTAATTCCCTTCCTAGGTTGGAAATTTGGTCGTCCGGGTGGTTTATTAGTCTTTCAATCATTTCTTGTCGTCGTCGTTGTGCTGTTTTTATCGGTTCTTCCAGTTGTAAGTCTTCCTGAATTTGTGTTGCCCTGACATACCACGGAGCACCTGTCGCTTTTCTTATCAGGTCGTTCCATTTTCGTTTTACGTTCAGCTTGGTGCTCTCGCTGCCCGTGATAAATAACTCCTGTCCGTAGAAAGCGGTCGGGCACAGCACCGATTTTAGAAGTTTTCTTCTGTTTTTGATCGATAGTTGACTTGATTCGTGGCTTTGAAGTTGGGATGTTCGGTGCTTGGCTAAACCAGCTCTTCTCGCGACGTGGTGTTTAAAACTTAGTTTGCGGTCGATCGTCACGCCCAGGTACGTCGCGGTGTTTTTCAGTTTAATCCTCGATTTTCCCATCGTAATAAAATTGTGAAGTGGTCTCTTCTTTCCCATCAACAAAGCTTCTGTCTTCGATTCGTTCAATTTAATTTTCCACTTTCTGGCGAATCTGTTTATTTGATTTAGCGCTCTCTGCATTCTTTTTCCGGTCGTTTCGAAGTTTAGCCCTTGGGCTAATATCGCCGTATCGTCCGCAAACTGATACAGAGAGAGGAATTTATCTTTTTCCAGTTTCGGGATGTCCGCCACGAAAATGTTGTATAGCACCGGGGAGATCGGGGAGCCTTGGGGGAGTCCTTCTTTCGCGTTTCTCCAAGTCGAAAGAGCATCGTTCTGTTTTATCCGGAATTGGCGTTCTTGCAACCGGTTGTCTATGAGCTTGACAATCCAGAGCGGAAAAATCAAATTGAAGCAGTTTATGAACCAGTCCGGCTCTCCAAACCCTGTCGTATGCCTTTTCCACGTCAAGTAAAGCGATTACGACAGTTTTTCTTGGTTGGAAAACCGCTTTCGCGGTGTTTATCAGATTAGCGGCCAGTTGAATTGCCGCTAGTTTTCCCCGGAAACCGAACTGGCTCGAACCGATGACTTCTTTTTCGTCGCATATTTTCTGGACGTCGTCTTTAATTTGTTTTTCCGCTACTTTCGCCAAGCTGGAAATCAAACTGATTGGCCTGCGATTTTCCACCAACGCCGGATCTTTGTCACTTTTCGGTATTGTGATGACTCTTGCTTTTTTCCACACTGCGGGGAATTTTCCGTGCTCTCTGATTGCGTTAACTAGTCTTGTTAATCTCGCAATTCCGTTGTCGTGCATAATCTTGAGCGCCCGGTTTGGTATTTCATCTTCACCCGGTGCTTTTTTCGTTGCGATGTTTTTTATAATTTCCTTTGTCCTTTCAGTCGTAATCGGTTCAGGTTTTTCGGCGTTTACGCTCCTGACTATCTTCAAAGAATTTTTAACCGCGCTTTCCGTCAGTTTATCGTTCTCGTCGTCGTTCTTAAATTGTTCTTCGAAGTGATCGGCGATGATTTCCGCTTTCTCGTCGTCTCGGTAGAATTTTCTCCCATCTCGGATTATCGGTGCATTCGGGTTCCGTCTTCTGCCACATCGTTTTAGAAGTTTCCAGAAATCTCCGTTTTCTTCGTTGGCTTCTTGGATGATGTTGTTCCAATTTTCCTCCTTTTTGTTTTTAAGCATTTCCGCTACTTGTTTTTGTAAAACGCCGAGTTTTTTCTTGTCCTCCTGGTGGTGAAATTTGGAGTAATTTTTCCTCGTTTCGTTGTTCATTTTGACAAGTTGTTTCTCCTCCGCGGATAGGCCATATTTATTGATAAAATTCGGTTTTACAACGGTTTAGCAGTTGTTTAGTAACGTCTGCACTGGCGGTGTAAACTCGACTGCCTCCTGTTCGATGTCTTCTTCACGGAGTTCAAGGTTGGGGACTTGCAACTGGCTGCTTTTGTATGCAAACTGAGCCCAGTTCGTCCGGGTTTGTCTGCGTGCTGTTTCCTTTTTAACTCCCCAGTTTATAACCACTGGGAAGTGGTCCGAATTTATATCGTGCGTTGTGCTGACGCCCCACGGATCTTCTGCCCGGAAGGAGATGAAAATATCTATGACGTCTCCTTTCTTGCCATCTTGCTGCGGGAAGGATGTTGCGTCTTCCGGTCCCCAAATTTTCATATCCTTCGTTTTTTGCCAAAGACCTGATAAGGTTCTGCCGGCCGCATTGTTTCTCCGACTTCCCCAGGCTGCGCTTTTGGCGTTAAGGTCGCCGCCGATTAGAGTGTTATCAAATTTAAGTAATTTGATAACATCCTCTTCTTGCAACTCTTTAGAAGAGCTTCTGTATACGGCGAAGAATTTCCTTTTTGTTTTGTTTATCTCGGTCTCAATTCCAATGGCTTCAAGCGAGTCGGTGTCCGGATCTAGTTTGCTAACGCACAGCTTGGTACGGTAGTAAACCGCCATGCCTCCGTAGCTTCCGTTTTCTCTGTCTTTTCTTACACAATTAAAACCCGGTATGAATGCATTCATTCCGGGTTTTAAGTGAGTTTCGGAGATAAGTAGGATCGATATGTCGTTTTCGTCGGCGAAGATTTTTAATTCTCTGGTTTTGTGTTTTAGTCCGTTAGCATTCCATGTGACAATCTTAATTGTTGAAGTGGTTTCAGTTCCGTTGAACGTTACTAAATTTGGTTTAGCTCCTTCATTTGGATGATCATGTTCCGGACGATTTTGGAAATTAAAATTTCGAGGTGTTGGTCGTTCGGGAGCGAGTTTCCGCCGGCTCTCTGAGCGAAACTCGTTCCTTCACGGGTGCGGCTGTTTTCCAGCTTCCTTCTGGTTTCTTCTTCTTTCGCTTTTTTCACGTTTAATGGATGCTTTGTACATTTAGACGAATACGCCGGGTGATCGCCTTCGCAGTTTGAGCATTTTCTGCTTTCGCTTGCCTTTTCCTGGCATTCAAATGTCGGATGGTTCCCCGCGCAAAACGTGCAAATGTAGTTCGCGGTACACCGGAACTGTACATGCCCGTACTGCTGGCACCGGAAGCATTGTTGACTCGTTGTCGCTCTTCTTTTGGGCTCGACGGAGATTATATGTTTGAAAAGATCTCTAAGCTCGAAGATGCGTTTAGATTCTTCCGTCTTGGGGAGGTTTACTAGAACGAGAGAGTAAACTCTTCTCCCGTTCCTCAGGCGGCCGACTGAATTTGGATGGATGTCCCGTTTCTTTAATTCTTCCTGAATTTCGTCTGTTATGTATTCCGGTGGGATGTTTGTTATAACCACTTTCAGCTCTTTTTCTTCGCTGAGAAGAAAGTGGTGTTGAGCAGCTTTAAGTTATGCGAGAATTTTGACGGTTTTGCGAAAATCGTCAGAATTCTCGGTGAACATGTTCGCCCCTTTTGCGTGCGTCAAGAAATGCACCGGAATGTTGTTTTCCTGAAGGGTGAGTTCGACTAGTCGGATTTTTTCAGAATCCACTAGAACGATGGGCGGTGGCTTTTTTTAGCTTTAGGGCTGCAGGTGGTTGCAAGTCTAGAGTTTCCAAAACCATTTCCTGTGGAGGTGTTTGTATGATTGGGATTTTTAATCCGTCAACTAGAATGAATTCTGTTCCTTTTGTAGCGGCGTGTTCGGAGGTTGCAGAATTCGCAGTAGGGCCATTTCTACTGCCGTCCGCAGCAGATGTTGGCGGTGCGGAGTGTTTAATTTCTTGCTTTGTCGGAGCCGGTTTTGTTGTCTCGGTCGGAGGTTTAAAAGTAATCGCGAAGGCGATGGGCTTAGGTGGCATCGGGAAATCCTCCTTGCGGTACGGGTGGATGTTTTTAAACACCGCCCTGACGTGGTGTTTTCTATTCGCCGAGGTGGATGAGGACGGAGCGCTCAATCTTGACGCATTTATTTCGGAAATTGTCATATTCGCTGTTGATGTGATTGGGATTCGATCCTTTTTCTTTTTCGTTGTTCTCCTTTTATTTGCGGAAATAAAAGGATCTTCTTCGTTCTATAGAGCGAATAACTGCTTCTGCATATTTTCTAGTTGAAGCTTAAACGTTTCGTTCAGTTTCGCGATGTCGTCCCGTAAATCGCTGATCCTCTTTGCTCGGACTTGTCCGTTCATTAAACGGACGTCATCGTCGCTGTCGCTGCTGGCTGGTGCTGTGCAATCCATAACGTCATCTAGGTCGCCGTATACTTCTTTGCATAATTCGGTGGTTCCGGGGCTACCGGTTCGCTGAGTCGTAATTCCGTTTGAACGCTACTAAATTCACGCTCAAACGAAATTATCCTGCTTACTTAACAAAACTACTCAATTCACCTTGTTAAGTAAACGTGTGTTCTCGCTGACTGCTCTCTCATCTATGATGAATTCTTTTTTTTTTTTTTTGTTCCTCCTGGTTTTAAAATGTAGAGAAGTCTTTCTGACTTATGCCAAGTTGCCTTTTTGTCCATAGTCAATGGTGTGACTAGGGATGTTATCGTTTTTCCTCAATGGGTGTGTGTGTGTGTGTGTTTTTCAGTCAGCGATTGTTTCGCCGATTTCTTTTATTTTTTCGTCCGGGTGATCGATTAATCGCTGAATCATTTCAGCTCGTCTTCTGGTAGCTTTCTCTATCGGATCTTCAATCTGTAAATCTGCTCGCAGGTTTTTTGTTCTTGTAAACCATGGTGCTGCTAGAGCTTTTCGTATCAGAACGCTGTTGGCCTTTCTCGCTTCCTTCTTGGCTGTGCTACTTCCAGTAGCGTAGATTTCTTCGCCGTAGGTCGCTGTTGGCAGCAGCACCATGTTTAAGAACGTTTTTCTGCTTTTAGTGCTGAGCTTGCTGTTCGTGTGCAGAAATCGGTGGAGTTTTCGTGCTCGGGTTTTCGCTAGTCCGGTTCTCCTTTTTACGTGCCTGACGAAGTTTAGTTTCCTGTCGATTGTTACTCCTAGGTAGGTGGCTTGGCTTTTCAATCTGATGCACTTCTGGCCGAGTGTTATAAAGTTGTAGCGGGGCGTTTTCCTTCCTAGGAGTAAGGCCTCGGTTTTTGCTTCATTTATACGGATTTTCCATTTCTTCCCGAATTCGTTGATTTTTTCCAGCGTATTCGTGGCTCTTTTTCTCGCTCCCTCGACGTTTATTCCGCCGGCTACGATCGCCATGTCGTCAGCGAACTGGAATATGCTGAGGAGCTTATCCTCCGGAAACGTTGGTATGTCCGCCACGAAAATATTGTATAGTAGAGGCGAGAGTGGTGATCCCTGGGGGAGACCTTCCGCTGCATTTCTCCACGTTGAGAAGGAGCTGTTCAGTTTGACTCGGAACTGCCTGTCCTGGAGCCAGTTATCCACCAGCCTGATAATCCATCGCGGGAATCTGAACTTCATGAGTTTATAAACCAGTCCGGCTCTCCAAACCCGGTCGTATGCTTTTTGACATCGAGTAGTGCAATGATGCCGGTTTTTCGAGCTTTAACAAGCAGCGATTTAGCGGTGTTTACTAAATTCGCTGCTTGTTGAATCGCCGCTAGTTTGCTTCTAAAGCCGAACTGGTTTGGTGTAATTATGTTTTTCTCTTCGCAGATGATTTGAATTTCTTCTTTAAGCTGTTTTTCCGCGACTTTCGCAAGTCCTGAAATCAGGCTGATGGGTCGGCGGTTTTCGGCTTTCGACGGGTCCTTGTCGCCCTTCGGGATCGTTATCAATCTCGCCTTTTTCCACGTGTTTGGAAAAATTCCGTGAATTCTTACGGCGTTGATCAATCTCGTTAGCCTGGCTACTCCGTTTTCGTGTAACAGTTTTAATGCTTTATTCGGGATATCATCCTCTCCAGGGGCTTTCTTTGTCGCGCAGTTTTTGATTATCCTTTGCGTTGATTCCGTTGAAATCGGTTGTGGGATTTTCGATTTTCCGGTACCGCTCCGGAGGTTCCGTAGGCTTTCCGTGACGGCATGTTCTGTTCGTGTGTCGGTTTGGTCCGTGTTCGTGAACTGCTTTTCGAAGTGGTCCGCGATAATTTCGCATTTTTCCGAATCTTTGAAAAATTTCTCTCCATCTTTGTGGATCGGTCCGTTCGGATCGCTCCGTCTGTTGCAACGTTTCAGCAGTTTCCAGAAACTCTCCGAATTTTCCTCTGCTTCTTCGATGCACCTTTGCCAGGATTCTTGTTTTTTGTTCTTAATCATCGCGGCCACTTCTTTCTGGAGCTTTTCCAACTTTTCCCTGTCATCCGGTTGGTGGAATTTGGTGAATTTTCTCTTTAGTGCGTTTTTGCGTCTGATCAAGTCTTTTTCGTGGTGGTCCAGTCCGAGAATGTTCTGGTGGCTCGATCTTACTTCCGTCCGACACTCGCTTAAGAGAGATTGAATTTCCTCAGTGAGTTTTGTCGCTTCGTGCTCGACTTCTTCTTTTTTCAGCTCCGTGCTTGGGGCTTCGATCCTGCTGCTTCTGTACGCAAATTTAAACCAGTCGGTTTTGAACTTTTGCGTACAATTTTCCTCTTTCGCTCCCCAGTTTATAATCACTGGGAAGTGATCGGAGTTCAGTTGGTGCATCGTTTTCACTCCCCATGGAGCGTCGGTGGCGTAGGTCATGAAGATGTCGATCACGTCGCCACGGTGCGTAGTGTTTTTAGGGATGGAAGTCGCGTCTTCCGGGCCCCAGATCTTCAGCTTCGAGTTCTTCCTCCATGCAGCAAGGAGTTTTTCGCCTGCCGGGTTTGATTTCCTGCTCCCCCATGCCGGGCTTTTTGCATTCAAATCCCCGCCGATTATTGAGTCGTTGAATTCGAGTAAATTAAGAATATCCGCCGTTCGTAGTTGCGCGTCCGGTTTTTTATATACCGCGATGAAGCGTCTCTTCTTATTACCAATCGAGGTTTCCATTCCGACTGCTTCAATCTCGCCGCTGTTGATGTTTAGTTTGCTGGCGCATAACTTGGAGCGAAAGTATACGGCTACACCTCCGTAACTCCCGTCTTCCCGATCTTTTCTGAAACACTTAAAACCGGGAATGTGAGCGTTCAGCCCCGGTTTTAAGTGTGTCTCCGAAATTAGGAGTACGGAGATGTCGTTTTCTTCGGCGAATATTCTTAATTCATCGGTTTTGCTCTTCAGCCCGTTGGCGTTCCACGTGGCTATCCTTAACGGTTGTTTTCCAGCTTCGGTGTTAGACATTTAAAAGTCCGGGTTTTGTCGCATTTGGATCATCATGGTTCTTACGATTCGCGAAATCATCGCCTCAAGTTGTTGTTCGTTAGGAAACGAGCTTCCGCCGGCCCTCTGGGCGAAGCTCATTCCTTCTCTCGTGCGGCTTTCTTCCAGTTTCCTTCTGGTTTCTTCTTCTTTCGCTTTCTTTGCGTTGATCGGGTGTTTCTTGCACCTAGAAGAGTAGGCCGGGTGTTCTCCTCCGCAATTGTGGCATTTTCGTGTTTCTTCGGTTTTGTGCTGACATTCGAAGGAGGGGTGGTTCCCTGCGCAAAATGTGCACACGTAGTTGGCTGTACAACGGAATTGTACATGCCCGAATTCCTGGCATCGGTAGCATTGTTGGCTCGTCGTTGAGCGGCGTTTCGGTTCGATGCTCACGATGTGCTCGAACAGGTGTTTTAGTTGGAAAATCTTTTTCCCCTCGTCAGTTTTCGGGAGGTTTACCAGCACCAAGCTGTAAACCCGTGTCCCGTTCCTTAGGCGGCTCACGGAGTTGGCTGGAAATCCTTGCAGTAGTAGCTCTTCCTTTATCTCGTCGCAGGTGAATTCTTGTGGGATATTCCGAATCACCACTTTAAGTTCCTTGTCTTCGCTTAGCATGTAGTGGTGCTGAGCGGCATTCAGTTCTTCAAGGATCCGGACGGTTTTTCGGAAATCATCGGGGTTTTCTGTAAAGATGTTACTCCCTTTAGCATGGGAGGCGATTCTAGCGGTAATATTATTTTCTTTCAGTGTAGCTTGGACCAAGCGGATTTTTTCCTTATCCACCAGGACGATCGGCGGCGGCCTTTTGGGTTTACGTCTCTAAGTTCTTATATGTTCGCTGTTCGCTGTCTGCTCTCTTCATGATGATGAATTCTGGGGGTGCGTGCCCTTTTATGGGGAATGGTTCTGGTTTGTAGCATCCCCTTCTTCTCGTGTCGTACCGTGCGGAGGATGTTTGCGTTGGTGCGACGGTGGCGCAAGCGGAGAGGGTAGTGCGGAGCGCTTCGGTACTAAGGGTGTTCCACACATTCCCTTACAAAATAAAATTTATTCTTAAAGGATTTGTATTCGTGATTTGAAAAAACAGGATTCGAATCTTTGATTCTAATCATATTTATCTCTTACGAGTCCTTTATTCGAGTATTCGTGATTTGAATCATATTAGGTGATTCGGATTCGTGTATCGAAACCTTTTTAGGAGGATTCGTCCCAGCTCTGATATGTATATACTATTCGTAGATTTTTATAAATCTACAAAAGTCCTAGGTTAATAAATAAATACGGGGGGGGGGGGGGGGGGGTATTCACAACACGGATGTAATTTATCATCGGTAAGAAGTCGCACTGAAACTACGTCATTTTGGGAAGAATTGACCAAACCGTATCGAGTAAAATGACGTCAATTCAGTGCGACCGAACACTTACCTTAACAGTAATGTAGAAAATGTTATTCAGGACCATTTCAGTCGCTTCAGCGGAGCCCCAGCCCTCTCTTCGGCAGCCCGGCTTTCCGAGTTCATTCGCGTAAAACTGAAAAATAATGTATTCATTTTACACCTTTGTTTTAGGAAAATGGATTTAGTTAGAGCAAAGCTATGAAAAGCATTCATTAAAAATTAGAACGTGGTTTATTCATTTTTGCGGAGAAAATCCTAGCACTGAGTTTTTTTTAATAAGCGTTGTTATTCCGAATCCATGCAATCCGAGTTTCCGGACAGGGAATTCCGTTATTTGCACGAACGAATTGCAGTTCCACATTTGTCGCGTTTATACAAATCGATGTTATTAGTTTCAGTTTGCTTTGGTAAAGTTGCATTTATATGTTAAAAATATTCAATAAAAACATCGGCTGTCATCTTGATTTCTCAAGATGATAATTTAATGCGCGACTGGCTCTCGCAACTTTCTTATGGATGAGGGAATTTAGAAACAGCCCATCCGTTGACAAGAAAAAGAAAATACATTTCATAGAGTATTCTTTATCCCCCGTAAAAAAATATACTTGGTAGATTTTTTTGCAATTTTATCTGTCACCAATAAATCAGTAAACATAAATTCAGGTTTATATTTGTATTAAGTTTCGAACTTTCCACATATAATCAAAAACGGAATAGGACAGCTGGATAGATCTAGATTCTAGATAAAAAAAAACTGTTAAATGACCTATCTATTTGGTGTTTTATGAAATTATTCGGGGGAACGCGAAGTGTGGCTCACATAGAAGGCAACTATGACCTAAAAAATTAAAATTACATAACCTACCTAGGGATTTGAAATATATGGACTTTTTAAAATACCGGTACTTTGGTATATTTATCAATCCAAACCGGTTTACCGGTAATTTACCGGTATATCACAAGATCGTTATTTTATTGTCAAAGTTCATTAAGTGCATTATAAATTACTAGTATTTAATAAAAATATCGTACTTGCACAAATATAAGGCGATCTCTAGTTTAATTTTTGTAAATTTTAAATAATTAGATTTTCGTTCATTAATTCATATACCTAAAAACCTAATTCACAATGCGGCCAGATTTGGGCCCGTATTCACGGCACCGATACAATTTGTCATCGGTGAGAAGTCGCACTGATATGACGTCATTTTTGGAAGAATTTACCAAACCGTTTGGAGTAAAATGACGTCATTTTTGTGCAAGTTCTCACCAATGACAAATTGCATGGGTGCTGTGAATATCCGCCCGCACTGCTATTAAAAGAAACATACAGTTTACATCAGTTCTATGCGACTAGATTACTTATTAATTCTCAAACAGGTAAGTTTCCTATCAAATGCAGAGACGTTCGAATTTGCCCTGTTTTTAAATCTGGGTCGAGTAAAGCTATACAGAAATATAGACCCACTGCCATCTTCAGTAATATATCAAAGGTTTTTGAATCTTTAATAGCTGATTGTACAGGGTGTCCGTATTTCGACAGAATGGGAAATATGGGGATCTCATTTATTTGATGAGATGGAGAGTCGGTTAAATTGGGACAAAGTTGCGTATTGTAGGCCCGAACAATAATCTGGAAATAATTTTAAAATATTTTTGTTTGTTTTCGATATGTTAACAAAAAACTGATTTTTTTAAAAATGGTTTTTTGTAATTCTTGCAATTTTCGCTACTTCTCAATAAATATTGATCACCATCACATCCAAACGTTATATATTTTTAACTTTACTGTAAATCAGTGGTTTATACGAGTGGCGCATGAAGTAAAATTTCGAGTTTAGAAAAGCCCCGTGAAAATTTGTCTCGGGTCGCTGCGCGACCCTCGACAAATTTTCTACGCGGGGCTTTTCTAAACTCGAAATTTTACTTCATGCTCAGTCTGGGAGTGGAGGACACTCGTTAATTTAAAATACATCACAACTGTTAAAATATGTATCGTAACTGTCACAAAGAAAAGCAACAAAATGGCGATCTCATTATAGTTCAATTCAAACTCGTATCAAGTTGACACGATTGGTTAAATGTCGGCATACGCCGACTTATGTCAACCTTCATTATAGTTCAGATGTTGGCTACCGACGACTTATGTCAACTATTATGATAGTCCAAATGTCGGCTAGCGCCGACTTATGTCAACTGTCATTATAGTCCAAATGTCGGCTGACGCCGATTTATGCCAAGACTGACTTTTTCCAATAACATTTTTCTTTAAATTTATAAGTACTTTTCTGTTAGTACTTGTTTAGTTTTTCTTTATTTTTAAGTGCCCTCTATAGTCAATTTATGATTTTATAATGAAAATCGTGTTTTCAAGTCATCTAAAATTTTTTGTAAGGAATTACTTTTTGTCGAAAAATGGATATTATAAAAGTGTTTTATATCCGGTCAGTAATTCGGGGACACACGGTGTACGCCGTATATACCTCGAGCTGGTTGCCATGACATATCAACATTTGGTAAGGTACGTTTACGAGATGAGTATGGAAGTGCAGGAAACGCATGAGATAAAGGGTAAGGGTTGAAAAAAGGGAATGTATGAGAGCGGAAGCGAGATTGATGTGCTGAAGGCACTTGTAAGATAAAGGCCAGGTAAGAGTAGCTGGCAGTGGACAAAAAAGAAAAAGAACGAGAAGGGACAATTAATATTATATATATTTTAGTTAGTTACGTAGAATATTTGAGTCTCCTATTTCCAAAAAAAACCCTAAATACATTGTTTTAAAATGGATTTGGGGTTTTTTATAAACAGGCGACTCATTTATTTTTTAAGTTGGTAATTGTATGGTATAGTTGTAAATTAGATGCCAAGTAAAGGTTATTATATATCAAGGCATACAGGGTGTCCGTATTTCGTGAAAATGCATAGGGATCTCGGTTATTTAATGAAAAAGAGAGTTGGTTAAATTGCGGCAAAGTTGCGTATTGTAACTAAAAGTTAATATTTTTTGTTTTCTATACGTCTATGATACGAAACAAAATATAATAGGGCAGTCGCAGCCACCTTGATACAATATTATTTTTTAAAAATAAAACTTGCAATTTTTGTTTTTAAATCAATTGATTTGTACGTAAGATGACATCCTATGCCATTTAAAATGTCAAAATTGATGTCACTTCCGGTAAACCCAGAAGTGCTATTAAATATTTCTAATCACCAATGAATTTTAATTTATTTTTAGTATAAATGTACCAAATTAATTTCAAATGTATATCTCAAATAATTAAAAAAAAAAACTAAAAGGAGTGGATCTTGTTTTGTGCTGCACCCGGCACCCGTTGGATAAAACCCGTTGGATAAAAAACGTCCGACGCCATAACTCTTGTATTTATTAACCGATTTCATTGAATTAAAAACCAAAGTCAATGGCCGTTTAGATACTGAAAAATTACATGAAAATTGATTATTTTTCTATAATAACTTCATTCCCAAATAATAGCCAACTTAAGATTTTTAAATGGCTGCCTATAATTTTTTAATTTTACTACATTAGACATTATTTTTCTGAATCCAATAACGCGAAATTTCTTGTTTTTGTTCAATGTTTTGGTCGATTTTTTTTAAAATCTTCTATTCAAAATTATATTTTTTTAAAATTATAATTAGTGTACCTTGTAAAAAGAAGTGACAAATGTCATTTATTGTGAGGTTATGCGATTAATAATAACGAAACAACAAATAAGTACCTACGTAACAACTTAATGTAGAATAAAAGTGAAGGAAAAATGTAAATATTTTGTTATTTCGATTATTACTTATTTTTTAAGTGTATTTATAACTTTACAACATTTCAGTGTTTTATACGCGTGGCGCATGAAGTAAAATTTCGAGTTTAGAAAAGACTGAAAATTTGGTTTGGTCGCTCCGCGCTTCGCGCTACGCGGCCAAACCAAATTTTCAGCCTTTTCTAAACTCGAAATTTTACTTCATGCTTAGTCTGGGAGTGTAAACATTCGTTCGAAGTTTAAATTTATCTCTTTTATAAAATCGACGTAATATAATAAATCATTCATTGAAATCATAAAAAAAGATGCAAAATTTTACCTAAAATCATCTTTTAGTGTCAACTTTATAATTTGCTCGGCTCTTAATGGGTTAATATTCTATTCCTAAGAAAAAAATATAATAACAAGCTGTTAATAAATCGACAAAAATCTAGAAATATCCAAAATCTGGACATGTTGAAAATCTTGACGGTCCACTCTCAGACTAAGCATGAAGTAAAATTTCGAGTTTAGAAAAGCCCCGCGTAGAAAATTTGTAGAGGGTCGCGCAGCGACCCGAGACAAATTTTCACGGGGCTTTTCTAAACTCGAAATTTTACTTCATGCGCCACGCGTATAAAACACTAAAATATTGTAAAGTTTAAAAAATACTAGCCCTTATTTTGTTCGGTTGGTTGACAAGTTGTGTTGAATCTTCTAAGCTGATTATACATACTAACTAATTCTATTTATAAATTTTGATCAGTATTAAAAAAAAAAATGTTTGTTTCAAGGCAATGCCAAAAAATCATGTCAACCGATTTATTATAATTTTTTTCTAGCATAAATATTAAATCAAAATCAACATATCGAGCATAACGGGATTCAGAAAAAAAATGTCCAATATAATAAAATAAAAAAAAGTATATGCAGCCATTAAAAATTTAAAGTTGACTATTATTTGGCAATGAAGTTAATTTTGAAAAAATCTATAATTAGTGACAATTTATGGTATCAAAACTGCGATTGACTTTGTTTTTATTTCATACAAATCGATCAATAAATAACAGAGTTATAGCGTGGGCGTTTTTTTTATCGAACACCCAGTATAGCGTTGTTACATATCAAATTCGATTTTAAATGTTTTATTGTATGATTCAATATCCGGCGGTGTATTTGCACGTGAAGTAGTTGATTCAATGAATATTTATTATCTTAGCAGTCTTCTTAATTAAGACTTATTGTTTGCAGTTTATACAAACATTATCGTAATTTTATACATTATATTAAAAGTTTTGAAAACTAAAAGAAGCATAAGCTTATTCTCTCGAATTCAAATAGTTTTGATATTTGAAATATTCTTATTTTATTATTAGTATGTATGTACAGTGCGATCGTTTGAATTATGATTTAGAGAAGGCGACATTTTTTTGTGCGATTGCCTAGAATGTTAAATGAATGGTGGAATAACTTTGAGGTTATGGTAAACTATGTGTTAACAGTCAGTAGTGTCAATCTAATTTAAAATTCCAAGCCTACTCTAAATCATGTTTTTAACGATCGTACGGTACTTCTGAGTGGTTATACATGTAAAGTACTTCTTTTAATTCTCACCTGATAATAAAAGAGTGGGTTTGTCGGTGGGACATTCGGATCAACCAATTCCATGTTGTGGAGCCAGGGCAGGAGATACTGCAGCAGTAACTGTCGCACTTCTGGTCTGGCCGTTTGGAATCTGTGAGTGATTTCTATGGAAAACAATCGATATTAATAAAACAAACAAAATATTTGAATGTTTATCACTATTATTTAATTTAAATGGTTAGAATAAAATTAAAATTCTCTTAATTATTATCAAGATTTTACGAGGGTTGTTTGATTAGTTTGGGAAAACCACATTTTTGGGTGCTTTGGCTATACATTTAGTGCAGCGAATTTCAAACTTTCAAATATTAAAAAAAAAGTACACATTTACCAGAAAACATGGGCATTGTAAGTTCCGGGTGTAGATGCGAAAGCTGACTAGATAGATGTATCTGGGAACGACAATAAGTCGTCGCCAGAAGCGTGTCCAGTGTACTTCTGCCTTTATCGCCTTCGGCTGTAAAATAATAAAATAAATCAAGTTAATAGTATATTGACAATTGAACGTAGAATAATGCTCGTTTCTCAAGAGTATGAGAGTTTGTAAAGGGTGATTCGCCATAAAAATCAAATTTTCTGATACATATACTCAATGAGTGTGACGCAAATACATAGAGCAGCTTTACCCAAAGTGGGGTCCACGGACCAGCGCAGCAAAATTTTATCCCCAATTTATATAAATTTAAAAAATATATACAGGGTGATTCAGACCACCCCTGCCACCACTTCGTTTAAGAATCGCTGGTGTAGAGAATTATTATAAAATGAACTTTTAACAAGATAAATTCAAATTCAAAACTATTTGAATTCGAGAAAATAAGCTTACGCTTCTTATAGTGTGCACACTTTAAACATAATATATAAAATTACGAAAATGTTATTCGTGAAAATGCAAACAATGTCTTAATTAATAAGACAACTTAAGATACAATGGATATTTATCGTCTTAAGTTGTCTTATTAATTAAGACATTGTTTGCATTTTCACGAATAACATTTTCATAATTTTATATATTACGAACTTTTAAATTATCAATTTTATTATATTTGTGATTGTGTATATTTATATTACATATTTTTTGACGAATGTAAGCCATTGTACACGTATTTATGTTACATGAATAAAATGAATATTACAATTAATTACAAAATGAGTTTTAATAATCTTTTGGACATTTTTTGATAAATTTCTAATTAATACTTGTACCGTGGCAAAATAATAAATAAATACAATCGCATATTGATTTCATTGAGAAGGAGTGGAGGCAACTAATGGACGTGTCAACAAGGAAACCTACGTAATATCGTCAGCGGTGATTGGATTTTAATTAATTGAACTGTAAACAGCAAATTAATAAAAACAATCTACCTCCATCTCTCTCTCTCTCTTTCTCTTTCAGTAATTTTTTAAAAGACACATATCGAAAAAGCATAGATTCATAGATCTTAAAAAACAATTTGAAGATTTTACTAAGTAAAACTTTAGTGGAAAATTAAAATGATCATTTGTGAAGGACAATTAGGGAAATTTCTTTGAGCTTTAAAAGAACCATAATTTCTGGTATATCTTACAGGCGTTAACGTTACTAAAAGCTTTCTGAATTGTTCAAAATTATTAGGAATAGAAATTGTTAGAACATCAGAGAAATGCATACGTTCAGCCACATCACATCACAAGTTATATGTCTCTTTTTTTCGAGTGCGGAATATTATTTTTTGGAGATTCTTTCACTCAAACTATTGAGAACCAATAAAATCGGCCAAATTTGAACCATGTGACATGTTTTTATAAATATAATAAATATTTATCCTAAAATATTTATCCTAACGAGTGTTTGCACTACTTGTTTAAACATGAAATTAATATTTCGAGTTCTTAAAAGCCTGAAAATATAAATTGGTTCTGTAATTCTAACTCAAAATAAGGATTGTTACGTTAAAACACTCTGTTTTAAAACAGTGTTTTAAACATGTTTAAAAAAAGCTGTCGTGTTTTAAATGGTTTTGTTTCAAACATGTTTTAAATCTTAAATTTGTTTAAAACATGTTTTAAACGTTAAATTTGTTTAAAACGTTTTTTTTTTATCTTAAAGGGTACCTCCGGTTAAGTATGGTAAAATGCCCCTATCGTTTGATTTTTAAATTTACCTTTTAAGAGGGTGTCTTAGAGTGTAAAAATAAGATCCCAATGGTTCTTGGTCTATGATCTCTCCCTCACCCCTCGCAAGGCAAGAAAGTGTTTTTTTCGGAATTAATGTTTTTTCTTGATTTCTATTAATAATTAAGATATCGAAAAATTCATGAGTATAGGTGACCTAAATACCCTTCTGTGTCATTTTTTTGAAGATCATGCAAGGTCATTTAGGTAATAAAAAAAAATCCTAAAAGTTTAAAATCGACTTTTCATTGCCTATTACCCCATGTAACTCGGTTGTTTACCTCAGCATCATATTTTCTCAGGAAAAATCTACAAAAATATGCCTTAAGATATATTAATATTTTCCTGCGCCATCTTCAAAAATCAATTTTAAGATTTTTCAGGGTTTTTACCATTTTTCATGGAATTTCCCGTATATATCTCAAAAATGTATAGCATTTTAAGAAAGCATTTTTAAATACAAACATTTTGTTGTTTTTTTGATCTCTGTAGCTTAAATATTGGCCGAGATATCACATTTTTAAGTTTTTCGAACGTTTCGTTTTAATCACACAAGCGACGATAAACGTTCTGTTTTACATACAAAATTAATTTTTGCTGTTTTATAAGGCATTTTATTAAAAATAAGGAAGTTAAATAATTAAAATTACAAAAATATTAAAAGATAAAGGAATGTAGAATGCACTCCGCCAAATGACTCCACGTATCCCTCTCCCGCTCACACATTACACACTTCCCATACTCTTCCCCCATCCACACATTCCTTCCTCTCTCCTCTGACCCACACCTCACCCTCGCCAGCACCACCCTTTCCTCCCTACTCCATCCCCCCTCCACTAAATACCTCGGCATTATCCCATGCACCTGCCAACTCCTATCGTTGTATTCACTCCTCTCTATACACCCCTGTCTTTCCTGTGCTTCCACCTCCTTCTCCTTTACCCCCACTTCCACCTTCACCCCATTCCCCAGCCATTCCATTGCCCACTCTCTCATACATTCTTCTTTTCTCGCTCCTCCATCTACCTGCTCTCCCATTCACGCACGTCACCCACACCGCCTTCACCAATCTCTCTTCCTCTTCCTCCAGATCCCATAACTCATCTCATACCTAGCAATTCTCACAATTTCCTAACACTCTAGTTTCTCTGTGTCTTAGTACTTATTGTGATCATTATCAAATAGTTTATTTAAATAAAATAGTGAGTTTTTTTAACACACTTATATTTTTTCTAAGGTAACCACAATTTTTTTATATTATATATATATATCGGGTGTGTATAAATTGGCGGATAATCTACACGTAGTGATATTCTTCATAAAATTTTAAGCAAAATATCTTGATTCTAAAATGACCTCCACGAGGTCCTCAAAGTTTAAACATTCAATCGTTTCATATGCGTTATTATTCGATATTAATTTACAGAAAACCCTGCAATTTCGGTAGAATGACTAGTTTGAAGATTATTTGCCAGTGTGTGCAATCTTTCTATCTCAAACGTCCGTTTCTAACACTTCTTCATTACCTTTTTTTTATATAAAGAACAGCCGGCAACGTCGACTTCCGCTTACTTCAGTGATAAATTTTGACACTTACTGTTACGAATTCATTTAAACTAGCTAGTTCCAATTTTGTGCTAATTCTGTTTTTCTCGTTATTATCGGTATTAGTATTAGTTCCCGCCTTTCAATGTTCTTGTGTTTCTGTGTTATTTTCGTGTTATTGTTTTGTTGATTTTTACGATTATTGAGTACGCATGTATATATGGTGTACGGATTCTTTAATAGAAATGCCCAAATGGCAAAACTAGAATATCTAGCGTTTTCAAAATCGGAGGCATTCTTCTACAAATGCTTGTCCCCAAAAATGCGAAAAGTGGTCGGCCACGGCAGAGGCGCACACTACAACTTGAAAAGCAAGTTCTAGGTGCAACAGAAGAAGATCCCATCGTAAGTGCCCGAAAATTTGCTGCCACATTAGACATCCCAAGACCATTCATGGTCCTACAAGAAAACATTCTATATTCTGAGAATGTTAAAAACAAGGTTAAAAACAGGACTGAAGCGGCGGTACTGGAAATTACACCACTAGAAATACTGGAGCGAGTAATGAATACGATACAAAAGAGATTGCAACTGTGCTTAGAAGCAGATGAATTTCTTTCGAACAAAATAAATGAATTATGCTGTATCATTAAAAGAAGAAAAAACGCCGCAGTACTGCAGTCAACATAAATCACTCAACTACGACAATCCAGACGCTTCGCCAATACCTTCTAGACTACTTCCAAAAGAGACTCTTTGCGACACATTTACTGAGCCCCACTCTACCATTATTACTCTTCTGATGCAACCCACGTCTCTAATCATTAATTAGATTAATGAAAAAACATGGCAGCCCGTAAATGCGACGTTGCCAAATGTCCACTTCTGTGTGTAAAAATTTTAAGATATATGAGCAATTTCATGAAAAATCGTAAAAAAACCCTAAAAAATTTTGAAAAATTGATTTTTGAAGATAGCGCGGAAAAATATTAATATATTTTAAGGCATATTTTTGTACATTTTTGCTAAGAAAATATGATGCTGTGGTAAACAACCGGGTTACATGGGGTAATAAGTAATGAAAAATCGATTTTAAACTCTTAGGAATTTTTTTTATTACCTAAATGACCTTGAATGATCTTGAAAAAAAATTACACAAAAGGGTATTTAGGTCACCTATACTCATGAATTTTTCGATATCTTAATTATTAATAGAAATCAAGAAAAAAAATGGTGATGTGTCCATCATAGTACTTTCCCCCGTAAATTGCGTATTAAATCACTTTTAAAATATTTGTAGCATTATTATTTTCAAAATGTCTTCAGCTTTTTGATAACTACAACTTTTATTTGAAACATTTTTCAATTGGATCAACACATACTGACACAAACCAATGACTAGATAAAAAACACTATTTATTGAATATCTCAAAAACTAAGAGTGCCATGACAAAAAGTGAAGATACAAAAAATCTTTAATATTTTATTACCTACAACTTTTATTTGAAACATTTTCCAATTGTATCAACACACACACTGACACAAATCAATGACTAGATAAAAAACACTATTTATTAAATATCTCAAAAACTAAGAGTGCTATGACAAAAAGTGAGTCTACAAAAAATCTTTAGTTTTTCATTTCCTACAACTTTTATTTGAAACATTTTTCAATTGTATCGACACATACACTGTCACACACCAATAACTAGATAAAACACACAACTTTTGAAATATCTCAAAAACTAAGAGTGCTATGACAAAAAGTAAGTGAACAATACATCTTCATTTTGTTATTATCTACAACTTTTATTTGAAAGAATTTTTTGTTTGATGAACATTTATTGAAAAAATCTGAAAAAACTGAAAAACGCTAAGAGTAAAGTACCACTTCCGGTTTTCCGATTTTCACTAAAAGCTTTTCAGTTCTTCTGATTGTAACAAAAGGCTAAAGTTTCATCTTGATATCTTTAGCGGTTTTTGCGGTACAGCGCACACAGACACACAGACAGACAGACAGACAGACATTTGTCAAAAATGGTCTTATTCGACTCAGGGGACCTCAAAACGGATATTTCCGCTAAAATTTTTGATTCGAAAATTTTCACGAAAACAATACTTTCCCTTTGTATTACATACGGGGGAAAGTAAAAATTAATTCCGAAAAAAACACTTTCCTGACCTTGCGAAAGGAGGAGGGGAGATCATGGACCAAGAACCATTGGGTTCTTATTTTTACACCTTAAGACACCCTCTTAAAAGGTAAATGTAAAAATCAAACGATAGGGCAATTTTACCATACTTAACCGGAGGTACCCTTTGCTGAATTATATTTTATACTACTTCATTAAGATTTATCAAATTACATTATTAATCATAACATTTTATTACGATAAAATATCACAACTGTGTGTGCATAAATGTGATTTTTAAATACAGGACATTTTTCTTTCAGGTATACATATGCATACACTGTAAATTTTA
This sequence comes from Philonthus cognatus, assembly GCA_932526585.2. Taxonomy (NCBI): domain Eukaryota; kingdom Metazoa; phylum Arthropoda; class Insecta; order Coleoptera; family Staphylinidae; genus Philonthus; species Philonthus cognatus. Next base: position 46,239,832 of record OW052244.1, read on the forward strand.
CCACGTTCGTTGTTTTTTAAAAGATTTCAATTTGAATCTTTAAACGAGGGTTTTCACTCCCAGACTAAGCATGAAGTAAAATTTCGAGTTTAGAAGAGCCTGAAAATTTGGATTGGCTGCGTAGCGAAGCGGAGCGGCCAATCCAAATTAGGCTTTTCTAAACTCGAAATTTTACTTCATGCGCCACACGTATAAAACACTAAAATATCATAAAGTTTAAAATATACGGCTTTAGCAATCTAATATGTAGATGTGAATAAAGTATGAATCAAATTCTGCGCTAAATAAATTGTCTAAAACAGTGATTACAGGCAACCCATTAACTCTTACGTATAATAGGTTGCCTATAACCGTTGTTGCATGTATGTTTTTTGAACTTCACTGTAGATCAGTGTTTTTAAGCGTGGCTTATGAAGTAAAATTTCGAGTTTAGAAAAGCCTAATTTGGATTGACCGCTCCGCTTCGCTACGCGGCCCATCCAATTTCTTAGGCTTTTCTAAACTCTAAATTTTACTTCATGCTTAGTCTGGGAGTGGAAAACACTCGTTAAAAGCCTTAAATTAACCGCTTTGAAACAACGAATTCCCGAAAATTTAAAAAACGCAGTAATTATCGGGATATGTATACTCAAAAAAATACCCTGTATATTCTGTTTAAAACGTGTTTTAAACATATTTTAAACACGTTTTAAACATGTTTTTAATTGTTAATGTTTTAAAAGCTGTTTCAATGAAAAACTGTTTGTTTTAATTAAAATGAAAAAAAAAACGTTTTTTTTAACAATCCTGCTAAAAATATTTACTTTATGCGTCAGGGGTATAAAATACTGACTTACTGTGAAGTTCAAAAACAGGCTTTATCTTTGATAATAAATCGTCACTAGATCTCATACTGTTTTATAATTATAATTAACGATTATTATTTATCATTTAATGGAGTCTGGTAAATTTCTAATGTATGATTATATTTATCACGTTTTAAATTAGTTGATAATTTTGAATTTCCCTTAAAATACGTGTGTTGAATAAATTAAAGGATATAATCAATAATACGTGTAATAAGGCGCGTTTGTATCTGACCGATTTTGAATACGTAGTACATTCGAAAGGGACAGGTCCCTTCCAGTTTCATTGTGATCTTGGCAGCGGGAATTTAAGTAAGCATGGCTACTTGGTCTTAAGCATCGCGGTATAGTATTTTTAATACCCATTTGGAATAATCCCATCCTTATTTATCAACCATGAATTAGATGAAACAAAAAATTACCAACAAAAATGAACGTCGATTACTAAATAGATGTTACGTCAAAAGTTTGATGTCTGTTAATGTCATTAAATAACGCAAAAATACACTACTAAAATGCGATATTCCGATAAATTCAAAAAGCTAATACTTAATGTAGTAAGTAAATTTCAAAATGAATTAGGATCTCGATTTAAGGCAATCAAAAAGCGTCCGAAGTCCTAAAAGTTCCACAACGCACATTATACAACCTACAAGATAAAAACAGATCAACGGATTTCGAATTTAGAAGGAATATGTCTGCAAGCGTTTCCCTGGGCAAAACTCAAATTACGAAGAAAACTCTACATTTTTTTAAGGGAAGTGATGTGTAAAAAAAATGTATGCCCGAAAAAAACATAGTACTTTAGAAACGGTTACTCTTCAGATCGAAATACTCCGATATTTGAATTGTTTTAAATTGAGCCGGGTGTAGACATGTGTGGGACACACAAATGTTAGGATAAAGTTCTTTCGTAGACTTACCATTTAGCCGCAAATCGTATTTTAAGTTCGGATTTTGAGGTTATATACGTTGGTATTTTCGGGTGAATAAGCATATTACAGGTATAAATTGTACATATAATGAAATTATCTTCAAAATTATAACGTAATTAATCCAAATTGTAGTATTATCTTCATTTATACAGCCAAAATCACAATATTAATTCACACTAAATCTGACGTATACTGACGGTTATTTAAACTAATGAATATATAATTCTAGATTGATTATTATTCATGTTTAGATTATGAGTATTTTAGCTTTTGGTATAAAAAAATAGATGGCGCAAAGTGTATTACAATTTTAAAAAATATCCGCTTACTAAAATGTTTTTCCAATGACTGGGATTTTAACGTAAAAAAATAATTTTGTAATTAAAATATTCTAATTTGTCTCTAACTTCTATAACCATAATCTCTAGTTGCGTTGATGGCCAACAATTTTGTTGTTACTCCACTGCTGCAACCCGAGTTGATTTTCGTAAACGGCAAATGTGAATTTATTGAAAATCAAAAGTTAAGTGTTTACTACAATTTTATATATAACTGAGTACACCAATGGTGATTTTATAATTACAGTATATGTGATATTTTTACGAGATCAATTTACTAAAAAGTAATGGTACAATATCATAATATACTCGTTTCCGCGTAAAGGTAGCGTCACACAATGTGCCAAATCCGAGTGCGAGCGCCAGGGGGGGATTTTGAGGAAAAAAATTAAATTAAAAATTTCGAGAAAAAAACATATCCACTCCATTGTAGATACATGAAACCCTTCTAATCTTGCATGTTTATATTTTTCAACCCCCTATATTATTAACAATTAACGCTTAAAGTTGAGCGATTTAGAAAACATCAATTTTACGGCATTTCACTCGCAAGTTTAAATAATTTATTACATGGATAGTAGGCGTACTATCAATATAACATTATACACTATTCTTTATAACATAATACTGTATGTTATGGTTTAAAAATCAAGTCTCTAAATATTTTAGAACAAAAGTTAAAAAAAAATTGAATATGAAATATATTGTAAATATAAATTTTAACTTTAGAAAGTGTTATAAAAAAAATGTCAACTCGATGAGGTCTGGGACTATCACTTAAAATTAGTTCTATGTTTTCTCTAACTACCCTCAAAATTTCGTATCTCCACCGGTGCGTTTTTGGGGTCTTTTTAATTTTTTTATTTGACGCCACCAATTAAAGTTGGGTCGGGCGAGGCCCGTGTGCGGTGAGTATCGTGGAGTCGAGCGCGCGCTATTCTCGAGCAGCACGCAACATGATTTTTACGTTGGCCCCGAACAAAAAATAATAAAAACGCACATGCAAAAATTCAAAAAAATTAGGGCAGTTACAGAAAATATTAACAAATGTTTATATGATAGTCACAGTTCTTCCGGTTTGCAATCTTCTAAAAAAATAATATAATAATAATTCAAGGCAGCAAAATTATATACAATTGTTATAATCATTACATAGGTTGTGACTTTCACCAAAAAATGTGGTATGTTTTTAAATGCCCTAAAAACTTCGTATCTCTACATGTGCGTTTTGTGTCAGGTTTTTGCGAATGATCGAGTCGATTTTTATCGGTTGCGCCTAATAAAAAATAAAGCACCTCAAAAAAACGTACAAACGTACAAATGTGAAAAGTATCTCCTGTAGTTTAAAAATAATTTAATCTGTTGTTTAAAATGTGAATTTTTAATCAGAATATACATTACATTTTTCTGATTTTGCACAACGAAGTTATGTATTTTATACTGTTTTATTTACTTACTTTTTTAAAATGAAAAATTGTCAGTATCCTCATCAGTCTGTTCGTCTTCGCTGTCACTTGTGTCCGTTTCACAAATAACTAATTTTTTAGCGTCTGCAGGTAGTTGTTTTTTATGAATTTTTACATCGCTTCTCAAAGAAGAAATTATTGGATCAGAACATACAAGAAGCATATTAAATAAATCTCGAATTGTATTAAGCCTAGAGCTTTTCCTAGTATGGTTTTCTCTAACTCTCTTATATATTTTATTGGTTGCTTCCTGTGCCTCTTCCGATTGGTAAAAGACATTGTCCAATTATTTTGCTCCCGTGAATTAAAATGTTATGGACACTAGGAGGCATTCTATACCATCCATATAACGAGGTGTAAAGTCGGGCCGTATCTTCTGCATATTTATCAAACATCAATACATTTATTTTACGAGAACTCGACATTGTTATAAGAATTGTATAAAATCTGTTCAATAATTCTTCATTCAATTCAGTGATGACAGCTACTTTCTCATAATTAAAAAAAAAAAATATTCGAGCAACGTTGCCAGTATATGAAGTACCTCCTCCTTGCACAACAATATCAACCCTTATCCCTAACTCTTTACGTAATAGTTTTTGTATTCTAGTTTTCCGACTAAATATATTATTTTTCTCTTCTATCGTACATCCGTGAGTAGTTGTTTTCTTCAAATCTAATTTATAGGAGATATGAAGAACACATTCCATGAACTTAATCCATGCATGGAGGGAAGAAATACCATAATTTAAATTATCTTCGATAATAGGAATATTTTTAATTCTTTCATTATCATTCATCTCCTTCGGAGAACATTTGCTTATAAAACAATTTGAGCTCGGAGTATTTGTTAAGGTATTTATAACTTTGCCGTCGATCATTGTAAACAACAAATTAAATTTTACCTCTACATGGTTACCATTAATATAAATTTGTTGTTTTTCCAATAAATTTACCTCTTGCCTCATACTCTTAACTTCATCTAGAATAAGCTGTTTTGTTTCTTTAGCATAAATAAATTTTATCGGTCTACATAATTTAATAGATGAAGGTTTTTCGTTTTTCCAAATAACACTTTCATCAGAAAATAATCTAAGTGGAACCAGTGAAAACACAAAGACACTCTTCTCTGTAATTTCTTCTTCATCTGTACTGCTATCATCAGATGGCTTTTGCATATAAGTAGAGTGCCCTGAGCTGCCATCGCAACCATATTTACACAACAAAATTAATTTACTAAATGATGTATGTTGAGGAAATTTAATTGTTGATATTAATCTACATAAAGTATGCTCAAGAAGGCTCTGCAAAGGTACTGATGCTCCATTTTGAGAAATAGAAATATTAGCTGGGTAACACATTGTCTTCATTACTTTAATTTTATTGTAAGATGGTAAAAGATCTTTTGCTCCATGAGAACGTAGTTTTTTTCTTAAATTTTTATAACTTGCTGCCGTCATTTTCGAATCAATAAAAATTGATAGAGCTTCTTCATCTGTAAATTTTTTTACAGTTTCAACTTCATTTGTTTTTAAATAAGCTAAGACTTTTTTTTTTCCTGTGAATCCGAGGAAGCACTTTCCACTAATTTGGCCGCTGGTATATTTCCTTTATCGCGTAAATTTTTTTTTGCTGCTGAAAATATTTGTTCTGGTGTATTTTCGGTGATCAATAAATTAGTTTGTCAGATGTATTACTTTGTATTGTGAACTGTGTACCTGATGTACTTGGTATTGGTGAAATATTTTCTATATTTTCAAAGAGGTTTGTATTTTCAATTAAGGCAGAACCCACGTTATATTTAAAAGGCAGCAGTAACCAATTTCTATTTTTTTTTTAATGAAATTGATATGAGATCTTGAGCACATTTTCCACTTTCTATTAAGAGTACTGCAGAAACCCTTAACTTTTTTAAGAATGTCATCATTTTCACTATTGTTTTATTAAATAATCAATGATTGCTTGACTGAATAAGGTTTTTAGGTTTTAGTTCGTACCATACCTTATATAAATCACCGTTTGTAATATTAATTTTCTCCATTATCACTCAGCGTTTTGGATTAATTAAATTACACTAACACTAAACACTAGTTTAATTAAAGTAAACTATTACTAAACTAAACTAAACTATTTTATACACAAAAAAACACTAAATCAAAGAAAGAGTATATAGTCAACAAATTAAATAACACTTAACACTAACTTAATTAATAACTACTTTATAATGTTCAATCGTTCGCTTAGGGATCAGAAAAATATGTGAACTGTTGTAGACTTCGTTCAACACTAAACGCATATTTTGCTTTCAAGAAAATTAAGAAAAAATCCATTTCAGATACTTAAACCGTAAAAACTGTGTGACAAGAATGCCATTTGTTACGGTAAATGACAGCTCCAATCGGACCCCTAATAAAAATGTAAACACAAACCAAATAACCTTTATCAGTAACAGATGTACACCCTTATATATCAATAAGAAAAAAACTCATAAAACTATTTTTGTAAATGTGATTTAAATGGTGCAAAAAATACTCAGAGAAGAAATAATTTCATTATGATATGAAAAATTGTAGATTGTGAGGATTATGACTATTATATAAACATTTGTTCTGTAACAGCCCTAATTTTTTTAAATGTGTTTTTATTATTTTTTTGTTCGGGGCCAACGTAGAAATCATGTTGCGTGCTGCTCGAGAATAGCGCGCTCGACTCCGCGATGCTCACCGCACACGGGCCTCGCCCGACCCAATTTTAATTGGTGGCGTCGAATAAAAAAATTAAAAAGACCCCAAAAACGCACCGGTGGAGATACGAAATTTTGAGGGTAGTTAGAGAAAACATAGAACTAATTTTTAGTGATAGTCACAAACCTCATCGAGTTGGCATTTTTTTTATAACACTTTTTAAAGTTAAAATTTATATTTACAATATATTTCATATTCGAATTTTTTTAACTTTTTTTCTAATATATTTAGAGACTTGATCTTTCAACCATAATATACAGTATTATGTTATAAACAACAGTGTATAATGTTATATTTATAGTACGCCTACTATCCACGTAATAAATTATTTAAACTTGCGAGTGAAATGCCGTAAAATTGATGTTTTCTAAATTGCTCAACTTTAAGCGTTAATTGTTAATAGTATAGGGGGTTAAAAAATATAAACATGCAAGATTATAAGGGTTTCATGTATCTACAATGGAGTGGATATGTTTTTTTCTCGAAATTTTTAATTTAAATTTTTTCCTCCAAATCCCCCCCTGGCGCTCGCGCTCGGATTTGGCACATTGTGCGTCATCTACTTTTTTATATCATAAATTAAAATATTTGTAATTTTCTAATGGATCCTATTTATTTATCCATTATTTCAAATAAACGTCAGTACACGACATATTTAGTGTAAAATAAATATCGTGATTTTGGTTGTAGAAGTAAAGATAATACTACAATTTTGATTATTTACGTCATAATTTTGGAAATTATTTCATCATGTGTACAATTTATTCCTGTAATGTGCTTATTTACCCAAATATACCAACCTATATAACCTCAAAATTGGAACTTAAAATAAAACATTTATAGGAAATGCCTGGAATCAGGTTGAAGAGAATTTAATTTTTAAATAAATATCAAGTTGCAAAAAAAGAGAACATTTGTATAATGTTTTGTGGAACTTTTAGTTGTATTATAATAACAAAACAGCATAACGTCCATATAAATTATTATATTAATTAATATGTGTGTTCCTACGCCGCCACTAGTTGTATTGAATATCAAGTTACTCCATCAATGCCCTAAGAATAATGGTTTAGATGTCGGCCATTTGACATGACAAGTTCCTAACCTAATTTTGTGTGTACTGCAGTTCCATCTCGTAACACGATACTGGAATAGATTAATATTTTTTGAACGACTGATTCATGTAAGCCACTATTTAAGGTTAAAGGAATTACAGTTCGCACACTTGAGAACTGGAGGAGGCGGTCACTGTTACTTCCCAGCGTTATGTCACCATGTATAAAGAATTTCTAAGGCCACGCCTAGAAGAAAATGAATACGACACCGAAACAATGTGATTCCAACAGGATGGTGCCACTGCACATACGGCTAGAGTATCCATGCAGGCCGTTATCGCTCTGTTTCCTGGGCATGTGATCTCGCGCAACGGAAATGTACCTTGGCCCGTTCGATCGCCGGACCTAACAGTGTGTGATTATTTTGTATGGGGCTACTTTAAAGCGAGGGTCAACAGGAATAAGCCCCGCACCATTCAGGAATTGAAGACAGCAATCCAGGATGCAATTGCTGCGATTCCAATTGACATGCTTCAGCAAACTATGCGGAACTTCCCTCACCGACTTCAAGAATGCGTCAATCAACAAGGGCGGCATTTCACCTAAGTTATTTTTCATAAGTAACCTGTATTTTATTTAAAAAATAAATGTCCATTATCACTCTTAATTATAAAATTTATTCATCCCTTGTATCTTCAATATTGACAACTTGACAGCTATTTGAAATACGTCAGATCCAAAGGCGCCACCCAGTATTATAACACTAAACATGTAAATACTTATTTTCCTTGATATAGTTTTATTCTTCATTAAAATAAACAACCCTCATATTGCAAAAGCACCATCAATAAAGAACTTGCCATCATTATAAGCCGAAATTGATTGTTAGTCGGAAAATCCTCGAGAAACATTTCTCTCTCTCGAGGTTTAAATATTTCGAGACTGCTATTCGAATTATTATCAAGTATATATAAGAAAATATATTTCTATTTGTAATTGAATTATACCAAGTATTATTAGTATTTCAAACTCGATCCAGAGAACGACTATTAAAGAACAATAATCTTATAGGTGAGCAATTGAATGTAGCAAATTACAGGCCAATAACTTGTACATTATAAATAACAACTTTAAACCAAAAGGCGTATGGACAATTATTAATTGTTCAAGACTCTCAAAATCAAATTCGCGGCCAACTACCTCTGCAACGACCCTTAATGAACACTTCGCTAAAATTGCAGATAATATTATCTCATCTTTACCTCATTCAAATACAGACCCGATAATATTAATGCACTCAGATCTTAATAGCAGTGCACAGTTTTTCAGTTTTAGTAAAATATCAATGACTGTTTTCAGAGATGCACTAAGAAGGCTGCAAGCCGGTCCAAGCAGGGACATTTACGGAGTACGAAGTACAAAAATGTTCAATATGTATAAGAAATAGAAATATGTAGTAGAAATAACACCTTTCCGGATGCTTTAAAAAAGTCTTAGTCATACCGGTCTTTAAGAGAGATGATCCAAACGATCTTGACAATTGAGTCGTCTAACTACAAAACTCACATTCTCTACTTTTTGTGAAAATTTAGTTGGTGATTTTTTTATGTCCGCCATGTTAAAGTACACGTGCAATTTGGCAAAAGTGTTCAAAAGTGGAGAATTTGAGTTTTGCAGTTAGACCCCTCAATTATAGTCCAATATGTCCGCTGCCCTTATTTGGTAAAATACTTCAAAAAATCTTGCAAGATCAATCTACTTACCTAGAACAAGGAAACATAGGATGCAAACAATATGGTCTTGGGAAAGAACGTTCAACTGGGTTTGTTTTATCTAAGTTAGTTGAAGAAATTACTAATGTGTTGAAGAAGGAGCATTCGCAAGAGCTACATTTCTAGACTTGTCTAAGGCTTTTAACAGGCTAGAGAGGGGGCACGCACCGCTTTCATCGGAAGAGAATCTGTACTGGGGATACCCAGGTATCGACCTGCCAAAGACCGTATGAAGGGATGGATGCGACACGAAGCACAGGACTTCTGGCGTCGCTGCCCTAGGATGAGACATTTCAGAGCAGTGGTAAGTGGACCAAGCTCCTCCAAAACGGTGTCATGGCTGAAGCTGAGCAGATCGGATGTGCATACACTAACTGCTCTCTTCACTGGACATAGCCGCCTAAGGCATCACCTTAACAAATTAGGACTGAGCGACACCACAAGAGTGTCACCTTTGCCTAGAGGAGGAAACAACGGCAGAGCATGTCTTATGTGCCTGCCCATCTGGAGATCAACTCAGGACCTCAGTATAACTAGGACTGAGCGATACCACAAGAGTATCGCCTTTGACTAGAGGAGGAAGAAACAACAGAGCATGTCTTATGTACCTGTCCATCTGGAGATCGACTCAGGACCTCAGTCTAACTAGGAAAGAGCGACACCACAATAGTATCACCTTTGCCTAAAGGAGGAAGAAACGGCAGAGCACGTCTTATATGCCTGCCCATCTGAAGATCGACTCAGGACCTCAGTATTTGGCACGCCAAAACTAATGAAGGACCTGCAAAATATCACACCTGACAAGATCATTGGCTTCATCAAGAAGATGGATTTGGAAGGTGAGCTGTAAGGACATATGACTGGCTTTAATTGTGAGCCGCAATAGACCCTTGTGGTCGCAGTGGAGGACCGCTAAACGAACCACTCACTTTAAATAGAGTAGAATAGAATAGAATAGAATAGAATAAAACAGAGTATCTCACGACATATTACTACGCAAACTGTATTTTTACAACGTTCATCCAACGGTTATCTTTTAGTCAATGATTGATGACTAAAAATTTAGTCAGCTAATGCCCAACTCTGTCTGTAGGTAGATACATTCCAAAACCCACATGTAATATGATTGATGCTGTATGGATAACGATATTGTTATTTTTAACGTTTTGCTTACTTAATAAAACCAAGAAAAATCTTTAATACAAATGCATTGTCGAAAAACTAGTCTTTGTTTTAAATTTCACATTTACAAACTGCATAATTTTATATGTGTTTAAATGCTAAAGTCTTTGACTAAATATTAGTAACCGTATTATTGTTATTTACAGTGTTATTTCCAAGGGTTGCGCTCGTACATGCGCCCTTCTTATTTCCCTTTAAATTTAAAATCAAAGCTCGAACGCGACCCACGTTTACAAATCAGTCCAGTTCAGTGCCAACGCTCGAATCGAAAACACCTTTTGGGTATAAGTTGAAAAAAGTTTAGCAAGACGAACGTTGAACACGTTAAGTAATCAATAAAAATTAATCAAGGAAAATTAATAAAATAAGAGTAAAACTAATATAAAGTTAATAAAAAATATATATTTAAATAAATAGTGCACTATTAAAAAATTAATATTGGTGAATTATTTCAACTTCCAATTACTAGTAACTTGTGTGGGGTGAAAAACCGTAATATTAACCCTTTCAGCGGTGGAATTTTTCTGGTGCGCAAAAAATGTTTTGTACACTGCATATTATTTATTACTATCTCAAATATACAGAGAGTTTTTCTTATAAGTATACATATCTCAATATACTGTATACGCTGTAAATCTTCAGGTTTTTGTTGTTTTTCCAAATATTTCATATTGAACTTTCGAACGAGTGTTTTCCACTCCTAGATTAAGCATGAAGTAAAATTTCGAGTTTAGAAAAGCCTGAAAATTTGGTTTGGTCGCGTAGCGCGAAGCGCGGAGCGACCAAACCAAATTTTCAGGCTTTTCTAAACTCGAAATTTTACTTCATGCGCCACGCGTACTAACACTGATGTGACGTGATGGTCAGAATACACGTTTTTAGCATACTGCTTTAGTAGAATATTTTAAACTTCACCTATAATCAGTGTTTTATACGCGTGGCGCATGAAGTAAAATTTCGAGTTTAGAAAAGCCCCGTGAAATATTGTCGAGGGTCGCTACGCGACCCTCGACAAATTTTCTACGCGGGGCTTTTCTAAACTCGAAATTTTACTTCATGCTTAATCTGGGAGTGGAAAACACTCGTTTAATACTTCAAATCAAAGTATTTAAAAAAAAACAAACGATTATTGGAAAAGTTACCGCTCATGCATACATGTATGTTTATTTAAAAGAAAAATTCCCAGTATGTTTACCAAATTTTACTGGTGGCAAATGCCCGTCAGAGCCAAAAGGGTTAATTAAAAAAATATCAAAAATTAAACTGCAATATTAATAAGTTTTACATATATTGTTTTTTTTATAAAGTCCTTAATGCATGATTATTATTTGTAAGAACTATCTCGATAAATTGTAATTAATTATAAACATAAATTTTATGTAATTGAAAAAATAAGCTAAGGTTTGAGGTTATTTTTTCAATTAAACACAATTTATGTTTATAATGAATTACAATTTATCGAGATAGTTCTTACAAATAATAATCATGCATTAAGGACTTTTTAAAATAACAATTTTTAACTCACACTAAATAATTAGTGTATTGTATTTATATTATTCGCGTTTTTTTTTTAAATATTAGAAGAAACAACGATGTAAATGAAAAAAAGGTCAACCATGAATAGAACCGAAGAATTCACAATTTTCGATTTAGTGGACATCTATTATGTCCCAGCCCTGGTCTTCTGGGGCGTCATCGGAAATTGCGTCTCCATCTACGTAATCATGAGGACTAAACTCAGAAACCTCTCTTCCTACTGCTACTTAGTAACCCTCTTAATAAGCGACACAATTTTCCTAATCAACCTCTTCCTGAGCTGGCTGACAGCGATCGCCGTCAACATCTTCAACCGGCCGATTTTCTGCCAAATGATGGTCTACGCGACCTCCATCACCAGCTGCTTGAGCTCCTGGCTGGTGGTCGCCTTCACCGCGGAGCGCTTCATAGCCGTGATCTACCCGTTGAAATCGAAATTCCTGTGCACGGTCACGAGGGCGAAATTGTTCATCGCTTTCTTGGTGATTCTGGTTTTCATCATTTACCTCCCGCAACTGTTCATAGCCGGGGTTGACGAGGAGCACGGTGTCTGCGCTCTGAATCCGGGTTGGGATAGAATGGCCAGCTTGATGAATGCCGTTGATGCGCTGATTACGTTTTTCGGTCCGTTTTTAGTGATCATCGCTTTGAACGTTTTCATATGCAGGAATCTGTGGATGTTTTCGAACATACGGATGAAGATTTCCGGAATTCATCAGATGGAGACGGAGAAACAGGTGAACAAGGATGGGAAAAGGAAGTTTAACAAGAGCTACAACATGACGAAGATGCTGCTTATTGTTTCTACTACGTGTGTGGTTTTGAATCTCCCGAGTTATATCTTTAGGATTATGGTTTACCTTGTTCAAGTAAGTACCTTATTAGAAATCATAACAACTATTGACGCAGTATTGGATCTTAGTAAACAAATTGTTGAATTCTTTAAAACGGATCAACCAACTATCGCCTCATTTCTAGAGATAAGTAAAGCGTTTGACTGTACTCCTCATGTTATTAATATAGAAAATCAACGATTTTATAACTTCCAAGGAACGGGTCAAAAACTCATAAAAAGTTAGTTGACAAATAGACTATAGGTTCTTTTTTACAGTGGAACATTTTCAGAGCCATTGCCTATAAATTGCAGTGAGCCTGAGAGCCCGATTCTTGGACCGTTACTTTATATTAATGATTTTCCAATATACAGGGATTTTTTTATTTCCGTATACAAATCCCTATGTATACCCAGATAAAAAACGCATTGGAACGTTCGTGTGTACTGTCCTTTAGGTTGTGCTTGTAGGCAACCAAACTTACGCATTAAAACGTCAATTAGTAAACAAAATTTGTTTCTATTTTGTACGCGTAAAAGTTCCCAGTAGTAATGTATTCCATAGAAGAAAGAGTTAAAATAATAACCTTACATCACAATGGTGAAAACTTGTGTAAGGGACCTATTTTCTGTAAAATATCCCGAACGACTTATTCCGTGTTTAAGAACAGTTCAAAAGATCATCACAAAGTTTTCATCAAAAGGCTGTGTAGTTAATTTACACTCAAAGTGAATCCTGTTTTCAGTGATGAGTTAAAATGAAATGTGAAAGAAAACCCTGTTTCTGCACTACAAGAAATTGCAAAATACTTTGGAATACCCCGAAGTTCGGTATTTAAAGCTATAGAATTAGGTGGTGACAATTTTCAACACTTGTAACGTTTTTTGAGTTATTTTATATTGTTCAAATAATATTGTACCTATAATTTATTAGAATTTATGACATTTTGCTCTTAAATAATATCTGCCTTATTATAAGATGTACAACTAAGTTTTAATGCCCTACTAAGCATTATTTAAAAGAAAATAAAACACTTTAACTGTGTTTGTATAACACAATATGGGAGTGTTATGCAAACAAAATTAAAGTGTTTTATTTTATTGAATTCACATGTATAACGAAGTAGAAGCCTCCACCGTTCATAATTATTTAAAATGTTTGATAAAATCCGATTACTACCTCCTAAAGTCTATTAATTACGGCTACCTGATAATAATTTGATAATACTTTTCTAAAATTTATTAACGCGAAATCAAACATAACCAGTTTATTTGGAACTTCACAATATTGTCAATGTTTTATACGCGTGGCGCATGAAGTAAAATTTCGAGTTTAGAAAAGCCTGAAAATTTGGATTTGCCGGGGCGCGACTCGCTTCGCTCGCGCGCCCCGGCAAATCCAAATTTTCAGGCTTTTCTAAACTCGAAATTTTACTTCATGCTTAATCTGGGAGTGGACGACACTCGTTATAAATTTCAAATTGGACTCTTTTATACAATCAACAGCTACCTAAAAAAATTACATGGTGTACATCGGGATATAAGTACTTAAAAGAAAATGTCCTTGATTGTCGTGTCTAGACGTCAACAATTGAAAAATGTTCAAAATGTCGAGAAAGTATAAAAAAAGAGCAGTTTTAGAATAAGTAGGTAATAGTATAAAGTACTTCTTGATATTTTGTTAATTTTATTTTATTTTCTGTATTGGTTTCGAACATTAAGTGTTCATCATCAACAGGAAAACGTCTAAATGTTTGAGGTTAAAAAAATGCGATTTTTGAAGATTGGAGATAAATTGTTGGTGATTCAAGTTGAAATGCATTATGTAAGGTATATTTTGTTATGTGGAAATAGTTTTGATTGATTTAGTAGATGGATATATAAGTAACTTGATATGACGTACTTCAACATACTTATTAGTTTTAGAATAGTTATTTACAAAACGAGTGCGAGAAAACAATTGTCCCGAGTGAACGCATATTTAAAGCACGAGCAACGAAGGAAGCGAATGCCTTCAAATGCGTGAACTCGCTCGGGAAAATTGTTCACGCACGAGGATTGTACAATATTTTTTGAAACGAGCAAAATCATCACGATAATGCTATCATGGAAAATATGCAAGCTCACTTATATAAAAATTCTTAATTTTGATTACTGTTGTCTTATGCAGCTCAATCTAAAATTATTAATCTGAAAATTTGGACCAAACAAAATGTTCAGGCTTTTCTAAACTCGAAATATTTACTTCATGCCAGGGTTGTTAAGACACGATTTCATTTTAATTAAAACAAACAGTTATTTTTTTTAACAAAACGTGTTTTTTTCATTGAAACAGCGGTTAAAACATTAACAATTATAAACATGTTTAAAGCACGTTTAAAAAGTGTTTAAAACAGAACATACAGGGTATTTTTCATTTGAATATACATATAACGATAATTACAGTGTTTTTTAAATTTGCGGGAATTCGTTGTTTTAAAGCGGTTAATTTGGGCTTTTAACGAGTGCTTTCCACTCCCAGACTAAGTATGAAGTAAAATTTCGAGTTTAGAAAAGCCTAAGAATTTGGATTGGCCGCGTAGCGAAGCGGAGCGGCCAATCCAAATTAGGCTTTTCTAAACTCGAAATTTTACTGCATGCGCCACGCTTAAAAACATTGATTTACAGTGAAGTTAAAAAAACACACACATACAACAACAATTATAAGCAACCTAATATACGGTAGAGTTATTGGGTTGCCTATAATCCCTGTTTTAAACAATTTGTTCAGCGCAGAATTTAACTCACGTTTCATTCACATCTACATATTAGATTGGTAAAGGCGTATATTTTAAATTTTACGATATTTCAGTGTTTTATACGTGTGGCGCATGAAGTAAAATTTCGAGTTTAGAAAAGCCTAATTTTGATTGGCCGCTCCGCTACGCTACGCGGCCAATCCAAATTTTCAGGCTTTTCTAAACTCGAAATTTTACTTCATGCTTAATCTGGGAGTGGAAGACCCTCGTTTAAAGATTCAAATTGAAATCTTTTAAAAAAGCAAACTCTTGATATTCACAAAACAACACACACATAAACTATAGACTGTTTTTTAAAAATAAAACGAAAACATTTGAATTGATAGGATGGGAAAATATTTACTGTAATTCTGCGGCCCTAGCAAGAAAAAGATATTATAAGGTAAAAGTCATTAAGTGTATAGGGAATGAATAGCATTTAATGCTTTAAACCTGAAAGAACAATTCCCTGTATTTAAAAATCACATTTATGCACACACAGTTGTGATATTTTATTGTAATAAAATGATAGGTTCAATAATGTAATTTGAAATATCTTCAGCAATTTAGTTAAAATTTAAAAATGTAAAGAAAAAATCTTAATAAAGTAGTATAAAATATAATTTAGCAAATTTAAGATAATAAAAAAAACGTTTTAAACAAATTTACCTTTTAAAACTAAGATTTAAAACATGTTTAAAAGAAAACCATTTAAAACACGACCGCTGTTTTTAAACATGTTTAAAACACTGTTTTAAAACAAAGTGTTTTAAACAACCCTGCTTCATGTACCAGTGCCCGTATTCACAGTACCGCTGCCATTTGTCATCGGTGAGAAATGACGTCATTTTACTCCGTAGGGTTTGGTAAATTCTTCCGAAAATGACGTCATTTTAGTGCGATTCTCACCGATGACAAATTCCATCGGTGCTGTGAATAGGGGCGCGTAAAACACTAATTTAGTGAGAAGTTCTAAATACACCGTCTATATCTCTAATAACAGAAAACCAACGTAAAAGGAAAAAATATGAAATATTTTTGAATCAATAAAAATCTTCAAAATAATGATAAGGTTCGACATATAAAAATATTAAATTTGTACTTAAACTGACTTATGCCTTGTTTACCGCACGTTTTGTTTATAGTTTAGGGACTAGGGGCATCATATTTAACCACCCCCAGAGGCCTCAATCAGTGCAAATCCGTCCAAGTATTTCACAACAAATCTAATACTGAACCGCTTGGATTCTCGTTATTTTCATTTGGGTGAAATAAAATTACTTATGTACGAGTATTTACACAAAATAAAACGCGCTATTTTTAATTAAAAGCCTTCGCGTAAACCGAAGATAAAGAAAACCAGCACCGGCCGGGTTTACACATTATTTCAGAATATTTAGACTAGAGTTTTCAACTTCAGCTTCAACAGCTAATTGTGTGCTTTGGGTATTCCGAGTAGTTCTCGTTTGGAATAATAAATAATCGGGGGTTTTAATTCATCCAGGCAACAAACAAGTTTAGCGTAGACCAAGCATGTCAAACTCAGAAACTACCTCGGGCCACGTAAACGTATTTATGTTAACATAGGCCGCAAAAACAGTTTTCCAAAAAATATGTACTGTAGCGTTATTCATCGCAAAACAAAAATATAGTGTTTTTAATACCCATTTGGAATAACCCCATCCTTATTTATCAATTATTAATCAGATGAGACAAAAAATTACCAACAAAAACGAACGTCGATTACTAAATAAATTTTACATCAAAAGTTTGATGTCTGTTAATTTCATTAAATAACGCAAAAATATACTACTGAAATGCGATATTCCGATGAATCCAAAAAGCTAATACCTAATGTAGTAAGTCATTTTCAAAATGAATTAGGATCTCGATTTGAGGCAATTCAAAAAGCCTCCGAAGTCCTAAAAGTTCCACAAAGCACATTATACAACCTACAAGATGAAAACAGATCAACGGATTTCGAGTTTAGAAGGAATATCTCTGCAAACGTTTCCCTGGGCAAAACTCGAATTCCGAAGAATACTCTACATTTTTTTAAGGGAAGTGAATTCCAAAATGTATGCTTAAAAGAAACATATTACTTTAGAAACTATTCACTGAAAATTTATGGACGAATTATCAGAAATTGAGTTCTCGAAAAGTTCTATATATTTGGGAATTAAGGAAACGGGCTTTAGCTTCAAAATGCAGAACGGAAGAAGAAATTTATTGGAAATGCCTGGAATCAGGTTGAAGAGAATTTTATTTTTAAATAAATATTAAGTTGCTAAAAAAGAGAACATTTGTATAATGTTTTGTGGAACTTTTAGTTGTATTACAATAACATAACAGCATAACGTGCATATAAATTATTATATTCCATATTATGTAATTAATTAATATGTGTGATCCTACGCCGCCACTGGTTAATTTGAATAACAAGTTACTCCACCAATACTCCTAAGAATAATGGTTTAGATGTCGGCTATTTGACATGACAAGTTCCTAACCTAATTTTGTGTGTGTGTTCAAGAAGCAGCGTACGTTAAGTCACTAAAACAACTGTTACTTCTAAATAGGTATTAAAAATACTATAGAACTGAGTTGTTCGGTAAATTCCTTTATATATTGCTGTTTTTGATTAGAAATTGTAACAAATATAATTTTAATCATTAAAAGTGCGATTCTTTTCGTAATCTACAACAAGTTATCAAATACTCATTGAAGCAACTACTTCCCGAGCTAATACCCCAACGGACATTGAATTATACAACAAGTGCTTGCTGTTACATACAGTAACCTACTGCAAATGTAACAATTTGGGTCAAATTATTCAGGCCAACTATAGACGCGATTCGAGATTTAGCTCTCATCAGTATAGCTTTGCCGTTTACTCTAAGCAATTTGACACCTTTACAACATGGCAAAGCGACGAATGGACCAATCTTCTCAATATGTATTTTACTGACTTTGGGTTTCCACTCCTAGATTAAGCATGAAGTAAAATTTCGAATTTAATAAAGCCTGAAAAAAAGGCTTTTCTAAACTCGAAATTTTACTTCATGCTCCACGCGTATAAAACGCCGATTTAAAGTGAAGATTATTTTCAAAATAAATTAAGAGTTAAATTAAATACATTATGAATCAAGCTCTGCTCTTTTGCTTAGCCATTCTTGCAATTGCAACCAACTTTATTTCGATAATTGATTTTTATGATATGGTTTAAAAATTTAAAGATACGTAGTAAGAGAGGTTTGAAGTTCTTATGCTCATAATGTTTTTTTTAATTATTTAAATGTGTGTGTGTGTGTGTGTGTTTATGAAGGAGGGTGTGACAAAATATTTCCGCACCGGGTAACAGGTGACTTTGCTACGCCACGGTCTATCCCTACTTAAAAAGAAAAACTCCCAGAATATTTATTTATCAAAGAAAACATAATATTTTATAAATACTAAAAAAAGCATGCGATTTATTATTATCCCCATGCCTTCTTTCTGTTTCGAGTTCCTTCAATGTACGTTTTCTTGGTACATACAAATAAAATTGTTTAGATCGAACGTACATAAATAAAAGCAGAAAACGTTCGTGAACTAAGAATGTTTGTAAGTGAAGCGCGTTTTCCCCGTTCCACCCTTAATTTTCACATCAATCAGGTGAAAATTGGCGCAGTCTCCCTTTTCGATGTTATTTTTGCGCCGTTTGCGTCACAAATTTATGAGAGTGAAGTCTGATTAATTATTTTCATCCGAGCATTCACAAACTCCGTATATCTTTACTTTCCCAATATGTAATATAAAAGGAAAGTATTGTTTATGTAAAAATTTACTGATCAAAATTGTCTGTCCGTCCGGCTGTCTGATTGAGCTCTTAACAAAAACCGCTAATGCTATTAAGATGAAAATTTGGCAACCAATCCAAATTTTCAGGCTTTTCTAAACTCGAAATTTCACTTCATGCTTAATCAAGGACAAGAAACGCTCGTTAGACGCTTTAAATTAATTGCTTTCGAATGCCTGAAAATTTACAGCGTATACGTATACGTCGGGATGTGTATACTTAAAAGAAAAATTACCTGTATGTTTATTTATCGAAGAAAACAACACATTTTTTTAAATAAATACCACAAGCATGCGATTTATTATTATTTTAATACTGCGATACCTTGTTTCGATTTGAATCAATGAACGTTTTCTCGGTAAACAAAAATAAAATGTTTGCAGCGAACGTAAATTAAAACAGGAAAAGTTCGAGAATTGACAACATTCGACAGTGAAGCGCGTTTTCCCGTTCCCGCTTTTAATTTTCACATCAATCAGGTCAAAATTGCATATTTTTTTGTGCCTCTTTTGCGTCACCCATTTGTGTGAATGAAGTCTGATTCATTATTTTCATCCGAACATCCCACACACTCCATATATTGTTAAATAAAATCCTTGTATGCTGTCGGTGTGTAATTTTCGCGTATTACGTTACGTGGACACGATTAAAAAGTCAGTCAATGTTTCAATATTAGGTGGCTAAAAAGGGTTTATTTATGTCTTTTCGATTAAAATGTTATTTGATTTTCTATTGTTTAGACAAGTGTGTAATTGAAAGAAAAATAGGCTCAAAGTTTTGATAAATATTTATGAGTATGTTTCGGTCGCTTTGAGAAAATACGATTTTTTGTTATGAATGAGGGATGAAATTACTGCATTTATTTTTACCCCAGTGCATCGATGCATATAATAATCTTGAAGGCTGTTTCAGATAAGACTATTATTAAAGCTTTATCTAAAATGGGTTTTGTTGATTTGACAAATAAATAAATAAACTAATAAACGTACCATCGGTGGAAATAAAATGTTGGGACACGTAAAAGTTCTTTAGTTTGTATCAAACTTGTCAGTTAATTGTCATGTGATGTGTCAAAATTAAAAATCCCTTTCTATTAATAATCGTTCGATAATTCTTTTCACTCCATATTAAAACCTTACTTTAAAAAACCTGACTTAACTGGTATAAATTAGGTTATGTTTGACATTATCAAAATTTCCCAACATTTTATGTCTACCGATGGTACTTGTACCTACATTGCGATCGTTTAAAACATGATTCAGAGTAGGGTTTGAATTTTAAATTAGATTGGCACTATTGACAGTTAACACATAGTTTACCATAACCTCAAATCTATTCCATCATTCAATTAGCATTCTGGGCAACCGCACAAAACTAATGCCTTCTACTCTAAATCATAGTTTACACGATCGCACTGTATTTGTATTTCCTGACAAGGATGTTATATTCTTAAAAATATATACAGGGTGTCCCATTAGTGCGTTCTCGAAGAATATCTCGCCTCGCGTTAGAAATAAAAACAAAGTTAATTCATCACCGGCTTGGTTTTAAGAACTGCATAACCTACAAATACTTGTATGTATACAGGATGCGCCATAAAAACACCCTAGTAAAAATGAATCTTAAGTTTACGTTATAGTAATACTGTATCTATATTTATTTCTTGAAATTGTTATCAATGTACAATGGCGGCCGACGAAATGTGAACGATGTTTATTAGCTATGTGAATATGACTTTTAATCAGGAGCGTCGCGTTTGTGCGAAAACAAACATTTGATTGACAGATTTATAAAAGTCATCCAAAAATATGCCTAGACATCTATCTTTAGACGAGAAGAGCAGTGCAATAGCTAAACTAGAAGAAAACTGGTCTCTTAGCCGAGTGGCCGCTGATTTGAATGTAAGCAAAACCTGCATACATAATTTGAAATAAGGCAAGATTTAAGAAGGCCACCCCGAATTGGAATAGGAAGGGTATCTAATGAAGAACTGGATGTTGCATTGGTGAATCATCTCAGAGAAAATCCATTTGATAGTGCCTTAGATGCTCGAGAAGTAACGGGTTTTGCGGGGTCTACTAGAACTGCTCGGAGACGTATTAAAGCTGCAGGTCTACAAAATTATCAAGCAGCCAAGAAAGTTTTTCTCTCAGAAAACAATAAACAACGAAGATTGGAGTTTGCCAACGAATTTGTGTATCGTGGGGATGATTTTTGGATCTCGGTCGTCTTTTCTGACGAAAAAGTATTTCAATCATGTAGTAATGGGAGCCTACGATTTTATAGACCAATAAACCAAAGGTATGAAGAAGGATTCAACCGTCCAATAACAAATAGTGGTCGTTTTTCTGTTAATTTTTGGGCTTGGGTCAGTGTAAACGGACCCGGAATAATTTGGAAAATAGATGGCCATTTAATTGCTATTAAATACAGGGATATTTTAGAATATGTAATGTTGCCTTCAGTAACACAAACATTTCCGGAAAATTTTATATTTCTACAGGACAATAGTCCTATCCATACAGCAAGAATTGTGACTCAGTGGCTAAATGACCACCGCATTCAAGTATTGCCTTGGCCTGCGAAGAGCTCTGATTTCAATCCAATTGAGAATGTTTGGGGATACCTACAAAAAAAGATTTACTCAAGAGATTTTAGACCTATGAATGCAGATGAACTTCACGAAATTGTTGAAAATGCATGGGAGGATTTGGCTGACAACTACAATATGAGGAATCTAGTTTCATCCATGAGTACACGTTTGGCAAAAGTTATCACAGCAAATGGTGGTCCTACAAAATATTAATTTCATAACTTCTACTTGTATTAAGAATAAATATGTTTAGCATTGTAATTAGCAATTGAATAATAGTCCTTTAAAACCTAAGTTACGCCACTGTTAAGAGTTCTGATAAATCTGTACAAAATTAGACAATTTCTCTATGACAACAAAATACCGTTCACATTTCGTCGGCCGCCATTGTACACCCAATATTGTCACAATGTAGTTTGCGGTTATTGATACTATATTAATATTTATTATAGATACAATATTGTATAAATCCACCATAAAATTAATTTAGTTTTCAATATTGTACCTACAATGAACATCAATGATAGTTATTCAATTTCTGTACAATATTATATCAATAATAATTACTATTGATCCTTCAATATAGATATTTAATGCATGTTCAATTAAATATAGATAGATATTAAATTTCTGTACAATATTGTCAATAATAAATATAATTAAACACTCAATGACAGATATTAAATGTCTGTACAATATTGTATCAATAATAAATACCATTGATCATTCAATATAGATATTTTATCCATGTACAATGTTGTCTCAATAATGAATACCATTGATCCATTAATCCATGTACAGGGTGGCCCAAATTGGATGTTACTATAGGGAATCAACATACAATTCTTGTCTTGATAAAATAATAAATGAATAAATGAGATATTAATAAAAATCGAAAATGGAAATATTGAATATTTGGCTATAACTTGAAAACAAAAGACGAAAGCTAATTTCTCATTTTCGGCATTAAGTTTGTCTCGAGAAAAGAGCTCGAGGATGCTCCATCGATTTTTTTCTAATAACCGAGATTCCCTATAGTAACATCGAATTTGGGCCACCCTGTACAATATTGTATTAACCCATTAATCGCCATTAGTCGCCAGACCTGATTTGAGAATGTGTGAAGAAAAATGTTATAATTTTGTTATTTAAATATTTGAATTACTACTCATTTTTAAAAAGTAATTTGAAGTGTATTCCTATATTCGCAATATGTCAGTCTTTAATACACGTGGCGCATGAAGTAAAATTTCGAGTTTAGAAAAGCCTGAAAATTTGGTTTGGTCGCGTAGCGCTACGCGCTACGCGACCAAACCAAATTTTAAGGCTTTTCTAAACTCGAAATTTTACTTCATGCTTAATCTGCGAGTGGAAACACTCGTTCGAAACTTAAAATTAATTGCTTTAACACAATCGACGAATGCCTGAACATTTCCAGCGTATATATTATGTACATTTAAAAGAAAGATTCCCAGTATGTAATATAGTAAGTCGTTCATAGAAATCATAAAAATAAGTGCAGAATTTTACTTAAAATCAACTTTTAGAGCTAACTCTATAATTGCTTGGTCGTTAATAGATTAATAATAATACCATTGATCCTTCAATATAGATATTTAATCCATGTACAATATTTTTTCAATATTGAATACCATTGATCTTTCAATAAAGATATTAACAATTTTAATATTGTATTAATTATGAATAACATCGATCATTTAATTTTGACTACGATTGCGCTATTGGAAGATTGTTGCTCGGTCTTTAATGGGTTAATAATGAATACCATTGATCCTTCAATATAGATCCATGTACAATATTGTTTCAATATCGAATACCATTAATCATTCAATAAAGATATTCAATACATGTCAATATTGTATCAATAATGAATAACATTGATCATTCAATTTTGACTACGATTGCGCAATTCTAAGATTGTTGATTCCTGCTCAACTGACAAGAGTGAGAATACAAATATATTCTCAATAACGATTTCCATATTATGCGTTTGTTGGCCGCCTGTTTTTCCTCCATCTAACAGTATACAATTAAAATATGAAAATCGTTTTGGAGAACACATTTATATTTAATAGTGTGTCAACATGAATGTATTATCTTGATACAATAATTATTCAGTATAGAATACAAATATATTCTCAATAATGGTTTTCATATTTTATTTATTTATTTCTCTATTTTACGGAAATCTCCATTTTACAACATATGTATATGTATAATTTAATTCAATATTGTTACAATATGATCTCGTGTTAACATTTAACTATTATTACAAGATTGTAAAGTTGTTTTTCAGGATATAGTTTATACTAGGGAATTGATAATTGATTTTCGGTAAAAGATATATACAGGAAATTATTCTTTTAAGTATACATTTCCCGATATATACCGAGTGATGCAACAATTAATGCACTTCCCACGTCATTTTATGTTTAGTGCTTAAGAGTTATTTTAACAGCGGAATTACTTTTAGATATCAATAGAGGTAATTAATAAGTTTTAAGACAATTGTAATAGTAACGTTATTATTTTTGCAAAGTACGGCATCTTTTCATTTTTAAATTTGTAATTTTAAAATAAATCATCTCTAGAATTCAGATGAGAAACAAAAAAAACTACATCAACTCTATTAACTTTATGACATACATTTTACAATAAAGGAAACTGTAAAATAAGTGTCTGATTGATCTTCTAACAAGGGTTTCCACTTCCAGGTTAAGCATGAAGTAAAATTTCGAGTTTAGAAAAGCCCCGTGAAAATTTTCTGGGCTTTTCTAAACTTGAAATTTTACTTTATGCGCCACGCGTATAAAACATTGATTTCAAGTGAAATCTTCAACCATTTGATTAGAGTAAAATAAGTCAAGTATGTCAATCATCAATTGTTTAAATTACGGGGAAAGTGCTATGATGGACACATCACCATTTGTTTTTTTTAATAAAACCATGTCATATTTTTGAATTTTATTTTTTTTTATTCAATTGCTTTATCTTAGTAAGCAATAATAATAGGTGAGTGAAATAATAAATATACTAATCCTATAACTTTTTAATTTGAAATCAGCACCTGTGTTGACCACAGCAGATTGTTTTTAATTAGTTGAAGAAAATTAGCTAAAATCTAAGAGAACAGCAAAATGACTGTATTTTGCTGTTCTCTTAGATTTTAGCTAATTTTCATCAACTAAGTAAACACCTGCGGATATTAAATACCAGAGCTGGGCAGGATTCGAATCATTCAGGATTCGAATTATGGATTCGAATCCTTTTAGAGGATTCAAAAGAGGCATTCGAATACTTTATTTAGTTCAACTGGATACGTGATCCAGATTCGTTACATTTTTTTAAGAGGATTCGTATTTGAATCCAAATGTGGGTGATTCGAATCCATATAAAAGGATTTGAATCCTTATGAAAGGATTCGAATATTTATAAAATGATTCGAATATTCATAAAAGGATTCGAATATTTATAAAAGGATTCGAATACTTACAAAAGGATTTGAATCGTCAAAAATAATTCGAACTAAGTGTGAGGATTAACATGAAAAATGTCTTTTGTGTGTTTTTAAATTTCTCGTTAAATCACTGTTTTATACGCGTGGCGCATGAAGTAAAATTTTGAGTTTAGAAAAGCCCAGAAAATTTGTCTCGGGTCGCTGCGCTACCCTCGCCAAATTTTCACGGGGCTTTTCTAAACTCGAAATTTTACTTCATGCTTAGTCTGGGAGTGGAAAACACTCGTTTAAATGAAGACAACCTTATACAAGACTGTCTCAGTTTAAGCCGAGTTGACCTTATACAGTAATGACTTTGATTTTGACGTCATGTGGGGATTTCCGCGCGTGATAAGGTCGGCTCTTTCTAAATCGAGACAACCTTGCACAGTAACGATATTGGTTTTGACGTCATGTACGGATTTCCTCGCGTGACGATATCAACCAAGGTGTGTAAATTTGTCTTAGTTTAAACCGAGCCGACCTTGTATTGTTTAATTACCTTGATTGTTGACGTCACGTAAGGCAAGTAAGTTTGTCAGCAATCAAGGTGGTTAGTGTATAAGGTTGTCTTAATTTAAAACCAAGTCGACCTTGTTAGTTTAATTACATTGACTTTCACGTCACGCGAGGAATTTCATGTGTGACGTTAGAAAAACTCCCTGTATTTCTCGGAACATAGCTATTTCTAATAAAATCAAACTGAATTTGCTATGAAATTCAAACATAATAAGTAAAAACCAGTATATTTTCAATTTTACAATATTTCAGTGTTTTATCCGTTTCGCTACGCAACTAAACCAAATTTTCAGAATTTTCTAAACTCTATATTTTACTTCGTGCGTAAACAAGGATAGTAGATCTATGTTAAAAAACAAAAATTAACATTTCTTATGGCTTTTTTGCTAGTGTTTTGGTCAATTTGAATATAATTTCATGACTTTTCTCTGACTTTCCCGGTTTCAACGATATTCAGTGAATTTTTTATCTACGTAATTATCAGGCATTCGTTTTTTATTTCAATTTAAAGCTTTAAACGAGTGTTTTCCACTCCCAGACTAAGCATGAAGTAAAATTTCGAGTTTAGAAAAGCCCCGTGAAAATTTGTCGAGGGTCGCGCAGCGACCCGAGACAAATTTTCGGGCTTTTCTAAACTCGAAATTTTACTTCATGCGCCACGCGTACAAAACACTGATTTGAAGTGAAGTTCAGAAACACACAAATACATCTTTAATCAGAGTAACAGGGAATCAGATGTTTAGTCTGTTATCAACAATGTTCAGTGTTAATAATCAATAAATAGGTTTTAAATATTTCTGTTAAAACAACTGGTAACATTATTTATATATTAATAGTTGCAAAAAAATAATGAAATCAAATTTCTTCTTAAAGGATTTGTATTCGTAATTCGAAAAAACAGGATTCGAATCTTTGATTCGAATCATATTAATCTGTTACGAATCATTTATTCTAGTATTCGTGATTCGAATCATATTAGGTGATTCGGATTCGTGATTCGAATCCTTTTTACGAGGATTCGGCCCAGCTCTGTTAAATACATAGATTAACGCACAGAAACGAACAAAAAAACATGTGTCAAAGAAGCATTTGCAATTATCTAGGTAAAGTTAATAATGGGATTTAATTAATCGGCTCAACTTGCAATTAAATTACCATGTCAATTTGATGTTTTATTTTGTTACAGGCTGATATTTTGGAAATGGAGGAGATAACCTTAGCCCACTGGCAGCATTACTCGAACATTTTCTTCAACACAAACTTTGGTATCAACTTTCTCTTATACTGCATAAGCGGGCAAAACTTTAGAAAATCAGTCAAAACGGCTTTCGAAAGATGCAACAGAAGAAACTCATCAACGGGATCAGGTACGGTAGTGGATTTAAGCGGCGGTGTACCTGGCGGAAGCCATGGGCCCCGCGACTTAGAGGGCCTTGAAAACATCAAAGAACATTTGCATGTAAAATATTTAAATTCTATGATTATTAAAAAAAATTATAGCTAACTCTGTCCCAAAAAGATAGTGAACGGATTTTAAGCTTGTACTAGACCAGGGTTTCTCAACCGGGGGGGGGCACGCCACATTAGGGGGGGCGCGACAGATTTCCTAAAGAGTACGTGAAGTGAAATAAGGCTATAATATTGGGGGCGCGACCTGCAAAAGGTTAAGAGCCCCTGTATTAGACGAAACTATTTTCTTGTACAAGAAAATAGTATACTTTTTTCTATAATTTACACCATTACACAAACTATGACCAAGCTTGTGCAATCTTGTGCAATTTTGTATAATGGAAATAGGACATGTTTTATTTGGTATATTCTTGTACAATATTTTTGTACAAGAAAATAGTGTCGTCTAATACAAGCTTTCCGATTTATTGTTGAATAGTACTATAAATGTATTCTAAATAATACGTATATAATTAGTCTAATAAATATATCAACTGGACTGGCTAATTACAAACGATGAACGGAGTTAACTAACTAAATCAAATACCGCTTGTTTTATCAAACGCACAGAAACGAACAAAGAATATGTGTCAAACACGCATTTGCAATTATCTAGGTAAAGTTAATCGTGGGATTTAATTAATCGGCTCGTCTTGCAATTAAATTACCACCATTAGAAATTAAACAGTATCGATTTCCAATTTGGCGAGCATAACTAACCCGCCCCATCCTAATTATAATCCTCTAACTAACCCCGACTTTGTTAAACGACCACTAGAAATCAGCAAATCCAAAATATACATACAGTGAATTTTTATTTTAAGTATACAGTTAACGTATTCACTTCGTAACGATTGTTTTTAAAAAGTTTTATTTATTGAACACAATTACAATTGAAAGAATGAAAATACAAAGAATAATTTGAATAAGTAATTTGATACGAGCGCGAGCTGCCGGAGTCTGTCGGGAACTGACTGGAACTGCCTGTTATCTCCAGGCGCTGGGTATTTATGGAGATGGGTAGCTGAATCAACAAATGGGTAGGTGGCTGGTATGGTAACACCTCCCCTCTTAGATGGAAGTTCGCAACCAAGGGTGAGAACTGACGTTTTCTTGGGTTCCTCCCTGTGGCTCTTCTTGTAGTGGAACGGTTGAATTCTTGAGTCTGTAGAATCGCTTCCAAATGGTTAAAGATGCGATGATTGATAAGATTATAAAGATAAGGGTCGAATACCCTAGGTGACTCATGTGATGAGTTTTCATGGTGTTTAACTTTTCTTGTAGATTCTCCATCGACGTCTTTGTTTCATTCTTCCTTCAATGTGGTAATGTTTAGTGGGTGGGTTTGGAATTCTCTATTGGAGATGAATGATGTGCGTGTCCTCATGATTTCTTGATTCCATGCCGCACTGCAGTTACTGCTTAACTGGATTAGTCCGTTCCTGTTATTCTTCGGATTTCTTCTATTTCGTTGCAGTTAATTGTCAGCTTTTCTTCTTTCGGGGATGATATGATCCATTCGTTGTCGGATGTCTTCTTTATTTCCGGTTGGTTTGGGTTGAGGATGTTGTAGGTGCATTTTCCTTCGTGGAATTAGTGTTTAATTAAATCATATTCGCAGGGAGTTTCGCTGAGAGAGTTTTTACTCGTTTCTTCACATAAAAATTTGCGTTCTTTGATTTGTTTGCATGAATGCTTCATTAATATGTACCTTTTATTGTTTTCTGTCAGGTAAGGATTTTCAATATTTAAGATTTTAGGATGGGTATCAATAAATTGTGGAATTGGATAGAGATGATAGAGTTGATAGGTAAGGAGTTCACATAGTGGAATTTCGATTAAGAAATTTAAAATGTTTCCTTTGCGATAGGCTTTTATTGTTAGTATCTTTGACATTGCGTAAATATTTTCTTCTTCGACAGGCAATGGTAGTTTTCCTGTTTTAGTTTGTTTTTCGATGTTTTGAAGTTTTTATCTGATCGTAAAGAAGTTTCATTCTTTCTCGATGTTTACTGATTTGTTCTTGATAGGCAATATTGTAAAATAAATCCATAGGATTTCTTGTTTTAGTATGTCTTAAGAGTAGTTCTAATGGTGTGAAACCTGTTGCTTGAGTAATGCTATTATTATAAGCTATAATAGCTAATTGAACCTGTTTTTCTATATTTATATCTCTGTCTTCATTAAGACATCTTATGTGTTCCAGTAGCGTAGAGTGGAATCTTTCAATATTTCCTAGAGATTCGGGGTTTTTCGTTGTTGCAAAATGAATATTAATTTTGTGGATTTTAAGAAATTCCTTGATTAGTTTATTATTAAATTCGGTTCCTTGGTCGAAACAGATTTCTTCAGGTATTCTGTAGTTCGTAAAATATTGTAACAGTGCTTCAACTATTTCGTGTGGATTTTTTCTGTTAATTTTAATAGCTTGGCCCATGCGTGAAAATGATTCTATTATTGTTAAATATTTCTTTGATGATATTGAAAATATATCAACATAAATTCTTTCAAATGGGGCATTTGATGTTTCTGTTACAGGTAGTAACGTTACTTCAGGGTGTCTGTTGTATTTTGTTAGTTTACATGTGCCACATCCATCAATAAAATTCTTGATTGATTTTTTCATATTGTTCCACCAATACGTTCGTTGTAAATGTTTAATGGTTTCCTCTATTCCTCGATGGTTATTAGGTCCTTCATGGTACTTCAAAATGATTTCCATTTGTTTCATCGGATCATTGATTATTCTCGCTCTCCTTAAACATCTGATTATCTTCGGTCCTTTGTCATTAAATTTTTCGATAAAAACTTTGCAACATTTTTGATACAATTTATCTTCTTCTGTATATAAATAAATTATTTTATTATTGGTCATATATTCTTTAAAAATATCAAAAATATTTTGATCGACATTTGTACGTGGGATTTTGCATTCATAAATCATGCGTCCGTCATCGTTGCGATGATTAACTTCTAATTCAGTATTTATTCCTGTACGTAATATAAATTGTATGTGTTTATTGTCCAAAATTGTATCTTGAATTTCAATTCCTTTCGTTGGTTCGTATGTTGCGTTTGAATGAATAGTGTTGTCATCAGAATCTTCAATTTCTTCTACATTTTGTTCTATGATTTTTATTCCTTTTTGGGCTATTCCTTGTCCAAATCTTGTTTGTTGTTGTTCTGGGCTTGTTGTTTCTGACTCTTCAATATCGATTCCAAGTTCTCTTAGCAATTGATCAATCTCATAACTATCAACGTTTACATAAACTGATTGTAAATCATTATTTTCTTTGGGTGTCATTAAATTTAGTTGGTCTAACTGAATTCTGAATAATGCGTCGGCGTCATAGTTTAATTTACCTTTCTTATGTTTAATCTCGAAATCGTACTCTTCTAGTTTGATTTTCCATCTCATTAAACGACTATTCGGTTCTTTTAGTGACCAAAGCCAAATCAATGGTTTGTGATCGGTGTACAATGTAAATTTCCTTTCGTAAATGTAAGATCGAACCTGTTTGACGGCGTAGACAACGGCCAAAAGTTCTTTTTCGATGGTAGAATATTTACGTTCGTTTTCTGAAAGCGTTCGAGATGCATAGCAAATTGGTTTATCCGATCCAACGGTTCCTTGGGATAATACGGCTCCTAGTGCTACGTCGGATGCGTCTGTTGTGATTATAAATTCTTTTTCGAAGTCTGGATATTGCAAAATAGGGTCATTCATAAGAAGCGTTTTACATTGTTCAAAAGCGGCTTCGTATTCTGCTGTTAGTTCAATTTTTACATTTCTTTTTAAGCACTCTGTAAAAGGTTTCGTTATAAGTGCAAAGTCTTGAATGAACTTTCTGTAGTATCCGAGAAGTCCTAGAAATGACTTAATTTCTTTTTTTGTTTTTGGTATTGGGTATTTTTGAATTGCTCTGATCTTTTCAAGATTTGGTTGTACTCCTTTTTCAGTTATTACGTGTCCTAGATATTTTAATTCCTTTTTTAGAAAGTCACATTTTTCTAAACGTATTTTAAAATTGGCTTCTTTTAAGCGTTGTAGAACTTTGTTGAGTTTAGTTATATGTTCCTCTAATGAACATGAATATATGATGATGTCATCTAAGTATACAAGACAGGTATCTTCTTGTAATCCTCGAAGTACGTTGTCCATTAACCTTTGGAAGGGTGCCGTTCGTCTGTCCAAAGGGCATACGTCTGAATTCGTAATGTCCTTGTTCTGTTGTAAATGCTGTTTTCGGGGCATCCTTGGGCTCCATTTCTACTTGATGATATCCACTCGCGAGGTCTAATGATGTAAAGTATTGTCCTCGTCCTAATTTATCAAGAATATCGGCGATATTCGGAATTGGATATTTATCTTCGATCATCTGTTTATTCAGTTGTCGATAATCGATCACCATTCTCTTCTTTACTTTTCCGTCCTTTTCTGTAGTAACAATATGCAGGGGTGCTGACCATGGGGATATACTTTCTTGTATTATGTCTTGTGATAAGAGTTTATTAATTTCCTTTTTAATTTCGCGTCGCATATCTATTGGTTGGCGATACATGCGTACATACACTGGTTTGTCATCTTTCATATTTAATGAATGTTTAATTTCGTGAGTAAAGGTTAATTTTTGTCCGTCCAAATAAAATATATCCTTTAATTTCAACAATAAAATTTTTAATGAAGCTTTTTCTTCGTTATTTAAATTGTCTTTATTTAAAATGTTGTTTATTTCTTGTTCAAATACTTCTTTCGACGTAGTTGGTTGAATTCCTTTATTGTATGACTCAGTAAATTCTTGAACTGGTGTTAAATTTATATTATGAGTTTTTCCTGATGTTTTAATAATTTTATCGGTGATGTTGTTAATCCGTAATAAGGTTTTTCCATTATTTACTTCGACTAATGCGAGTGGTGATAAAATAAATTCCTTTTCTCCTAATTTTGTTCGTGTTTGGGGAAAATATGCAAGTCCGGTTGTCATGTTATTGACTGTGTATTCAACAACTTGAAAAGTGTTTGGAAAAAGTTTAATATCGTCTAAACTGGTATAATAGGGAATTTTTTACTTTCGGTGTCTTAAGTACTTCTTCAACAGTGTCAATTTGTGCTTTGATTGTTTTTATTAAATCCATTCCTATAAGCATATCGTAATAATTTGAAAAATTAAAACAATAAAATACGTGTTCACATTCTTCTTTAAAAATATCAGGTATTTTAACTTTAAGGGCTTTTGATCCTTCTTCTATGCCATGTGGTGTTTGAATTTTGAATTCTTCGTTGATTGCATAATTATCTTTCATTGAATTATAAATGTCTTCACTTATCAGAGATTTTGATACACCTGTATCAATTAAAATTTTGTAGTTTTGAAACTTTAAATAAGGTAGTTGTGGGTCTAATTGGGCGTTGTATGTAATTATTCCGTGAGTTATGTTTCTTCGATTATCTCGGCGGCCATGATAAAATTTAGAACAGCATTTTGTTTTTCGGGCGTTTCATTTTTGTTTATTTCTTCCTTAAGGCCCCCCTTAATTGCTAAGTGTTTACTTTCGTCGTATTCATAGATTTCGTAATTGTAATAATTACATTCCTGTTGTTGAGTATAATAATTTTCATCGTCATAAGAAAATTCATTATCATAAGATGAAATTTCTTCTTGTTTTTCAAGCATTGAGTGTTGTAACCAAGGTCTTTTAATGTCACGTCGTATTGAAGATGAAGCGGGACGTTTAAAAGCTGTCGGATCAACTTCCATAGGCGTGGGTTGTTCATATCTCTGGTTCATGTACGGTCTGTACTGATTGTAGGGTGTTGGTGTGCTGTTTATTCTATGAAATTGTGCACGCTGTGGCATTTGTTGGTGTGGAAACTGCGCGTATTGGGGCACTTGTCGTTGTGGAGGAATGAAGCGATGACCAATGTTTATCGCTGGTCTGTTCATCTGGAATGTCGGCCTCGACTGTAGTGGGCGTCTTATCTGCGACATTGGCATTGGTGGCGTTGTATTTCTTAACGTTGGCCTATAACTGGGGTCGAGATAGCGTTTTTTCTGGAGGTCGTAATTTTCAATTTCACTTGCTAATCCTTCTGCTGTTTCTATGTCATTTGGGTTTCTTAGTTTTACTTCAAGTCCTATTCGGTCATTAATCATGTCGAGTCCAAATAAGAATGTGCGAAGAGCAATTGAATTGTATTGAGCAATCTTCATTTGACGAATGTTTATGTCATTTTCTTCCAAATTGATTTTTGATAAAAGTGTGTAAAGAGCTTTAGTTTTAGCGGCGTATTCTTTTGAACTGTCACTTTTCGATGGTCGAATGTTGTTTAAATCGTAAGCTAGTACGTCTTCAGATCTTTTGTCGCCAAAACTGTGAACTAAAATTGCTTTGAGTTCCGGCCAGGTGTTCGGCATTCGATTTGCATCAAGGGCTTCACGGGCTTTTCCTTCGAGTTTTCCCATGAAAATCATTAGAAGTCTTCTCTGCATGCGAACATCGGGTTGTTGAGGATTGAGAAATTCATCAATTAGGTATTCACAAGCTGTTACATAACTCCTTAGCGTTGTTTTGTCACCGGAGAATGTTGGGATTAAATTTTGATCGACGGGTTTGATTTCTTGCGCCATGTTTTCTTCTGCCTCTTGAATTTCTTGAACGGCCTCTAATATCGCGTTGAGATTGAAACGGTCAATTTTGGAAACGTTCGTTTTTGACAGGAGTGGGATGGCAAATTTTTTTTAAAAGGTACTTACAGTATGATTATTATGTATTTCATTTAGCTCGTTTCTCTTGGGGATCCAAAACTAAGCGATTTGAACGTCGTTTGGAGATTTCACCGGAAATTCGGCGATTGTAGCGTCCTTTCCTTCGGGGTTGGTTCTTGAGGATAATCCGTAAAGAGTTAAAACTCACCGTTACACTGCACGATTTTAGAGCACAATAACGTCGAGTTATCCTATCGACTGCGCCAGTTAACGTATTCACTACGTAACGATTGTTTTTAAAAAGTTTTATTTATTGAATACAATTACAATTGAAAGAATGAAAATACAAAGAATAATTTGAATAAGTAATTTGATACGAGCCGGAGTCTGTCAGGAACTGACTGGAACTGACTGTTATCTCCAGGCGCTGGGTATTTACGGAGATGGGTAGCTGAATCAGCAAATGGGTAGGTGGCTGGTATGGTAACAATACTTATCCCAACGTATATGGTATGAATTTCCAGGCATTAATTGATTTAATAAAAGCGTTAAATTTGAAGTTACTAACGAATATTTCCACTCCTTGATTAAGCATGAAGTAACATTTCGATTTTAAAATAGCCTGAACGTTTGGTTCGGTCGCTCCGAGCAAACGAAGAACAATTTCGAGTTTAGAAAACCTTGTAAATTGCTTTTCTAAACTCAAAATTGTACTTCGTATATTTTTAACTTCACTTTAAATCAGTATAAAACACTGAATTAAAGTGAAGGTTAAAATATACGAAGTAAAATTTCGAGTTTAAGGAAGCTTGAAAATTTGGTTTGCTCGGAGCGATCAAACCAAATGTTCAGGCTATTCTAAACTCGAAATGTTACTGCATGCTTAATGAAGGAGTGCGTGGTGCATAAAGTAAAATTTCGAGTTTATAAAAGCCTAAAAATTTAGATTGATCTCTCCGCTTCGCTACGCGACCAAGCCAAATTAAATGCTTAATCAAGGATTGAAAACATTCGTTAAAAGGTTTAAATTAACCGCTTTTATACAAACTCCTGAAAATTTACCAAAGCGGTAATTAAAGGGATATTGTTAATTCGAATTTTTCCGATGGAAAACGTGATTGATTTTTCTACATTTTTTTGCTTATTTGTGTTCAATTTGTATATTCTTCTCTTGATTTTTTACAACTTGTTTGCGCCCGAAAAAGCACGTATACCATTGTCAGAAAAAGTCTAGGATTTCTAAAGAGCGAGCCGAGAACGTGCTCGATTGGGGGCAATAGGCGCTAAGCCGCGAAGCGACGGTCGAGTCATAAAACTCTCTTCCCGGAACCCAAACCACCCTCAAAATTCCTGAATTCTTCCCTCTCTTAATGTGCTATCCTTATCTGTCCCTTTGCGAATGTTATCCCTTTCTTTGTTGTGTAAAATCCCTCTCCAGCGCCTATTGACCAATCACAGCTCCTTTTTGGAAATCCTACGACTTCGATTTAATTTTAAACCAAGTGCCTTTTTAACTCACAAACTACGAACATCGTGCTTTTTCGGGCGTCCCGTGTCATTATTTTACGTGTATTTTTCATTATTAATTTTGTGTTTATCATCTTTCGTTTGTTATATTTTTGTTACTGTTATATTTTCTGTTGCAAGTTATTAAATAAATAGAGTCTTTAATCAACTTGTTTAAGTAATTTAGAAAACAAATCGCGAACCCGCGTAATTACAGATATGTATACTTAAAAGAAAAATTTACTGTATAGTAATAACAATAATGAGATACCGCTGATATATTTTATCAACCTATTGCTTACATTTACAAAACAATGTTAAGAATTTTATACATTTGTAATTTATATCACATTTTCCAGATCGTACGGATAAATCAACGCAATCCTTGAGCATATCATCAGGAAAGAAGAAACGAGTGTCCAAAGTTGCTGAATGCGATTTTGCCGTGTAATTGAAGAAAGAAAAAGACTTTTCCAGAGGAAAAAAAATACTTTAAGTGTATGTATAATGTACAATAAATACTTCGAAAAAAATATACACTAAAATAAAGCAAAAAATATTATTATAAATTCGAAAAAGAGGAAAGAATCAGTATTTTCTTAATTTATTCTAGAGCATTTTTTGTTATCAAGGACCTTTATATTCTTAGCGGGGAGCACAAGGTGCAAGAATATTAAACTGTGTTAATCTTAAAATATACTTTGATCAAAACTTTCAACGCACTCGAGTGAATTAATATTTCTAAAATGTTAATATAATGTAATACAGTATAGAATTCTCAGATAAATGTACGAATTTATATTTTTACCAGATAATTAAATAATTATATGGGTAAGTTCTGTTTCATTTGTTTCATTTGTTTCATTTGTCGTGGGTCGCGCAGCGACCCGAGACAAATTTTCTAGGCTTCTCTAAGCTCGAAATTTTACTTCATGCGCCACGCGTATAAAACACTAAAATATTGTACCTCGCAATGTGGCTACTAATATTTTTGAAGCTCTTCAGAATGTTATATTAATTTGAAATGCGACATAAAATACAGCCAAGAGGAGCTAATGCTTATGGGAGAACAGGAAATCAAGTAGAAAAGGTAAGACTATGGTCAGGATGTGGGGTAAGAGTAAGACAGATGACTTTACGGTTATTTGAAGAGATAGAGAGTCGGTTAAATGGAGGCAAAGTTGCGTAATTTAGGGCCCAATTATGATCCAAAAACAAATTTGAAATATCCTCTTTCGTGTTTGAGATATTTCCAAAAAAACGGATTTTTCGAAATTTCGTTTTTATTTTCTAATTCAAAAACTATTGAATCCAGACATTTACAACATTGGCATTATAACGGGCACTTTTTAACGATAAATCTAGTAACGTATTTTGTTTTAATATAACTATAACATTTACCCAGAGACCATAGCTAACTTTTGTTTTTCTTGTGGGCGCCATTTTGGATTTTCATATTTTTTGGTAAAATATTTTTTACTGATCATTGAATTCAGTAAAAAATATTTTTCACACTTATAGTTTATTGTTATTTTATATATAACAATTTAATCTTTTGGTTTTTGTAAAGAGTGCCTTGGAAACAGTTGAGTAACTCATTTATTTGGCAAATCCTAGGACCCATAATTTGCTTACATATCACCCCTGAAGACGGGCATCTGACGACACATGCTTTAACAGTTGTGATGTATTTTAAAGTAACGAGTGTCTTCCACTCCCAGACTAAGCATGAAGTAAAATTTCGAGTTTAGAAAAGCCCCGCGTAAAAAATTTGTCGAGGGTCGCGCAGCGACCCGAGACAAATTTTCACGGGGCTTTTCTAAACTCGAAATTTTACTTCATGCGCCACGCGTATAAACCACTGATTTACAGTATTGTTTAAAATATATAACGCTTAGACGTGATGGTGACCAATATGTAGCGAGATGCAAAAATTACTTTTTTTGTGAATAGTTTTGGAATAATAAAAGTAGAATAAATTTAGTTTGTGCAACTTTTATGTGATAATCGATACTTATTTTAATTAATACAAAAGACTGACAGTTATTAATTAATTTTTAGTGCTAACAATGATTGACTGCTGTCAAGATTTAATTGATTAACAGATATGACGTCATTGTTTCTAAGGCACTCTTTGCAAAAAAGAAAATGTAATAATTTTAAATATCAAATCTAAAATAAATTATGAGTGTGATACATCAGTACAGTACAGAAAAAAAATTTCTTTCAAAAAATATGAAAATCTAAAAAGGCGCCCATAAGAAAAACAAAAGTTGGCTATGGTCCGCGGGTAGATCTTATAGTTATCTTAGAAAAAATATGCTACTAGATTCCTCATTAAAAAGTGCCTGTATATTGTCAAAGTTTTAAATGTCCAGATTCAGTAGTTTTTGAATTAAAAAAGAAAAACGATTTTTCAAAAAATCAGTTTTTTGTTGATACCTCGAAAACAAAGACAGATATTTCATAATTGTTTTCAGATTATTGTTAGGACCTAAAATACGCAACTTTGCCCCAATTCAACCGACTCTCTATCTCTTCAAATAACTGAGATTCCCATACATTCTGTCGAAATACGGCCCCCCTGTATACACCAATCACCGGGCTCGCTTCTGGATGCAGCATCCAAATACGGTTACCAAATTTTGTATAGAGACTGGGTAACTGGTTATATATGAACTGTGATACAGTTAACAAAAAAGATTTACGTCTTATATCTTGTCAACACTACGTACTTCTATTTCACATGTTCAACTCCAATTTTGGTAAAATCGGGTAATAATTGTTCTTGAACTTCAGAATAAATCAGAGAGTTTCCAGTTTGGCAAAGCCTGAAAGCTTGGACTGGTCGCTCCTCTTCGCTCGCGTGCAAATTTTCAGGATTTTCTAAACTCGAAATTTTACTTCATGCACCACGCATATAAATCATTAAATTCAAGTGAAATCTCTAACCAATTGGTTAGAGCGAAATAAATTTAGTATTTTTCAATTGTTGGAGTGACGAGAAAAGTTAAAATTATAGTTGAAAAAATACTTCAAATTCTGTTAATCTGAGAAAAAAATATTTTAAGAAAAAATATTACAAATATCTTTCAACGGTGTATTTTTTATCATGAATGTACATGTATAAGGTTGCCGTTTTCCATCAAAATGATAAACGGTGTTTAAATCTCATTTTAATTTAATTAAAATACTGAATATAAAATTAACGCAACTCGAATAAACCATTCTGCTATAAAAGGAATTGCAAGGGGAAACTTTTTTAATTAGTGTTTTTTTTTATATATATGAGAAACACTCACTTTGCTTACATTTCCACTTGACTATTTATAAAATCCTGCTCTACCTGCTTTCTACTTAAATAAATATTCAAGTTAAAAGCGGAAAGGAAATTAAGTCCACCAAAAAAAATAACAATTTTTAAACAGATAGATTTAAGGAATTACTGGCATGTTTGTGTATCTAGAATTATACAATTTTCTACACACATAAAGAGAAACTTTCTAGATTTAGAGCAGGGGGCGCTGTCAATGTTCAGACGTTCATTGTTTTTATAAAAGCTTTAAATTTAAAACTCCTAACGAGTGTTTTCAATCCCAGATTCCACCCACTGTAGAATCAAACGTGAAAGTCGATTCTTACTTCGCAATTATTGAATCTGACGTTTGTAGTCATAACCTATTTCAGAGAAGTAAGAATTGACAATCATGTTTGATTCCACAGCCACCCAGGACTTCAATAATTGTTGGACACCCGATATTTCGGCTCCGTCAACTTGGCCCCCCACTTTCAATTTTTCAGAAAAACATCATTGCACAGAAAAGCCCTTAGCTAGCACAGCCAAAATTAGAGCAAGCACACAAATAGTAAAAAAGTTATAGGGGTTTCAAATATGGGGGGGCTAAGTTGACGTTTGCCCCCCACTTTTGATTTTTCAACTTTTTTTATATGATTTGGATTCCTCAGAGCTAGCACAGGCTAGCACAACCAGATTTAGAGCAAGCACAACCCCAACAACCCCTTAAAAATACAAAATTAGTTTGTACCCCAGCCCCCCACTTTAATATTTTTTGATTATTTCTAAAGGAATCTGCAGCTTAGAGCAAGCACAGGCAGAATATGCAAAAATTATTTAAAAAAATAAAATGGTTAAAAAGATATTTCAATTTTAATTATCAACCGTGAGCTTTCAAATCCTGTATGCGTAATTCCGTTCATGTATTTTAATTATTATGCTAAATGCGTATTTTCTAACAAATCACAATATTTCAACGGATTTGTTGACAATTACTTTGCCATATACTTAACTAACAGTTTAAAACATTGCTTTCAAATGCTGTGACCCGGAAAGCAAGCACATTAAAGACAGTGACGTAGTGAGTTATTAATGACCAACCCTCGAATAATTTAAAATGTAATAACTCCACCAAATACTAACAGATTTCAAAAATTCTTTCAAAATATAAATGAATAATGCATTGGTAATAAATGCTGTGACTGAGAAAGCTAGCACAGTAAAGACAGAGGGGTAGTAAGTAATCAATATTTAACCCTCGAATAATTTAAAATGTAATAACTCCACTAAATACAGAGAGAATTCAAAAATTCTTCTAAATTATGAATCACTAATGCATTGTTAATAAATGCTGTGACTAAGAAAGCTAGCACAAGAAAGACAGTAGCGTAGTGAGTAATCAATATTTAACCCTCGCATAATTTAAAATGTAATAACTCCACCAAATACCAACAGATTTCAAAAATTCTTTCAAAATAAAAATGACCAATGCATTGGTAATAAATGCTGTGACTAAGAAAGCTAGCACAGTAAAGACAGAGGCGTAGTAAGTAATCAATATTTAACCCTCGAATAATTTAAAATGTAATAACTCCACTAAATACAGAGAGATTTCAAAAATTATTTTAAATTATGAATCACTAATGCATTGTTAATAAATGCTGTGACTAAGAAAGCTAGCACAAGAAAGACAGTAGCGTAGTGAGTAATCAATATTTAACCCTCGCATAATTTAAAATGTAATAACTCCACCAAATACCAACCGATTTCAAAAATTCTTTTAAAATATAAATGACCAATGCATTGGTAATAAATGCTGTGACTGAGAAAGCTAGCACAGTAAAGACAGAGGCGTAGTAAGTAATCAATATTGAACCCCCTAATAATTTAATATGTAATAACTCCACTAAATACAGAGAGATTTCAAAAATTCTTTTAAATTATGAATCACTAATGCATTGTTAATGAATGCTGTGACTAAGAAAGCTAGCACAAGAAAGACAGTAGCGTAGTGAGTAATCAATATTTAACCCTCGTATAATTTAAAATGTAATTACTCCACGAAATACTACCAGATTTCAAAAATTCTTTCAAAATATAAATGACCAATGCATTGGTAATAAATGCTGTAAGTGAGAAAGCTAGCACATAAAAGACAGTGGCGTAGTAAGTAATCAATATTTAACCCTCAAATAATTTAAAATGTGATAAGTCCACTAAATACAAAGACATTTTAGAAATTATTTTAAATTATAAATCACTAGTGCATTGTTAATAAATGCCGTGACTAAGAAAGCTAGCACAAGAAAGACAGTAGCGTAGTGAGTAATCAATATTTAACCCTCGCATAATTTAAAATGTAATAACTCCACCAAATACAAACAGATTTCAAAACTTCTTTCAAAATATAAATGACTAGGGCATTAGTAATAAATGCTGTGACTAAGAAAGCTAGCACAGTAAAGACAGAGGCGTAGTAAGTAATCAATATTTAACCCTCGAATAATTTAAAATGTAATAAATCCACTAAATACAGAGAGATTTCAAAAATTCTTTTAAATTATGAATCACTAATGCATTGTTAATAAATGCTGTGACTAAGAAAGCTAGCACAAGAAAAACAGTAGCGTAGTGAATAATCAATATTTAATCCTCGCATAATTTAAAATGTAATAACTCCACCAAATACCAACAGATTTAAAAAATTCTTTTAAAATATAAATGACCAATGCATTGGTAATAAATGCTGTGACTAAGAAAGCTAGCACAGTAAAGACAGAGGCGTAGTAAGTAATCAATATTTAACCCTCGAATAATTTAATATGTAATAACTCCACTAAATACAGAGAGATTTCAAAAATTCTTTTAAATTATGAATCACTAATGCACTGTTAATGAATGCTGTGACTAAGAAAGCTAGCACAAGAAAGACAGTAGCGTAGTGAGTAATCAATATTCAACCCTCGCATAATTTAAAATGTAATAACTCCACCAAATACTAACAGATTTCAAAAATTCTTTGGTGGAGTTATTACATTTTAAATTATGCGAGGGTTAAATTTTGGTTACTCACTGTCTTTATTGTGCTAGCTTTCTTAGTCACAGCATTTATTAACAATGCATTAGTGATTTATAATTTAAAAGAATTTTTGAAATTTCTTTCTATTTAGTGGACTTATCACATTTTGAATTATTCGAGGGTTAAATATTGATTACTTACTACGCCACTGTCTTTCGTGTGCTAGATTTCCTACTTACAGCATTTATTACCAATGCATTGGTCATTTATATTTTAAAAGAATTTTTGAAATTTGTTAGTATTTGGTGGAGTTATTACATTTTAAATTATGCGAGGGTTAAATATTGATTACACACTACGCTACTGTCTTTCTTGTGCTAGCTCTCTTAGTCACAGCATTCATTACCAATTAATTAGTGATTCATAATTTAAAAGAATTTTTGAAATCTCTCTGTATTTAGTGGAGTTATTACATTTTAAATTATTCGAGGGTTAACTATTGATTACTTACTACGCCTCTGTCTTTACTGTGCTAGCTTTCTCAGTCACAGCATTTATTATTAAAGCATTAGTCATTTATATTTTGAAAGAATTTTTGATATCTGTTAGTATTTGGTGGCGTTATTACATTTTAAATTATGCGAGGGTTAAATATTGATTACTCACTACGCCACTGTCTTTCTTGTGCTAGCTTTCTTAGTCACAGCATTTATTAACAATGCATTAGTGATTTATAATTTGAAAGAATTTTTGAAATTTCTTTGTATTTAGTGGACTTATCACACTTTAAATTATTCGAGGGTTAAATATTGATTACTTACTACGCCACTGTCTTTTGTGTGCTAGCTTTCTTACTCACAGCATTTATTACCAATGCATTGGTCATTTGTATTTTGAAAGAATTTTTAAAATCTGTTAGTATTTGGTGGAGTTATTACATATTAAATTGTGCGAGGGTTAAATATTGATTACTTACTACGCCACTGTCATTTGTGTGCTAGCTTTCTTACTCACAGCATTTATAACTAATGCATTGGTCATTTATATTTTGAAAGAATTTTTGAAATGTGCTGGTATTTGGTGGAGTTATTACATTTTAAATTATGCGAGGGTTAAATATTGATTACTCCTACGCTACTGTCTTTCTGGTGCTAGCTTTCTTAGTCACAGTATTCAATAACAATGCATTAGTGATTCATAATTTAAAAGAATTTTTGAAATCTCTCTGTATTTAGTGGAGTTATTACATTTTAAATTATTCGAGGGTTAAATATTGATTACTCACTACGCTTCTGTCTTTACTGTGCTAGCTTTCTCAGTTACAGCATTTATTACTAATGCATTGGTCATTTATATTCTGAAAGAATTTTTGAAATCTGTTGGTATTTGGTGAAGTTATTACATTTTAAATTATGCGAGGGTTAAATATTGATTACTCACTACGCTACCGTCTTTCTTGTGCTAACTTTCTTAGTCACAGCATTTATTAACAATGCATTAGTGATTCATAATTTAAAAGAATTTTTGAAATCTCTCTGTATTTAGTGGAGTTATTACATTTTAAATTATTCGAGGGTTAAATATTGATTACTTACTACGCCTCTGTCTTTACTGTGCTAGCTTTCTGTCACAGCATTTATTACCAATGCATTATTCATTTATATTTTGAAAGAATTTTTGAAATCTGTTAGTATTTGGTGGAGTTATTACATTTTAAATTATTCGAGGGTTGGTCATTAATAACTCACTACGTCACTGTCTTAAATGTGCTTGCTTTCCGGGTCACAGCATTTGAAAGCAATGTTTTAAACTGTTAGTTAAGTATATGGCAAAGTTATTGTCAACAAATCCGTTGAAATATTGTGATTTGTTAGAAAATACGCATTTAGCATAATAATTAAAATACATGAACGGAATTACGCATACAGGATTTGAAAGCTCACGGTTGATAATTAAAATTGAAATATCTTTTTAACCATTTAATTTTTTTTAAATAATTTTTGCATATTCTGCCTGTGCTTGCTCTAAGCTGCAGATTCCTTTAGAAATAATCAAAAAATATTAAAGTGAGGGGCTGGGGTACAAACTAATTTTGTATTTTTAAGGGGTTGTTGGGGTTGTGCTTGCTCTAAATCTGGTTGTGCTAGCCTGTGCTAGCTCTGAGGAATCCAAATCATATAAAAAAAGTTGAAAAATCAAAAGTGGGGGGCAAACGTCAACTTAGCCCCCCCATATTTGAAACCCCTAAAACTTTTTTACTATTTGTGTGCTTGCTCTAATTTTGGCTGTGCTAGCCTGTGCTAGCTAAGGGCTTTTCTGTGCAATGATGTTTTTCTAAAAAATTGAAAGTGGGGGGCCAAGTTGACGGAGCCCGATATTTCTGAGGTGCAGCCGTTAAAATATTTCGTGTGTTAATTTTGGCCCTTGAAGCAATTTGGGTTAACCACCCCTGATTTAGAGGTTTCCCAAAATTCGCATTCATAG
This sequence comes from Philonthus cognatus, assembly GCA_932526585.2. Taxonomy (NCBI): domain Eukaryota; kingdom Metazoa; phylum Arthropoda; class Insecta; order Coleoptera; family Staphylinidae; genus Philonthus; species Philonthus cognatus. Next base: position 46,284,241 of record OW052244.1, read on the forward strand.
CTAACAAGATTTTGCAAACTTTACAACGACTTAAAAATAATCTGCGACAATTGGTTGATTAAAATTCAGTGAATTAAGCAAACGATAATTTATTTAATAGCAGTAACAATAAAGATCATTTTCTTCTAAATATACTTCTATTTTCTTGTTCCTACTGGAATTTTTGTTTCTGAAATATTATTATTTTTACGACTCCGCAATGTAAATAAGTTTTGGCAAGGCTTGCACATCCTCGACATTTCAAACTTGAAAAAATATACACAAAGACTAAACGACCGCCGAATTTACTTACCGATCAACGATTTAAGAAAGAGAGAAGCGCGTACCATTTAATTCAACTTATTTTAGGCAATGCGGCTTATTTTAAGCAATGCAAATCGAGAAAAGAGGGATAGGGATAAGATGGAGAGAGAGAAAGAGAGAGATAAAGTTCATTAGTTTGAGTTTATTTAAGAGAGAAAGCAATACATTCAAATTGATTAAGTTTACAAGAGATAAAGAGAGCAATAGAAAACTGCAATCGGTGAGATTGCAGTTTCATGAACTATTTAAGCGGGATAAAAGGAGATACATTTAAGAATAGAATGACGTAAATAAAGAAATAGTTAAGATCGCCGTGCATTTTGTAGTGAGAGAGAAAACCTGTACGTTTTCGGATTTATTTGTAGGAAAAATAAACAAAACCTCTTTACATTCCACTTTAGAAGGAAAAATATTTCATTTGCTCCCAGTTAATTTAATTTTCCTTGTAATAATTTACGGAGCGCGAGAAAAAAATAAATTAAAACTTGTAAGACTTCACACGATTTTTATTACACACTCGTACATACAAATGTAAACAAGAAAACTCTACAGTGAAGTGAATAAATCAAGGCTATTTATTTCGCGATATATATTTCACGAATTTCTTAAAATAAAAAAATTGCATCGTAAATTGACTTGTAAGTTATTTATGAGCTTAATTTTAATTCGGCTTCAATATTTTTAGAACACCGCATATTTTTTTTAAGTATACATATCCCAATGTATACGGTGTGAATGCTCAGGAATTCGTTATTTTTACAGAAGCATTCAATTTAAAGCTTTGCACTCCTTGGTTAGGTTCTACGAGATATAAAATGTTAAACAATAGCAAGAAATAAAGACTTCCTTTAAAATGACTTATTATATTAACCCTTTCATTTAAATAATGAGGTCACATAAACATTTCCACGCGTGATGCTATTGGTCAGTCTTCAACCACGTAAGGTCGACTATGGCGAATTGCGTCGGCCTTATATTATAACCTTGGCTTTTGACGTCACATAATGAATTCCACGCGTGACGTCATTGGTCACAGTCTTCAGTCACGTACGCGACCCTCGACAAATTTTCTACGCGGGGCTTTTCTAAACTCGAAATTTTACTTCATGCTTAGTCTGGGAGTGGACAACACTGGTTCTTAGAAGTTTCAAATTGAAGGATCACTCTAGATTACTAAGTTTATTACCATTTTACAAAGGCTACAGCTCGAAGGACCAACCATGGTCTTCGGAGACCGAAGGACTGCAGGGAATCGAAGTTTTTTTTACAAGAAAACAACGAATTTCTGAAGGTTTACAGCATGGATAGGAAAGAAAACATCTAATTTTGAAAAAATATCGAAGTTCGGTTGGTTTTCAGTGCATTTTTAACTTCACTTTAAATCAGTGTTTTATACGCGTGGCGCATGAAGTAACATTTCGAGTTTAGAAAAGCCCCGCGAAAATTGTCGCGGGTCGCTGCGCGACCCTCGACAAATTTTCTACGCGGGGCTTTTCTAAACTCGAAATTTTACTTCATGCTTAGTCTGGGAGTGGACAACACTCGTTTGAATTTTAAATGTAACTTTTTTAAAAAATCGACGTATGTAATATAATAAATCATTGATTGAAATCATAGAAAAAGATTCAAAATTTTATCTAAAATTAACTTTTAGAGTTAACTTTATAATTTGGTCGGCTCTTAATGGGTGAATATTCTATTCCTAAAAAAAACCGTTTTTATTTAATATTAAAGTTGCATTTAATTTTTTTTTGTAAATTAAAAATTTTAAATTTTTGTTAATTAACTGTGAATAAATCGACATAAATCTAGAAATATCGAAAATCTTGACATGTAGAAAATCTTGTCGGTCCACTCCTAGACTAAGCATGAAGTAAAATTTCGAGTTTAGAAAAGCCCCGCGTAGAAAATTTATCGAGGGTCGCGCAGCGACCCGAGACAAATTTTCACGGGGCTTTTCTAAACTCGAAATTTTACTTCATGCGCCACGCGTTTAAAACACTGATTTAAAGTGAAGTTAAAAACGCACTGAAAACCAACCCAACTTCGATATTTTTTCATAATTGGATGTTTTCTTTCCTATCCATGCTGTAAACCTTAAGATATTCGTTGTTTTCTTGTAAATAAACTTCGATTCCCTGTAGTCCTTCGGTCTCCGAAGACCATGATTGGTCCTTCGAGCTGTACCCTTTGTAAAATGGTAATAAACTTAGTAATCTAGAGTGATCCTTTAATTTGAAACTTCTAAGAACGAGTGTTGTCCACTCCCAGACTAAGCATGAAGTAAAATTTCGAGTTTAGAAAAGCCCCGCGTAGAAAATTTGTCTCGGGGCTTTTCTAAACTCGAAATGTTACTTCATGCGCCACGCGTATAAAACACAGATTTAAAATGAAGTTCAATAACACATATATCATCATTAATTAAAATCATTATATAATCAGACATTCAGTCGGTAAATGTACATTTTTGTTAATAGAAACTGATGGAATAAAATATTACTGGTTGCAAATAATAGATTCAAATTTATTTTTAAAGGATTTGTATCCGTGATTCAAAAATGAGGATTCGAATCTTTGATTCGAATCATATTTTTCACTTACGAATCCTTTATTCGAGTATTCGTGATTCGAATCATATTAGGTGATTCGGATTCGTGATGCGAATCCTGTTTTTGAGGATTCATCCCAGCTCTGCTAGTTATACAGAAAACAGCCAACAGTTATACAGAAACAGGTAAGTTGAAGTAAACTTGAGCTTTCATCCGGATGCAGCTTTCACCAAAAAACTTTGAGGGAGCTTTCCCAAAAAGTGAACTCGAGCTTTCACCCGAAAGCTTTCCGGGAGCTTTCCCAGAAAGTAAACTTGAGCTTTCATCAGGATGCGAGCTTTCACCCGAAAGCTTTCTTAGAGCTTTTCCGGAAAGAGACCTTAAGCTTTCATCCGGATGCGAGATTTACTTTCGGGATTACTAGATAGTTTTTCATTTATAAATTGTTATGATAATAGCTGTTAATTAAACGAGTGACGAAAGTAGAGCATATCTCAGATGTGTGCGTTCAAAACATACAATAACCACTTGAGGCTGTCCAACATGTTAGATTGGTGCCCGGCGAATTATAAAATACTGTGATAATGAAACGACTTACCTAAATCTCCCTCGGCTAACGGTCCGATGGCGCCGAAGAATCTTTTGTCCAACAGCTGCAACAATTGAAGAGCGGTGTCTCTGACCACGGGACGCGGACATCCGGTATTCATGAGCGTCACGTTAATGATGGCCGTGTAATGATCACAAGGATATTCCTCCCTATTTGCAAAAGGTAAAGTCCAAATTGAACGGAAATATTTAAAGCAAAACAAAAGCGATAATAATTGAAAGCGATTAAGTTTTCTTCTTCTTTTGCGTAATTAATGGCCTTGCGAACTAGGCCCTGTTGACTAATCACAGTAATTTCAAATAATTTTACAAATAGAGTTTCGGTATCCCCGAGGAATGGAAAGGGATTTACGTGGTTGTAAGGATGGGTAATAAATGAATGCATTTTCAGGATATAGGTGATTGTAAAGGATAAAATATATAGGATAAAAAAAGATTTGTGAAACAGCCACGTGTGGGCCAACCCGAGCAGGGATGGTCTACTCCAGTGGTGGGGAAACTTTTTTTAAGACGGGCCATTTGTAATAACCAGACAATCGTAGCGGGCCAAAGAATAATGCTTAATCGTAGGTAGGTAGTTTTTATGCGGGTCGTCACATTACGAAGTAAGAACGCGTTCAAACATTCTCACGACGGCACTCTTAAACGGGCCAGATTAAACCTTTCCGCGGGCCGGACTTGGCCCGCGGGCCGTAGTTTCCCCATCACTGGTCTACTCTGTTCGGGGTCCAGAACGGAACTAGCGGGTAAGTTTTGTTAAGCGTATTTACCTAGCACTGAAAATGGTAGCCAACGCCAAAAAACATCCATCAGCAACGTCTTGCGTCCCCGTGTAACACCTGTCAACAGCCCAGTCCAACAAACTTCCAACATCCGGATTGCACTCGAGTAAAAGCACCACAGTTTCCCTTGCCAAACTGTATACCTTAAAACAAAAGTAAACCAATTAATTGTCTCTAATACATTTTTTCTTTGATTTCAATTGATATTTCGCATGTTCTCACCTTTTCATCTTTGCTGTCAAACATAACGTCCAACCATTGATAGAACGGTTCGTCCTCGGCCGGGCCTAGGTCTTTAAAGCACTTCCCGCAACACAAGAGGGCGCTCATCGCCTGCAAAACGGTTATTTGTAAGTCGCAGCATTTTTTATGCGATTGCTCGGAATCCACAGAAACGTCGGTCCTGATCGGCGCTCCGTAACTCCCCGACCAATTAGAAAATAGCATGAAGAGATTTTTACGCAGGTCTCGCTTTAACAGAGTCTGACAAGTTTCGACTAAAATAACAAAGAAAAACAAATTACGGAATTACTTGCATCTTGCTTTAAATGAAACTTACGGTTGAAGCTTATAATCATTTTTCTGATAAACGAACAGAAGTGCAGGACGATCTCTTTGACGTAACTGGAGTTTTTGTCGGTTTCACTTTCTAGGTACAATCTAGCACCGTCCATGTATTCAACAAATGACGGATGCAGGGTTTCCCTGTCCAAGACAAACGAACTAATCCCGAATGTGCCGTATTCCGCGATCAATTCTAATACTCTGATCAACTGCAAGCGCAAGGCATCTCTTCTTCTGCGCCTTCTGACGTTTTCCTGTTTTCTGTCGACTGCTTCGCGGATGTAGACCACGAGTTCCTCCATCAAATCTCTGATTATGAAAGTAAATAGTGTACAATTTTACCAATATTAGACGATTTTGATCTAATCTAACAATCTGCATCAACTGTGGCAAATCGTACAATTAAGTCGATTAAGGCCTAGTTGCACCAAAAACGTTGAACCTGAGTTGAAGCTGAACTGAATTCAGAGTTGAACCAGTTCAACTTGTTTGGTGCAACTGGCCTACTGTGCGTTCTCTTCAGACAAAAATCACAACGATCTATCTGCTAGATCAGTGGTGGGGAAACTTTTTTTAAGACGGGCCATTTGTAATAACCAGACAATCGTAGCGGGCCAAAGAATAATGCTTAATCGTAGGTAGGTAGTTTTTATGCGGGTCGTCACATTACGAAGTAAGAACGCGTTCAAACATTCTCACGACGGCACTCTTAAACGGGCCGGATTAAACCTTTCCGCGGGCCGGACTTGGCCCGCGGGCCGTAGTTTCTCCATCACTGTGCTAGATGATAAATATAAAATTTCAATAGGTATCAAAAAACGTAAACTTACTTTAGTGCTTCGCTGTTGATATTACCCAAGGCCAACACCGCGGCATCCCTAACATCAGAAACTTCACATCTTAACAACGGTACAACCAGTTTATAAACTGCAGTCGGCGAGGCTGTCACTCCTGTACTTTTCGTATCCGTCCTTTCCGCACTGAGGCTATCGGGCGACGAGCTGTTTCCAGAAAAAAAGGAAAGAGAAAACACGAAAAATGTAAGAAAGGTCCTTCTAGTGCACAAAAATGATGATTAATGTTAGTGATGGGGATTCTGCGGACAGTCAAAGTATTCGCCAATTTTTGTAGATTTCAGTTTTAATTTGGACTGTGTTCAAATTCCAAATATCGGATTATTTTCTAGTGTTCTGGGTTGTATAAAATGCAAAATCTATTTCTTTTGTAGTAACACTTTATTTAGTTCTATGAATATATTTAGAAGATAAGTCAAACCTTAGAGTAAGAAAGGAAGTATTCAACCTTTTAAAAGACTGACTGTCATCGTAAATGAAGACGTAAAATATTGTCTTTCGATCCGCTTTCGGTCGCTGGCACATTTGAAGATTTGTCTTCGCGAAATAACGAACACTAACTTACCTAACTTATAGTCACAGAATTAAGTACAATGACCAGTGATTAAACAAAGTAAAAAAGTATTTTATTTACAAATAACTTTTATTTTATACAATACTAAAAGTGTTTATTTCTTTTGTAGTAACCCTGTATAGTTTTACAAAATTTGGTATATAGTGGAATTCGGGAGAGATGTCGTATGACTCATTGATGTGGAATGTGTTGTTCAATTTTTTTTAGAGAGCATATCGACAATTGTATCTGCAACGATCTTTCCTAGCTGTGTCACATTTTGACGTTACATGACAATGTCATATTGTTTAGGTCGCGAGTATATTAGTGTTCTTTCTTTTAGAAAAGCTTTAAATCATAATTTCCTGTGAATTTTTCTTCTGAGTATACATATCCCAATTACGTGTTGAAGATTTTTAAATATTCGTTGTTTTCTTAAAAGAGGTCAATTTGAAGTTTAAAGGAGTGTTTTCCACTCCCAGGTTAAGCATGAAGTAAAATTTCGAGTTTAGAAAAGCCTGAAAATTTGGTTTGGTCGCGTAGCGCGAAGCGCGGAGCGACCAAACCAAATTTTCAGGCTTTTCTAAACTCGAAATTTTACTTTATGCGCCACGCGTATAAAACACTGATTCTAAGCGAAGTTTACTCGTTTATAATATTTCAGTGCTTCCAATGATTAAAACGCGTGGCGCATGAAGTAAAATTTCGAGTTTGGAATAGCCCGAAAATTGCGCTACGCGACCAAACCAAATTTTCAGGCTCTTCTAAACTCGAAATTTTACTTCATGCTTAGTCTGAGAGTGGAAAACACTCGCTTTAAGCTTCAAATTGAACTCTTTAAAAAAAAAGCGTATACATATGTATACCTAATAGAAAATTCCCTGTATGTATACTTAAAAGAAACATTCCCTGTATTAACAGATTAATCCGATAACTATTTGCCAAATCCACTGAATGCGCATTCGATTCAACCAACATTTTCGTTTGAGCTTACACAAAATAAACATAAATGCATTATTTATTTCTGTAAATACCTGAACTATTTAGTAGATGTGGAAATTGAAATTATACCACCTAAACTCACATTTAAAACGATTGTGCACATTAATTAAAATAATTTGTGGCTGGGTTTTTGCAGATTTAGTTTTACCAAGGACATTGTCAAAATGTGACGTTTAACCTTAAAATTCAAAGCTGCATGCCGAAACATACGCATTAGCATGTTCCATTTAAAAACATATCAGACATATTATGAAGTTTTCTGTCTCTTTTCACACACGTAATCTGATGACATCAAACTATTTTCGTATTTATTTATTTATTCACGAGATACCTCTTTAACATTGAAATAATACACAATAAGAAATAACAAAAGTTTAAGAGCCGCAGAATGACTACATGCATGTATTAGTGCAGAAAGCACTACAAATCAAGGAAACCATGGGTCCCCTCTCGTGAATCGTATCTTACTTACATATTTACCAACAAATGAAAAGACAATATTTGAGTTAAAAATAGTGGCGAAATACTAGACCCTCTTACACAGAATCCCAAAGAAGCGTTAAATTAATACAGGCGTAGGACATAGAAAAGTATGTAAGTATACTTTTAGTTTTCATTTACTTAAACGTGTTTGTGTGCCTTACATGACTTTTTATGCCAACGCATGGATTTTAAAAAAATGTATAAGTTGCATGATATCCGGTATTTTCTGAAAGGGCTCTCGTTGGTTATTTAAAACATGTAAACATGTGTGACATCAAAAAACTAATCAATAAATAAAAACAAGGAAAAAACACTACGTTCTTACATAAATGAGAGGTAGAAGAAGGGGATTCGCTAAAAAGAACCTGTACACATATATTATACTAAAAACCTAGGTGAAGAGAGCGAAAGAGAAGGGTGCGATTGTATGAGTAGACTCCTTCAAATTTACCGAGGTGCGATTTGTATGAGTTATTTTCTTTTTTCAATTCGAACACTTTAAGAGATATTCCGATTGTTTCTGATATAAAAAAAATGTGTGTGAGTGTGTTTGATGAGAATTCACCTGGTCCGTTTGTGCTGACGCCGTATGGCCGATAGCGGCAGGGTGAACCTGCCCGTGGAGACCAACCCCTGCGCCTGGACCAAATTCTCAAGACTCGTACTGAGCTCACCCGACTCAACAACACCACCCTCCAGTGAACTTTTCGGAACAAAAATAAAACAGGAGAAAACCATCCAAACAGTTACAACTTAATTTTTTAAATCCTCTTTTTAGATAAATCAATATAAAAAAAAATCTAAAGCGCGCGAGCCCAAAAATAACAACAAAAAACCCACATTGCGCACGAATAGTATAGAAAGAAAAACCTACCTAGTTTCAATGTTTGCATTTTTTTTCAATTAATTAATACACATAAGGGAAAAATATTGGTTTACTATAACCGGCACCGCCATCTATCAAGCAACATATTGAAAGCTCTCTCTCGAAAACAAAAATGAGATTATAAGCAACAAAGCTGCAGTTTATTTAAATTATTTTTTTTTTAAACTTAAAACTTGTTTATTAAAACACAAAACTAATCTAAAGGCACAATTAATCAAGCCAAACACTCAACAGGACCGTGTAAAAAATGGGCGCAATTATCTATTATCAAGTATTTACGTTCATTCGCGAAATAATTTTTAACGCCCAACTTAAGCTTCACACGGCCCTGCTTTCTAATAACAATAAAAGCCCTAAAAAAAACAGGCACGCTAAAAAAGGAAAAGAAAACTCATTACACACTGTTATCGAGAATTATCTCTAATCTCCGGCAACAAGAATTGCAAATCACATTTCTAATGTTTCCCAATGGAAAAGTGACTTCGTACCCGACAATCAACTAATTATAGTCTCCCGCGGTTCGGACAGTACTCTAGCCGTTCCAGAGGGAGGATTTGTGGCCAACGCGCGTAAATTTTTCGGAAAGGAGATTTGTATAACAGCGGCGGTTCGCAGCCTAACTTCAGGGTAGGCCAGAGACCCAAGGTAATATGTATCCATTATTTAAAGGTGACTGTTGTGGAATTCATTGTACTTATAAAGCGCGATCCCAACCTCAATTTGTGTGTGCCTTGGCGCTGTGGTCTACCCTGAAGTTAGGCTGCTGTATATTTTTTTGCATTGTCCTTCTCGGAAACGGATAAATACTTGTGATATCTGTAATTAGGATGGATTCGGCGAATCTCAGTCGACTGGTCACGTACACCACACAAACAACCTCACTACACCATAATTATTTTCGGGGTATAAGTATCAGTGGTCCGCCCTCCAGTCATCAGTGGAAACTATACATCTAACACGGCAGTCAAACAGCAAGTGGGAAGGTAAGTTTAGCCAATGTTCAAGTTAATTGTGTGTTAGTGTCAGTGCACTAATCCGAGGATTAGGAGCTGCTGCGAGTGCAGAATCTTGTAGTTCCCGTCCTCTCGCTCCCAAAGTAGACCCTCGTCGTCGCGGCTGCTAGTGCAGCCAACATCGACGTCGCCGTTAACGCTTGCTTCCACTGTAGGGTTCGTTGCCGCCGCCGCACACAGGATTAAAATATTAACTACACTACTAGCGTTGGGTGTGTTGTGGGAGCGATTGGGCGCCGGCGGCAACGAATACTGCACTGACAGTATATATAACGGCGTGGATACTGGCTGCACTGGCAGCAGCAGGATCGGAGACGAAAAAGAAGTTACACTGGTAGCGTCGGTTGGATTGTGGCGGCGGTGGCAACAAATAATGCAATGACAATATATTTGGCGGCGTCAATGCTGGCTGCACTGGCAGCAGCCAGATTGGCGACAGAAAAAAAGGTACACTGGTAGCGAGGAGAACAGGAGCAGCGAGAGGCCGCACTGGCTGAACTCCTGCTTCTCTGATTAGTGCACTGGCATTACTTGAAACCGTCAAAGATAAACTCGAACACTACCTGCACTTGATTTGACCTTTGTTGTTGTCACTTTGGGTGCTGATTTTCCACTGCCTTCTGGAGTACCGACCACGATTACTTATACCCCGAAAAAGGTAGTAGAGTGGGGTTGTGTTCGGAGTGGACGAAACCAACCGGCTGAGACTGGCTGAATTGGCCGACATCTGCGTCTTCGGCGAAGGCCTAATTCATTTTTCGCAAAGGACAATGCAAAACATTATGCAAATCATCTTTCCAAAAAACGGACAGCCGATGAGCACAAATTATACACCCGAATAGGCCGTGCAATTAGATAATTGCCCAGTACGAACTCATTCTTGTTCGTGAAGATTAAAATAATCCCCGGTAACAACACATTTTCGTACCAATTCTATAAGCAATATGTTAAATTGTAAGTACATGTTGTTCTTCTACTTTTCTACTTTACCTTCTAAGTGCATTTGATATTTATTATGTATACTTAAATGGTAAAGTTAAAGAATAAGATATACGTTAAATTTATCATTTTGCCTACAGAATGCACATAAGAAAAATAAAAACCAACAATATTAAATTGCATTAATTGAAAAAAACAATTCATAAAAAAATCGTGTGCGTGTTTTCTTGTAAAGTGTATTTTCAATAGTGTTAATATCGATTAATTTCGGTGTGCTGTTAATTGAATTCGTTTTTTATTAAATTAAGAGTGCTCGTAAATTCGAATCACTTACCTTAGCGACAAATCGGGACTTGCGCATCTGACTATGGGACTCGGAACTGGGGGAACCACCCGGAACGCAAACGTGATGTAATTTTTCCAGACGTGAATGTAAATGTCCCTTTCATTCAATGGTTTCTTCACGGTCGTGGAGCTCCTCAATAAAGACGCCCTGTTGTCATTTACTGGACTATATTGAAAACATAAAACTAATTATTATTATTCACCAAAATGAATACCTAAATTTTCATTACTTGATTTTCTGGTATAGTTACATAAAAATCGCTTAAATTTTACAATACTTACGTCGGATCGATGACCGGATACAGCGAGTTGAGCCTGTAGAAAATCAAAGGCCAAGTATGCGAAACCGCCGTTGGACACAAGCTCAAAATCCTATCCCTCTCCAAAAAACCGAACAAGCACGTACTCCAAGCGTCATTAGAGTTCAGATTGACGCTAGAAGCGTTTTTGGGATTGCCATCTTCATGTAAACCAGCCGTCCAACCGAAAGAATTACGATCCGCTAACCACATCATATCCACGTTAGCGGTTGCTTGAATCGCCGTTTTCTCCGCTGGTGGAAGAAGCGGTAGGCATTTTTCGACAACTTGCGGGCAGCACTGATCCATTACATCGATTATCGATTGATCCTCCGAGCAGTTTAGCAATTTTTGCAGAGTTTTGACTTCTCTTAGTATATGCACGGAGAGTTTGCGCAAAACAACGTGGTAATTGCAAAGCATCACCAACGCGAAAGCTTCCACTAAATGCAAGGTTGACTGTAAAGTGGGCTCGGTTTTAGATTGTTCTCTTTTGACCCCAACGCGGGATTTTAGCGTTTCAGAGTTCGAACTCGAGGTAGATGAGGTTGACGAGTCCTTGCCTAATCTTAAGCTCGTGTTCGTCGAGGTTAAAGGCGACGTCAAAGCGGTTTTCCACGCTGTTAACAGCTGCAACAACATCTTCATCCCGTTGTCGACTAATTGAGGAAAAGTGTCCAACACTTCTTTGGCTAGAAATTGCGTGAATCCCCACAAAACAAACTGCCTCCAATCAATGAAGTCTACAACTAAAGTTTGCAGGCATAAATAGGCCAAGCCTCTCAGCTCCTCATCCATGTGAACTGTTAATCTAGAAAGCAAGTCCACCAATTCAGCTTCTTTCATAACATCGAGAATTAAACGCGGAACTGCAGCTACGCAAGTCCTAAACAAATCGATCCTAGGTTTTCTCTCCCCCGTAATCATCTCATCCGGTTCCTTATTAACATTCTGCATGGTTGTCATCATCAACGGTCTTCCATCCTGCCCGTCCAGCGCTCTTAAAATATCCACAAACACTCTCTTAACATGCGGAAAATACGCGCCCATCCCTATATTCCTAACCACATCATCAGTCAGGGCTTTGTTCAAAAATGTCTTCTTCATCACCCGCAGGGTGTTCCCACTGGGCAACACCCCCATGGCTCTGGGCATCGGCGGTTCACCCCAGCTCTGCTGCAAACTGTCAGCAACCACCAAAAACGCTCTTAACCCGATGTTCATCCTTTCAGGGGTTAGGATTATTTTCACCGGACGTCCCACCGAGAGTAAATCGAACACGATTTCGCGCATAGCAAAGTCCAATCGTTCTTGCGCGATGAACTGAATTATTTTAACGAAGATGTTGAGAGGAGTGTCTCTGGGAATCACCCCTTTCGAGCCTTTCGGAAAGAGCGAGTTGACTATGCTCTGCAAGCGGGATTGCGTTGCTGAATTGCTTTCGCATTTTATTCGGATCATGTAGACCCATAAGAGACGATAGAGGGATTCTAAAGTTTTTAAGAACATCAAATTAGAAATTTGTATTGTTAGAATATCGATTGCTAGGCAGTGTCAAAAAATGTTGCGTATACCCCAAACGCATTTTATTGTATATATCTCATAAACCGAAAATTTTAATACGTACCCAAAGCGACTCTAGACATTTTCAGTTCGCGATTCTTCAGATGGGACAAGCACATAGCCAGAAAACAGTGCCAGTTCTGGAGGAAGAACGTCTTTTGGCTGACGCAGAGCAAACAAGTAACCAGCGGAAACAGCGCTAAACGGTGCTTCGATTTAGTGCTAGCATCCAGCGTCTGACTGTAGAGCATCTCCACGAAGTTTTTCAGGCATGGGACATTTACTTCATTTTTTACCGACTGTACAAAGGCAAAAACAAAATTCAGCACGGTAATACTAACTTTAAATATCAATTTACTCACCGCGGCGACGGGAACAAGTATCTCGACGAACAACCCCGCAAGAGCGTGCTTGATGTCCTTGTCCTTTACCTCCAAGAAATACTGCGCACATTCCTGCATGAACTGGAAGGATGCCTCGAATTCTTCGATCGGGACCATCTTTACTCTGAAGAATTTCATTCCCATTAGGAGACTGATGATGCTCTGGGTAGTGTGCGGACTTGGATCCCTCGACCTCAACTCCTTGAGCTCGGCCATGAACCTGGTTCTGACCGACATGAACCTGGACTTAGCCAGCTCGCCGATGACTTCGGCATACAAATCGGCGATGATGTGAATATTACCGGCATTCGGGCTAGTTTGAATGCTGGATTAAAATACATTGTTATCAGAATACATTCTTTAAATTGAACAGAAACCAAATATAGTTACAAGTATTTGTAGAAACAAACAACAATTAGCATCAAGAAGAATATGCCAATTTGAAATACTATTAGTTTTTGTAATTACAAATTACAAAAAAAACTTTGTAAAAACAGTAGAGTGGCGAGCCTAAAGTCAAGCCTAAAGCACGATTTAAAGCATTATTTACTAGCTGCTTTGGAAGCCTCATAGCTTGATTCTGTTCCGCATGTAATATCAATACAGACTCTAACTTCGCCGCACTACTGTGTTTCGACCCTTACCCATCACGATATTTGAAATGCTTAAAAGCAATATTCTCGATGTGTTGTACCAAATCCTCATGTCCGGGATGAAAACTAAGCTGCCTTAAAACTTCGATTAAAATCAAACAAAAAATAAACTCCACAGCCAAATCCCTCCTCTCTATCTGTATTTCGTCCTCGCTTCTTTCAACTGTTTCCGGCATATTTCCCGAAACCATGTAAATAATACTGAAATCGATGAAATCTTCATTAATGGGAACAAGAAACTATTTTATTATATGCTACCTCTTCGCTTTTTCAACTTTTTTTTGCTCGGCCATGGAAACTTCAGCTATCTGCCTCTCATACCACGAAAATAAAGCTCTTAACAGAGACGGTAAGCAGTGCTCGGCCACTGAACCAAAAGCACTCAGTAATTGATCAAATTGTGCGTCTTCTCGACGTTGTAAAACTTTTGATAATGGTTTATCCTAAAACAAAAACAATTAATTCTCCTTATTTTAACTTTAATGATTTCATTTGATATTGATTGAAAATAGGCTGGGATTCGAAAGCGAATAATTCAAATAGTTGAATAATCAAATATGAATATTTCAATCACTAAATTATTCACATATTCGAATAATTTAAATATTTAAATATATTTTTGAATACATAAATTTGAAAAATTCATAGCTCTAATAGTATATACCAAATTTTAATACGTGTGGCGCATGAAGTAAAATTTCGAGTTTAGAAAAGCCTGATAATTTGGTTTGGTTGCTTCGCTACATGATCAAACCAAATTTTCAGGCTTTTCTAAACTCGAAATTTTACTTCATGCTTAATCAAGGATTGAAAAACACTTGTTAGACCGTTATTGGATCCTTTAATGACAATACTGATTTCTTGAAGAAAATTGAAAACAAATACAAATTGGGTTTCTAAAAACTGGGTTGGAGTGTTTAAAAGTTTGAAAACCCCTGAATTAGATTATTTGAATAATTTGAATATTTAAATATATTTTTTAATGAATATATGAATACTTCAATTTTAAAAATTCCCAGCCTTAGTTGAAAATAATAAAAAGTTACCTATATTTATTTGTGAATGAATAAATTTTACGGTAATTTTCTAACCTGTTGATCAAACATGACTGATTCGATCTTCCTCTCTGCTTGGAGCGTAAACTCAGCGAACAGAGTTCGCATTACAAACTCCCCCGGACGTATATCCATGTCAATGCTGGGCCCCGAATTCGGGTGAGTCGGCCTGTCTTTAGTCGCCCCCCAGGGTAACAGCGTACCCCGATTAGAAACAGAACCAGCGTATGCCGTACTTAATGATGAATACTTTGCATCGGGCTCTATTTACAATAAATTGCTAATAATAGTATGGAATATTTTTGGAAAAATTTGAGAGAAATCCTCATTGCTCATTATTTTTATAAACGTATGAGTTTTATACATTTTTACAGTTTTTTAATCCTGTATGAACTTTACATAGAATAGTGTCACTAAATGCCAAATGAGAAATTAATTCAAAAAATGTATAACCCCCATTATTCCGGTTTTATTGTGAAAATTAAAACAATATTTTGATAAATACCTGGCGAGTTTGCTGTGACTAAAAGTGTTGATGTTACCCCCTCACTACTGGTCGAGTTTATGTGAACGGCAGGCCCCGAACACGAACCCTTCTCCGTAGCCCCCGACAGCGAAGTGTGTCCACTGTGGGTGTCCGAACCCGAACAAATACTATGCGAGGACTCGACATCGGAATCCTGCCCACTTGACACCACCTCTGCACAAACACAAATTCGATTATTTAGACAACTCAAAACAGCACATAACAATCTACTTAATAATGTCGTATACAGGTACAAAGTAAATAAAGCACGTACCAGAGACGGTATCCTGTGAAGTCGAGTCAGAGTTTGTGTCTGCCATGATCGTACACTAAAAAAACTACTCTAGCAAAACGGAATGGTCTGCAAATAAATACGAATGGGGAAGTTTTTAAATGAGATGATTAGATTTTTTTATTTTAGCCATGGAGTTAATTGATTAGTTTGCCAATAATTACCTATCCTACATGTTTTTTTATTTTAGAATTTCTCTAGTGAAGCGTTTAGGCCCTGAAACTCAAGGAGGGGCACTTTATTTACCCGCACCGATTTTTTGTTTTTTGATTATTAGGAACTTATTGACGTTTTTCATGACACACACCACTGGGTCAACTGTCAAACACATATGACATTTATAAACAATACAAAAAAATCGACCTAAACATTTAAAAAAAAGCAGTAATTAAAAAAATCTATCTTATAAACAAATGAGATGTTAACGAAGAAATACTTATTAGATCTTAAACAAAATTAATTACAATTTATATTGATTTTTTAATAAAATTAACATTTCTATATATGCAACTTAATTTACAGAAATCACCTCATGACAATAACTAACATGAACTTAGACACAAATGACGAATCTACTGTTCTTAAAATAAATTTTATAAAGTATTAACAGAGCATACCTGCAAATGAAAATGAAGTAAAATGTTTTGATTTATTAATAATATGGGTAATTTATTATAGGCAACTTAGTTCACAAACATTACAGTCACATTTGACCAGCATGAAGATAGACTAATAACAATAAGTAAACAACAAAATGTTTATTCCAACATAACTTAAAATATTCTATATGTTTGTGTGTAATTATCAAAACAAACTGCAATTAAAATGGAATGTGATCCATTGACAAACAGAAACCTTGTTAATTCAAGATGTAGAGTTTGTTTAAGACACACGGAGGGCACGATATGCCTGCTCGATGTGTCGAGCTGCAAAAGGGAGAGGATTTCTTATTTGGAAATTATAACAGCAATTTGTAAACTTGAGGTTAGTAAATACCTAATAAGATATATATAGCATATCAATCAACTACATTCAAACCTAGTAAGTGCAAAATGTGAAATTAGACACAAAATACTATTTAATGAGCTGCGTAATCATTCTGATTTTTTTTATGGTACGATAATATCATCATAAGCGATTTTTTTAGGGTAAAATTGAGACCTACTATAATTCTTTTACGAAGAAATAAAATTTGGGCACTAGTAGGTTAGTTTAATCTAATAAAATTGAACCACTCGTCCTTATTGATCTTAGAATAAAGTCTTAAAACTCTGTTGCATCTATGCACAACATCTAAAAACATTAGACAACAGACAACATACATACTATGTATTACATAGTCATGTAAAATGTCTAATACTAAGGATAATAATATGCTTATTTATGGTATGATATACTTTCTAAATTTAATGTTTGATTTATTTATTTGCAGTCAGAAAATGCACCACAGAAAATCTGTCAAATTTGTGCGAAAGGTGCGGAAATATCCTACGATTTTAAAGTGTTATGTGAGCAATCTGATAAGGTTTTAAAAAACGAGAATGAACTTGGTTTAGTTAAAAATACAAACGTGATCACAGAATGTTCTAGCTCCAGTGACATCCCTGATGATGGCAAAGATGAAGATATTATTAGTAACAATGATGATGAGGAAATGTAAGTTCATGTTGGTTTTCAGAGCAAAATGTTTGCAATATAACATAGGTTGTAAAAATATGCAGAAATATGCTGAAAGACTGATGGTCAATAGCCTGTTTATGGACATATTTGATTTATTAATTTATTGTAGCATACCTACATAAACATTTAGTTGTTAAAAGTCTGTAAGTAAAGATATTGTATATAAATATGCAGAAATTGCTAAGATTAGTAATCTAATACTTGTTATGCTTGTGTTATTGTCTCAATTCGTGCACCAAAAAAAAAAATTGTTTTTTGTAGGTCTGTGTAATTGTTTCGACTATTTTATTAACATCATTGCAGGATTGAAATTAAAGAAGAGGTGATCAACTTCAACACTGAAGATAGTCCCAATTATGTACAGTCGACTGAAATTGACTCGTATTCCGATACAGATACAGAGAAGTCTTTTGAAACTGATTCGACATTGGAAAAAAAGAAAGATAAAGCACAATTAAATTCGCCGTTCAATAAAAAAAAGAAAAGCAACCCAACTTGTGCGATCTGCCAGAAGACCTTCTCTCGAAATGGTACTTTAAAAAAGCATAAGTTGAATTGTGAAAAAAATGAACATCTTAAGAATTTACCAAAAGAGGATATACGTTGTCAGATATGCGGGACTAGTTTCACACGGAAAAGTAGTTTGAAAAAACATATAGTGAATTGTGAGAAAAAAAGTCCCGGGAAGTCTGACGATGAATTAAACACTGATAAAGAAAAATCGGACACAACTCGAGGTAAGAAAGATTTAGTTTCTATAGAGCAGTGGTTCCCAACCGGTGGTAAACTAAAATATGGTCCGCGAAACATTTTATAAACATTTGTTCATATGAATATATTTTAATAAAAACTTGCTTTAACTTTATTGCTAAAGGAAGGCCAATGCAATTGATTAAAGTAATGTGTGATCATTTAAAATATAAATTAGAGTAGGCTTTGAATTTTAGATATATAATATATTCCATTTGTTTCTGGATCTCGCCTAGCTATGGAAAAGTGACAGTTTAAGTATTGTAAATGGGGCTGGTTGTGTTTTAAATCAGGGTTTTTAAATGTCACTGTCAGATGTTCGATTTTAAGGTTATAATTTCTGACTATTGTGATCTTACACTGTTGCCTGTTTTACAAATTTTCAGATATAAAAGGATAATAATATGCAGTTTTAAGATTAACAAAATTTACTACTTGGTTTTTGTACATACAAACACAGCAATAATATTGTATATAACAAATATAATGAATTCGGCTCTGCAAACTTATTTCGTCATCCATTTGTATTTCTCGCTTGGGTCTTCCCGTTAACACATTTTGATCAACTCCATCCATCCACCTTAATTTTGGTCATTCTCTCTTCTGTTGGCCCTCAGTATTTTATTGTAGAATTGCAAAACAATTTTTAAGCCCTCATTCCACTTTTATTATTTAGTCAAGAGAACCTGCATCTGAATCTTCTGATGTTTGTTCTGAGCCAGATTCCCCAAGCGAAATAATAAAAGGAGGAATGGTTTCAAAAGAAAGGTTCCCCATGTGTTTTGTCCAGTCATCCGAAATAAGTTTTTCACAATGATCACAGAAATTTTGCCACATATCGGATGTACATTTTGAGAGAGACTCAAGCCATAAATTCTGAACACGATCCTTAGATGGTTGCTTAGAATTTATGTGCTTATTGTAGTAAGTCTTACAAAACCCCCATGCCATTTCAATTGGATTATATTGACAATGGTATGGCGGTAATCTAAGAACTTCGTGCCCGTTCTTTCTCAAAATGTCATCAACTACGTAAATTTTGTCATTTGATCGAAAAGCTATAAATAAAGCCCATAGTTCCTTTTTGGTTAATTTTGGATTGAATTTTACATTGTGTTTAACCAACCACTCCTGCATTTCGCATTTCTTACAAGAAAATGAAGGAGTTTTGTCTAATTGCACAGAATGGTATGCAGCATTATCCATAATAACTACACATTTCCCTGAAAGCTTAGCCAAAGCAGGAATAAGTTGATTAACCACCCAATTTTGAAAAGTATTACCATCCATTGTGGCATGGTAATCTCGGTCATTGTTTTTCGAATGTAATAAAAAATCGCACCCATCCAAAAACCCACCCCTATACCCAGCATGTAGAATGGTGAAGCGTTTGCCTTCATTTTTGAATTTAGTTGGATTACTTTTTATATCCGTTTCATGTACCCAGCGTCGAACCACGGATCCATTCTGATATATCCATGTTTCATCCAGGTATACGAATTGGATATCTTCAGTGGAATTTTGATACTGTAAACATTTTCTAAGGAAAATAATTTTAGCTGCAACAATATGTTTTTGTTCACAGAGAATTTTGCGCCCATTAATTAATTTGAATTTATACCCCATACTTTTAACAACCCTATAAAGTGTTGTTCTACTCCCATGGAACTCATAATTTTCTTTCATATCATTCAAAAGATCTCTAAAAGTAAAATACTGATTTCTAGAGTTATATTGCCAAATTAGTTGTTGCAGATCTTTTCTAGCTAGGTGATTCCAAAAATGGCTGTTTTTAGATCGTTTGCCAGAAGTAGTAGATTTCAATTCGTCAGGCCTTTGTCGTAAAATTAATTGTAATGAAGATCTCCCTACCTGAAACGTAATTATCTTTAATTAAATATATATGATAATTAAAATACTAGACATACCCCAAAAATATTTATTAAAATCGTAATAATATTGTGATGCTGTAGATTTGGATTACTTTGCCTAAAATGTTTGTAGGATTTCAGAATTTGTAACCTTTTTGATTCAGAGATAATCTTTGGCATGTTAATATTTAATATGTGCCTGAAATTATTTTTCACTTTGACATTGACACAGCATTGCAACACTAGATTAATTTGATTTAATAATAAAATGCTCGAAGAAGCGACTGCGTGGTGAAATAATTGTTGCAAGATTAACAATAAACCTCTTGAAAATTAAAAAGAGGATTACTTATGATATCATAAATTATTGCAACACTGTTAAAATAAGGAATCAGGAGTGGCAATTAATAAAAAATGTAAATGTTGATACTGCAACATAACAACACGAAAGCATGGCTAGGCGAGATCCAGAAACAAATGGAATATATTATAGCACTACTGACTGCTAACAAATTTAAGAGTAAGGATTGGTTGTCGGGAGGGCAGCCGTAGCCGCGCCCACTTATTCCAAGTTTTAGGCCCATTGTAGTGCCTCCCTCCTGATGGTCAGACCCACTCGGCACTGTTGGCGATTGCCAATATTTGTGCGGCGGGCCAGTTCCATCCGGGTCTTTCACGTTTGGGGGGGTTTCCCCTTGACATAATGTCGTGAAGTATGTGTCTTGCTGTCTCATCTTCTTCGTTGCATCCTCGGCATATGGTATCGTTGGTGATTCCCATTTTGGCGAGGTGCTTTTGGAAGCTGTAGTGTCCGGTGATGTAGCCGGTTAGTGTTTTAAGGTTTTGTTTGGAGAGTTCTAGGAACTTTTTTGTTTTTTGCGATCAGGTGTTAATAAGTATGCCTTGGTTTGGCCGCATGTTGTTAAGTTTTCCCACCTGGATTTGTGTTTTTCTGCGGTGAATTCGCGCATGTGTCTACTCAAGGACCGAGGGGATAGTCCTACTTTTGCATAGTTTGTTGTTGTTGATGCTGCTTCACGCGCAAGTTTGTCCGCGTTGTTGTTTCCCTACTTATTATTACGGCCTTTCATCCATGTTAGTGTTATGCGGTTGAGTGTCGCTGCTATGTTCAGTGTCTCTACGCATTCGTATATCAGTTCTGATGTTATTTTGAACTTATCTAGTGCTGCTAATGCAGCTTTGCTGTCGGTGACGATAGTTATGCTTTGTTCTCTCAGTTACTTCTTTAAGATTATTCTGGTGCTCTCCATGATTGCGTAAATTTCGGTCTGTGTTGCAGTAGCATGGTTCTCTATGGGAAGACATTTGCGGACGTTTAGAGCTTCCGAGTATACGCCCGCTCCACAGCCTGTTTTTATTTGCTTCCATCTATCAACATCAAGTGGTCCTTTGTTTGTATCTGCTCATTTGGGTTCACAGTGTATTTCTTGTTGAAGATGTATTAGGGGATCTTCTGGTCTAGTTTGCCGCTCAAATGGGGCGGGCCCCTATTTGAGAATGATTCTGTGTCCTGTTGAGGTTTGGTTTGTCCAAGTGCCCATGGCTATCAGTCTTTCTGCACTATTCCTTGCCACTTCTTTGATATGTTGATCAAGCGGTGGGAGGCAAAGTACTGTTCGTGTACATGCACCAGTGATGCATGTACACGCTAGCCTTTGTTTTGTTTTAAAAGTAAAATTAAACCACATCTAATTTTACTTTTGCTCCTGTTTGGTTTGTCCTAGGCCACCAAACTAAAGCTCCGTACTCGAGTGCCTGTCTGATAATACCTGTGTATATCCAAAGTGCTATCTTCGGTGATAGTCCCCAGGTATTACTGATAGCTCTCCTGCATTGCCAAAAGGCTTTGCTTGCTTTATCAGTTTTGCAGTATTCAAGGTGTTTGGACCAGTTTAGTTTGGAGTTGAGGTATGCTCCTAGGTATTTGACTTCTTGTGATACCGTTAGTTGTTTATTAAATAAGGTAGGCAGAGTGTATGAGCCTATCTTGTGTTTGTTAGTGAACATCACCACTTCTGTTTTCGTGGGGTTCACTGATAGTGAGTTGGAGGTGCACCAATTTTCCAGTTATGAGTGCATCTTACATTCTGTTGCATGCTAGCACATAGTTTACTATAACTTCAAATTTATTCCATCATTCCAAAATTTCGTTCAAAAGTGAAGGTTCAATTTTTAAATAGCAATCTTTGTTCACAAACAATAAATTGTCAATTTACACATTACACACCGAGAGGTAATCCGCCACACCTGCACAGGTAGATGTTGGCCCGAGCATGGTCCGAATTAGTTAATTGCTGGGTGCGAATTAATTTTAAAGAAACGAAGAATTAAAAATATCTCGACACCCTAAAGGGTAAAAGGGATTTTAAATGATTATATATATAAGAATTAAAAATGTGATTTCCAGTTCTTGTTGCCAGAGATTAAAATAATCTCCGGTAACACCCCCTGAAAAAGATTCTGCAAGCGCCCAACGAAATGGGTATAAACACTCAATGTTTTTTCTAGGACTTTCAAAACATGGAATTATGCGTAGAAATAATTATATTTTAAGATAATATACGGAGACATTAAACCCGGGAATTAAAAATAGATTTATAATTGTTTAAAGTATTGTAATTGAAAGATGCCTACAGTCAAATTTCACTTCTTTTTTCAGCGAGTGAAGAGGAAGCAAAGAAACCGAACTTACCCTGTCCAACATGCGGTAAGTTGTTTGGATGGGAGAGGAATTTAATGCATCATAAGTTGAGTTGCAGCTCGAAAACCCATCCTGAAGTTTGCGATTTGTGCGATTACAAGCCGGTTTCATTGAGGGATTACCACGAACATTATAAAACGCACCCGACTCATTACGGAACGGCTTGCGCGTATTGCAACGTGCACATGAGTGGACCTAACGTGTATAAGAAGCATTTGATCGAGATGCACCAAGATAAGAAGTTGGGGTGTGATTATTGCGATGAGGAGTTTTTTCGCACGCACGTTTTAACGAAGCACATGAAGGTCTGTCATCCAAGGGAGGTTTTAAGGTGCAAGTTTTGTGATTTCTCTACGGATGTTGGGTTGTTGTTTGGGGGGCACATGAGGGACGAGCATAATGACATTTTGTGTGAGAAAAAGTGCGAGTGGTGCGATTTTCGCGCGACGGATCAAGCGGATATAACTAGGCACATGGATATGGAGCACGATGATAAAAAAACAGTCAAGTGTAAATTGTGCGATAAAAAGTTCTTCTGGGCGACAACGAGAAAGCGGCACATGCAGAGTTACCACCAGGAGGAGGGGAAATTTGAGTGCGAGGTGTGTGGGAAAATTTTCGGAGTTCAGACTTTTCTGAAGACACACTTGGCTGAAGAACATCCCGATTTTAAAATAAAACAGGAAACAGGGTTTATTTGTGAAATTTGTGGGACGACTTTCACCCAGCATTGCTCTTATAAAGCGCACGTCGAGTTTAAGAGGTGCTCCTCAAAAAACTACCCGGAAGTCTGCCAGTTTTGCGACTACAACCCCGTTTCTCATATAGACTATCACACGCATAAACTAAAAGAGCATTCGCATAAAACAACGCATATTTGTATTTATTGCGATCACGTTTACATAAGCTCGATTGACTATAAGAAGCATTTAACTTTAAATCATCCGGAGAAGAAAATCAACTGCAAGTACTGTGTGTACCCTGTATACACCCCCCGTGCTTACACAAACCATATGCGCAGCAACCACCCAAACGAAAATCTAGAATGTCATTTATGCGATTTCATCACCGACGTAACGAGTATCATGTACTCGCATTATCAAGAAGAGCATTCCGATTATTTCCAAGCGCGCCGGTGTAAATTCTGCGATTACGAAACGAACTGCCCGACCGTCCTGGGAAAACATCTGGAGACGGCCCACGAAGACGAGAAGACTTTAGAGTGCGAAAGTTGCGAGAAGAAGTTCTTCAGTGTGCGCGCGAAGCTGGCGCACATCAAATCGCAACACGAACCCCAGCAAACCGCGATAATCTGCGAACTCTGCGGGAAACATTTCAAAAGGGAATACAACTTGGAACAGCACATGTACACCCACAAAAACGAACGCAAGTTCCATTGCAAAATATGTCCGAAGTCATTCCGCACGACCGCTTCTTTGTACGGGCACACTTTATCGCACTCCGACGAACGCAATCATAAATGCGAGGAATGCGGAATGCTGTTCAAAAAAGCGGCGCACTTAAACGGACACGTGAAGGCCGTACATGAGAAGTACAAACCTTTTTCTTGCAATGTATGTGGTAGAAAATTCGCCAACAGAACTTATATGTTGAATCATGCGGTGATACACACGGGGATTAAAAATTACGGGTGCACGGAATGCGGTAAATACTTCACGAGGAAGTGCCATTTAGTGCAGCATGCAGTGGTGCACACTGGGGAGAGGAAGCATATTTGCGAAGTGTGCGGAAAGGGGTTCACGCAAGCACATGTTTTGAGATCGCATTTAAAGATTCACAGTGTCTGAACATTTTTGTTATATTGCGCAAATAATAATATACTAACTTTTTTAAATATAGCTTGTATATAACTATGTATATGAACGTACACGGAGTTTTTCTTTAAAGTATACGTTTTCCAAATTCAGTTTATTTTCTTTAAATCTTTGGATATTTATTGTTTTTTTTTAAAGAGCTTTTAACGACTGTTTTCCACTCCCATAAAGTGAAATTTCGAGTTTAGAAAAGCCCCGTGAAAATTTGTTGAGGCCCGCGCAACGACCCGTGACAAATTTTCTGGGGTTTCCTAAACTCAAAATTTTACTTCATGCGCCACTCATACAAAACGCTAATTGCAATTTTTTTTTATTTTAGTGTTTTATACGTGTGACCCTCGACAAATTTTCAAGGGGCTTTCCTAAACTCGAAATTTTACTTCATGCTTTGTCTGGAAGTGGAAAACACTCGTTTAAAGCTTCAAATTCAACTCTTTTAAAAACACAACGAATATCTAAAGATTTAAAGAAAATAAGCTGAATTTGGAATACATATACTTTGAAGAAAAACTCCCCGTATTCTCAAAATAAAGTATGATTATATAAAATACACTGGTCGGCATGAAAATCGGCCCTGACACCATTCCTGCTGATTCTTATGTAAAATGACCTCCTGAATCCGAATATGACCCCCGTTTTCCCCCATCACCCACCGTTTTCGGGGGAGGCCCCCCCACCTATTTTTATCACTTTTCGATAATTTGGAGGGATGAAAAGGATTATTTTAGCCTTTACGTTTCTTCTGAGGGGCTAGAGAGGTGAAAAGTTCCAAAACATGAACATTTGTAGCAAGGTGGTAGATTTGGGGGGGGGGGGATTTGCCCCCTTAAATTGTAAAAAAATCCTTAAAAATGATCGATTTTTCCGTTTTTTTCGCAGTTTTTTCACTTATTTTCTACATATTCCAGCTTCCATCCCCCCTCATCCACCCCCAAATAATAAAAATATATAGCAACAATAATAAAAATATATAGCAACAATAATAAAAATATACAGCAACAGTTCGGAAGATTCACTGTACCACGCTGGTGCTCTCAATACCTCGCGCGCACAGGTTTGCCCAGGAATTTTCATGCTTTGACAGGTTTAAACTTGCATTGCTCTTGTCACTATAGACCTGCACTGTAATCCTTATCATCCCTCAGTACATCTCTAGCGATCGTAGAGTCACATTGTCGGTGCTCTAGGCGGGGATTCTGTGTTTCCAAGTTGTTTAAATTGTGTATAACGGTAGAAATGTTTTAATTCCGGCTTTTTCCAAGTGAATTACAGTACGTGAGTGTGAGTTGTGATTAATATCGAGCATTTATTTACTGTTTAATTATGCCACGCGAGTGTAAAAACATCCCGATAGCTTCTGCTATGTTTGCGGGGAATTGACTTTAAAAGCGCAACGAAAACCCCTTTCTCCGCTTCTTAAAACTGCTTATAAATTTTACTTTGATTGCCAAGTTGGCGATCAGGACAAGAATTGGGCTCCAACAGTTTGCTGCACTACTTGTTACAGTAGCTTGACCAAATGGCTCAAAGGTACCCGTAAATCAATGCCATTTGCTGTGCCCATGGTTTGGCGCGAACCTCGCTGTCATCTCACAGATTGTTACTTTTGTATGACTTCCACCGTCGGGTTATCTAGCAAAAGTAAGCATACAATTCAGTATCCTAATATCCCTTCAGCTCTAAGACCAGTTCCTCACAACGAATCTTTGCCAATCCCAGTGCCCCCAAAAACCTATACTCTAGAGCCAGAAACGGATTTGAAAGACTTTGAGCCACAGCCTGGACCATCTTATGATACGTTCACCGATGATGAAGAGTGTTCTGCTGATTCAGCTCATCGAAAACCTCAGCTCGTTACTCAGTCGGAATTGAATGATCTCGTCAAGGATTTGGAGTTACCTAAGAGTAAATCTCAACTTCTTGGATCTCGACTTCAGCAGTGGAATCTCTTAGAAAAGGGTGTAAAAATCTCTTCTTACAGGACTAGGCAGTCAACCCTGAAATTACTTTTTTCGGCAGATGAAGGCTTAGTGTTCTGCCCTAATTCAAATGCATTGATGATAGAACTGAAGATGCCATGTGACCCAGACAAATGGAGACTGTTTATAGACTCATCAAAGACAAGCTTGAAAGTTGTCCTATTGGCCAATGGGAATGAGTTACCATCACTCCCGGTTGCATACTCTGTGGATATGAAGGAGACGTGCGAAAACATCAGCCGGATCCTTGATGAAATCAAATACCATGATTATAATTGGAAACTTTGCGCTGACTTAAAAGTTGTTGCTCTACTCATGGGCCTGCAATCGGGCTTCACAAAATACTGCTGCTTCCTATGCGAATGGGACAGCCGAGCCCGAGACAAACATTACATCGTACGGAACTGGCCTCTGCGAGAAAGTTTTACTCCCGGTCAGAAAAACGTCGCTCACGATCCTCTGGTCCCGAAGGAAAATATTTACTTGCCGCCTTTGCACATCAAACTCGGATTGATCAAACAGTTTGTGAAAGCAATGGACAAGACCGGTGATGCATTTCAATTTTTGAAAACTAAATTCCCTCGTCTTAGTGAGGCTAAAATCAAGGAAGGAGTTTTCGTGGGCCCCCAGATTAGACAACTTTTCCAAGATTCGACGTTTATTGAACACCTGAATCGAAAAGAAAAACGAGCTGGGATTGCATTCCAAAACGTGTGTGAGAACTTTTTGGGTAACAACAAAAGTGATGATTATGTAGCTCATGTCGAGGAATTGCTGTCAGCGTACAAGGCCATGGGGTGTAACATGTCTCTTAAAGTGCATTTCCTTCACTCACACCTGAACTTCTTCCCTGAAAATTTAGGAGCAGTTTCGGATGAACACGGGGAACGGTTTCATCAAGACATCTCTAAGTTCGAGAGGAGATTTTCGTGGAAGTGGAATGCGAGCATGTTAGCAGAGTACTGCTGGTTTTTGATACGAGAAACTTCTACCTCAGGGTACAAAAGGAAAGCAAGCACCAAATGAAGGTACTTATCTTAGTTATTTATTATTCTTTACATTTATAATTTTACATTTATTATTTTACTTTTTATTTATTATTCTTTACAGCTAAAATAATCTTTTTCACCCCTCCAATGGATGGGCGAAACAGGGGGAGTATTGAGAGCGCCAGCGTGGTACAGTGAATCTTCCGAACTGTTGCTATATATTTTTATTATTGTTGCTATATATTTTTATTATTGTTGCTATATATTGTTGCAATATATTTTTATTATTTGGGGGTGTTTGGGGGAGGATGAGGGGGAATGGAAGCTGGAATATGTAGAAAATAAGTGAAAAAACTGCGAAAAAAACGGAAAAAATTGATCATTTTTAATGATTTTTTTACAATTTAAGGGGGCAAATCCCCCCCCCAAATCTACCTAATTGCTACAAATGTTCATGTTTTGGAACTTTTCACCTCTCTAGCCCCTCAGAAGAAATGTAAAGGCTAAAATAATCCTTTTCATCCCTCCAAATTATCGAAAAGTGATAAAAATAGGTGGGGGGCCTCCCCCGAAAACGGTGGGTGATGGGGGAAAACGGAGGTCATATTCGGATTCAGGAGGTCGTTTTACATAAGAATCAGCAGGAATGGTGTCAGGGCTCGAAAAAAAAATTTTTTTTGCAGACCAGTGATACACAAGATTATTTTTAACAGCCAATTTTAAGACCTGCATCGCTTATGATTCAATTGATATTGACAGCAGTTGACAAATCTTCAAAATTGATCAAAATGGGGGTTTTCCACAAAATGAATTTATATTAAAGACAGCAAAAAAAAATCCTTGTAGTTTATTATTACACATCAGCGGCGGGTCGCAGCCTAACTTCAGGGTAGGCCAGAGACCCAAGGTAATATGTATCCGTTATTGAAAGGTGACTTTCTTGTGCAATTCTTTGTATTTATAAAGCGCGATCCCAACCTCAAATTTTGTGTGCCTTGGCGATGTGGCCTACCCTGAAGTTAGGCTGAAAGCCGCCACTGTTAAACATGCAAATACGACTTCTTTATTTATTTCCTGTACAATACACGATAAAAAATGTATTCTTGCCGGAAATATCTTTAGAATTACTGTAAATTTTAAAGCGTTTTACTTTAAACACCTAAATGAGCGAATTTCGCCTACGCCCCGGGCTGCTAAAACCCACGCTACGCCACTTATTGAACACCTCTGAAGAAAACAGTCGTTTCTCTTAAATCAGATTGTGGTTTTGAAAAGAAACACGTCGTTTTTTTTTTACATTTCCTTCAACATTAAATATTTATTTTTTCTACACAATATCTCCTATAACAATACTGTACAACAAAAGAAAGGGTGAACACAACATAAGTACGGAAGAATACACTTTAATAACTTTTTTCTTTTATGTGTGTATGCCTCACGGAATGATTACATATACAATTCTACAATTATTAAATAAACATGACAACGTCGAACCGTCAAATTACCAACACCAAAAATACGGACAGCAGAAACAAAATTCGCTCTTTTCTGAAGTAACAATTTTTATTATTTGTTATTTTATAGACGGTAGTTTTTGTGCATCTCGGGTCTGATGTCATATACAAGTGCCAGGATCTCCTGCATGACGGGGTCCTTTTGCATGACGATGGCCCTGTTCATGTCGTCGATGCGGTGCAAAGTGTCCTGCTCGATTTTGGCGGCAACGTCTTCTCGTGAGCCCATGTGTTTGGCCTCAAAGTCCTTGAATTGGCGTTCACGTTCGTGGCGGTACTTTTCGATCTCGTCCTGGGCCTCTTCCTTGGCCTGTTTCAGCCTCCTCGCCTTACCTAAAATATTATTATCATTATTAATATCTGCATCGAAAAAAAAAAAACAGGGCTTAGAACCGTTATTTTTGCGTTCCGGTTTTTGTTTCGGTTCAATTAATAAAATATGTAACGGTTCGGTTCCGGTTTTTGTTCCGAAAAAATTTTCTAAACTCGAAATTTTACTTCATGCTCAGTCTGGGGAGTGGACAACACTCGTTTAGTTTTCGTTAGATTTTCAACATATCAAGATTTTCAATAATTTATAAAATACTCATGAAATGTTTAATATTTCGAGATTTTCATCAATTTTTAATATTTTTATTCAGATTTAAAACAATTTTCAAAAACTAATCCGTAATTTATAAAACTCAACAATATATCCAAAAATTATTATGTCAAAAGCGACAATTAATGTAAAACATAACGAATTTAAAAAAAATCCACAAAAAATCTTATAAAAAATTGAGAAAAACTTAATTGAAAAATGCATACAAGAAAATATAAAAAAGGCGAGTAACCTCGCCTTCTACAAACATAGAAAGCCCCCCCACCCCGGCGTTTTTTTCTGCTGAATGCAACCAATGAATTAATTGTTTCTCTGGGTGTTTTCAAAAGTAAATCAATTAAATTTCTATGAGAAATAAGTTTCTCTGAGGCCCGTTTGCACCCAAGTCGATTAACTTAATCAGTGATTAGTACTTCATGAAACACAATTTTATTTAAAAACTATTAACACAATCGCGTTTTGATGAAAGAGACTTAGGTTATCTTACAAATGTATAACATTCTTATATTCTAGAATTTTGACTTAATCAATGCTTAGTGGATGATTAAAGTTTATCAGTGGGGGGTGCAAATGGGCCTGTGTGTGTTTAATTAATCAAATATCGACACCTAAAAAAAACAACGCGAGTCTCGTGACCGATGTTTATTTTTTTTTACGAAACACACCCAAAGTGTTTTAAAAAGATCGATTTCCACAAACACACGTAAACATAAATAAAACACTACGTTTTCTAGCCTCTGAGACTTTTTCAGCGGCTCGCTTCTCGGCCGCCAACAGCTGTTGGATACCCTGGGTCTGGCTCGCCATTTTCACACTGTCTCGACACGAAAAACTCTTCTTGAACTACAACTTGTGATGACCTACAAAATCGCGGTCATATGATTTTCTGTCTAGTCAAGTGACGTTTCCGCTGGCGCCATCTGTTGAGGGACGACGGTACCAGGATGTTAGTGTACAGGCTGCGATGCAGTGCCCTGATTTATTTTATGTCATAAATTTGACAACAAAGGAAACTGCAAAATAAATATCTACACTTCAAGGTCCGGACATTACACCACCTAGCGCCATCAGTAAACAACTGAATTTAAAGCGCTCAACGTTGCCAAACGTCTTTTGGCAGTTGTTTAGAGTTGGCGCAAAGTCGGGACCTCCAAATGCAGGATTCTTGTCTAGGTGCAGGCAGACCCAGTCGACTTCATATGATTCTGTAAGTTCACATATATAGTTGACCGACCCACTCGATGGGAGGGCGCATATGTCGGAACTTCAAATTTCCCGCAATTTCTAAAGTGGGCTTGTTTTCAATCAACAGCTGTCAGATCCGTCGGATCTGAAGGCACAAAAACGCCGATAAGACGAAATCGTCTCGAGATGAGCGTTAATAAATAAAAATAATTACTACCGTAAGTATGTATATTTTTAAATTTTAACCTATTGTGTATTATTTTAAATAAGTCTACAGTCAAACAAATTTAAAACCAGGGTGTTACTACATTATTTCTCTTTATTTCTTCCTAGTACATGAGGATGATCTTCAAGTACACTAAATATCCATGATCGTGGATATTTTCATCATACTGAACTAGGAGCATTTTTTCATGGAGTGTATCCCCGTTGTTGTTGGATTCAGCAATTCTGAATACTTGGAGATGGGCGTTAACATAAATAATTAAAACCGTAAGTTTATGTAATATTTTAAGTTTTTAAGCCATTGCGTATTCTTTTAATTAAATCTGCAGTCAAACACATTTAAAACCAGTGTGTCTACATTATTTCTCTTTATTTCTTCTTAGCATTCGTGAATGATCTTTAAGTACTACGCATGAAACAACCACGGACGTGGAGATTTTCTTCACACCGGGCTAGGAGCATACTTCCATGGAGAATGTTCCCTTTGCTGTTGGATCAAGCAATTCCGAAATTCCATCTAGTCACAAAGTGCGATCCCAGAACATAAAATAATGTCTTAAATTCAATTACACGGTTTTTCTGTTTTATTTCACTATTGATCAAATGAGATTCATTGTATCCCAAATATCTTTCACCTTGTCAAATATAAGTCAAAAGAATTCCCGATTTACGAAATAAGTGTCACTATATACCAAATACTTCCCTTTAATATTTTTGCTGAACATTTTTGCAGTAACAATAACTTTCTTCTAGAAATATTTTATT
This sequence comes from Philonthus cognatus, assembly GCA_932526585.2. Taxonomy (NCBI): domain Eukaryota; kingdom Metazoa; phylum Arthropoda; class Insecta; order Coleoptera; family Staphylinidae; genus Philonthus; species Philonthus cognatus. The sequence continues at coordinate 46,316,010 of OW052244.1, forward strand.
TGTATTTATACATACAAGGAGTTTTCTTTTAAGTATACGTATTTCAAATTCAACCTATTTTCTGTAAATCTTTAGATATTCCTTGTTTTTTTTAAAGTTCAATTTGAGGCTTTAAATGAGTGTTTTCCACTCCCAGACTAAGCATGAAGTAAAATTTCGAGTTTAGAAAAGCCCCGTGAAAATTTGTCGAGGGTCGCGTAGCGACCCGAGACAAATTTTCTGGGCTTTTCTAAACTCGAAATTTTACTTCATGCGCCACGCGTATAAAACACAGATTTCAAGTGAAATTAGAATATAATAAATTTTACAATATTTTAGTGTTTTATACGCGTGGCGCATAAAGTAAAATTTCGAGTTTAGAAAAGCCCAGAAAATTTGTCTCGGGTCGCTACGCGACCCTCAACAAATTTTCACGGGGCTTTTCTAAACTCGAAATTTTACTTCATGCTTAGTCTGGGAGTGGAAAACACTCGTTTAAAGCTTTATATTGAACTCTTTTGAAAAACAACGAATGTCGGAAAATTTACAGCTTATGCATATGTTTACCTTAAAGAAAAATTCACTGTATGAAACACTACTTACGCCAACATCCTTATTCGGATAAGGAGACCTCTTGTTTCATTTCTAAGATGCATTTTTTGACGAACTGCAGACATTTTGTTGAAAAGTGAAATGAAATTAGGTTTTGACATGTAGCGAAATATATTTGTAATAACTTTTTAAATATACATTTAACATGTTCCTTAGGTCTTTGGTATTTTTCGCATCGCACTGTAATTTAATACCGTGCGATGTTCCCCGCACCGCACCCACCATTCAATGTTATGACCCCCTGCACCGCACCACCCCTTTAGCAAGAATTCCGCCCGCTCCCCTCGCCCAATGACGTCATTTGCGATTGCAGCGCCGTCTCATCGAGTGGGTCGGTTAACTAAAATCATGATACGTGGAGCCCCCTATGAGTTATCAATCTAATTTAATCTATGGGTGCAGGATAACCAAATATCTAATTGATCGTCTAATGAGGGTTTCCACTCCCAGCTTAAGCATGAAGTAAAATTTCGAGTTTAGAAAAGCCTGAAAACTTGGATTTGCAAATCCAAATTTGAGGCTTTTCTAAACTAGAAATTTTACTTCATACGCCACGTGTATAAATCACTAATTTCTAAAAACTTCAACTACTTGGTTAGAGTGAAATAAATTTAGTATGTCAATTACACTGCGCAACAATGAAAATGTTTCGGACTCAAAATTAGCTAATACTTATGTATTTTCACCCGCTGAATTCGAAAATGACATTAAAAATTACATATTAGCTCTTGTTTAGGAGATAAAGTTGTATGTTGTTTCTTAAGGGTGTAAATTTAAATTTTTTGGAAAATTTTGTATATGACATTTGGCATGCCTGTAAAGTGGCAAAACTAACATTCCATAATGTTTGTAGGTTATGTTTATAACTAGTGAAGTGATTTATGTGAGTTTCCTATTGTTTAACTAGTGCGGAATTATTCATATAAATGAAAATGCCAAGGAATTGTGTAAATTCAGTAGACAATTTTTGTTATATATGTGGTGAAATAACATTTTCATCACAGAAGCGAAATATCACGCCTCTTGTGAAAACTGCTTACCAACATTACTTTGGTATAAAGGTAGGGGACCAGGATAAGTCATGGGTTCCACACATATGCTGTAACCAATGTTCGGTTATACTAAGAGAATGGCTGAAAAATAAAAAAAGATCTTTGGCTTTTGCTGTGCCTATTGTATGGAGGAAGCCTAAAAACCATAAAAATGACTGCTATTTCTGCTCAACTCCGCCCATAAAAGCATTATTGTCAATGAAGAAAAGGGGAACAGTTAAATATCCGAATCTTCCATCTGCCATTCGACCTATTCCTCATTCGGATAGTTTACCAGTTCTCCTACCCCACCACAAATTTATAATTTGGAAAAAGAAGGTAGAAATGAGGTAGAAGTGGAAGAAGAAGAAGAAGCAAATAAGCGTTTCACATCAAATGACCCTGATTTTGAGGTAAGAGATGATACACTAGTAACACCACACAGATTGAGTCAAGCAGAATTAAGTGATCTCATTCGAGATCTAGACTTGTCACAGGAGAAGGCAGAACTTCTAGGGTCAAGACTACAGCAGTGGAATCTTCTCCAACACGATGTCAGAGTTTCACAGTATAGAAAACGTCAGCGAAACCTGCTCTCTTTTTTTTGAGAAGTATACCAATCTTGTTTGTATCGACGTCTATGGATTAATGAATTGTCTCAAAATGAACTATGATCCAACAGAATGGAGGTTATTCATCGACTCATCTAAGCTAAGCTTAACAGCTGTATTACTGCACAACGGAAACCGTCTTCCTTCTATTCCTATTGGCCATGCAGTTCACATAAAAGAGACTTACATTAACATGAAAACTTTCCTCGAATCAATCAATTACAATGAACACAAGTGGAAAATTTGTGGTGATCTAAAAGTCATTGCTATACTTTTAGGAATGCAATTAGGGTACACTAAATACTGCTGCTTTTTGTGTATGTGGGATAGTAGAGACAGAAGTTCACATTACATAAGAGCAGACTGGCCTGCAAGAAATCTCAATACTTACAAAAAAAATATCGTTGCTGAGCCACTTGTGGACCCAAAAGATATTCTTCTTCCACCCTTACATATTAAATTGGGTTTAATGAAGAATTTTGTCAAAAGTATGAACAAAGATGGACAGGCTTTTAGGTATTTGAGAGACAAATTCCCGAAACTAAGTGACGCAAAGGTTAAAGAGGGTATTTTTGTCGGGCCACAAATTCGTCACCTTGTTAGGGATCCTGCGTTTGACGAAGTTTTGGAGGGGAAAGAAAAGGAAGCCTGGGAAGCTCTGAAGGAAGTGATTCGTGGATTTTTAGGAAACAAAAGAGATGAAAACTACAGTCAGTTAGTAAAAATACTCCTGGAAAAATACCATCAACTCGGATGTAACATGTCCCTAAAGATCCATTTTCTCCACTCCCACCTAGACTTCTTTCCTCGCAATTGTGGTGCTGTTAGTGATGAACATGGGGAAAGGTTCCACCAGGATATTTCTGTAATGGAACGAAGATATCAGGGTCGTTGGAATGAAGCTATGCTAGCGGATTACTGTTGGTTTGTGTGTAGGGATGCTCCGGAACTCGCATACAAGAGAAAAGTAAAAAGATCACGATAACGTTATACCTACTATGTATCACAGAAACTAGAGCTAATAAAACATTTTCATTGTCATTTTCATTTTTTTTAGCATAAAATTAATATAATTTGACTAATATGGTGCAGGAAACACGAAAAAAATATTTTTTTGTGGTGCAGTGTTATCAGTTGTTAAAATTACAGGGAAAGTGGTATGCTATGATTTTTTAAAGTTTTTTTAATATCTAATGTGTCAAATTCGTGCTCTGAACAGAACTAACTAATTTGTCAATTCTTTAATCGTATCAGTTGCATATTATAATTAGTTTAAAAATTCCCTGATTTTTCGCTAAAAAGGTGGAATTTTCCTGACTTTTCTCCATAAATAAAATTCCCTGACTTTTCCGGTTGGTCGCCACTCTGTAGATACACATCCGTTTTTTTTTCTTTCGTCTGATCATTTCCCCCATTTCTCTCCCGTGAATCCCCTCCTGATCTGAACCTGACATGAAGTTAGGCCACCAGCCCCCATTGGTTTCAAGACGCCTTTAGTTTGATACTGGTAAAACTCTTTCATTTTATATTCTGAGTTGGCCGAGAGGTATAGGAATCTACATGCTTCAATTTAGTTTAAATAAAATAATTAAATCGTTTATAATGAAACCAACAAAATTATTTTAACTTATGACTGTTTATTTCACATAGCACTCTTGATTAAAGAACTATTTAATAAATATACAATAATTAAAAAAAAATCGCGTTTCCTTTTTTGGTTGGGTGATGAAGTTATATTTAAACATTACTTCTTTTTCAGTTTATATATATACTATACATTATATCAATTATTCACAAATATAACCGTTTAATTGTTTGATAAAATAAAACAAAAGTTCTAAAGACTGTCATCGCTGTCGTCTTGAGGAAAAAGCACTGCCGGCTGGTGATAAACGCTCTCCGTGTGCGACTCGCGCTCCGGCGAGAGGAAAGAATCGTCGTCGCCGCTCCGACCGACAGCCGGATCGAACGCCTCCTTGATCTGGCTGCTCGCCCCCTTCGGGTCCAGATCCGTCGCCCAGCTGAAGTGCATCAGCGCCAGATCGGTGTTGCCCAGCTTTTTGTGCACTTTTCCTATGAGGTAATAAAGCAGGGATTCTTTGGGGATTATCTGTTTGAGCTCCTCGAGCTCCTTCAGGGCTTCGGAGTGCCGGCAGACGGCGAAGTAAATGGAGGCCCGGTGGAATTTGCACAGGGCATTTTTGGGGTCTTTCGCGATCGCCGTGTTGAACGTCACCAGGGCTTTGTCGGTTTTCTTCAGAGCTTGCTGCACCACGCCGATGTGGCACAGGATTACGGAATTATGGGGGTTTATGGATAAAGCCTTGTTGTAATTCATGAGGGCCAACTGGAAGCGCTCTTGTTTGGCGTAGATCGTTCCGATTCCGAACCACGCATTGTAATGCCGCGGGTCCAACCGGATTGCGTTACGATAACAACTCATCGCCTTGTCCAGTTCCTCCGTTGTTATATACTCGTGCCCTAATAAAGTGTATGCATAGGGGAAGTTCGGGTCAACCTGCACGGCCCTGTGCAGGAATCGAATTGCAGTGTCGTGTTCTTTATGCAGCGAAAAACAATTCCCGTTCACTATCCACGTAATCGGCGAAATCTTATTTGACAAAACTAAATCCTGAGCTAACGCAGAAAGCGCAACCTCCTTCTGCAAGTGCCACAGTGCCGTTGAGTAAACATCCATGTACTTTATCCTAAACGGCTCCCGACTGTGCACCTCCCCGAAATACTTTACGCAATTTTCATAATCGGCTATTTCAAAATACGCTAAACCCAACATGCAATAAACCCATGACGTCTCGAACTGATGCGCGGGCAACTGCTGGAACTCTTCGATCGCCGCCTTGCAATTAAACCGAGCCAAATTCGAATACGCCGAGCCCATCTCCCGCAACAGACACATCAAACCCTCCGCACTTTGTTTCTGCAACTGCACTCCCTCCCCCACAGCACCTTTCCCCCCTTCTACACTAACATTTGACGTCACTGTCTCCGCCCGCTCCTTTTTCAACCGGCTCTTATTATCCAAATAACTATTAAAGTCATTCAAACTGCACTTCGCCAACCTCTGCTTAGTTTTCCTCGATGGCGACTTAGGCGTGACGAACTTGTTCCTATTCGGCGATTTGTTATTCTCCTTCACTGAGTTACTGTTGCTGAACAGTCGGGAACTCCTGCGCACGTTCGGGCCGGTCGAGACCGAGGCGGGCGTGTTCGGCGTCATCGAATTGTTGACGCTGGTCTGCGAGAAGACGGGCTTGCTGTTCTGGAGCAATGCCTCCTTTCGGCTGATCAGGTTACCCATGTGCGCGCGCATCTTCTTCGTGAAGGATTTCTGTTCGATAGCCTGTGTTGTGGTCGGCGTGCCGACAAACTCCTCGGAGAAGTCGAGGATGTGGCAGAGGTGGCCGAACGTGGGCGTGTTTTCTGTGCTGCCCTGTAATCATTAGCAAAATCAACAGTTTTTTTAATTCTTAATTTTAATAACAATAATGATAATATAGCCAGAACTTTAATTTGATTCTGTAAGCAAAACGATAAAAATAACATGCCTAATTGTTATCAATCATAATATTACAAGTGTTCATACCAAATCAACTTAGAAGGTGAATAGCATATATGTTAATGTTAACATTAAGGCTGGAAATTCAAATATGAATATTTCAATCACCATTATTCATTGAATTGAATATTCGAATACAGTTGGACCTCTTTCGGATTATTGAAGAAATGACAGAAAATATTCATTTTCTTAGTTCTCTAACAATTTCCACATTCTCGCAATAAAAAATGCTTTATTTTTAAATATGACATTAAAAAACAACTGTACTTACTACATATGAATATTAAAATGAAGTACATATAGGCATATTCCATAAATCTATATTAAAGTCAATAGTAAATATAAGAAACTGTAAAAAATTCGGTGATTTTGCTCTGTTTAATATTCGCTTCTTCTGCCTTTTTGGCTGGTTTTTTCATTTCCGATAGAATTAGAATGAATCTCGATCTTTTCTTTAATTGATAAAGTTTTCATTTGGAAGTCATCTTAGCTTTAAATTGCAGTGCAAACTTATCTTAGAAACAGACAAAGGTCTAATGAACAATGAACAGTAAACAGGGCAGATCTTAAAGAAAATGAAATCAAGGGATTCCCTCATTTAGGTAGCAGAATAAGAAAGTATGATTCCTTTGTGCTTATTCAGATTCCAGTAAAAAAATCATCTCACCACATTCAAATTGTCGATATTCTTCATCCTCATCGGCTTACTCCTTGTATTCAGCAGACTGAACCCCGACATACAAAGTGGATTATTAACCAATGGGCTGTCCTCCGGTGTGAACACTTTCGGCGAGGTGACAACGCCGTTATTACTGTTATTGTTAGTCGACGAATACGTCGTGAGTATCTGCTGGGGTGTCGTAACCGCAGGCGAGCATTCCGTCCCCAACCCGTTGCCCCCTATGATGACGCTCTCAATGTTATTCATGTTAACCCCGTGGCACTGGTTCAGGTTCTCCAATTCCGAAAGTTGGAAGTACGTGTTGGGGTTGGGGCGCTCGCCCATTTCGCACATGCTCTCGAACGACGACCATAGGAACGGGTTCAGCTTGAGGGCGCGCTTGTAGCAGTCGAGAGCTTGCTGGGTACGGCCCGTTTTCACAGAGATTTTGGCTAAGAGTAAGAGAACGAAGGCAGCTTGGTCTTCGTACTCGGTGACTAGATCATCTATGTTGTTGTTGTTGCGGGTAGCGCAGGGCGTTTCCGAGAGTGCCGTTTCCGCTTCTGAATATCTGAATTCAATGTTCCAGAATAAAATGACAACACAATTTAGCATAATTCAATTTATCAATACAACTGTATTGATAAAAGTCATTTCTTCACTGAAGAAAAGTCTTACTTTGAAATTACAGATTTAGGTTTAGTTATAATCAGAGCTATTCCGAGTACAAGTAAAATGTACTTGAGAACTAAGTACAAGTACCTAACAAAAAGTACTTAAGTACTTATTTGAGTATAAAGTACCAAGTACATTTAGTGACTAAGGAATGTGATGATAATAAACGAAAACATTAAAACACAACCATACAATTTTATGGTTACTTAGATTAACCACAATTTAGAAATATTGGGTTAGGTTAGTTGTCAAGTTCTGATGTTAAATTAGGTTAGATGGCAAATCTTAAAGTTAGGTTAGAGTACACATTGTGAAATTAGGTTAGATGACAGTTTTATATGTTAAGTTAGAAACTTCAAAGATGAAATTTGTATGGATTTTAGTGTCGTTTTCATTTGTTTAAATAACTTTTGTCAGAATTGAGAGTTGTCGAAACAAAGACTTCAAGCGCTATAACTTATTTATTTTGACAATTAGAGCAAAATAAACTTAAGTAGGTGCATCCAAATGTACTCGAGGTCATTTTGCAATCCAAAAGTGCATCGAGTACAAGTACAAGTACTTGGAAAATAAAGTACTCGTGCACTGAGTGCCAAATACATGAAAAGTACTAAGAGTACACATTTTGAGTACTTGTACTCGAGTACCGCCCAGCTCTGGTTATAATCAATCCAAGTAAGATCAAATTATGCTTAAATAATATTGTACTTACTTTTGCATCTCGTAAGCACACCTGCTGAGTAAATACCTGCACTGTGTTGAGGAACCCATTTTGTCCTTAAGGACATTGTACGAGTGGTCGATTTGGCCATTTCTGTAATACGCTGTGGCTAATAGGAAGAGACTATCATCTGTTTTCACTATCATACAGAAAAATATAATTATTTCTTGTTTAATTGCAAACAAACAACTCACCTTCTGCATATAATCTTTCGGATAAAAATATAGCATCACAAAAATCATAATGGTTTAAACAGTGCCATATAGCAGCCTATAATAAAATAGACAAAATTAAAATTTAGTCATATCAAACATTATCAAAATAAATCTTTACAATCTCAATCTTCTTTTATTAAAGCTATAAACCCTTGGTTTATAAATTGTTCAATCATTAAACACAATCAAGAAATACTAATCCCCTGACCTTATATCATCTTAAATTCTTTTTATAGTATAACTAAATGTTAAACTGCATTGCTATTTAATACTATATTTCAATTTATTAATATTTTTCTAATTTTAATCGATTTTTTGTTGATGCTCTCCCCACTTTCTGTCAAGGAGAAACTTAAATATTTCTTGTTTTTATCCTCACCTGCACAGGCTCTTGCACAATCATCTTAAGAGTGTCCTTTTCAATTTTTGGGGGGGTTCTTGTTTATCTCTCCGAGTGCATAACTTAGGACTTCTGTGGGGCGTAGAGCCAGCGACCTTCTCCTTCTGTTTTTATTGATTTTATCCGTCGTGGGGCCACAGAATACAAACTTTTTACACTCTCGACGTTTGACAACTGTCTTCCACAACGGCGGCCATTTTGATTAGCGAATTCCTAAGAGATTGGAATTTTATTAAAATCTCTTTGGATACATGTTATTGCACGGATGTATTCAATTTGAGAGGATTTAATGATTTCTCGGGAAGCACGTATTGTTTAAATCAATAAAGGAACACGTGAAAAATACTCGTTTTTTTGTTAAAAGATATTTATGCGCGTACAGTTTTCGATGTGGTGAAAAACAATTTAGGCAAGTTTAAGAAATTAATTAAATTATTTTATAATAAGCAAATTGAATTTACATTTATTATTAAAATCCTTTAAAATTCCACAAATACAATTTATACTATAATTTATATGATTCAAATATTTATGATATTTATGGGCGTTTAGTTTTCGATGTAATGAAGCAATTTAAGCAAGTTTAAGAAATAAATGAAATTATTTTATAATAAGCAAATTGAATTTACATTTATTATTAAAATCCTTTAAAACTCCACAAATACAATTTATACTATAATTTATATGATTTAAATATTTTTGATATTTATGCGCGTTCAGTTTTCGATGTAATGAAACAATTTAAGCAAGTTTAAGAAATAAATGAAATTATTTTATAATAAGCAAATTGAATTTACATTTATTATTAAAATCCTTTAAAACTACACAAATACAATTTATACTATAATTTATATGATTTAAATATGTTATATTTAAGAAATCATAGAGCTATAATTAAAGACCCTAAATGTTACACTGTTGGTTACCATTTGTGGGTCGGTTTAAATGAGAAACATAGATATATTATATTGTACATAAACATCTATGATGAGAAAGCACAATAATGGTGCCAACGTAAATAGTATGTTCGGAGGGAAATATTAATTTAAAATGTAAAAAATACATATCTTATTTATTTAATTGTACCGACAAACAGCTATTTAAAAGTGGACAAATTAAAATTCTAATCTAATTTAATATAATAAGAACAATAAACCCAACGTTCGCGACACACTTTAAGTCCGAAACCAATATTAAACCGGAATAAACAAATTTTGTCGGAAATAAGAGCCAAAATTCATTCGTTTTGTCATTTAAGGGCGAATTCGATTTCTTTTTAAGACCAACCCCCATATTTGAATATATATTTATTTTCAAGTTGTATTTCAATATTGTCTCAACTTAGTGTTAACATCCCATTATTACTACAAGATTGTAGAATTTAAATCCTATATTTTTACAAGATTGTGACAAAATGTAATTTCTACTAGGGACTGTTCTTTTTTATTTGACACTTCCGCCAATATGGTAGTGGCCTCGAAATGCAAAGAAGCCGAATTAAAAAATTGTGAATATATTGATTTTTGAAACCTGAACCATTTTTCAATATTCTTAATATTTTCCTCCAATCAATATCAGCATTTTTAATCAAATTAAGTTATTTAGTTTTACCTAAAACTACTTAGGTAAATTAATTTAAACCCAACTTCCAACAATCGATTTACATAATTCCCCAGAAATCTATACAAAAAAAGATACGCTTTCCGGGAACAAAAGATAAGACATGTAAATTAGCTTCAAAATGGCTTTTACACCATTTCGATAAGAGAAGGCAAACAGGCATTTTATAACATCAGAAATCAATTTTAAAGACAAAATACAATTTGAGCATCAACAGTATTAGACGAAATTTACATGTAAAATAGTGATAAACATTAATATACTCCTATAATTTAATTTGTATCTCTATCGTATTGTATAGATCAGTGGTCTCCAAACTACGGCCCGCGGGCCAAATCCGGCCCGCTATTGTTTGTAATTTTTTTGTAAATGTCATATTTTGAAATATTGTAACAATTGTTCCTTAAATTTTTCATAATTTTATAAAATTAATCGGATCTTGGCCGACTTTATTATGTAGAATTGTATTTGTGGCCCGCGAAGAAGATAGTTTGGAGACCCAGGGTATAGATAATAGGAATAAAAAAATATCATTTCCTGATTTAATACGAATATTTTAAAACCAAATTTCAAACATATCTAAAACAAAAGTTTAATGACATATTTTAGAAAATTACAAGTTTCAGTTACCGAGTTGAAGATATTCCACTTACTTGGGTCAGGTTGCTTATAATTGAGTGTCTTTAGCGACAATAATTAATTGTTAAGAAATAATCTCGTTTGTGGCTATTTTAGTGTGTGGAAGTTTTGAAATTTCGAAAAGTTGTTTTTATTACTATTCATGTATACTATGATCGTCATCATTTTTGTCATTATTTTAATATGTTCGAAATTTAATATTTTTTGACATACTTGTCTAATTTTTCGAGGTGAATATTTTCAAAATAGCGTTAATTCTTATCAGAGCTGGGCAGGATTCGAATCATTCAGGATTCGATTCCCGGATTCGAATCCTTTTAGAGGATTCAACAGAGGTATTCGAATACTTTAGTGAAAACGGATTCGTGATCCGGATTCGTTACATTTTTTTAAAAGGATTCGTATTCGAATCCAGACGTAGATGATTCGAATCCTTATAAAAGGATTCGAATTCTTATAAAAGGATTCGAATCCTTATAAAAGCATTCGAATCCTCAGACACGGATTCAAATCCTCCTAAATAATTCGAATCATCGCTATTCAGGCTGGGATTCGAATTCGATTAATTCAAATAGTTAAATATTCTAATATGAATATTTAAATCACTAAATTATTCATATTTGAATATAAATATTAAAATTTTCGAATAATTCAAATATTTGTGAATGGATATTTGGTTACTTAACCATGAAAAATATCCAACGTTAATAGTATATTTTTAACTTCACTTGAAATCAGTGTTCTATACGCGTGGCGCATGAAGTAAAATTTCGAGTTTAGAAAAGCCCCGTGAAAATTTGTCTCGGGTCGCTGCGCGACCCTCGACAAATTTTCTACGCGGGGCTTTTCTAAACTCGAAATTTTACTTCATGCTTAGTCTGGAAGTGGACAACACTGGTTCTTAGAAGTTTCAAATTGAAGGATCACTCTAGATTACTAAGTTTATTACCATTTTACAAAGGCTACAGCTCGAAGGACCAACCATGGTCTTCGGAGACCGAAGGAATGTAGGGAATCGAAGTTTTTTTACAAGAAAACAATGAATATCTGAAGGTTTACAGCATGGATAGGAAAGAAAACATCTAATTTTGAAAAAATATTGAAGTTGGGTTGGTTTTCAGTGCATTTTTAACTTCACTTTAAATCAGTGTTTTATACGCGTGGCGCATGAAGTAAAATTTCGAGTTCAGAAAAGCCCCGCGAAAATTTGTCTCGGGTCGCTTCGCGACCCTCGACAAATTTTCTACGCGGGGCTTTTCTAAACTCGAAATTTTACTTCATGCTTAGTCTGGGAGTGGACAACACTCGTTTGAATTTTAAATTTAATTTTTTAAAAAATCGACGTATGTAATATAATAAATCATTCATTGAAATCATAGAAAAAGATTCAAAATTTTATCTAAAATTAACTTTTAGAGTTAACTTGATAATTTGGTCGGCTCTTAATGGGTGAATATTCTATTCCTACAAAAACCGTTTTTATTTAATATTAAAGTTGCATTTAATACAATAACAAACTGTGAATAAATCGACATAAATCTAGAAATATCGAAAATCTCGACATGTAGAAAATCTTGACGGTCCACTCCCAGACTAAGCATGAAGTAAAATTGCGAGTTTAGAAAAGCCCCGCGTAGAAAATTTGTCGAGCGTCACGCAGCGACCCTCGACAAATTTTCACGGGGCTTTTCTAAACTCGAAATTTTACTTCATGCGCCACGCGTATAAAACACTGATTTAAAGTGAAGTTAAAAACGCACTGAAAATCAACCCAACTTCGATATTTTTTCAAAATTGGATGTTTTCATTCCTATCCATGCTGTAAACCTTAAGATATTCGTTGTTTTCTTGTAAATAAACTTCGATTCCCTGTAGTCCTTCGGTCTCCGAAGACCATGATTAGTCCTTCGAGCTGTAGCCTTTGTAAAATGGTAATACACTTAGTAATCTAGAGTGATCCTTTAATTTGAAACTTCTAAGAACGAGTGTTGTCCACTCCCAGACTACGCATGAAGTAAAATTTCGAGTTTAGAAAAGCCCCGCGTAGAAAATTTGTCGAGGGTCGCGCAGCGACCCGAGACAAATTTTCACGGGGCTTTTCTAAACTCAGTTTTTGCTCAGTGGGTAATCAAATAATAAATAAAATGATGGGCTTGTTACAAAGATATAGAGTTTAATAAATGTTAGTTCTAAGACAAATTAATTGTATCTTTCGAAAAGAATTACATTTTTATACTCAATTTTATATTGAAAGGAACAATAAACCTGTGCCATTATTTTTTCAATAGTTAATATAATTTCAATAAAATATAATAATAATTATAAATACTTTAAAATACTGTTTCATGTAAATTAAGAAAATGTGGGTTAATTAATTTCTCTTTATAGTGTGTCAGAATTTATTGCGATCGCACGGTATTAAATTAAATTGTTCAGATGATTAGATTTGATTAAAAAGGTTTTTGTTCGAGTTTAGAAAAGCCCCGTGAAAATTTGTCTCGGGTCGCTGCGCGACCCTCGACAAATTTTCTACGCGGGGCTTTTCTAAACTCGAAATTTTACTTCATGCGCCACGCGTACAAAACACAGATTTAAAATGAAGTTCAATAACACATATATCATCTTTAATTAAAATCATTATATAATCAGATATTTAGTTAATAGAAACTGATGGAATAAAATATTACTGGTTGCAAATAATAGATTCAAATTTATTTTTAAAGGATTTGTATCCGTGATTCAAAAACGAGGATTCGAATCATATTTTTCACTTACAAATCCTTTATTCGAGTATTCGTGATTCGAATCATATTAGGTGATTCGGATTCGTGATTCGAATCCTGTTTTTGAGGATTCATCCCAGCTCTGATTCTTATTAACTTTTCACTCACTATTCCTCAATTGGTTCAGACTATTAAATATAATTTCGAGTTTCGAAAACCCTGAAAATTTTGATATTTCGAAAGCTCACCCACTGAACAAACACATTTAAGTAATGTTTCAACAACATTGAAATAACGTTAAATGTTGCTACAATGTTGATATAACATTATTTGTTTGGTTTTTGCTCAGTGGGTAATCAAATAATAAATAAAATGATGGGCTTGTTACAAAGATATAGAGTTTAATAAATGTTAGTTCTAAGACAAATTAATTGTATCTTTCGAAAAGAATTACATTTTTATACTCAATTTTATATTGAAAGGAACAATAAACCTGTGCCATTATTTTTTCAATAGTTAATATAATTTCAATAAAATATAATAATAATTATAAATACTTTAAAATACTGTTTCATGTAAATTAAGAAAATGTGGGTTAATTAATTTCTCTTTATAGTGTGTCAGAATTTATTGCGATCGCACGGTATTAAATTAAATTGTTCAGATGATTAGATTTGATTAAAAAGGTTTTTGTTCCAATTTGTAAAACGGTGGGTGTTTTGGCGTAGGCCGAAAGAGGATATTATTAGACCTAGTTCCCATATAATACATTCATATTAGCACAGTTCGTAATATACTCGTATATTTGCTTCCTTATTATAATAAAAATATACCTACTAATTATTAAATGTACGTGTGATAATTTTTGAGGCCTAAATAAAAGACAATGCAATTATTAAGATACAGAGTAAATTCACAGTATTAAAATTATGCGTATTATATAGTGGCGCAGCCGGGATTTCGTCTTAGGGTCCCGCAATGCAAATCAAATATGATTAAGTTTTAAAAAAATTAGTAAAATTATGCACTAATTTTATTAAAATCTTACAAAAAGTTAAAGAACTTTATCAAAACTTGATAAAAATCTTATAAACTGATAAATATTAATTCGTATTCGATTTATAACGTTATTTGTTTGTTATTTGCTTAGTGGGACGAATATATGTCTCACTAAGCAAAAAACAAACAAATAACGTTATATCAACATTGTAGCAACATCAAACGTTATTTTAATGTTGTTGAAACATTACTTAAATGGATTTGCTCAGTGGGGTATTTAGCAAATTTACCGCGAATAATCGAATATTAGTTGTCCTCTGCTGTTACCGTACAACTCACATATTGTGAATTACGCCATATACACCAGGGTTGGCCAACTTCTTTATATATAGGATCGACTATTTTTCTTGAATATGTTTAAAGATCTACCTAATAAAATTTTAACATTTAACGCAATGAAACATGCGGCTGGTGTACTAATGAGTGATAAGAGTTGTAGAGGGGGTATTAAACCAACATGATAATTTACTAATAATATTTATTAATCGAAAATCTATAAATAAAAAAACAGTTGTCACCACCACAGAATCGTGTAATAAAATTACTCTGTTAGTGAGAAGTCTGCGTCTGCATCTCTCCAGCCAAGCGTTCATAATTTGGTGTATATTCAGATAAACATAATGCTAATGTATCTTCAGTGTGGGAATCAGTAAGTAGTGAACGATGTTTAGTCTTTGTGATATTTAAATACGAAAAAGCTGATTCACATAAGTATGTGAACCCAAAACAAGAGTAGATGTATTCGCTACATTTTTTAATATTGGGATACTTGTCTTGATTGACATATTTCCAAAAATCGTCCTCAAGTACTCTGGCTTGTAAGATTAAGTCAGCTTGTAAAGTTATAATCTCATTTTCTAGCGCGTTTTTTTCAAAATGAAAAATTTCATAAATTTTTGTGGCAATATGTTTTATATTTAAATCCTTTTTAAATGGAAAAGACAAATACTGCACAATGATGTTAACCTTTTCAAAATCTTTAAATCTGATCTCAAAGTCTTCAATCACCTTTTTAATTTCGGCAACGTATTTTTCCATGTTATAATTACAATTATGTTTTTGTAGGTGATCGGACATATTTGGAAAATGATTCAAATTGTTTTGTTGAAGATCTTCTATTAGCAAAATAAATTTTGCTTTGTATGCATTAATGCTACTGATCATTTCAATTATTGTCTTGTTTCTCCCTTGCAATTCTAGATTTAAATCACTTAATTTTGATGTGAAATCTGTAAGAAAAGCTAAATCACTCAGCCAACTTTCATCATTTAATTTTGCATGTTCTTGTCCTTGCTCTTCAAGAAATGTTTTTATCTCAGTTAATAAATTACGAAATCGTTGCAGAAATTTACTTCTACTCAGCCACCTCACATCGGTATGTAATAATAATTCTGGCTGTCCTTCATCAAGTTGCAATTGGAAGAGACGCCGTTTCAGTGCACTTCCTCGAATGGAATTAACAATTTTGAACGCTATGTCCATTATTTCTTTTGTATTCAATCTTTTGCTAGCTAACACTTGTTGGTGAATGATGCAGTGATAGCTCAAAAAACTTGGGAATTCGTCATCATTTCGGCATAGAGTTATAAATCCATTTATGCCGCCTATCATTGCCCCTGCGCCATCTGTTGTCATTGAAACTAATTTAAAAAGTGGTATTTTCAAATTGACGAGGAATGTTTTAAAAGAGTTGAATATATCTACACCTCTAGTCCTTTCTTTCAAAGAAATCATACCCAACAATTCTTCTTTAGATGTATAATCTTCAAAAACCATGCGAATAAAAATAAGCAATTGTGCTGTGTCGCGTACATCTGTCGATTCATCAAATTGAAGGGAAAAACAACAACATCTATTAATGTCTTTATGTAATTGTTCTCTTATATTTTCACTCATTTTCTCAGTTCGTCGCATCACAGAATTTCGAGACAATTGTAAATCTTTAATTGCAGCAATAATTTCGGTCTTATTCTTAAAATCATTAAAAAGTAAATTTGACATTTCCAAGAAAATTTCTTTTATAAATTCCCCGTCAGAAAATGGTTTACATTTTTTTGCTAGCATATGGCTGACCTTGAATGATGCAATAGTCACTGCACGAGATTTCAACATGGGCTTTTTAAAAACATTTTGTTGGGCTCTTAATTGAGCCTTAAGTTCCTTAATTTTATTTTTTCTCAGGTCACTATTTTGTGGATAATCTGTTTGATATTTGTTATGTGAAGTTAAAAAATGTCTTTCCAGATTACCCTTTTTAGTAAGCGCTATGGAGGCATTGCATATTAAGCAACAACATTTATCATTCACCATGGTAAAAAAGTAATCCAGTTCCCACTCTTCATGAAAATGATAAGTCTTCGGTTTTTCTCGTTCACTGCTCATTTTGATGGGTGCTAAAATGCAAAAGAAGCATACTATTAGTTAATATTAATTTAAAACATAGAAAAAATGCAGTAGCCTAGCTGCAATATTCATACTTAAATAATTAAATGAAATTTAACTGATAGATATGATTCTAATTCAGCAAATGACATTTTTAAAAACAAACTACTTACTTTCAAAATAATCCAAAGTTGAAGTCAAAATATGCTGTAGGTAGGTACACAAGTAATTTAATAGTAATAGTCACAAATTGTACAAAGTCAGGTAAATAGAACAAACTGCTTGTCACTCAAGGTAAACAAATAAACAGTGTAAGATGATGGTGTCAGGATCCGATCAAAAACAACACACTCTCCACAATTCACCTCTTTAATCTCCACTCTTAAGTCTTACACAGTTGACAACCTCCGTAACACGCTATTATTCTCGAGTAACGCTTCTCACACACTATCTCCATGCGCTCTTTAACCTTTTCCTCTCCTAACCTCAATCTCTTCGTCAACTACTAGCACTATCCCCTCTTCGTTTTCTTTACAACCAGCCGCAGCGCCCTCTTCCTCTTTACAACTCCTCTGCCAGACTCAATAATACCGGTAGAACATCGAAAAACAAATTATACGTAATATTTTACAACTTCTTTCGTTCTTTCTAATTTTGTCTCCTGTCAGCTATGATCGACCAAAAAACGCTTCTCGATCGACCGGTCGATCGCGATCGACGTGTTGGCCATCCCTGATATACACTAATGATTTCCCAAGTAATTGGAAAAAAGCTATAATTGTGCCTCTTCCAAAAATCACAAGACCTGAAGAATACAAACATCTAAGACCAATTAGTATTTTGCCGACTTTATCCAAAATTTTAGAAAAAGTCATAGAAATGCAACTCAGGCAATTTATTTTGGACAAACAAATCCTCCCTGATAACCAATCAGGGTTTCGGCCCAATCACAGCTGCACGTCCGCATTATTATTCATAGTTGATGAAATCTTCTCATCAATCGATGATAATAATATATCAGTGTTAACTTTACTAGATTTTAGTAAAGCGTTCGACACCATTAACCACACTATCCTAATAGCCATTCTCGAAAGCATCGGTCTAGCAAAATCTGCAGTTACCTTCTTTCATAATTTTCTTGTGAATAGAACTCAAAGCGTAAAAATATTAAACAAAGTATCTCAGTCTCAAATGGTAAAAACAGGTGTCCCACAAGGGTCTATTCTTAGCCCGTTGCTTTTTCTGATATATACTTCCAACTTTAGTAATTATGTAAAGACATGTACTATACAAATGTTTGCGGATGATACGCAATTGCTACATTCATTTCCGCCTAATGAATGCGAATCTGCAATACACAGCGTTAATAAAGATGTAGATACTACCTATAAATTAGCAACAAAACACTGTCTTACAATTAATCCCGAAAAATCAGTTGTTGTACTCTTTGGAAATAATAATAAAGTCAATCAGGTCAGAGGTCTTGTCAATATTACAATAGATTCTACACTAATACCGTTAGTAGATGAAGCGCGAAATTTAGGATTAATTATTGATAACACCTTTCGATATACTTCACAAATAAACAACTACATTAGAAAAAGCATCAGTAACCTTAAACTGATTTATCCACATAGAAGCTACCTCTCCTTAGAAACTAAATCTATGCTTTGTAACTCGCTTGTTCTCTCACATTTTTCTTATTGTAGCGAAATATATGGACCATCCATTACACAGGATGTATTTCGTCGTATCCAGAGAGTTCAAAATAGTTGTCTTCGCTTAATATTTGGTGTACGCAAATATGACAGAATCAGTCATAAATTACTGGAAATACAATGGCTTAACATGCACAACAGGCGACAATTAAAGTTTCTTGTCTTGTGTCATAAAATCATCTTGCTGAAGCAACCAACGTATCTCTACAAAAAAGTAAAATTTAGAACTGATGTGCACGCTTTAAATTTAAGAAATAAGGGACTAATCACCCCACCAATTCACAAAACCGCAAAGTTCGAAAGATCATTTAGTTACCAAATTTACAAATTGTATAATGAGATTCCTAGAAGCTGCAGGGACTTAAGTATCCCAAAATTTAAAGGATATATATATAAGCTCTTACTCGATTCTCAAAGATAAAAACCATTTATTGTTTGCTCCTTATAATGATTTTAGTTCAATATTGTGAATTCTCTTCTCAATTATTCATATGTTATCTAATTACAATTATATATTACAACTTTTAGTTTTAAGTATAAACTAGGCATTATGTATTAGTTATTTTTCTTCACTTTTAATGCAATGGTCCCAATGGAAAATCAAGGGTAGTTATCTACTTATTTGAATTGGCGCCATTTGATTTCACTAAGTAGACTATAGTTATGTCTTATATGTACTAATTTTGTTTATTTTTGTATTCTTCTACTTATGTGAAATAAAGTTATTATTATTATTATTATACCGGGCTTTCATTAATTCCCGAACCCCACGTGACCAAAAATAATAGACAACCAAATGTACAAGGTGGTATGGCTCACACAAAAATTCCCTAGATTTAAAAATATTTATTCGCCGGCGTATTTTTATGACGACTGAAAATATTATATTTAAAATGATTAAAAAATAGGCTCATCTTCAAAAATGTAACTAATTTTTATTAATTTTTTCGTTGTAAATACCATTTTCGCAGTATTTGCTTATCCTAGCAAATTGACTCTGCAAAATAAATAGAAATAAAACTCAATGTTTCAGAATAATTAAACAATTTTTGCTTACCTGAAAATTCCGAGCGAATCTTGTAAGATCTCAAAGGTTGGTTTAACGATGCACCGCGCATAAACGTTTATGTCAAATTTGACTTTAGTAACGTTTGGTTACTTTTTTCAAAGCCTCCAACGTACAAATACAATAATTTACGCGGCAATTTTAAATTTAGTCACGTGGGGTTCGGGAATTAATGAAAGCCCTGTATATAATATTAATTAATAAGCCATATTTAATAAGCCAGAAGAACTTGAAATAGAAATCCTCGAAATCCTTCAATCTCAAAATTTTATATATTTGTATTTTTTGACCCATTTAAACCCGGAAATTAAAATTTGCATTAATATTACGAGAGAAACATTCCAATAACGTTCACTTAATTGATGTACATCGGGTTGTATACAGCACGGATTCTATGCATTCATCCTATGCAACTTAACACACAGGAATTTTTTGTTTCAGTATACATATTCGTTAATTTATAAGAGTTTATTTCGAAGCTTTTAACGACTGTTTTCCACTCCCAGACTAAGCATGAAGTAAAATTTCGAGTTTAGAAAAGCCCCGTGAAAATTTGTCTCGGGTCGCTGCGCGACCCGAGACAAATTTTCTGGGCTTTTCTAAACTCGAAATTTTACTTCATGCGCCACGCGTATAAAACATCCGATTTCAAGTGATGTCTCATATGTTATAATAGTTATATTTTAAAATTTTCCCTGTAATTGGATTATTTCTGTTGGAAATAAATAAATGTTCAAAATATTCTTAGAAGTACTTAAATTTCTTTTACCACTTTTATTTAAACTTATAAATGAAGCGATTAAACAAAGTTAAGTGTTTTATTATTATTTCATACAAAGATGTACCACAAAGTGAACTCTAACCAAATCAATGATTTCAAAATATTATTGTTTAGCAGTATGTTTATAATCCTGCTTTATTATTTTATTTTTAATTCTGATTTAAAAACTTATTTTGAACTTCACAAAAAATCAGTGTTTCATACGCGTGGCGCATGAAGTAAAATTTCGAGTTTAGAAAAGCCCAGAAAATTTGTCTCGGGTCGCTGCGCGACCCTCGACAAATTTTCACGGGGCTTTTCTAAACTCGAAATTTTACTTCATGCTTAGTCTGGGAGTGGAAAACACTTGTTTAAATCTTCACATTGATCTCTTTAAAAAAACAAACAACAAATATCTGAAGATTTACAGCATATAATTGGGATATGTATATTTTAAAGAAAAACTACCTGTATATACATTTGTATGTTGGGTTGCATACAAATAAGAGTAATCGCTCGTATTGCATGGTCGTTGTTTTCTCAACGGTGCAGCAACATTTTTCTTTGAACGTTAGCACGTAACGTTCTGCAGGGGGACATTCAGCGTTTATGCAATGTTTTTTCAGCATTCATGCAACTTAAAACCAAAACGTTTCGTGTTAAGCGGCAACATTGATGCAACGTGTCATGCAACGTTTCTTTGCTCAGTGCCCACTGAGCAAATACATTTAAATAATTTTTAATCAACATTAAAACAACATTTAATGTTGTTACAATGTTGATAAAACGTTATTTGTTTGTTTTTTGCTCAGTGGGTGGGATAATACAAACATAATTTTCTTTCATTGCTTTTTATATATTTAACTAAATTAGGATTGACACGTTAGTACCCACTGAGCAAATCCGTTTAAGTAATGTTTCAACAACATTTAAACAACGTTTAACGTTGCTACAATGTTGATAAACGTTATTTGTTTTTTACTTAGTGGGTGAATAGTTTTAGATAGTGCTAAGCAGTTCATTTAAACTTTATTATTGTTAATTGAAAATGTGCGTGTCTGTGAAATTATGCGTGACCGAAAAAAATGTGTGTGTGTGTGTGTGTGTGTGTGTGTAATCTCTAGCAATTCAAAATTTGATCGGTATAATACTTTCGTTTTTAATTGAGATTCAATTTATTATATTTTGAAAGTCGAATATTAGTATTCGGCCTTATCGTGCTCGCGGGAAGCCCATTGTGTGTTCGTGTCTTGAGCACGAAAACTTTCTAAAATAATTCTTTAACACAAACGCCGAGGGTTCTCTTTCTTTATCTTCGCATTAGCGACGTTTAATTCAATTGCTTCGTAATCGCCCGAGTGGAAAAATATTAAATTGCGACACGCCCCTTTTTCGAAATAATTAAATTAACAGGAAGGAGTAGTTTAACCGCTCAAAAAGAGATTTATTTGAAATATCATATGTTCAATTTAAAAAAAACCTCTAGAGTGCCATGATTTAATCTTTTTTCAAATTTAGGTTTGCTCCACACTTCCGGAATTGATATATAAAACGTCAGAGGCACAATAATTATAATGTATATTTTCAGAGTTGCCAACCTAAAATATTTTCCATTTTCCAATTTTTTTTTAATTGAACATACGATACAAGTATCTTTTTTCACCTATTGATTACCCTATAGTCTGTTTAAAAACTAGAAGGAGTAAGTGCCAAAGCCCAATTTACACTATAAAAAGTTACCAGAAATATCACTAGATAAATTTGGCGGCGATTTTAAATAATTTCATAATTACTCTTTTAATAAAATCAAATATCCATTTTCTACATCTTAATTATGGTTAAGTATTTTCTTTTCCATCATATGATATCGTCAGTTCAATTAAAATGCTTATACGGCATCTCGCCATATATCTGTGAAATAAAACATATTTACATTATTTTCATAATATAATATGGAATTTATATAATAATGTGTCTATCAGAGCTGAGACGAATCCTCGTAAAAAGGATTCGAATCACGAATTCGAATCACCTAATATGATTCGAATCACGAATACTCGAATAAAGGATTCGTAAGAGATAAATTTGATTCGAATCCTGTTTTTTCGAATCACGAATACAAATCCTTTAAGAATAAATTTGATTTTATTATTCTTTTGCAACCATTAATATATAAATATCATTACCAGTTGTTTTAACAAAAATATTCAAAACCTAATTAATTATTATTATTACTGAACATCGTTGATAACAGACTAAATATCTGACTCCTTGTTACTCTGGTTAAAGATGTATTTGTGTGTTTCTGAACTCTACTTCAAATCAGTGTTTTGTACGCGTGGCGCATGAAGTAAAATTTCGAGTTTAGAAAAGCCCGAAAATTTGTCTCGGGTCGCTGCGCGACCCTCGACAAATTTTCACGGGGCTTTTCTAAACTCGAAATTTTACTTCATGCTTAGCCTGGGAGTGGGAACACTCGTTCAAAACTTCAAATTGAACTCTATTATAAAATGGACTAATGCATGAAATTTACGTAAATAAAAAAATCACTGAATATCAATAAAACCGGGAAAGTCAGAGAAAAGTCATGGAATTATATTCAAGTTGACCAAAACACTAACAAAAAAGCCATATGATATTTTTAAATTTGTCAAAATCAGCAGGCAAATTGCAAAACACGTAAAAATTGATAAAATTAACTTAAATATTGGCAAAAACAATGAAAACTATCAAATAAAATGGGAGTTTCTCACAGAAGAAAGTTATATTAAAGTGCCAGGGGAAAAATCTTTAGTCGGGGAAATGTTGGAAAAATTTAACATTTCAATTTGTGGCTACCATGTCAATTTTACTTCAAACAATATTAAACAAAATTTTGAAAACTAAATTATTATCTTTAAAAACATGTTCAATCATTTAACAATCTTATCAAAGCATTCGGTTTGAAGTTTCTAACGAGCGTTTCCACTCCCAGACTAAGCATGAAGTAAAATTTCGAGTTTAGAAAAGCCCCGTGAAAATTTGTCGAGGGTCGCGCAGCGACCCGAGACAAATTTTCTGGGCTTTTCTAAACTCGAAATTTTACGTCATGCGCCACACACATAAAACAGTGATTTAACGAGAAATTTAAAAATACACAAAAAACATTTTTCATGTTATTCCTCACAATTAATTCGAATTATTTTTGACGATTCAAATCCCTTTGGAAGTATTCGAATCCTTTTACAAGGATTCGAATCCTTTTATAAGGATTCGAATCACCTACATTTAGACTCGAATACAAATCCTCTTAAACAAATTTAACGAATCCGGATCACGAATCCAGTTGAACTAAAGTATTCGAATGCCTCGTTTGAATCCTCTAAAAGGATTCGAATTCTGAATGATTCGAATCCTGCCCAGCTCTGGTCTCTATCTTACTTAAAATTGATTTGTTTCATAAAATTCTACAAGGTACGACGACTCATTTTCGGCATGCCTGCATGATCGTTTAGTTATTTTAAAACTTTATTCAAAGTTGGCAGTTCATTTTTAGAGAAGAAACTATGCACGAATCTCTTTACTACGTCATCAAAACTTGTAATTATGTTCTCAAAGCTGTTTAGGGCTACAAATCTCTCCGGATTTCTTATTTTCGCTAATGGTACGATAGACAGTGGAATTTACAACTCCTAAAAATTAAACATTTTATTATTTGATGCATATTCTTATGCTATTTGATATCTCACCTACAATGTCTGATACAACAGCAGTCATTTTCATATGTAGATCATCTGTTATCATCTGCTTATACATATTTATTATGCACTGTTTTTCAGACAGATATAAATGACCCAAATCCAACTTCTTACGTTTTTTTGGAGGTGAAGGTGATATTATCACCGAGCTTGTACTGGGTCCGTAACCCATCACAACTATATAAACAAAACTTACCTTTAACTATGCTAAAGAAACACCGCACAAAAGGTTATTACGAAACAGACAAAGTTACAACTCGGTAACGCTTCGAATTAAGGTTATGTCAGCTGTTGCGTCTAATAATGACGTAATTAGCATAGTGTAAAATGCTCTCGGCAAATCAGAGTTGTAGGTTTTAGCGCGTGAAATTTAAAACACTCCTCCTAGTTATTAAATAGATTATAGATACAAGTATCGTATGTTCAATTAAAAAAAAAACTCAAGAGTGCCATGATTTATTTAAAAAAAAAAAAATTAAGTTGGCACATATGTTTGGAATTGGCTAACAAAACGTCAGATCTTTTTAATAGTCACAATGGTTTATAGCAAAAAACGTTTTTAGTTGAAAGTTATTTCCAAATGGGACTAAAGTTGACGGGAATTGGGCATACTCATTCGACGCAGCTTTGGCAGAGTTTCAGGAAGAATTTCCCAACGTTCCGGTTATTTATAAAGAATTTAAAAATACCTTATCACGATCAGTTATATTATTTCCTGAAAGGGGTAGTAATCCCCGTAAACCAGGACGTGATAGACTAGTTAAACGTACTCAGGATGCCATTAACACAGCCCAAGAAATTTTGGAAGATGAATGTGCGACTTCTCTAGGTCGTGTATCACAGCAAATTAATTTATCGCTAGGAACATGCCACAAGCTTCTACGAAAAGACTTGCAAGTATACCCTTACCGGATATCATCAGTGCAAGAGTTATTACCTATTGATTACCCTAGACGACTGGAATTTTGTCAGTAGTTTTTACAAATGTAAACGAAGATGTTTCACAAATTAGTTTTTTTACCGATGAAGCATGGTTTTACAAGGATGGGTACATTAATTCCCAAACTATGAGATTTTGTTCGGATAAAATTCCTTGTACATATCGAGAGAAACCATTACCTCCAGAAAAAGTTGGCGTTTGGGCGGCGATTAGTGGGAGAAGATTAGTTGGACCGATTTTCTTTGAAGGTAAAATCATATTTTTATTATTAATAAACAAAATTCTAGAACTGTGCGTACATTTTAGGTAGAATAAATACAGACCGTTACCGTACAGAAATGTTATTGTCTTTTACAAATTAACTTCATGATGAACTGCAAAGTGGTTATTTTCATCAGGATGGAGCAACTCTTCATTGCACACTGAATAACTTAGCCATTTTGGAGGCATTTTTTGGGAACCGAATAATAAGTCGAAATGCAATTTTCTGGCTGCGATTTAACACCATGCGATTTTCTGTTGTGGCCACACTTGAAAAATTGCATTTATGCACAATCAGTACGCAATCTAGGCAACGAATTCGAAATAAATTTGAACAAATTAACAATAATCCAGTGTTGTTGCGGAACATAATAGAAGGTGTACGACGAAGAAATCAGTCTTGTGTTCAAGAAGAAGGAAGGCACATACAACATTTACTATAATTCTAAAGTGAAAAATTAAACGTAATTATCTATAAATTGTCTTTAATTTATTGTTTGACGTTTGACAAGTAACATAACCAAAGATCTATGTCTGATGTATGTATGTCGACTCCTAATAATAATAATAATAATAAGCATTCTTTATTTTATAGTTCCCCATGACATACAGATATACAAAACATATATTCTGATACTATGGAAAAGAACTTAAAATAGGGTCAAAACAAAGCAAAACGAGAAATGTATATAAATCAAATACCTAATTCATTAATTGAATAGGGCTCTAATTCGCACAGATAATTAAATAATTGTTTTTTTAATAAATTTAAAGGTTTACATTCTTTTAGTGTATCAGGCATACTATTCCATATTTTTATACATGAATAAAATGTGCCCTTTTCATATAAAGTCAACCTGTGTTTAGGAATTACGTACGTATTGCATTGCCTAGTGTAGTAATTACTTTTCATAACACTATCTGAGAAGTAGTGAGAGTGCTTTTTGAGGAATATAACACATTCATACATATAGATGGCTGGCACTGTGAGTAGACGTTCGTTTTTAAATTTTTGTCTGCAGGATTCTAGATAATGCATGTTTTTCATAACTCTGAGAGCACGTTTTTGAAGCATAAAAACTTTATCTAGGTTTGAGCTGGAGCCCCAAAAAATTATACCATATCGTATAATCGAGTATATATTACTATAATAAAAAATTCTACTAATGAACGGATTAGTACTTTTTATCAATATGCGTAACCCAAAAATATTTTTAGATATTTTAGCGCATATGTTGGCAATATGTACATTAAAATTTAATTTTGTGTCTATTGTTATCCCTAATAGTTTAGCATCGCTATTTAACTTATATTTAATCCCATCGAGTGTTAAATATTCTACATTTAATGATTTATTAAATAACATATAGTTTGATTTGGTTTCATTTAATACAAGTTTATTTTGCTGAAACCAATTATTTACCATTTTCATGCTATCATCACATACCGTTGTAAGCTGGTTCAAGGTGTCTCCATTTACCACTATATTTGTATCGTCAGCATAATTTATGACCTTACTATTATGAACGGCCTTACTTAAGTCATTTATGTAAATGATAAAAAGTAATGGCCCTAAAATGCTTCCTTGAGGGATTCCTATATTCAATTTACGCTTCGACGAGAGGAGTGTATTACCATTGATTGTTGTTATTTTTGTGCAATGATATCTGTCGCGTAGGTAAGATTTTAATATATCATGTACTTGTCCTCTCAGGCCATACTTTTCAAGTTTTAATAGTAACATCTTTTGGTCTATGCAGTCGAATGCCTTAGTAAGGTCTAACATAATACCACATGTTATCTTCTTGTTATCAAGAGCTGTTACTATTTCATTGATATATTCAAATATTGCGGTTTCGGTACTCTTACCAGGAATAAATCCATGTTGAGCATTGTCAAAAAGTGCGAATTTATTGAAAAAATCAATTATTCGAGTTGCAATTAGTTTTTCAAAGATTTTTGCCCAACTAGATAAAATATTTATAGGCCGGTAGTTATGAATATCGTCACTATCGCCTTTTTTTAAATATCGGCGTGATAATAGAAAATTTGAGGATATCGGGAAAAGTTCCCTCTTCAAAACATGAATTAATAATATGACACATAGGAGCAGCCATTATATCAATACAACTCTTTATAACCCCCATGGGAATTTCATCATAACCAGAACTGGATTTATTAGAAAATTGTTGCACTACGCTTATTAGTTCATGTTCTGTTACAGGATGTAGGTACATCGAGTACGGATTATGTTTAACATAGTCACTACCCCCGTCATTGTAATTCAAGTTTGATACTAATTTATCTGCAATACTATTGAATAAATCATTAAGGTTGTTTGCCAATGTCTCAAAGTTATCAGTAGTTGGTAATTTATTAATTTTGGCTCTATCAATGTTTTCAGAAATAACATTCCAGATTACTTTTGATTTATTATTTGAAATTAGTAGTTTATTTTTATTTGATTCGTTTCTGAAATGTTTCAAAAGTGTGTGCCAACTTAATTTTTTATAAATAATAAATCATAGCACTCTTGAGATTTCTTTTCAATTGAACATACGATACCATGCGATCGTTTAAAACATGATTTAGAGTAGGCTTTGAGTTTTAAATTGGATTGGCACTACTGACTGTTAACACATAGTTTAGCATAACCTCAAATTTATTTCATAATTTAAATAGCATTCTGGGCAACCGCACAAAAAAATGCCGCCTACTTTAAACCATAATTTAAATGATCGCACCGTACAAGGTTTCACAAGATGATATCAGAATGTACCTATTAATCAGTGTATTTCAAAGAAAATCGACGAACGGGACAATTCATATTTTTGAGAGCCTTTAAATTTTCATTCAAAAACAGCCCACTGAACACAAACAAATAACGTTTTATCAACAACATTAAACGTTGTTTTAATGTTGATGAAACATTACTTAAATGTGTTTGTTCAGTGGGTGATATTTTTTCGAAAAATAAGTATGTTATATTGTTATAAATATGTATATCATCACACACGTTGTGTTGTAAAACGCGTGTTTACCTTTTTGTGACCCGAATGTATAACGAATGAATTAATTTAATTAAACGCCGTTCTGTTTCTATTTTTGTTTTCTTCAAATAGCCGACAAACACGCAAGCCACACAATACTATAACATTCACGTGACAAACTTTAGAAATAAGGGGGAAACCCGATAATGCTTTTATAAAAAATAATCACACATCCTCCATTAAGCACACATCCTGTATAATAATGCTTAATTTGTTTTACGATTCAATTCAATTGTTCGTCACGACCGAAAACACGTACAAAAAGAAAACAAGAGAAACGAGCTTTGTGCAATGAAATAATGATATACGCTTGTTTAATTTGTCACCTGTTGGGAATATTTAAATATGAGGTGAACATTGTTTTAGTGAAAATTGTTGAATGTTAAAGTGAAAATTATATTATATTGATTATAAAACCTATATACAAAAAAAGGAAAAACTGATGATTTTGATAATTACAGACCAATTAGCATCCTAAGCACGTTTTAAAAAATACTAGAAATTATAATGTCGAAGCGATTGATCAATTTCTTTCACAGCAATAACTTATTCTCTTAATTTCAACACGGCTTTACTAAGGGTAATTCTTTCAGCTATAGATAACAAAAAAGTAGTTTGTGGTGTGCTACTGGACCTATCTAAAGCGTTTGATACAATCCAACACTCAATTTTAATTACTAAGCTTAGTCATTACGGCATACGTGGGACCGCTAATAAATGGTTTAGCTCATATTTAGATAATCGCTTTCAATCTGTTAAAATAAACAATGGCATACTTGAAGCAATATCTGAAAAATTACTAATAGATATGGCGATTCCTCAGGGGAGTATTTAAGGACCGCTTTTATTTAATATATTTCTTAACGACATATTTGTATTTGATAATATACATGCAAATTGTGGAATAGCCTGCTATGCCGATGACACAAATTTATTAGTTTTTGGTGAACCATACATGGACGTTATTGGATCTGGAAACATAATTATGAAAGACATTACTGAATGGTTCAGGAAAAATAAACTAATATTAAATGCAGACAAAACTAACACAATTTTATTCAAAACTAATCAATCATTAATAACTCCAGAACATATAACTTCAAATAACAACTTATTTAAATTTTCAACTATGGTAAGGTTTTTAGGAGTAATACTTGATAAAACTCTAAGTTACCGAGCACATATTGAATCTCTAACATCTAAGCTTAACAAATCATGCTACGGCTTAAAGATACTTGCAAGAAATACGAATGACAATATTGTTAAAACCTTCTATTATGCCAACTTCTTCTCCCACATTAAATATGGAATTTTGTTCTAGAGTAGTAGTACACAAAGCCGTTCAGTATTGATATCACAAAAGCGTGCAATTCGTGCAATGTTAAAGATGAAACAAAGTGACAGTTGTAAAGGAGTGTTCAAAAGATTAGGCATTCTGACGGTTCCAGCAATTTACATATACGAATGTATTAAGTTTTTATGTAGACATGGTGAGTTATTCTCTTAATATACTTTAGATAACACCCACAATACTAGACATGGTATAACCTTCAGATATCCATCGCTAACAGTTACAGTCCTGCTTAAATAGGGTATTTTAAACATCAAATTTTAGGTATTGGTAAATGATTGTCAATGCGACAAATAAATTATAATTTACCAAATAAATTGTCACGATGCAGAGAGTCTTAAAAGAGAAAACGCTACAACTTGCAACTAAACAACACATATTTAGAACATTTTTAAAATTTGAACATATAACGAAGAAGACAGATAAATATTGGTGGCAGATTTTTTTTGCTGTAAGCACGCAAGTACCTGTTATTTAATTATTGACTATTTTGCAAAGATGAATTTACCTGATCTTTAGAGAGTCTTTATTAAATTGGTAGTAGATACAAATAATTTGAGACGGTAATAGGCACATTTGTAATCTTAATCTTTGTTCAATGAATTATCCATTTTATGAGTTAATTGAATTATTATATAACTGTCAGATTTCCCTTTACATAACCTAAAAATGCAAAGTTGATTTAGAATGATTATTAAAAAAAGTAATCATAAACCGAATTTGTGCAATAAATTGGTTGGGGCGTTGCTATTTTTAACTTCTTTAATACCCGGTATTATAAAACGTTTTATTCGCTAAATAAAATTTACTTTAGGAATAAATTAATTTATTCCAAAGATTTCGGTATTATAAACACAAAATAAATTTATTTGGCTAACAAATCTCCTCAGTAAATTATTTGTTTGTTTTTCTACCAAGTAAATTTTATTCTCTAAATAATTTGACAGTTAAAAGTCTATTATATTATTATAATTACTTTAAATTCTACTACTTGTATTTATTAATTTCATTCATGTCTATTATATCATCCGTGTCAGATTTAAGTTCGCTTGTAGTATCTTCCCTGACAGTGATTAATTCGAACCATAAGACATTCTAAGCAGGGATCGGAAATCCGGTAATCCCGGGATTACGGATTGAAAATATTCCTTAATCCCAATGTCTGGGATTAAGGATTAATGATTAATCTTTAATCCCACTTTTCAGGGATTAAGGATTAATGATTAATCCTTAATCCCGTTAGACGGATTAATGGGATTTATATTAAAAATTTAAAAACACGGAAAAATGTAAAAAATATGGATTTTCGTAAATGAACGACGCCTTTCTTACCGACTATAATTTTAAACGATTTAATTACATATTATTTACATTTTTCCGTGTTTTAAGAATTTTTTATATTAATCCCATTAATCCGTCAAACGGGATTAAGGATTAATCATTAATCATTAATCCTTAATCCGTGCAAAGTGGGATTAAGGATTAATCATTAATCCTTAATCCGGAAAGTGGGATTAAGGAATATTTTCAATCCCGGGTTAATCCAAATATTCCAGATTAGGGATTATCCGATCCCTGATTCTAAGGAGTCGAAGACCTAGAGTTTTTCAAGTAAGACATAACCAGGGATTTTTATACTTATGCATACGCTTTTTTTAAATTAGTTCCATTAATGCCCGGTATTATAAAACGTTTTATTCCCTAAATAAAATTTACTTTAGGAATAAATTAATTTATTCCAAAGATGTCGGTATTATAAACACAAAATAAATTTATTGGGCTAATAAATCTCCTGAGTAAATTATTTGTTTGTTTTCCTACCAAGTAAATTTTATCCTCTAAATAATTTGACAGTTAAAGGTCAAAAGTGTATCATATTATTATAATAAATTTAGATTTTACTACTTGTGTTTGTCATTTCATTACGGTTATCATGTCTACCGTATCATCTGTGTCGGATGTAAGTTCGCTTACAGTATCCAGTGCTGATAGTGATCAGTCTGAACCACAAGAAGT
Organism: Philonthus cognatus; assembly: GCA_932526585.2. Lineage (NCBI taxonomy): Eukaryota > Metazoa > Arthropoda > Insecta > Coleoptera > Staphylinidae > Philonthus > Philonthus cognatus. Next base: position 46,347,814 of record OW052244.1, read on the forward strand.
TCTAAGGCGTCGAAGACCTAGAGTTTTTTGAGCCAGACGTAACCCTTTTGTCATATATGATGAAGAAGTTTAGATTATCTAAAAATTCTGTTCGTTGCATAGTAGATTTAATTGAAAATCAGATTAAAGTTATAACAGCAAGAAATAAATCCAAATCCGCAATGACTCAACTACTAATCACGCTTCGTTTTTATGCATGTGGTACATTTAAAATTAATATTGGTGATCATTTCAATGTTACAAAAGCTACAGTATCAAGAATTGTGCATAAAGTTAGTCATATTATTGCTGGACTTCGGAGCAGATGTATTAGAATGCCAAGATCACTACAAAAAAAACGTAAGGTATGCTTAGAATTTTGCAATATTGCTAGATTTCCTGGAATCATTGGTGCAATAGACGGTAGCCACATCCGAATACAATCCACTGGAGGACATGCTGCTGAAACCTTTAGAAATAGAAAGGGTTATTTTCCTTTAAATATTCAGGTCGTTTGTGATGCCAAATTAAATATAATGGATGTAGTAGCAAGATGGAAAGGATCTGCTCATGATAGCCACATTTTTGATAATTCATTGCTAAGAGCTAAATTTGAAAATAACGAATTTGGCGAAACATACTTATTGGGCGACAGTGGCTGTCCTTGTCGACGTTATATTCTTACACCTTTACATAATCCAGAAACTGCAGCTGAGAGAAGATACAATACGGCTCATATAAGAAAAAGAAATACGATTGAAAGAACAGTTGCTCATAATGAGGTTTCTATGTTTATCTTCAGGACAGAGAGTTTCTGTAAGTAAGGCTTTTCCAATTTTCTGCACAATATTTGCAGAAACAAGAATGACAATATCATTATGGAAGATGAGGCAAATATAGAAGAAGGTGATCATAACTTATATAATGTTCTGATAACACTAAATAATTTTGCTGTAAAAAATACTGTCATTCATTCTATATTCGAAAGATTTCTTGTATTTTAGTAGCTGTTTATTAAATGTAAAATACTTATTATGAACTAATTATTTTCTTATGAACACAACATAAATACTAAAAATAATAATCTAAGCTAAAGTCACTACCATATTCTTTCTGCAGTTTAAGAACTTTTTCCTGAATTTCAAACTGTAATTTCTTTTTTTTTCGAATTTTAAGATGTCAAGACTTAGCTCTTCCTTTTCTTTTCGTATCTTAAGAACATCTATTTTCAGATTGTCTTTATAGGTAGTATTTTTGTCAACTTTCTGGACTTATGATACGGAACTCCAGGTCTTAAATGTTTTTTCTTTTGTTTTGGTGCAGCTGGCACTTCAAATTCTTGTAAAATCTTAGGTGTATTATCTTGAGTCGTTTTAGAACAATCTTCTTGCATTTGAAGAATAGTATCAAATGGAGCATCAATGTCGTATATGTTAGGTATTTCCTGTGTGGAATTTACACCACTTAAAGCTAAAACTGTGTCATCAATAGTATCGATTTGATTTTATGATGACCCTCCTCCAATTTTATAAATTTCAACTTTCTTACTCGCTTTATGTTTTTTGGCTTTCTTTGTAATACAGTCATATAAAAGCATTAATTGAGAAGACGATCTAATGCCTGTTTGAGCCATGGCATTATATTGATCAGCAACTGTTTCCCATGCTTTATTTTTTAACTTTACGCTGGTACCATCTGTTTGTTTGTTTTCTAATACATTGTTAACGTTTTTTATGATTCCTAATAAGCTCTTGTTCTGTGTAATTATTTTCCCTTTCACGTTTTTTCTCCATAATTATAAGAGATTGTACTAAATTTATAATTTGATTGACAATTCAATTTGAAAGATTGACAATTCAAGTTTAAAAACTGGTGGTTCCACCTATCGCCGAAATGAAAATGTATCATATCGGTCGTTAATCTAGCAACTAAATTATTTATTTCTAGAGTTGTTATTTATTTGGTAGGTTTGCTTTATAATTCGCAATTTTATTTGCCCATTAGTTTATTACGTAAATAAATTTACTCCACAAATAGTTATCTAATTATTTATTCATCGCTTATAATACCGGGCATTAAAGTTTTAAACGAGTGTTTTCCACTCCCAGACGAAGCATGAAGTAAAATTTCGAGTTTAGACAAGCCTGAAAATTTGGTTTGGTCGCGTAGCGCGAAGCGCGGAGCGACCAAACCAAATTTTCAGGCTTTTCTAAACTCGAAATTTTACTTCATGCGTCACGCGTATTAAACACAGAAACACTGAAATACTGTTAACAAGTAAACTTCACTTGAAATCAGCGTAATACGCAATTTTATTTGCCTAGGTAAATAAATTTACTCCACAAATAGTTATCTAATGATTTATTAATCGTTTATAATACCGGGCATAAGAAATATAAATTAATTATTAAAAGAGAGACAAGTAAGATGTGGCTTAGTAAATAGACAGACTGACAAAATACAACAAAGACAAATAATAATAATAATTTATATTTTAAATATATTCGTTTTTGTGTCTATTTTGTTGATTTCTTCAATTTTCAATAATTTTCCAATGATCAACGATTTGTTAATGTAACTTGACACTCCAAGAATTTTACAGGATTTCATTATAAATATACTGTATGAATATATTAATATAACTTATGCTTGAATGATTGTAAAGAGTTATGTTGTATATCTATTAAATACTTAATGTGTGAAATATAAAAACGAATTAAAACTAATATAGATTCTCTTAAATATTCGAATAAAATATTCGATATTAATTTTAATTCGTTTTTATATTTTGTAAATATTCTGCAAACAATTGGCAAATTTAATTACACTTTATACTGAATATGTGCATAAAATCGTGAACAAAATGATAAAACCCAAAATCAACTTTGAATACAAATTGTGGTTGAACTGTAGGTTTCCGATAATAAGGGATTTCAGATTCGTTATTTCTAAGCATAAATGCAAGTATTTCCTTAAAAAAGTCAACGCAATCCAGTGTTTACAATATGCAGTCAACTCACGCGCAAATGATCTTGTGGCTTAACTGCATATTGTGGACATTTTAAAGGTTTTTTTTAATGCATTTAATACTTTTAGGCTCTCATATTGCAGTTTTTCGATCAGGATGATTCGGGGAAAAGGCTGTAAACTCGAGATAACAAAAGAACGAGTCAAGATTAGGGCTTAAAACTTGGAAATTAAATGTCTTGAAAAAATCAGGTCACCTTAGTTTAACTATCGTTTTTCAGGTATATTTAAGTCAATTTAAATATTTTCAAATAGAATGATACATTTATGGATAGACAACTTTAGTTTAGTATGTTATAAGTAAAAATGAAATTGCCAATTCTTGGTTGCAGAATACTTCAAACATTAAAAGTGCGATTCTTTTCCCAATCTACAACAAGTTAGTCTTACAAAGACTATATCAAACACTCATTGAAACAACTACTTCCCGGGCTAATACCCCGACGGATATTGAATTATACAACAAGTGATTGCTGTTACATACAGTAACCTACTGCAAATGTAACAATTTGGGTCAAATTATTCAGGCCATCTATAGACGCGTTTCGAGATTTATCTCTCATCAGTATAGCTTTACCATTCCCTCTAAACAATTTGACAATTTGTTTCAATGAGTGTTTGATATAGTCTTTGTAAGACTAACTTGTTGTAGATTGCGAAAAGAATCGCACTTTTAATGTTTTAAGTATTCTGCAACCAAGAATTGGCAATTTCATTTTTACTTATGTTTGAACGGTAACGTGACCGCCAGTCTAAGGTGTCAAATTGTTTAGAGGGAATGGTAAAGCTATACTGATGAGAGATAAATCTCGAAACGCGTCTATAGATGGCCTGAATAATTTGACCCAAATTGTTACATTTGCAGTAGGTTACTGTATGTAACAGCAATCACTTGTTGTATAATTCAATGTCCGTCGGGGTATTAGCCCGGGAAGTAGTTGTTTCAATGAGTGTTTGATATAGTCTTTGTAAGACTAACTTGTTGTAGATTGTGAAAAGAATCGCACTTTTAATGTTTTTAGTATGTTATAGTTGAACAAATGTATAGCAAAATATTGAAAAGTAGTAAATAAACATAATCACAAACATATATATGCAGAAACAATTAACATTTAACAAAAATTGAGGCAGTTAAAATGAGGTTACATAGAGGATAGATGATGTGTGTGTTTTTTAACTTTACACTAAATCAGTGTTTTATACGCGGGGCGCATGAAGTAAAGTGCCCCCCTTGCCCATATGTGCGGGCGCCCATAGCGACTGCAATCGTTAGAGTGTTACAAGCTTCAAACTGAACGAAATCAAGATTTAGTTTGTAGACCATATTTTTATATTACCTAAAAAAGTATGTTTATTTTGTAAATTTTGTGTTTCGAAACAATGTGAAATATATGGAGAGAGAAAATAAGGATTTTTTCAACGGTCAACTTTCACCTTTTTGAAGAAAAGGCGCACGCTTATACAGCTTACGTGATTACATCGGATTGCGCAAGAAAACCACAAAAGATGACTTTACTTTATCGAAGAGAGCGGACCATGATATTTCATGACGTACGGTCAAGGAGGAAAAACTACTCGTGTATATGCATTTTTTTCTCTTGAACCTATGATTGGATATTGTGCGTTCCAATTCTGGTCGGTGTTCTCATTTCCTCCTGGAAATTATTACACACACACATACAATAAAAACGTTAGATTGGTTTACTTCTACTTATGTACAGGAAAAGAAATATTATCTAATATTCATAAGAAAATAATGATTATATAATTTTGGGAAACACATAATATCCTTTAAAATTATTTGTACTTTTCCTGTACTAAAAGTATTATTTCCGCCCAAAATGTCTGTCTGGCTGTGTGTCTGCGGACGCTGTACAGCAAAAACCGAGATATTAAGGTAAAACTTAAGCTTTTTATTACAATATGAGGATCTGTAAAGCTTTTGGTAAAAATGCAGATACCTAAAGTGCTACTTTGATTTTTTCTTAAATATTGATCATATTGAAAAGTTATAAGTTGTACATTATATTTACTTATACATACAGAGATTTGATTTTTATTTTTTACTCTTCCCGTATTTTCGATTTTTCCTGATTTTTTCTTTAATATTGATCATATTGAAAAATTAAAAGTTTTAGATTATATTTACTTATACATACAGGGAGTTTTTCTTTTATAGTTTATTTGATTTGCATATGACACAATTGTCAGTGTCAAAATTTCAGTGAAAAATCACTAGGTATAATAAATACATTTTATTGGATCACCCTTGTAAGTTAATAGATTCTGACACATTAATGTGAGGTTAGAGCGGCCACTTTCTTAAACTCAACTTCACCGCTAAGCTCGTATTTTTTTAAATTACAAGATCTTTAATAGTTGACATCTGCAAATTAATTAATTCAGTATTGGAAATGGTAATTTAAAAATAAATACATAAAACTTACATCTGAAACCCGAGAAATTTTTTGAAGAAGAATTCTTTCTTGTTTATATTCTTATTTTAAGTTTTGTGGTCTTCAATGTATCTGACCACTGCTCGAAGGCATAAAATCACCCCAAGTTCTCGTTTTTTTGCTAAGATTTCGTTCGGTATAGACATTTTAATGAGAATGAAGAGCGTCGATTTCAAAATCAAAACTGAAATGACAATGTCACTATGACAGGATTAACAGCCAACATCCACCAAAATCGCTATTATGAAATAATAATAATAATAATAATAAATGCCTTTATTTGTCATACAAAAAATAAATACAAAATAAATACTTGTAAGCGTAGGCGAAGTTTAGTCAGCTTAACCTGTTACTGATCTTCCACTTAACCTACGAAAAATTAAACATAAATGTAATTGCAACGTGTGAGGGATAATAGACAAACATATTTCGTCGTCAATATCTCGAATTAATTCTGTAAATTCAAAGCTCATTTCGTAGTAACAGAGAGCGCAAGTGACATCTGAAGCTGTTGAATTTTAATTGTTTTAGGTTTTGGGGAATTTTATTGAATAATTTATTGATGTAAGAAAAACATCTCGTATAAATAGCAGATCTGTGCTTCGGTGGCGATATGAGTCCCCGGAACCTAACATTGACATTATGAATATCAGTCCGAAACACAATTCTACGATATAGATAAGAGGGTTTGCGGAAATTAATTAACTTATAGTAGAGTAAACAAGAATGAAGAATTCTTCGATTAGCCATGTTCAGCCAGTTAAGTTCAGTGCATTTACCTGAAATGTGATCGAATTTTCTTATTCCCAGGATAAGCCGTATACAAGAATTTTGAACTTTTTGTATACGATTTATTGTTATACTATCTAAACAGGCACAATAGACCACATCCGAAAAGTTGAAATGACTCAGCACTAGAGTGTCACAGAGAAGTCGTTTGGTGTTTTTACTTAAGATTTTTCTATTCGTATATATCATTCTTAGATTATTATAAGCTCTAGAGATACATTTACTGACATGAGATTTAAAGCGCAGGTCAGAATCAATAACTAAACCCAAGTTACGTACCGAGTCTACAAAATGTATTGCTGTATTATCCAATTTCAGTGAAAGTGACCGTTTGGCAGCGTTAAGTAATTTTTTGGGGCCGAACAACATAGCCGAAGTTTTGTTTGGATTAATTAGTAAGGAGTGTTTCTGGGAAGCTGATAAAATATTATATAGGTCAAGATTTAGGTTTTGATTTGCTGTTATTATGTCATCAAAAGGAAAGGAGTAAAGTAGTTGGGTATCGTCTGCGTATAAGTTATAGGTACAGAATTTTAAAGTCTCAGGAATAAATGATGTATAAATCGAAAATAACAGTGGGCTCAGAATTGATCCTTGGGGGACACCGGTCTTCATTTCTGATATACCAGACGCCATGTTGTCAATTTTCACCTGTTGTTGGCGGCCATAGATAAAGCTACTTATAAGCTTTAATGCATTTGACTCCAAGCCATTGTACTTCATTTTGGCTAGCAATACATCATGATTAATTGTGTCGAAAGCTTTGCTGTAATCAATAAGGATTAAACAAGAGAGTAAACAAACCTCTATCAGTTGCATTGATAATATCGTCAGTGACATTCAGTAAAGCAGTAGAGCAGCTATAATTTGTTCTAAAGCCTGATTGGTTCGTGGGCAGGATACAATGGGTTTCTACAAACAGGGTCAGTTGGTCTTTTATTATAGATTCCAGAATTTTAGATAAGACAGGAAAAATAATAATTGGCCTTAGATCTTTCAGGCTTTCCGGATTTTCTTTTTTTGGTACTATAATAACCGTCGATAACTTCCAGGACTGTGGAAAAATGCATTGTTCTAAGCAACAGTTTATGATGTGTGTAATGTAGGGGACAATAAATGGAGAACACATTTTAAGCATTGTCGCGCTAAGACCATCTGATCCCACTGCATTGATTTTAATTTTTAATAATAATTTAGAAATATCATGGGTATCCACAAGAGAGAAACTGAGTTTATTTTTAACGTTAGGGTGGGAGTTTTTGGTGTACCATGAGACTAGATTAGGGTCGGTTACACTACTGACCGAGTCGGCTAAGAAGGAATAAGCAACATTTACATTTTTCAACAAAGAAGGTACGTTACGTACTTTAGGCTTTGTAACTTCAGATTTTTTTAAATGTTTCCAAAGAAATTTAGGATCTTTGCTGACCATAATATTTAGGTATGCTTTCTTTTCACGTAAGATTGCAGAGTTGACCATATTGCGGTAATATTTATAGGTATTATAGTTAGTAATTTCCCTCGTAATTTTAAACCTCTTATAGGCTCGTGGTCAAGTTGACGTTATCTACACTGACTTTTCACGCGCCTTTGACTCAATTGACCATGAGCTTCTAATTCATCGTCTTAGCCTGTTGGGTGCGGTCCCTGCGGTCACCAAACTTCTTCGGTCTTACCTACTTAATCTTTCCTGTTATGTACTTTACAATGGTTTTAAATCCTACGAATTTTCTCCTACCACTGGTGTTCCGCAGGGCTCTTGCCTAGGACCCCTCCTATTTAACATTTTTATTAATGATCTATTAGGCATGTTTACGTGTCCTGTTTTGGCATATGCTGACGATCTCAAAATATATCTTAACATAAAATCCGTACAGGACGTAGACATTCTACAATCAAATTTAAACATTATTGCTGATTGGTGTAAAAGAGTCAATTTAACACTTAATGTCAGCAAATGTTGTGTGTTAAGCTATTCTCGCACCCATACTTCAATTGAATCAAATTATCAAATTGATGGAATGTCTCTGTCCAGATGTAGCACTTTCAAGGATCTAGGAGTTACATTTGATAGCCAGCTCTCTTTTAAACCTCATATTGACTCAGTCCGAAAAAATGCGTCTAAGGCCATGGGATTTATTCTACGTATTAGCCGCGACTTTTCCAATGTTGATGCTATTAAATCTCTATATTCCGCCTTCGTATTGAGTAAGTTGGAATATAACAGTTTAATCTGGTTTCCTATTTATGCTAGTCACTCTCTTGTGTTGGATCGTCTTCACCGTCGGTTTTTAAAATTTCTCTCTTTTAAACTTGACCACTCTTATCCTCCGATTGGAATTTCGAACGATGATCTTCTTCAGCGTCACCAATTCGAATCCCTCGCCGACAGAAGAACTTTGAGATGTGCCACGTTTATGAAGAAACTCGTAGATGGGAAAATCGACTGTCCTGAAATTCTCGCAAGGGTTCCGTTTAATGTCCCTGTGAAGTCTACACGGTTTTCATCAACATTCCGCTTACCAACGGCGCGCTCCAATGTGTTGCAGCGTTCACCAGTGACTGTGTTGTGCCAGTGCTCCGAAAAATTATTCAACGATATTTTTATTCAATAAATCATACTATACTGTAATATGTATTCACTGTTCACGAACTTACATGTATCTTTCCTCTTCTTATTTATTCAAATTTTTGTTCTGTAATTGGGTTTATCCTGTTGGACAATAAAGTTATTATTATTATTATTATTATTATTATTATTATTGTCTCTATCTAACATCATTGCCTTAATTGTTTGTGTCAACCACGGAGCAGGTTTCCTAGTTATCAGCGAGGTTTTTAGGGGTGCATGAACATTAAACAGGAATAGTAAGGAATCATTAAGAAAGCAGACCTTATCATCAATATTTGTTAAGTACAGAAGTTGATCTAATTGTAGAGAATATAAGTCCTTTAGAAAAGTATGGTGATCAATATTATTTAGTGAGCGATAGGTAACCATATTAACAGGTTTTTGAGAATCAATCAGAAGCTTACAATAGGTCAAATCATGATCAGCAATATCGTGAATTTTGACAACTCCACTTTCGGTGATATTTGTGTTATTTAAGGTAATAATTAAATTGTATTTGCCAACTTAAGAATACTTTGAGAATTAATGTAAAAATCAGATGAACTTTAACCAGCGGCGACTCGCAGCCTAACTTCAGGATAGGCCACAGCGCCAAGACAAGACACACAAAATTTAAGGTTGATATCGGGCTTTATAAATACAAGGAATTGCACAACAAAGTCACCTTTCAATAACGGATACATATTACCTTGGGTCTCTAGCCTACCCTGAAGTTAATCTGCGAGCCGCCGGTGACTTTAACATATCTCCATTATTCTGTACATCTTCACCTATTCGTTTTTTTTAAATTTGAAACATTAAACGAGTGTTTTTCACTCCCAGATTAAGCATGAAGTAAAATTTCGAGTTCTGAAAAAAAGTCTTTCTAAACTCGAAATTTTATGTCATGCACCACGCGTATAAAACACTTAGATATTGTGAAGTTCGCAATATACTACTAAAGCAGTATTCTACGGCCGTATGCTTTAAACTTTACTTAAGACAAGTGTTTCACGCTTGGCGCATGAAGTAAAATTTCGAGTTTAGAAAAGCCTGAAAATTTGGTTTGGTCGCTTCGCTTCGCTTCGCTTCGCTACGCGACCAAACCAAATTTTCAGGCTTTTCTAAACTCGAAATTTTACTTCATGCTTAATCTGGGAGTGGAAAACATTCGTTTAATGCTTCAAATTGAACTTAAAAAATGGTGATGTGTCCATCATAGTACTTTCCCCCGTAAATTGCGTATTAAATCACTTTTAAAATATTTGTAGCATTATTATTTTCAAAATGTCTTCAACTTTTTGATAACTACAACTTTTATTTGAAACATTTTTCAATTGTATCAACACATACACTGAGACAAACCAATGACTAGATAAAAGAACATTATTTATTAATTATCTCAAAAACTAAGTGTGCTATGACAAAAAGTAAGGATACAAAAAATCTTTAGTATTTTATTACCTACAACTTTTATTTGAAACATTTTTCAATTGTATCAACACATACACTGACACAAATCAATGACTAGATAAAAAACACTATTTATTAAATATATCAAAAACTAAGAGTGCTATGACAAAAAGTCAATCTACAAAAACTCTATAGTTTTTCATTCTCTACAACTTTTATTTGAAACATTTTTCAATTGTATCGACACATACATTGTCACACACCAATAACTAGATAAAACACACAACTTTTGAAATATCTCAAAAACTAAGAGTGCTATGACAAAAAGTAAGTGAACAATACATCTTTATTTTGTTATTATCTACAACTTTTATTTGAAAGAATTTTTTGTTTGATGAACATTTATTGAAAACATCTGAAAAAACTGAAAAACGCTACGAGTAAAGTACCACTTCCGGTTTTCCGATTTTCACCAAAAGCTTTTCAGTTCTTCCGATTGTAACAAAAAGCTTAAGTTTCAAGTTTCATCTCGATATCTTTAGCGGTTTTTGCGGTACAGCGCACACAACTCACACACAGACACACAGACAGACAGACATTTTTCAAAAATGGTCTTATTCGACTCAGGGGACCTCAAAACGGATATTTCCGCTAAAATTTTTGATTCGAAAATTTTCACGAAAACAATACTTTCCCTTTGTATTACATACGGGGGAAAGTAAAAAAAACAACGTGTGTCGGAAAATTTACAGCGTATCTATATGTATACTTAAAATAAAAATTCGCTGTATGTTTCAATTTGTCTTTCCATTAGTTTAAGGGCCAGTTGCAGCAAACATGTTGGACTGTTTGTTTAACTCTGAATTTGAGTTCAAAGAGATATTAGAGCAATAGAAACTGCCATCTTTACCTCAAGTTCAGCTTGAACTCGAGTTCAATGTTTTCGGGGTCTAAGTGGGCTTAAGTAAATTTGTCTACTATTTTGACACTTTGAAAATAAAGATTTAATTTTTCTAAATGTTTAAACGGAAAAAATAACTTAAGTGTTATATTTTGAAGTTCCGTTGGAATCAGTGTTTCATACGCGTGGCTCATGAAGTAAAATTTCGAGTTTAGAAAAGTCTGAATTTGGATTTGGATGCTACGCGTTCAGAAACGACTACTAAAGCAGTATTCTGCAGACGTATATTATGAACTTCACTTAGGACAAGTGTTTCACGCGTGGCGCATAAAGTAAAATTTCGAGTTTAGAAAAGCCTGAAAATTTGGTTTGGTCACTTCGCTTCGCTACGTGACCAAACCAAATTTTCAGGCTTTTCTAAACTCGAAATTTTACTTCATGCTTAATCTGGGAGTGGAAAACACTCGTTTCATGCTTCAAATTGAACTTTAAAAAAAACAACGTGTGTCGAAAAAATTACAGCATATCTAAATGTATACTAAAAATAAAAATTCGCTGTATGTTTACATTTGTCTTTCCATTAGTTTAAGGGCCAATTGCACCAAACACGTTGAACTGGTTTTTTAACTTTGAACTTGAGCTCAAAGAAACATTAGAGCAATAGGAACTGCCATCTTAACCTCAAGTTCAGCTTGAACTCGAGTTCAATGTTTTCGAGGTCTAACTGGGCTTAAGTAAATTTGTCTACTATTTTGACACTTTGAAAATAAAGATTTCATTTTTATTAATGTTAAAACAGAAAAAATAACTTAAGTGTTGTATTTTGAAGTTCTGTTGGAATCAGTGTTTAATACGCGTGGCGAATAAAGTAAAATTTCGAGTTAAGGAAAGCCTGAAAATTTGGTTTGGTCGGTTCGCTTTGTTACGCGACCAAACCAAATTTTTAGGCTATTCCAAACCCTAAATTTTACTTCATGCTTAATCTGGGAGTGGAAGACGCTCGTTAGTTTAAAATATGCCACAACTTTCAAAATGTGCATCATAACTGTCATAAAGAAAAACAATAAATTGTTTGGTGTTGTAGGCGTTCACTTTGTGGTACATCTTAAATACACTTGTAAATAAAACACTTTTTACTTTGTTTAACCACTGGATCTTACATTTAATTGTGTGACTTTTCACTTTAGTTTGAGAATGACTACTAGATAGTCGAAACTAGTCACTTTAGTTTGAGAATGACTACTAGATAGTCGAAACTAGTCATTAAATGTAAGATCCAGTGGTTAAACAAAGTAAAAAGTGTTTTATTTACAAGAAAAACAATAACATGGCCATCTCATTATATGGCTCAAATAAAACTTGTGTCAAGTTGACCCACTAGACTAAATATCGGCCGATTTATGTCACGTTGACACAAGGGACTAATTTCATTATCCGAAAGTTCTCTCGTGATAATTGCATTTTTTCGATACCGGAAGCTTATTAAATGGGCAATTTCTCAGACTATTCTGTTGAATTTCACAAACTAAACTGCAATTGACAGATAAAACTACGCACTATTTAATAAATAACCACTCGTTTTGTATGGCTTACTAGATTATTTCTATTCTCAATAATTGCAGCTTAATTGACCCTCTTAATAAAAAAACTAAAAGTGCTCCCTTTACCTTCCCTGGCTACGCCCATATACAGGGAATTTTGCTTTTAAGTATACATATGCATATACTGTTCATTTTTCGACATACGTTGTTTTTTAAAAAGAATTCAAATTGAAGCTTTGAACGAGTGTTTTCCACTCCCAGACAAAGCATGAAGTAAAATTTCGAGTTTAGAAAAGCCTGAAAATTTGGCTCGGGCGCGTAGCGAAGCGGAGCGACCGAGCCAAATTAGGCTTTTCTAAACTCGAAATTTTACTTCATGCGCCACGCGTATAAAACGCTGAATGATTGTAATGTTCAAAACTTACTTCTTTAGCATACTGCTTTAGTAGTATATTTTAAACTTAACTTGAATCAGTGTTTTATACGCGTGGTGTAGAGAAGCCTGAAAATTTGGTTTCAGGCTTTCCTAACCTCGAAATTTCATTTCATGCCTAACCTAGGATTGGAAACACTCCTTAGAAGCTTCCAATTAAAGGATTTTATATCTAAAAATTTACATCGAAAAATCGAAATATGTACCCACTGAGCAAAAAACAAACAAATAACGTTATATCAACATTGTAGCAACAATAAACGTTGTTTTAATGTTGATGAAACATTACTGAATTGTGTTTGTTTAGTGGGTACCCACTGAGCAAACACAATTAAGTAATGTTTCATCAACATTAAAACAACGTTTAATGTTGATAAAACGTTATTTGTTTGTTTTTTACTCAGTGGGCTCAAAAGAAAAATTCCCTGTACATGTATATATTTGAATATAACGTAATAAATAGGAAAACGCAAAAAATTTTTATTTTGTTGTACGGAATTGGTTTCAGGTCGACTTTACACCAGACCCCACTTTGTTTTCTGCCGGTCCTGGTTGGAAGTATGCAGTAATGAACGCTTGATGTCCATACTCGGCGTAATTGAGTTTCGTGTGAAAATTATAGGCTCTAATGATGTAGGTCTAGAATCTAGGAGTAAGAAATGTCACGGATTTGTGGGCACAAGGGCGTGAAACTAGATTTTCTCTTCGCTCTCTGCGCTGTGTGCGTCCGAGATGTACGAGCTTGATACCAGTTCGGATTACTGTTACAAATTCTCCTGGGAATTAAAAAAAAACGAGAGAGAAAAGGTGAAAGAAATTATTGTATTGAGGAAAAAATATAATTGAAGAATGAGGAGAAATTATGTTGAGGCGAGCACGAATGGTAGTTGGTACACAATAGGTTTTCGGGTTTCAGATTGATTTTTTATTTCAATGCTATTAACAGGATCGTGTGAACAACATATCAACAAAAAACTGTTTTTTTTTAAAATCGTTTTTATTTTTTGAATATATAATATTTTAAATTAATCGTTCATTGACTAATTTACTTGTCATGCCGTACTATTGGTGGCTTATAGCCTTATAAAAAGAAAACTATTACAGTATTTTTTTCAGAGAATAAACGAGAAAATTATATTTTAGATACATAATAATGATGATTATCTTAAATAAGGTTGAACTCGTAAATAAACAATGAATTCAGATTAAATTCTTGTATTAAGTTTAAGGCAATTTAAATTTCTTCGATTATATTATGAAGTCGAGCCTCCTACTTTTTTGCCTCCAAATCTATTAAATACATTTTCAGGGTTAACTTCAATGTCTCTGTGGACATTAAGAAAAGCGAGTCCTGTTAGCCGGTCCTCTGTCATTCTTGTTCGGATCCAGGTCTTTAATCTTCTGAGGGTTGAACATTTTCGTTCAGCTGTGGCTGTTAAAAGAATTACAATAATGCTAATTCTAAAATTTAAAAAAATAAAACTAGTCAATTAGCACAACAGTATTATACTAGTTGTAAGTTTTATAATAATAAATAAATATATTTTTAAGTGTCTACATGAGAATTGAAAACATAACTCATGTGATATTAGTTTCTTGTGTTTCATATTATGTATTTAATTTGTACAGGGTGAGTTTTTTTTTTCATGTTCTCTATGGGATCTCGGAAACTAAGATATAAAGAAAGGTTAAATGGGCAAAGTAGTGCAGTTTTGCGAGCTGAATAAAAAGTCATTTGTAAAATGTTCGAAAAAGTCAAGGGTAACTAGATATTTTGAAAATTGTCAAAAGTGGCGATTTTTTCAAATCGATTTTCCTCGGTTATTAAAAGAGATAGAAAAAAAGTATAAACTGCGAAGTTTTAGATAATTTTACACTAAATGCTAAAATTTCATCAGATTTTTTTTATCGGCATTAGTTTTCGAGATATAATACAAACTCACGTTTCTTTAAATGGAAACTATGTCATCATTAGAACGGGATTTTTGTTTCTCTTTAATTCGATATATCACTTATATACCGGGTGTGGCACTTAAGTCTCCTCGGACCATAGCTCCTTTACGATAAAAGCTATCGAAAAAAATCTAAGAGCAAAGTGGTGCATAATTACCGTCGCTATGTTTCAAAAATATTTCTAATCATCAGTGGCGTGCCGTACTCCAGTGGCGTACCAAACTTATGTTTTTTATCTTGTGGTGGAGGCGGTAACTTTGTGATACATTGTAAATATTTAAATAATTAACACTGATTACTTTTTTGTATTCACTTTTTATTTTGTACTGTGACTAGTTTCGACTCAACAGCGAGTCATTCTCAAACTAACTACTTAAAACTAACATTGCAATCTTATATATACTTAAAATTATTTATCAGGTAGAAAAGCGTCAAATAGAGGCGTATACATAAGTTCCGTCTGGTCGTTTATTAGCGGGATTCCCGGATTCAGTTTTGCTTTATGAATCTCTAATGACTCCAGAAGGTTCATTTTACGGCCTTTTTCTACACAATGCAAAACTGAAAGTACATCTTTATCAAAAGTATGTCCTTCTTCCATGAGGTGATTAGAAAACGTGGATTTATCCTGTTTTAATTTATACGCTCTAAGATGTTCTTTCAGCCTAATATTGAAATTTCTACCAGACTGACCTAAATATACCCCTTTACAAGACTGACATGTTAACTCATATATCCCGCATTTATTGTGAATGTTGGTTTTTGTTTTTGAATTGAAAATTTCATATTTTAGTTTCGAATATGGTTTAAATGCGACTGTTATATTCTCTTTTTTTAATATATTTTTAATTTTAAGGCTTGAAATGCCGAAATAGGTCAGTGGGGCGTATTTTTGTTCATTTTTATTAGTTTTAATGGTTGCATACAAGTATTTTTTCATTTGTTTAAATTTATGTTTTTCTATTAAATTATCTATTAGTCCTGTGTTGTATCCATTATTGTTCGCAATGTTCTTAATTATTTCGATTTCTTTTTTAAACGCGTTTTTTGTTAGGGGTATGTTTAGAGCTTTATAGATCATTGAATTGAATGCCGCTAATTTGTGTTTCATAGGATGATTGAGGAATTATTGTGTCTGTAAATGTTGGTTTCCTATAAATTTCGAATTCTAATTTAGAGTTGACTTTTGAGATTTTTAGGTCTAAGAAATGTATTTGATTATTTTGTTCTGTTTCTAGTGTAAACTTTATATTGGGGTGTAAGGAATTAATAAAATTTAAAAACTGATCCAATTGTCTATTGGAGCCTACAAAACAGGCTAATATGTCATCCACATATCTGTACCACTTAACAATATGTTTCTGTCCGAGAGGGGAATTTAAAATAACTGATGTGATGTTTTTCATAAAAATTTCTGCAAGTAATGGACTAAGTGGTGACCCCATTGCTAGCCCCTCTTTTTGATCGAAACATTTATTGTCAAATGTGAAATAATTAAATTTAAATAAGTATTCTAATAGTAGGAGGAATTCATTTTGTATTATTGGATTTATATTGTTAATATGCTCGAAGAGTACTTATTTTTTTATCTAACATGTTATACCCTTCACTTTAGCGGTTTCGCTGTTATAACCCCTTCTTTCAAAATTGCGCCCCATTTTTGAGATTGTTTTGTAGAGAAACTAATTGACGCCGGCGCCTAAATTTTGAATTGAGGTACAGGTTAAGACCTCGTATACCTTCACATAATTTTTTTCGGGTAATTTATGAAAAATAAATAATTTTTGATTGAACTTCGCATGTTGTCATTTTTTTCGAAAATTTCAAATGGCACCCCCCTAAAAAAATTACGGCGTTGTACAGCCAAAACTCTAAATTTTTCATTGGTACAAACAAAATTACACATTGCATAACAAAATTTCGGAGAAAAAAGTAATTTCATCGCAAATGTCGGGAAACGTTTTCCGTTCCCAAGAGTGCCATGAGAAAACAAAAGATTGGTAATTGCCAAAGTAAATTATTAGACGCCAGTAGCAGCCATAAGTCATTTTTGATAAACGTTCTAAAAATGTTCCAAACTCAAGAGGAAATGGTTGACATGATATTTATTCTTGGAGAATGTAACAAGAATTGTTTCTTGGCGTCACGAGTGCACGCTGCGAGATATCCGCACAGGACACATCCAAATGAACGTGCGTTTCAAAAAGTGTTGGAGAGATTTACTACTACGGGAAGTGTGAATCGGCCAAGGAGAGTTAGAAAGAAGAAAGTTTTTACCGAAAATAATGAACTGCAGGTTCTGGAGGCAGTTATTGAAGATCCTCATACCAGTATCCGTGATATTAGTAGGAATCACGATATTTTAACTTGGTGCAGTTGAGATTTTCATGCGAGGCAAGATTTCTGCTTGTGGGCTATCAACAAAATTGAGCAGGAGGAATCATTTCTTATGCGCGTATTATTTTCTGATGAAGCGACGTTCCATAGAAATGGGCATGTGAATCGCCACAACTACCATTATTACGCCGATGAAAACCCACACGTCATGCGAATGATAAACCACCAGCAAAGATGGTCGCTGAATGTTTGGGGAGGCATACTTGGAGAACACCTTTTGGGTCCTTATTTCATCGAGGGGCACCTGAACGGCAACAGTTATTTGAGGTTCCTTCGCGACGACTTGGATGATCTCTTGGAAAATGTCCCTCTAGCCGCTCTACGACAGATAGTTTTCCAGCACGATGGAGCTCCTGCACATAATAGCCGTGTCGTTCGGGAATTTCTCGATGAAACGTTTCCGGACTCCTGGATTGGTCGTGGGGGTCCTGTGAGGTGGCCGCCAAGATCACCAGACCTCACTCCCCTTGACTTCTTCCTTTGGGGCCATATCAAAGACGAGGTTTACAGGACGGTACCAACTACTGTCGAGGATATGAGGGAGAGAATCCGCGCGGCTTTCCGCGGTATATCACCAGAAGTCCTTAGGGCAGTGTCTAGAGCCTGTGAGTCGAAGTTGCGGTTATGCCTCCAGCAGGAAGGTCGTCATTTCGAACATTTAGTTTAATTTGTAAATTTTCTTTATCTGCATTTTTCATATCATGTTGAATAAATAGGTACATACTATTATGTTGACCGTATTTGTGTTTTTGTTTTCTCATGGCACTCTTGGGAACGGAAAACGTTTCCCGACGTTTGCGATGAAATTCCTTTTTTCTCCGAAATTTTGTTATGCAATGTGTAATTTTTTTTGTACCAATGAAAAATTTAGAGTTTTAGATGTACAACGCCGTAATTTTTTTAGGGGGGTGCCATTTGAAATTTTCGAAAAAAATTACAACATGCGAAGTTCAATCAAAAATTATTTTTTTTCCATAAATTACCCGAAAAAAATTATGTGAAGATATAAGAGGTCTTAGCCTGTACCTCAATTCAAAATTTAGGCGCCGGCGTCAATTAGTTTCTCTACAAAACAATCTCAAAAATGGGGCGCAATTTTGAAAGAAGGGGTTATAACAGCGAAACCGCTAAAGTGAAGGGTATAACATGTTAGATAAAAAAATAAGTACTCTTCGAGCACTTTCCAAATCTGCAATAAAAAATAGGGCATTCCATTTAAAAAAACATAAGTTTGGTACGCCACTGGAGTACGGCACGCCACTGATGATTAGAAATATTTTTGAAACACGGCGACAGTAATTATGCACCACTTTGCTCTTGGATTTTTTTCGATAGCTTTTATCGTAAAGGAGCTATGGTCCGAGGCGTCTTAAGTGCCACACCCGGTATATATACTCATTTACAAAAATAACTGAGTTCTCAACTATTTTCTATTTTATTGACAACAAAAAAAGGTTGTCCATGAAATAATGACTACAATAAAACAATTGCGATTGTTTGTAACAGTTAGTTTCATTGTTTTATTTTAGTCAATTTATTTAGTGTTAAAAACAATTGTTTTTGTATGGCCATTATTTCATACTCATTTCAATTTCTCCCAACATATAACTTCCAAATAAACTTATTTGACAAAAAATAAAAAACTCCTGTAATACAAACAGCCGCAATTGTTTTATAATTATCATTTTTTTATGGCCAACTATTTTTTGTTGGAAATTAAATAGAAAATTCTTACTAACTCACTTATTTTTATAAATAAGTTTATCAAGTGATATATCAGATTAAAGATAAAAAAATATGGTTTCCATTAAAAAAAATGCAACTTTGTGTTATATCTAGAAAACTAATGTCGATATAAAATATCTGATAACGTTTTATTATTTAGTGTCAAATTATCTAAAACATTCTTCTTTTCTATCTCTTTTAATAACCAAGAAAAATGTATTTAAAAAAAATTGACACTTTTCATATTTTTCAATATATCTAGTTACCCTTGACTTTTTCGAAAATTTTAAGAGTGTATTATTATTCAGCTGATAAAACTGCACTACTTTGCCCATTTAACCATTTCTCTATCTCTTATAGTTTCCAAGATCCCCAGGGAGAACATGAAAAAAAAACTTACCCTGTATACAAGGTAAGTCTAAAGTCTGGAATAAAATTCATATTTCTGTTATCTTGGGTTTAATAGAAAACCCTGAGACAGGTCGATTTTTGTTTATTAATGCGCCTTTTTTGGTGCATTTAAAAATATTGTGAAGTCACTAGTGTTTGACGTCTCACGTCATCGGCATTTTTTTTTAAATAGAAGTTGCTTTTTTTAATCTGGTAACTTTTGTAGAGCTCTTAATTCTATTTATATTCACATATTCTTTTTGAAAAATACGCGTCATTTAATCTAAAAACAAGAGATTGAAAAAATGGTGATAAAGGTCCACACAAAAATCATAATTGCTCTATCAGATGTTTTTAGTTAAATCGCTAACTAAAAAAATATTGTTCTTTAAATATCTGACATTTTTACAAGTTTGACAGTTAATAATTATTTATGTACCAAGTCAGTAAAATAAGACTTTATCGAACGAGTCTGAGGTTATGAGACGAGCGAGCGGAGCGAGCGAGGTGAATAAAGACGAGTTCGATAAAGATATTTTACTGACGTGGTGCATACAAAATTTTATCGCCAATCTTAAAAATAAATGAAAAAGTATAGGATTTTTTATTTAAATTAAAAAAAAAATTGAAAATATGTATTATTATTTAAACAAACACTACGAATTAATCAAGATATTAAACCACTCTATTTGTTGTATATGTGGAAATTGATGGTGCATCCTGTGGCATTATTTAAATTTATTCCTGATGTTGACCCATCAACGGAAAAATTTTGTGGAAAATGAATATTTTCATTTTGATGTAAAGTTGTGGCAGTGTTGTCATTGATATCAAAACGGTGCGCAATTTGATCACCACCCAAAATCGTTTTTGCAATCTTCGTTTTGTTCAATATTGATTCCTCAACATAGGACTCAGCAACGGTATCACTCTTCCACCCTCCATGACGTTTCAAATTTTCTTTGCTGCCCCCTGCATTAGCAAACAAAGTAGCAGACGACCTCCGAAAACAATGACCAGTATATTCTGACGGATTTGGCAAATTTAAATAGTTCGCAATTTTACATGGTATGTTTCCAAAAGTGTGGATACCCACAGGCTGCACTGTGCATTTACTTTTTCTATATGTAATAAAAAATCTATCATGTTTGGTCTGTGCGGGACGAAGTTTGGCATATTTTTTATATAACTCAATCGGTTTAACGTGTCCTTCGAACTCTGATGTTACGACAAATACTCTTGGTTTATTAGTTTTCGTGTGTCTTATATGCACAATCAATACAGTATCCTTGTCTTCTATATCATCAACTTTAAGATTTACTAATTCATTATTACGGCAGGCTCCAGCAACGCCAAAAATAACACAAATCTAAAATAATATCTACATTAATAACAAATATGCTTCGATAATTGATTACTATCTTACCTTCATCATTAAATATATTTCATTTGGTGCATTCAATAGAAACTGTATTATTTCTTCTTGTGTGAGAACTTTCGATTTTTTTCCCGTATAATTTTTTGATTTCTGTTTTAAAAACGCCGTAAGTTTCTTATATTGGCTTATACCAACGTCGTTTTTTACCGAAAGAGATGCTTTTAACATAGAATAATATGACCATAATGTTGCTGCTTTATATTCCTTGGATTTTTCAGAAAAATATGTCAAGAGAACGTTTTCGCTAATTTTTTTAATGTTATTTCTGTCACACCAACTTGTGAATAAATCGTGTTGACGATTATAAATATGTCTAGACTTACTTGGAAGAATTTCGAGCGTTGTTTATATCGCTCTTTTGCGTATTTCTGGTGGAGTACATGGTATTTCAAACTCTTCACTACTCATGTTTTTTTTTGACAACTAAACTGACAGGATTCGACCTCCTTAGATTTTGTTAGTATTGTCCCATAATGTTACTTGTTGAAAGTAGTAAAATAATGGGACGGTTTAGTGCCGCAAATGGCGATAATAATAGATGTATTTAGTGCCGATTGGCGATAAAAACATTTAATATAGTGATTATGAATTTTGTGCGGATTTTTCTCATCATTTTTTTATGTTTTATTTTTAAATTAAATGACGCGTATTTTTAAAAAAAAAAAGTCACAATAAAGAGAACTAAGAGCTCTACATAATATGCCAGATAATAATTCTATCTAAAAAAAAAAATGCCACTGACGTCACACGTCAAACACTAGTGACGCCACAATATTTTTGACTACACTAAAAAGGGTGCATTAATGAACAAAAATCTACTTGGCTCATGGTTTTTCCATCATACCCAAGATAACAAAAATATATATTTTATTCCAGACTTTAGACTCGCCCTGTATAAATAAACACAAACCGAACAGAAAATAAATAAACTGTAATATATTAATTGTGTCTGAATATAGATTTATGTATACAGTGTGTACGAAAAGTCTAGAATAAATTCGGTATTTTCCAAAATAGTATGTGAAAAAGGTTTTTTTTCTGGCGTCAAGGGGGGGGGGGGGGCGTGCGCCCCTCCTCTGGATCCGCCCTTGCCATAGCCAACTTTTATTTTTCTTATGGGCACCATTTTGGATTTGTATATTTTTGGAAATAATATTTTTTTTAAACTCAGTGATGTATCATACTCATAATTTATTTGAGATTTGATATTTAAAATTATAATATTTTCTTTTAGCAAAGAGTGCCTTGGAAAAAATGACGTCATATGTGTAAATCAATAAAACATTGATAGCAGTCAATCGTTGTTAGCAGTCAAAATTAATTAATAACTGCCAATCTTTTGTAATAATAATAATAAGTATCGATTATCACACAAAACATAAGGTAAAAAAATTGGTGATGTGTCCATCATAGCACTTTCCCCTTTCAAAATATGATGACTTAAATATCAACAGTATGGAAAAGTTGCACAAACTAAATTTATTCTACTTTTATTATTATTATTCCAAAACTATTCACAAAAAAGTAATTCTTGCATTTTTCGCTACATCTTAATAAATCTTGATTACCATCACATCTAAGCGTTATATATTTTTAACTTTACTGTAAATCAGTGGTTTATACGCGTGGCGCATGAAGTAAAATTTCGAGTTTAGAAAAGCCCCGTGAAAATTTGTCTCGGGTCGCTGCGCGACCCTCGACAAATTTTCTACGCGGGGCTTTTCTAAACTCGAAATTTTACTTCATGCTTAGTCTGGGAGTGGAAGATACTCGTTAGCTTAAAATATATCAGAACTGTTAAAATACACTGGCGAAAGAAATTATTGCATCACATTATTTTTTTTAATTTAAAAATAAAGTTTTGATGTTTAAAAACAAAAAAAATAACAACAAAACCAACTGAACTATAATAATGATTTTCAACACATTTTCTTTCATCAATGACTAAAATAATGTCATAAATAAAAAGAGGAAAAAAGTTAACATGTGATTATAAGACTTAATATCTAGTGTTTCCTCCTCTTGTTCGAATAACTGCCTGACAGCGACGCCTCATACTGTTAATTAATGATCCAATTTCATCCTGGTTAATATCTTCCCAAATTTCCTGCAATCTTTGTCCAAGCTCTTGTTGATTGCTTGGACGCCGAGAAAGTGCTCTAAGGCGTCTGCCCATCGCGTCCCATAGGTGTTCGATCGGATTAAGATCGGGACTCCTGGCTGGCCATTGCATTGTGTTGATACCCACTAGGTCAAGATACTGTTGTACAATTCGGGCACTGTGTGGTTTTGCATTGTCATGCATAAACAGGAAATCGTTTCCTCCAAAGGGAGCAAAAGGCATTACGGATGGTTCTAAAATGTTTGCAATATAAGACGCTGCCGTGATGCTTCCTCTTGGTATGACCACAAACTCCGTACGAGCCTCTAAAGTGATACCACCCCACACCATAACAGAGCCTCCACCAAACATAACAGTCGGAACAATGTTACACTGCGCATAACGTTCACCTGGCCGTCTGTACACATGCATTCGTCTGTCACTGCCGTAAAGACAAAATCTGGACTCGTCGCTAAACATAACATTAGCCCAATCGGCCTGTAACCAGTTTACATGTTCTTGCGCAAATGTTAACCTAGCTCTGCGATGGTCTGCGGTTAATTGTGGTCCTTTTGCCGCTGTTTTCGGAGTTAAATTAAAACCACGTAACCTTTTTCTGATGGTAACGGAACTTACATGAACATTGTGGATCTCTGCGAGCATATTTTGTAGCCTAGGAGCCGTAATAAACCGTTCGCGTAACGTCTGCATCATTAAAAAACGGTCTTGAACAGCAGTTGTGGCCCTTTTTCTCCCTTGTCCTGACCTTCTTGAGTATGCCTGAGTTTCCCGATGTCTCTTCAAGACACGGGATACGGTCGATTGATTAACACCAAGACGCTGACTGATGTAACGCTGACTCCTACCTTCTTCTGCAAGTGTAACCACAATCACAGCTTCTTCACTGCTTAGATTAAGATTCGGACGTCTATCCATATTCATTCTTCACTATTTAGCACTTAATTTTAACAATTACTTGAAAACAAACTCAAAAAGAAATTTTATATGAACCTTTCTTACAGTCAGAATAATGAAAAGTGCTTCATTTTATTTATTGACAGAAAACAATGAGAACAAAAGACAAAACACAATATGTAAAACAGCATGCTTGATAAGATTTCTTATTCTAAAAATATGTTTGTGTTCAAAGAAAACTCGATTCCAAGATATCAAAAAAATCACAAATGATGCGTTAATTTCTTTCGCCAGTGTATGTATCGTATTAGTATTTTGTCATTAAATCACTATATTGACTGTATTTAATATAGTGATTTGAGTGACTTACAATCTTAACATCACGATAGCCGAAATACAGTCCATAGGAGAGATATAATCAGGCAAAATCCTAGCATAGTCAAAAGACTGTCAATCAAGCCAATTACAGTCATAATAGTCAAAACACGGTCAATAAAGATATAATATGACAAAATCCTATGATAAGTCCAAAGGCAGTCAAGCAATTTATTAAGATTTAAAATGTCATACCAGTATTTCGTTTATAAACAAATACATTTTTTATCAGTACAATAATTAATTAGCTGGATGCTCGTCTTATGCTGTGATAAGCAAGCAAATTATGGGTCTTAGGAGTTGTCAAATGAGTGAGTTACTCAACTGTTTCCAAGGCACTCTTTACAAAAAACAAAAGATTAAAATTTTACAAATAAAATGTACAATAAACTATAAATATGATACCTCATTGAATTCAGAAAAACATATAAAAATCCAGAATGCGCCCATAAGAAAAACAAAAGTTGGCTATGGTCCCTGAGTAAATGTTATAGTTATCTTAAAACAAAATATGTTACTAGATTTCTTGTTGAAAAGTGCCTGTATAATGTCAAGGTTGTAAGTGTCTGGATTCAATAGTTTTTTAATAAAAAAATAAAAACGAAATTTAAAAAAATCGGTTTTTTGACAATATCTCAAAAACGAAAGAATATATTTCAAATTTGTTTCTAGATTATTATTGGGCTCTAAAATATGCAACTTTGCCCCAAATTAACTCTCTATCTCTTCAAATATTCGAGATCCTCATACATTCTGTTGAAATACGAGCACACTGTATACTGTACAGGGTGGTTTTTTTTAGTTGATATTATAGGGTATAGGCTAAACGGTAAGAGATACAAAATAACTAAGATATGTGTCCCGTTCTCTTTTTTAGTGTTTAGTTTAATGTCGCAATCAGATCTACGCTTACTAGATTGGTTTAAAAAATACAGGGTGATTCTCAAAATCTGCCAGTTTTTATTATCTCTTATGTCTCGATTATTTATGGAGTACAAACAAAATTTAAAAACGAAAGTTTTATGACTTTTTACGTAGAATCCAGTGGTGTACTTGAAAAATATATAGATGTTTTAATTTTTGAGATATTCTCAAAACTAGTATTTTCTTAAATGGGCAATTTTTTGAGGTACTTAGATACAGGGTGTATCTAAGTACCTCAAAAAATTGCATTTTTCCTTGGGATTGCAACAATATGTAACACTTAATATTTTGTTTAGTCCTAAATACTTAAAATACAGTGACGGCTCGTCAGGTGCGGCAGGGTCGTCCGAGCCGTACAGTTAAATTGGATTAAAGAAAAATTATAAATTTCTATTTTCTCAGAAATAAACATTGCGCATTTATAATAAATTTCAGCCCCCTGCTCCACCTCTAGTAAGTGGGGCGGGAGGCAACTTTAAATATCAAATAGGAGCCCACATTTTTTGATTAAAGATTCAGATTCTACGGACGAAACACGAAATACAGACAAAACGCGTTTTGCCTAGACAAAATGCGAATTGTCCAATTATTTCAGACAATAGCCGAATAAATTCGTGTGTCGACAGAACGATATTATACATAACCTAACTCATCAGAGTGACACCTAACCTCAAAAACGTTGAGGTGGGATACAACTAAGCTTGACACGGTGACCACGTCAAATGTGTTAAAAGTTAGGTTACGTTAGGTTAGGAGTTACATCGTCTACCAAATGTATATGGCACCTAACCTAACTTAACTTTTGACACATTTGCCGTTTTATACAACTTTCAATAACGAATGTTATGTTACTTTATGACATATAATAATAAGTCATTTATTTTCCAGAAATTGTAAACAAATATACAAATTAGTGAAAAACTATGTCAACTCCTAATTGGGCGCCATAAATCACGAGCTTTCAAATTTAAAACATCCCACCGAATCAGCGTTTCGTACGCGTGGCGCATGAAGTAAAATTTCGAGTTTAGAAAAGCCCCGTGAAAATTTGTCTCGGGTCGCTGTGCGTCCCTCGACAAATTTTCTACGCGGGGCTTTTCTAAACTCGAAATTTTACTCCATGCTTAGCCTGGGAGGAGACACTCGTTCTTAGAAGTTTCAAATTGAAGGATCACTCTAGATTACTAAGTTTATTACCATTCTACAAAGGCTACAGCTCGAAGGACCAATCATGGTCTTCGGAGACCGAAGGACCACAGGGAATCAAAGTTTTTTTACAAGAAAACAACGAATAGCTGAAGGTTGGCAGCATGGATAGGAAAGAAAACATTCAATTTTGAAACAATGTCGAAGTTGGGTTGGTTTTTAGTGCGTTTTTAATTTCACTTTAAATCAGTGTTTTATACGAGTGGCGCATGAAGTAAAATTTCGAGTTTAATAAAGCCCCGTGAAAATTTGTCTCGGGTCGCTGCGCGACCCTCGACAAATTTTCTACGCGGGGCTTTTCTAAACTCGAAATTTTACTTCATGCTTAGTCTGGGAGTGGAAGACACACGTTCAAAGATTTTCATTCATTTATAAATTCTTAATGGTTTCTAAGATTTTCGTCAATTTTTCCGTCGTTATCAATTAGTTATAAAAAAAAAAAAAACTTTTTCATAAATTTCCAAGGTTTTCGTAATTATTCAAATTCTTGAATTTTCATGTTGTTAATAAAAAAACAAAATCAAAACTTAATTTAACTTTTCAAAGTTTAATTTAAATTTCAAAATTTAATTTAATTTTTCAAAACTTAATTTAATTGGATTTCACGAAAAGCCTCCAGATTATTGAAAATTTGGGAAATTCATTTTAAAAATTGACGAAAATCCGCGAATTTTGGACAAATCTCAAAATATCACAAATCTAAAGAAAATCCATGAAAAAGTTGATAATTTAAAAAACTGCTCAAAATTTTATAAATTGACAAAATATTGAAAATCTTAAAAATTTTATAAACTGATAAAAATCAGGAAATATCGAAAATCTATGAAAATGTTGATAATTTAAAAATCTGATAAAAATTTTGCAAATTGACGGAAATTTCGAAATATTGAAAATCTCACAAAAATTTATTAAATCGTCGAAAATCTCGAAATATTGAAAATCTTGTGAAAATTTTATAAAATCACGAAATATTGAAAATCTATGAAAATGGTAATAATTTAAAAATCTGATGAAAATTTTATAAATTGACGAACATTTCGAAACATTGAAAAACTCACAAAAATTTATTAAATCGTCGAAAATCTCTAGATATTGAAAATCTTATGAAAATTTTATAAACTGATGAAAATCACGAAATATCGAAAATCTATGAAATTCGTATTACTATTTTACCCGATCAAATAATCGCTTAAATTAGTAATTACTAATTTATTCGATCAAATAATCGCTTAAATTAGTATAAACTAATTTCCGTATAATAATCGATTATATCGATATATTTCAATAATCGACTTATTACTAATTAGTACATCGATTAATCCCATCACTACTTTTTACTATATCTTCGGTTAGAATAAAGATATCAAGATAAGGTTTTCCCCATTTTTCTCAGTATTTTACCTTGTAATAAACTAGCCTAAGAGATCCGTACCTCGCACTTTGAATTTTTTGAGAAAATCCAGAAAATATTGATGTTGTTCGTCCTCTAGAGCTTACTATAAGAACTTAAGTCAATGAGAGTTAAATGTGTTTTAAAGTGCTTCCAATTCTCTGTCAAACGAGACTAATTTTATTTATTTCGGTTAATCCTAGCTAAAGTTACATGCAGTTTAATAACCACACTTTTTCGCTCGCCCCTACTTTAAATACGATAAATAAAGAAACAAGTGAATAGGTGAAATTAAGTCAAATTCAGCGTAGATTACGATTTGAATAATTTCAATCTAGCTTAATTTGATTTTTTTTTGCGAAAAACATGTTTTTGTATTTGGCGATAGACGTTGCGCCCTTTAGCGGCGGAGTTTGGAACTTATAAATTATTTCCAGCATTTTCTCTTTCCCACTTTTATTTTGAAATGTTTTACCCTAACATTCTACGCTGCATAGTTTCCGAGATACAGCCGGTGGCCACGCTTAATCAAACACCCGGTACTATAAACGGTTTATATTTTCAGATATTCCTTGTTTCTGAAAAGATTTCAAACTGCTGCTATAAACGAGTGTTTTCCACTCCCAGGTTAGGCATGAAGTAAAATTTCGAGTTTAAAAAAGCCTGGAAATTTGGTTTAGTGGCGTAGCGCGAAGCGCGGAGCGGCCAAACCAAATTTTTAGGCTTTTCTAAACTCGAAATTTTACTTCATGCGGCACGCGTACAAAACACTGATTTCAAGTGAAGTTCAAAATATACTATTAAAGCAGTTTGCTTAAGATATACGGCGGAGTTTGGAACTTATACATTATTTCCAGCATTTTCTCTTTCCCACTTTTATTATGACATTTTTCACCCCAATATCCTACGCTGCGTAGTTTCTGAGATACAGCCGGTGGCCACGCTTAATCAAACACAGAGTATACATAGGTTTAAATGCGTGAGCACCAGGGCTGTGGAGTCGGTGGATACAGTATCCGACTCCGACTCCGACTCCGACTCCTCAATTTAAGATAAAACGACTCCAGCTTCAACGTCCGACTCCGACTCCGGTGATTATTAGGAAATCATAAGGATTAAAGGGTACTATTAAAAACCACATGTATGTACAAGAAGTTCAAGTGCAAAATTAACATGTATTTTTTTTTTAAAGGATTAACATGATCATAATTGATAATTTTAAAATTCTACGATATTAATAATGATTCGTTAAGCCACTATCACTCACCGACCGGCTCTTTATACAAAGAGAAGACACTCTATAAAAAAAATGTAACAGTCGAAGAAAATTATCAAAATTAATTATTTAAAAATGCACTAATAATCGTGTTAATTCAATAAGCCCAGTAACACTATATTATTTTTAAACGTTACAAATTAGACATAATTTATTATTATATGTAAAACCAATAATTTTACACAAAATATATTAAAAAATACTTATTTTTAATCATATATTTAGAATTTAAATGCCTATCGAGACTTAATAAGAAGCTATAGGTACAGCATTTTTAAATTGCGATTAACGAATAGCGTTACCTGAAGTGTTACGCTCAATTTTCGTCCATCTTGTACTTTTTATTTCGATTTGTCCGGAGTCGGAGTCGTAACTAATTTTCGACTCCGCGACTCCGACTCCGACCAAAATACCTAAACTCCGACTCCACGACTCCGACTCCGACTCCACAGCCCTGGTGAGCACCCTCCCGGGACCGGAATAGGCCCCCCCTAAGACACATTTCTGGGTGCGCGCCTGTATCAGTGTATAATTATAATTAACCATATTACGTATATAACATTTTAAAAATGTTATTGTAATTCCGAGAACATTCTCTCTCTCTATTTTTGAGATTCGGGAGAAATGATCTAATTTAAAGTATCGTTCTAGCGAACGAAGATTCGGCATGGCGGGCCGTTTAATCTCAGTGCGCGTGCGCCGTAATACATTCGGCCGACCCACTTCCTTAGATCACGAGCCGTCACTGCTAAAAAACCAAAAAATAAACAAAAATTCTTTAAATGGCCATGAATTGAATCCTGTAAGCGTTTATTTTTGTTTGTTTACATGCCATAAAATTCAATATTAATTACGTATTGGCTTTGATATTCAGTTGTTAACAAAATATTTTCGATTATATTTCTTTAAAAAAGGAGTCTAAAATGAATATTTTTATAAACTATGAAAAATTAAACATTTTGGGTGCTATATTGAGGGTATTGAAAAAAAGGACGCAGCTTTAGACCTATATTTTGAGCGTTATCATGACAGCCCGAAAAGGAAATATTTCAAATATAATATATAAAATTATGAAAATGTTATTCGTGAAAATGCAAACAATGTCTTAATTAATAAGACAACTTAAGACGATAAATATCCCATAAATGGCCTAAGACATTAGCTTTAATCCAAGTCCTTTCACTTTTAATTTTTTGTTATTTCTCCTTTCATTTTTAATTTGTATTGTTAGTTGGTTTGAGGAGAATTTGACCTAAACGTTACATATACTTTAATAGAGCGTTGTAACAAATCAAATTAAATAATATTTTAAATATTTCATTGTATAATTCAATATCCGGAGGTGTATTTGCACGGGAGTAGTTGTTTCAATGGATATTTATCGTCTTAAGTTGTCTTATTAATTAAGACACTGTTTGCATTTTAACGAATAACATTTTCGTAATTTTATATATTATGTTTAAAGTGTGCAAACTATAAGAAGCGTAAGCTTATTTTCTCGAATTCAAATGGTTTTGAATTTGAATTTATCTTATTTCAAATATATGTACATCACAATTTAAATGAGTATAGACACAGAGGAAAGAATAACCGGAGTAATCACGCCTGTAACTCGGAATCCACAGTTTGCATAGTGTAGCCATCTCTGAGGCAATTATCAAAACATCCACCTATTAAAACCTTCAACCAAAACAGTAATTTTGTTGGCGATTTAAGGCACAAAAACATATGTTAAAGGATGATTCGTTCATTGGAATGTTAATGTAAACATAAATATACTCATATTTCAATAGACCCATACACCAATTTACTGCTGACTGACAGATGTGAAATAAAAACATTATTGTTTTAATGCGTTCAGTTTATAGATAATTTGATCTTTTATATCTCCACTAATATATAGCCACAGAGTAAACAATAATATTGTTTCCTCTGCGATTAACCAAAGTTCTCCGACTAAGCAAAGTTCGTTGATTCTATAAAAGAGTCTAATTTAAAATTCGAACGAGTGTTTTCAATCCCAGGCTAAGCATGAAGTAAAATTTCGAGTTTAGAAAAGCCCCGCGTAGAAAATTTGTTGAGGGTCGCGCTAGCGACCCGAGACAAATTTTCACGGGGCTTTTCTAAACTCGAAATTTTACTTCATGCGCCACGCGTATAAAACACTGACATATTGTAAAATTCAAAAATACTAGCCTTTATTTTGTTCGGTTGATTGACAAATTATATTGAATATTAAATTTTATTTATAAAATCTTGGCAAAAACTTGAAACCTGTTACAACATTTCAAAAGAAGTGGATTAATAAGAAATCGTGGAAATTAGTGAAAAATCTATAAATATAAAACATGGATTTGTGTGAGTGTTTTCCACTCCCCGATTAAGCATGAAGTAAAATTTCGAGTTTAAAAAACCCTGAACATTTGGATTTGGCGGCACGAGCGAAGCGAGTTCAGGCTTTTCTAAACTCGAAATTTTACTTCGTGCGCCACGCGTACAAACACTGATTTATTATGAAGTTCAAAAACACATAATCAATCTTCTATTTTTGTCAGAAGTATAGTTGAAGATGTGAAATAAATGTACATAATGTTGATATGATTTACCAAAATACCGGTACGATTAACCGGTATGCCGGTATTCCAATCCCTACCTGTATCATATAACTGTATTTATTTTAATTTAAATTGCATTACATGAAAGTAAATCTAGATTTCAATATTATATGTGGAATTAAAAATTGAATGGTGTAGATTCACGCTCGAAAAATGATGACGCTCAGTTTGTTTATTTTATCAAAATAAACAAATATTTTGATAAAATAAACAAACTGAGCGTCATCATTTTTCGTTCCGTCGGTACCGTTAGAGAGGAAAAAATATAAACATTCCTCTGCGGATCCGATATACAAATGAATTGGGAAGAGTGGGGAAACCTAGTAGTTACTCTAAATCACACCCCTGCTGGGTGAGCCACATGACAGAGCCGCCCCCCTGACCCCGCACAGCCAGCGTGAATACTCTGGTTACTCCATACTCTGTGGTATAGATCATTTGGAAAACCAAGAGGTAAGATTTACAAAAACGAAAATAAAGATTCGACGGTATCTAGCCGTAATATTGAGAAATATATATTAAGTAAATTAAACGTGATAAATTTAAATTCAAAACTATTTGAATTCGAGAAAATAAGCTTACGCTTCTTATAGTTTGCACACTTTTTATATATTATAAATTAAACGTTTTAAAAACTGTAAGCAAGCATACGTATTAACCGTATAAAATAATAAAGGTTCATAGCTTACATCCTGGATATGAAGAGCAGCGTTTAGAATTTTTAATCGATATTGGTCAAACATAAATCCTCATCAGACGGTCGCCAAGGTGCAACACGGACTGTTTGGGTTCCATGTATGGGTGGCGCTTTATCAAAACAGAGTCCTTAACTACAGGATTTTTAACGAAAATTTGAATGCTGAAGGATACATGAAAATTTTGGAAGAATATGGATAACATGCCATTGCCTATAAGAAATAATGTTTATTTACAACAAGACGGTGTCCCAGCACACAATAGCCATATGGTAGGGCACTTACTATCTGCCAATTTTGGCGAAAACGTTTAGTTTACTTGTGCCAATATATTTCTCAATATTACGGCTAGGTACCGTCGGATCTTTATTTTCCTTTTTTATAATTCTTACCTCTTGGTTTTCCAAATGATCCGCACTACCTTAAATTGTGATATAATCTTTGAAATATTTCTTTTTCTGGCTGTCGGCGGTCCGGATAACGCTCAAAATATAGGTCTTAGGCAGCGTCTTTATTTTCATTACAACTATATTGAGTATAATGAAAATATAGATGTAAAATGTTGAACTTTTCATAGTTTTGAAAAATATTCATTTTAGACTCCCTTTTTAAAGAAATATAATCAAAAATATCAAAACCAATACGTCATTAATCTTGAATTTTATGACATGTAAACAAACAAAAACAAACGCTTAAAGAATTCAATTCAAGGCCATCTAAAAATCTTTTTTTTGTTTTTTGGTATTTTAACTATTTAGGACAAAACAAAATATTGAGTGTTACATATTTTTGCAACCACAAGAAAAAATGCATTTTTTTGAGATACTCGGATACAGGGTGTCCTATTTAAGAAAATAGTAGTTTTGATAATATTTCAAAAATTAAAACATCTATATTTTTTTTAAGTACGCCACTTGATTCTACGTAAAAAGTCATAAAACTTTCGTTTTTAAATTTTGTTTGTATCTCCATAAATAAACGAGTCATAAGAGATAATAAAAACCGGGAGATTTTGAGAATCACCCTGTATCTTCTAAACCAATCTAGTTAGTGTAGATCTGATTCCGCCATTAAACTAAACACTAAAAAAGAAAACCAGGCACATATCTTAGTTTTTTGTATCTCCTACCGTTTAGCCTAGACCCTATAATATCAACGAAAAAAACCACCCTGTACTATACTAATATATTACTGGTAAAAATATTGTTTTTGCTCTTTTACATACAAAAATTTAACATTTTTAAAATTTTGGGGGAGGTTTGAACCTCTATATCCCCCCCCCCCCCCCCCCCCGGCTACGGTCTTAGTTTGTTTAATGTATTTTCTGTTGTGGATGATTTTTTCATTATCGATTTATGAATGAAAACAATTTGATGAAACGGAAACGGAAGTGGGTGTTCTTTTTTCACAGTCTGTGTATTAATTAATTGAGTTTAAATGCGTGCAGGTTTTCATCCGGGCAATTTTCCAGTCGTACAATGCACAATGGAGATCATTTGTGTACTTGGAAAATGTTGGCCGATAATTGGATAATTGCATTTTCTATATACCAATCAAAGTTTCCGGTATTTTAATTTGAGTTCGTATTTTAATACGCATAATTTGATGAAAATCTAGCTGTTCAGTTCGAACATTTTGGTATCCCACGATTTAACTCCAAGCTCTTGAAAAGTATTTTTGAAATAAATATATAAGGAATTTATATAATAGTTTGTTTTCTTTATTTTATTTCCTCCGTTTTCATTCGTGGTCTTCTGTTTTATTTCTTTCTACGACGAAGTGCAAAACTAAGGAAGTATGCAGCGGTTGGCACGTTTAAAGTGGAATGTAGTTCTCTGCAAAAGAGCAGGAGAAAAAAAAAAACAAAGGAACAAAACGAAAAAATTGCCGCCGGGCTCGGTTCACACGTAAAACGCGGTCGTTTCAAGGTCGGCGTTTTGTTTATTTTCGATCCGAGCAGGATGTCGGAGATTTACGCAAATCGTAAATGTGAGCGTAAAATTTTTACTCCTTGCATAATTCTATATGGTACATCATAATTTATATTAATTCATGACAATTAAAAGGATATAAAAACGAATTAAAATTAATATCGACTTTCTGCAAAAAGTTTGTCTCCAAATATTCATTGAAACAACTACTTCTCGAGCTAATACCCCGACAGATATTGAATTATACAATGAATATTTGCGTTACACGACAGCACTGCTGTTCTATGCATAATTTATATGCAAAATGCAACATCAGGTCAAACTATTCTCTAACCAAACTAAATGAAACAAAAGGAAATTGAAATAAATTGAAAAAATTATAGGGAATGAATTTTAATTGTCTTAAGCCATTCATTCCCTATAATTTTTTCAATTTATTTCAATTTCCTTTTGTTTCATTTAGTTTGGTTAGAGAATAGTTTGACCTGATGTTGCATTTTGCATATAAATTATGCATAGAACAGCAGTGCTGTCGTGTAACGCAAATATTCATTGTATAATTCAATATCTGTCGGGGTATTAGCTCGAGAAGTAGTTGTTTCAATGAATATTTGGAGACAAACTTTTTGCAGAAAGTCGATATTAATTTTAATTCGTTTTTATATTTTATAAATATTCTGCAACCTATTGACAAACTCAATTTTTCTTTATGATAAATTGTCTTTAAATTAAAAGGATATTTTAATTTCATAGATAATCTATTTCAAAATAAAATTGCTAGATTATTTAGAGTTTTATTTTCGCATGTTAATAAAAAATAAATAAACGTTGCTAGCGTAGAAAATGTGTTTTGTAAAAAAAAAAAAACTCAAAAAGAAACTCTCTTTTAAGATTTTGAATTTGAAGTATTTAGTTCTGATGATTAGGGCCCGTATTCACAGCACCGATGCAATTTGTCATCGGTGAAAAGTCGCACTGAAATGAAGTCATTTTGGGAAGAATTTACCCAAGGATGGTCGAATATACGGTAAGAAGGATCGACAGAATCGAAGATTTTGAAGTAGGGGTAGAGATCTCTTACGTCACAATTGCTTCATGATTTAGATAATTACAAGTAATTACAGTAACTGAATAATCATTTTTTAAATTTTTATTTGAAGCTTTAAACGAGTGTTGTCCACTCCCATACTAAGCATGAAGTAAAATTTCAAGTTTAGAAAAGCCCCGTGAAAATTTGTCGAGGGTCGCGCAGCGACCGGAGACAAATTTTCTGGGCTTTTCTAAACTCGAAATTTTACTTCATGCGCCATGCATATAAAACAGATTTTAAGCGAAGTTCGAATATACATAAATTTCACAATATTTTAGTGTTTTATACGCGTGGCGCATGAAGTAAAATTTCGAGTTTAGAAAAGCCCAGAAAATTTGTCTCGGGTCGCTGCGCGACCCGAGACAAATTTTCACGGGGCTTTTCTAAACTCGAAATTTTACTTCATGCTTAGTCTGGGAGTGGAAAACACTTGTTTAAAGCTTAAAATTGAATTTTTAAGAAAGGTACGAAAAGAGGAAATTATTATTTTTAAACATGTTAATAATTTTATTTATTTACAATTTATTAAATTTTCTCCTCTTTGCATTTTATTTTATTAGAGAGATTTTACTCTTAAAACCTTTGTTATTTTTAAAAACCTAATACTCTAATATTAAAAAATCTATCAATTTGTCATCGGTGAGAGTCGCACTGAAATGATGTTATTTTGGGAAGAAATTACCCAAGGACGATCGAGTATTCGCTAAGAAGGATTGACAGAATCGAAGATTTTGGAGTGGGGGTAGAGATCGCTTACGTCACAAATGCTTCATGATTTAGATAATTACAAGTAATTACAGTAACTGAATATTCATTTTTAAAATTTTTATTTGTAGCCCTAAACGAGTGTTGTCCACTCCCAGACTAAGCATGAAGTAAAATTTCGAGTTTAGAAAAGCCCCGTGAAAATTTGTCGAGGGTCGCGCAGCGACCCGAGACAAATTTTCTGGGCTTTTCTAAACTTGAAATTTTACTTCATGCGCCACGCATATAAAACAGATTTAGACGAAGTTCGTATATATGTTACGCTCAATGACGATAATTAGGCATTCACGTTAATGGCCAGCCATTGACGTGAATGCCCATTTCTCCAAGCCAATAACGTTATAGACCGGGCATTCACGTTATAGCCTGTTGTCAACGGCCAATGTTGTTCATATTTCTCATATCAACATCTTTAGCCGGCCATTAACATGAATGACCAAAACCTGCCGGACAATATCGTTGATGATATAAATATCGTGATGATTATTAAAACTATACAATATGAAATCTTTAATTCTGTTTATTCGAAAAAAAAAATGGTGATGTGTCCATCATAGTACTTTCCCCCGTAAATTGCGTATTAAATCACTTTTAAAATATTTGTAGCATTATTATTTTCAAAATGTCTTCAACTTTTTGATAACTACACCTTTTATTTGAAACATTTTTCAATTGGATCAACACATACTGACACAAACCAATGACTAGATAAAAAACACTATTTATTGAATATCTCAAAAACTAAGAGTGCTATGACAAAAAGTGAAGATACAAAAAATCTTTAAGATTTTATTACCTACAACTTTTATTTGAAACATTTTCCAATTGTATCAACACACACACTGACACAAATCAATGACTAGATAAAAAACACTATTTATTAAATATCTCAAAAACTAAGAGTGCTATGACAAAAAGTAAGTGAACAATACATCTTCATTTTGTTATTATCTACAACTTTTATTTGAAAGAATTTTTTGTTTGATGAACATTTATTGAAAAAATCTGAAAAAACTGAAAAACGCTAAGAGTAAAGTACCACTTCCGATTTTCCGATTTTCACCAAAAGCTTTTCAGTTCTTTCGATTGTAACAAAAAGCTTAAGTTTCAAGTTTCATCTCGATATCTTTAGCGGTTTTTGCGGTACAGCGCACACAGACACACACACAGACAGACAGACATTTTTCAAAAATGGTCTTATTCGACTCAGGGGACCTCAAAACGGATATTTCCGCTAACATTTTTGATTCGAAAATTTTCACGAAAACAATACTTTCCCTTTGTATTGCATACGGGGGAAAGTAAAAAGAACATACATACAGCTTATCAATCATCATTTTTGTTTTGACAAGAAAGTGAACCATGGCACTTTGAATTACAAATTTTCTTTTTTGCGCGACATGCGCATTTATTATTTTTACATCCACCTTTACAGTGACAACGCTTGTAACCCTGGCCCCCTAAAATACTATTTGCAGCTGCAGCTTCTCTTAGGGTTATTTCCTTATTTTTTGCGAAATCGCTGAGGTTCTCGATTAAAATTAGTTTTTCAACGCAGGGATTAAACTCGGATCTGGTGAACTTATGCTTTAAAACACCCTGAGCTGTACCTAAAATCCCAACATTATTTTCTGATTTAAATTGTTTAACTGCATACTTACCAAGCTTATAAAGACCATCTTCCACACTACTAACAACAGCGAGAACGTTGCGGGGAGAACCTCAAGCTCTGTCTACATCCGGTATAGGTACACGAACCGTAGTTCCAACAGCAACCTCAGAAAATGTTTGGTTTGATATTTTCAGCATTTTGGTAGCTTGTTTTCCCAAAAATTCTCTTGATCTTTTACGCTCACTGACAATGTTATTCTGATGCTCGCAATTGATGCACTTTGCATCATTATTAACCTTTTCTCCAAGTGGCAATACTATGGAAAACTGGTCGCAAACAATTCTGTCCTCGTACCCTACAAGAAAATTCAACATAAGTAATACTTATTAAGTATATTTATTTAGTAGGCAGGTATATATGGCTGAAGGCCAGAGGATCTAATAAACAAAAACAACAAGAAAGTCGCTATACTACTATTATAAATTAAAAATATTAGATGTACTTACTGTAGTCAGCTAATTTTTCAGTTTCTACCGATATACTTTCAAGTTCTAATTCATTGTTTTCTGAAACTATATTATCTTTTTCATTTTCTATTTTCCTATGTTCATTGTCTTTAAACTCTCCTTCCATTTGTTTTAGAATGCTTTCAAAATCTTCTTCAGTAGCTAGATGGGCGATTTCATCTTGTGGGATGTCAGCTGAGGCAAGTCCTACTTTAGCAGAACATCCGAACATTGCTTCATATGGAGATCTTCCAATTCCTTGTAAAAAAATATATTGTAATTGATGATTTTTCAAATTCCTCGACATAAGGTAAACACTTACCTGAATGTAGTGCGCGGTTTTTCTTAAACTGGATAAATTTGATTCCTGCAGGCCAGTCTTTGGTTTTATTTTCATCTATCCATGCCCCTAACATTTCCTCAATATCTCTATTGGCACGCTCAACCGATCCTTGCTCTGGCTGTGCCTAGGTTTCCCGTGAACAATTTTTACCTCTGGCCACATCGCATGCAATTCTAATAGAACTGAATTTGCAAACTCTCGACCATTGTCAGAATGCAGAATCCAAAAGTAGTATAAATTTCTAATAAAATTAATGCGACTTCTTCCGCTCTTTTGGATTTTAAAGCTTTAAGCAACACAAATTTTGTTAAATGGTCTTGGTATACCATAATAAAACGATAGTCGTTGTAACTTTGAGATTGCATGTCGATCAAATCAATCTGGGCACGTGAGTTGAAATGAGAATGTAAAATGGGCCTTGAAACTAATCCTCTCCTTGGAGTGCTACTCTTTTTTTGACACTGAGTGCAAAGCCGCAGGTATATCATTATTGTTTCCTTGGTGATGTTACAGCAATGTTGATTTATTTCAAAAATCAACCGATTTCTTCCACCATGTCCGGTTGCCA
This sequence comes from Philonthus cognatus, assembly GCA_932526585.2. Taxonomy (NCBI): domain Eukaryota; kingdom Metazoa; phylum Arthropoda; class Insecta; order Coleoptera; family Staphylinidae; genus Philonthus; species Philonthus cognatus. The sequence goes on from OW052244.1 coordinate 46,387,179, forward strand.
AGTGAGCATTATGAATAATATCAAATAATTCGTCATTCGTTACATAGTATATCACCTTAGATTTCGCACTGTCGGCAACAGGTTTAATTAGGCGGTTCGTTTATTGTCATCACATCATATTTTCGTACCAGTCTATAGTGTTTCATTGATTTTTTTGAACCTGCTGTTGATAGAAAAATCTTCGCCTCTTTAACTTCGGCTAGACGTTTGATATATTCGTCATTATTTAAAAACGATTTATTGTCATCGCGTTTGGATTTTATGATTATTTCTAAATTTTCAGTAAATCGACGTCGCAATTCATCACAATCCATCGCTACATTTATATAATTTGTCTCACAAACACAAAATTTAAATAAACACAACACAACACTAAGAACAAATAATTCACGTAGGTATTAATTTATAAATTGAATGTTAGGTTATGTAACTTTCAATGTTTTCACATATTTACATCATTGGCCGCTGCGTAGTGGGCAATAACGTTATTGCCCGGACAATGATGTTAACATCGCGCTTAAATTATAAATTATCAACATTGTCCAAATTACAGGGGCATTCACGTTATTGGCTGGTCATTGACGTGAATTTCCAATAAGGATGGGCATTCACGTTATGGACCGGCCATTCACGTTATTGGCCGGATTACCGTCATTGCCCGTAACATATACATAAATTTCACAATATTTTATTGTTTTATACGCGTGGCGCATGAAGTAAAATTTTGAGTTTAGAAAAGCCCAGAAAATTTGTCTCGGGTCGCTGCGCGACCCTCAACAAATTTTCACGGGGCTTTTCTAAACTCAAAATTTTACTTCATGCTTAGTCTGGGAGTGAAAAACACTTGCTTAAAGCTTCAAATTGAACTTTTAAGGAAGGTACGGAAAGGGGAAATTATTATTTTTAAACATTAATCATTTTATTTATTTACAGCTTATTAAATTTTCTCCTCTTTGCATTTTATTTTATTAGAGAGATTTTGCTCTTAAAACCTTTGTTATTTTTAAAAACTTAATACTTTAATGTTAAAAAAACCTATCTATGAAAGTACAGCGAAACCGGAAAGAGAGGTTATGATAGACTCAAAAACGTAACCAAATACAGGGTGGCGCAAAACTACCGATATGGTTTAAATGTTTAATAACTTTTTAAATTTATTTATATTTTTTATTTTTATTTCACAATTTTGTGAAGAAAACTTGGGGAATTTGAAATGGAACAGTACACAACAGAACGGCGATCAAAAATTGTTGAATTTTATTTTGAAAATCAACGGTCAATTCTTTTGACGCAGCGTGCTTATCGTCGTTTTTTTAATGTGCGTACTGGAGCATCAACAATAAACCGCCTGGTTGCAAATTTTCGACAACATGGTACAGTAAGACACCTTCCATGTATCGGAAGACCACGTACGTTCCACACGGAAGAAAATATCCAACGTGTTGTGGATAGTGTGCAGGACAGTCCAGAAACATCAACAAGAAGACGTTCGGCACAACTGGGGCTATCGTGGAGGTCCGTTCAGAGGATTTTGACCACATTGCACATGTTCCCGTATAAGGTTCAGCTTGTGCAAGAATTGAAGCCGATAGACTACCAACAACGGCTTGATTATGCCATTTCATTCCTACAAAAAGCAGAAGAAAATCGCGATTTCATTAACAATTTGATAATGAGCGATGAAGCCCATTTCGAATTGAATGGTTTCGTAAACAAGCAAAATTGCAGGAAATGGGCTACGAGAATCCAAGAACAGTTCATCAGTGACAATTACACCCACTTAAGTGTACTGTTTGGTGCGGTGTATCGTCTGAAAGGATCATTGGTCCATATTTTTTTCAAAATGCACCTGGCGCCTCAGTTAATGGTGCTGAATATCAAACGATGCTGGACAATTTTTTGAGGCCAGCTGTAGAAAACCATCCACAGTTGTGGTTCCAACAAGATGGAGCCACAGCCCACACTGCAAGGGACACAATGGCTCTGTTACGGGACCTCTTTGGCGAACGCATTATTTCGCGCAGAAGCGATTTCAATTGGCCCCCACGTTCACCGGATTTAACAGCTCCAGACTGTTTTCTTTGGGGTTATTTGAAAGAAAGGGTATACGTAAATAAGCCAGCGACCATACCAGACCTAAAACAAAACATTCGCAATGAAATTCAAGCCTTAACACCGAAAATTTTACGAAATGTTATGGAAAATGTACTGGAACGAGCACGAATGTGCGAAGCCGAAAATGGCCACCACTTGCGGGATATAATTGTTCATACTTAAGCCAAAAATATTCCCCATTAATATACTGTATAACAAAATAATAATAATAATAATTAACCATAAAATAAAAAAGTTATTAAACATTCAAACCATATCGGTAGTTTTGCGCCATCCTGTACAACGTCATTGTTCTCTTTCGCAGGACCTAGGGTCTGCGGGGAAAGGGGTAGGGGAAAACATGGAAAGATACAATTCTGTCATACCTTGTAACACATATGTGTTACGCCCATCGACGTACCTTGGAATTTACCAAACCGTTAATTCACAGCGCCAATGCAATTTGTCATCGGTGAGAACTTGCACTACAATGACGTCATTGTCAGCGACGGTTCGCAGCCTAACTTCAGGGTCGGCCACAGCGCCACAATTTGAGGTTGGAATCGCGCTTTATAAATACAAGGAATTGCACAACAAAGTCACCTTTCAATAACGGGTACATATTACCTTGGGTCTCTGGCCTACCCTGAAGTTAGGCTGCCGAGCCGCCGCTGGTAATTTTTCTCCATACGGTTTGGTAAATTCTGCCCACAATGACGTCATTTCAGTGCGACTTTTCACCGATGACAAATTGCACCAGCGCTGTGAATAGCCCCACAGGAACATTTGCTTTTTGTTGCTCAAATATAATTATTCCCAAATATTTTATAATCATACAACTTTGTAACCCGACACCATATGGTAAAAGGGAATACTGATTATATATATATATATACAACTTTGTTAATTGTATCTCTAAAAATGTATTGTGTGTGCATCCAGCCAATTAATTAATTACTCGCAGTGGGTATTAATTACAAACACCGTTTAAACGGATTTGCGCATCCGGAAGCACTAAAACCGGCGTTATTTACTGGATTTTTAGCATTCGAGCGACCAACGACCGTTCCGGTCCTACAATAATCCAAGCTCAAACTCTCCGTTACATTCAAATAATATATCCGTTTTCTTTCTGGAAATAACACCGGTAATAGAGGGAAAAAATATTTCGATATAATTTTGCACTTTTAAAAGTTTCAGAAAGTTTATCAACCTACTAGAGTTGATCTACTAAGAACTATTTTAAAGTCCAAAAAACGTTTAATATATTAAATTAAAGCCCTTTCAATTGTAAACCGGTAGCTTTTCGAATAAATTAGATCACTTTAAATACACCAAGTGCAAACCAGCGACGGCTCGCAGCCTAACTTCAGGGTCGGCCACAGCGCCAGGAACACAAAATTGGAGGTTGGAATCGCGCTTTATAAATACGAGGAATTGCACAACAAAGCAGCGACGGCTCGCAGCCTAACTTCAGGGTCGGCCACAGCGCCAAGGCACACAAAATTTGAGGTTGGGATCGCGCTTTATAAATACAAGGAATTGCACAACAAAGTCACCTTTAATAACGGATACACATTACCTTGGGTCTCTGGCCTACCTTGAAGTTAGGCTGCGAGCCGCCGCTGCAACAAAGTCACCTTTCAATGAAGGATACATATTACCTTGGGTTTCTGGCCTACCCTGAAGCAGAGCTGGGATGAATCCTCAAAAACAAGATTCGAATCACGAATCCGAATGACCTAATATGATTCGAATCACGAATACTCGAATAAAGGATTCGTAAGTGAAAAATATGATTCGAATCAAAGATTCGAATCCTCATTTTTGAATCACGGATACAAATCCTTTAAAAATAAATTTAAATCTATTATTTGCAATCAGTAATATTTTATTCCATCAGTTTCTATTAACAAAAATGTTCATTTACCGACTAAATATCTGATTATGTGTATAATGATTTTAATTAATGATGATATATGTGTTATTAAACTTCATTTTAAATCTGTGTTTTATACGCGTGGCGCATGAAGTAAAATTTCGAGTTTAGAAAAGCCCCGTGAAAATTTTCTACCCGGGGCTTTTCTAAACTCGAAATTTTACTTCATGCTTAGTCTGGGAGTGGACAACACTCGTTCTTAGAAGTTTCAAATTAAAGGATCACTCTAGATTACTAAGTTTATTACCATTTTACAAAGGCTACAGCTCGAAGGACCAATCATGGTCTTCGGAGACCGAAGGACTACAGGGAATCGAAGTTTATTTACAAGAAAACAACGAATATCTGAAGGACAGCATGGATAGGAAAGAAAACGTCCAATTTTGAAAAAATATCGAAGTTGGGGTGGTTCTCGGTGCGTTTTTAACTTCACTTTAAATCAGTGTTTTATACGCGTGGCGCATGAAGTAAAATTTCGAGTTTAGAAAAGCCCCGTGAAAATTTGTCTCGGGTCGCTGCGCGACCCTCGACAAATTTTCTACGCGGGGCTTTTCTAAACTCGAAATTTTACTTCATGCTTAGTCTGGGAGTGGACCGTCAAGATTTTCTACATGTCGAGATTTTCGATATTTCTAGATTTATGTCGATTTATTCACAGTTTGTTATTGTATTAAATGCAACTTTAATATTAAATAAAAACGGTTTTTTTAGGAATAGAATATTCACCCATTAAGAGCCGAGCAAATTATAAAGTTAACTCTAAAAGTTAATTTTAGGTAAAATTTTGCATCTTTTTCTATGATTTCAATGAATGATTTAGTATATTACATACGTCGATTTTTTAAAAGAGTTACAATTAAAATTCAAACGAGTGTTGTCCACTCCCAGACTAAGCATGAAGTAAAATTTCGAGTTTAGAAAAGCCCCGCGTAGAAAATTTGTCAAGGGTCGCGCAGCGACCCGAGACAAATTTTCGCGGGGCTTTTCTAAACTCAAAACTTTACTCCATGCGCCACGCGTATAAAACACTGATTTAAAGTGAAGTTAAAAATGCACTGAAAACCAACCCAACTTCAATATTTTTTCAAAATTAGATGTTTTCTTTCCTATCCATGCTGTAAACCTTCAGATATTCGTTGTTTTCTTGTAAAAAAAACTTCGATTCCCTGTAGTCCTTTGGTCTCCGAAGACCATGGTTGGTCCTTCGAGCTGTAGCCTTTGTAAAATGGTAATAAACTTAGTAATCTAGAGTGATCCTTCAATTTGAAACTGCTAAGAACGAGTGTTGTCCACTCCCAGACTAAGCATGAAGTAAAATTTCGAGTTTAGAAAAGCCCCGCGTAGAAAATTTGTCGAGGGTCGCGCAGCGACCCGAGACAAATTTTCACGGGGCTTTTCTAAACTCGAAATTTTACTTCATGCGCCACGCGTATAAAACACTGATTTCAAGTGAAGTTAAAAATATACTATTAACGTTGGATATTTTTCATGGTTAAGTAATCAAATATGCGTTCACAAATATTTGAATTATTCGAAAATTTTGAATATTTATATCCAAATATGAATAATTTAGTGATTTAAATATTCATATTAGAATATTTAACTATTTGAATTAATCGAATTCGAATCCCAGCCTTAATTGCGATGATTCGAATTATTTAGGAGGATTTGAATCCGTGTATGAGGATTCGAATCCTTTTATAAGAATTCGAATCCTTTTATAAGGATTTGAATCATCTACGTCTGGATTCGAATATGAATCCTTTTAAAAAAATGTAACGAATCCGGAACACGAATCCGTTTTCACTAAAGTATTCGAATACCTCTTTTGAATCCTCTAAAAGGATTCGAATCCGGGAATCGAATCCTGAATGATTCGAATCCTGCCCAGTTCTGCCCTGAAGTTAGGCTGCGAGCCGCCGCTGGAGCAAACATTTTAATATGTGCTTTATGGAATAAAACATCGATTAAAAGCTAAGTCTTCGATATAAACAAAAAATAATTTTAAGAGGTGTATTAAAAATTGAATAACCTTTCAATCGCGGTTAATTACATCATATTGTATTGTATCATAAAAATTATATTCATAATAGATACTTAAAGTTGGAGTTTCATGTTTTCTATAGTTTTTAAATGATTTCTAAAGCCGAAATGCTGGTGAAATAATGTTTTTGTCCAGAAAACAAATAGATTACATTATTTCTAATATTGATATGGTTAACTGTGAATTTTTTCAGATTTTTAAAAAAAAAAAAATTTTCATCAAAAAATCGCGTTTTTGGTAAGGGGTGGGTATGAAAAAAATTCACAAAATAAAAATATTTTTAAATAAATCCAAAAAAATCAGAGACAATCATACCAATATCCGTAATAATATGCGCTATTTGTTTTTTGCGGGAAAAATATATTTCGCAATAATTTTGCACTTATAAAAAATTCAGAAAATCTACTAAATTTGATCTTTTAGCGCTCCTACTATGCACAATTTTCAAGTCAAAAAACGTTTTGTACATCAAATTACAGCCCTTGCAATTGTAAACCGTTAGCTTTTCAAATAAATTAAATCAATTTACTTTTTCATAAAATAGATCACTTTAAATACACCAAGTGCAAAAATTGAATGCTAGATTTTAAAAATAAAAAAATATTATTTTAAACAGTATATTTTGAGGTTAGTTTTAAATTAGTGTTTTATACGCGTGGAGCATGAAGTAAAATTTCGAGTTTAGAAAAGCCTCAAAATTTGGTTTGGTCGCGTAGCGCTACGCGACCAAACCAAATGTTATTCTTTTCTAAACTCAAAATTTTACTTCATGCTTAATCTGGGAGTGGAAAACACTCGTTTAAAGCTTCAATTTGAACCATTTTCAAATACGACGAATATCTGAAAATTTACAGCGTATACAGTATATTGAGGTATGTATGCTTAAACTAAGAACATGTCTAGACTCTAAAATTCATCCCTAAATATATAACTGTATGTTTTTGAGTTTACGTGAAGTGATAATTACACTAAAAAGACTGTTATTCCTTACTTCACTTTTTATTTTTATCGTTAGATGTACATACAAAGTGTTCATTATCAATAACAAACTCTGAGTTTGTTATTGATAATGAGCTCTTTGTGTCTCGAAATGTACATCTAATGATAAAAATAAAAAGTGAAGTAAGGAACAACAGTCTTTATTAGCCCAAATATATAAATTCCCCCTCTTTAAATACCCCAATTCATGGTAAAATCCGAAAAATCGGCAGCACTGGTGCTCACGTTTCTTTCAATCGCCATTTTAACTCCAACACATCGACTTTTCACTTCATCCACCTGGGGACCTTATAAATCAGGTGTGCTGCGAAACGGAGTGGGGGCCGGTTTCGCACGTGCGCCATGCACACTTCAAGCCGATGCACACACGCAGAAAGAGAACCGCTTTTACCAGATTAGTGAACTATGTTAGTGAACGTCAGCGGCGAAAATTCACGGCTGCTTTGATGCGATCGCGAACAAAAAAAAAAACGCCAACGCGATTAGTGTTTTGTTTGGTCCGTCGTGAAATACACCCGTGCGTAATTCGTGTGTGTGTGAAGTGAAAACGCAATAAAAGTGCACGCGCCCTAGTGTCATAATGAGGTAAGGAAGGAAAGACGGAAGAAGCGAATTTTCTGGATACACTGCGAGGGTTTAAACAAGTTGTCATTTAGTGCGGATTCTATTGTTTTCATAGCCGCCTGTTTAATATGTTCTTTTATTCGTCTGCATCACCACCTATTTTGACAGGATTCACTTGTCTTCACAGCCACCTAGATATCATCCTCATCAACTGGAAACAAATGTCAACTGAGTTCATTTCGAATTAGTTTTTCTATTCGTTCGTATTCTTTAAAACTAAATACGTATATCCTGAAATTCAGAAATTTTGAGTATTAGTGTCTTTTCATAGTCATGTTTTCAAATTAAGAGGAATCTAGTGTTTTCACAGACATTTGTTTTTATTAAGCAATCCAGAAAACAATTGCATGTTTTTACAGTCGACTGTTTTTGTTTTATAATCAAGGGGACAGTGATCAGTGTTGCCAGATTTTAAGAAATGTCTCCAACAAAAAGAATTTTAGCCATAAATAATGACCATTTAAGAAAAGAATATTTTTACATTTTAAAGAATTTTGTGTTATTTTTAAGATAGATAAAGTGTTTTAAAAATTACACACTAAATCAGTGTTAGGTACGCCTTTCGCGTGAAGTAAATATTTCGAGTTTAGAAAAGCCTGAAAATTTGGATTGGTCGCTCCGCATCACTACGCGACTAATCCAAATTTTCAGGCTTCTCTAAACTCAAAATATTTACTTCATGCTTAATCAAGGACTGGACTGGATTGAATCCTTTTCTAAATTAAGCTAAGTAACTGGTGACTGACTTAACCAGATCAATTGAGAACCAACCTAACCTAGAAAATCACCTAACGTCACAGTCTAGCTGAGGTGATGGCATTCTCATTAACATTACCACAGCTTGGTTAAGTAGGTACTCAAGTCAGATTAGTTGATGCTTAAGCTAGCAGTCACTTAAGTCAAATTAGTTGATGGTTACTCAAGTCACTGGCGTCCAACTTAACCAAAGAAATTACTAAACTAAACTAACCTGAACGTAGTTACATGTAACCTAACCCAACTTCACAATCTGTCATCTAACCTAACCCCAGCTCAGATGCAAACTACTTAGATTAATATACAGAAATCAATCTAGGTAGTTGGCATCTGAACTAGGGCAACTACTTAGATAGATTGTTTAGATGGCAGATTGTGAAGTTGGGCTAGGTTAGTTTAGTTAGTTCTCTAAGTAATATTAGTTGTTTTTCAGTTTAGTATATAGCAGTTGACCCATTTGCTTAAAAGTATTATAAAAAAATAGCTGAATGCCGGATTTTCATAGAACTCACATTAATTATTCATACCAGCAGCGGCTCGCAGCCTAACTTCAGGGTAGGCCAGAGACCCAAGGTAATATGTATCCGTTATTGAAAGGTGACTTTGTTGTGCAATTCCTTGTATTTATAAAGCACGATCCGAACCTCAAATTTTGTATGCCTTGGCGCTGTGGCCTACCCTGAAGTTTTGCTGCGAGCCGTTGCTGATTCATACATAAATAAACATTGTTTTGACGTTAAAAAGGGCAATATGCATGCCCTTTAAATCTGCACGCACTTGCCCTTTAGAACAAAAATTTTGAATGTCTTCATTGTTCATAATTCTTGTCAATTTTTGATGTGGATACATTTGTAATTGATCTTAACTCTCACTAACTTCTTTCATAGCCACCTTCATAATAATCATGTTACATAAACTCATTACATATTTAACTTAAAAAAAAAACTCTTAATAAAAATTAAATCAAATATTACAGCTAGTGCTGTGCGTGTGTGTGTGTCGTGTGCGCCGAATTATGACGGACTTAATAATTTCAAGAGGAGACACCTTCCCCCGATCCTACCTGGACACCTACAGAAATAGCCGCAGTTGTGAGAACTATTACAGTGATCTGAAAAGCAGCAAGAGTGATGAGTTAGTGCTGCAAGCCCCAGAGGATATACCTGTGCCCACCGAGTTACACCACGGGCGTTCTGAGAATCTACTGGACAGTAATTGCATGTCACCCACGGAGAGCGATTGTTCGGAGAGGGCGGAGTTGATAACGCTCCCGTCAACTAAGGGCCCGAGAAGGAGGAACGTGCCCGTTTACGACAGGGTTGATCCCGAGGACAGTATTAGGGATATCGTCACGGAGAATGATTTTTATAGGTTAGTAAATTTTGTATTGAATTAAGAAAATCCAGATCTTGTTAGAAATGCAAGGAACGTTTTAAACAACTCGTCTGCATAGACTTATCTATCCAGACCAGTTTTTTTTTATAATTTCATTAAATTTGGCATTTAAGAAAAGTTATGTGTAAGTTCACCAGCAGTGGCTCGCAGGCCTAACTTCAGGGTAGGCCAGAGACCCAAGGAAAAATGTATCCGTTATTGAAAGGGTGACTTGGTTGTGCAATTCCTTGTATTTATAAAGCGCGATCCCAATCTCAAATTTTGTATGCCTTGGCGCTGTGGCCTACCCTGAAGTTAGGCTGTGCGCACCTCTGAAGTATACCAAAGTTTAATTGAAATAAGTATATTCAATGGTTACATTTATTTATCAATAAGGAGCTTGTGATAAATGGTGGTCATTCTTTTTTTTTAAATTCCCTTAGAAACTGCTCAAACATACTGTTAAAAAGCCCTAATAAAACAAAAAAGCGTTTTATCTAAAAATATAAACTAACATCAACATTTTATAATCTGTACAGCTTAGATATGCATGTTTTTCTTTCGTTATCTCTCCCGTGATAATTTAATTAAATAAACACAGACAGAGGAAAGTCTCTAGGTTTAAACAAGTCCAAGAGACTTTCCTCACTCCCAACGTTCCTCTCTCTTTTCAACGAGGAAATGAGAGCCTGATTATACATAAATTCTGAATATTATTACATTTAATTCATTACTCATCGTCGAGAAGAGAGAAAAGAAAAAAATGAGGACTTGTTTCACATTCCTTTCTCTCTTACTTTACTTCTTTCACTGCAGGAAATATAAAATGCATGAATAATTAATTACAATCGGTATTTGACAATGTAATTGTATGTAATCGGTATTTGTCTTGAGTATTCGGATGAAACCCGTTTGTGATTTAGGATTTTATCAATGATCATTTTATAACTCTTCGAGTTCAAAATGTACTATTAGGAGTATCTGGTATAGACGGGAAAGTGCATTGCTGCATTGCACTTAAGCCTCATTAGGCCGCTTGTGCTATAGTATTAGTAGTATTTCTACATTATGTTTCGTAGCCTTCTTAAACGCTTCTGCCTTTGGATTTGAAGATACAATTTAAATCATGCAATTCTTATTTAAAATTTTATATGAACATTAATTTATTTTTTTTATTAAACATTTTAAATTTGATAAATGTAGAAAAAACTAGTTTATATTTTGTCTTGTTTGTTTAGTATTGAATTTGGAGGATGCGATCGAATCGAATTACCTTCGTTTCATTACCAAATAAAAGTAGGATAATAAAGGTGTTAATAACTTATGTAAATTAGATGTTTGTCTGTGCAATCACTTAAATTATGCTAATATCATAAGCCCCCATTTTCGGCAAGAGTGATTCATTTATTGTTGACAAATTGATTTACATAAATTAATAGGTGTCAATATTCTGTGTAATTTATTATAATGAAGATGTTTTTGTGTTTAGATGTTATACCGGGTGGTCCATCTCAGAGGTAACGTTTTTGAGTTACGCGGTATTTTTTGAATGATGACATTTCCAACTTCATAGCCTGAACCCCCTAACCTAACTTCACCCCACGATTTTAAATAGGGAAAGTGGGTCGAGTGATATATTGTTGAAAAGCTCTTTTGGTTCTGTGTGCAATGGTGTCATTTGTTTTAGATTTCATTGATTACTGAGACAACAGCAACATTTCCAAGTTGCAATTTAAAAAAAGTTACAATCTAGTAAGGAATATAAAATTGATGGGTGATTTACTAACGTAAAAGATACATTATTTTTGGCAAGAGACAAATCTCAAAATTCACATGTCAAAACAAATTTTAAAACCATGTATTTGAGATGTGGTTGAAATAAATGCACAAAGCTTGTTACCTCAAATGCCATTTCGAAGTGTTGTCGTTCCCTCAGAAACCAATGAAAACGAAAACAAATGTCACCTTTGGATTCAAAATCGAAAGAGCTTTTCAGCGATATATCACTCGACCCTCCCCTACTTAAAATCGGGGAGTGAAGTTAATTTAGGTTAGAGGGTTGAGGTTATGAAGGTGGAAATGTCATCAACGGTTGTTGTCCCCTTGAAACAAAACTCGAAGTGTCTCAGTAACCCTGTATAACAGTAGAGTTAAAGATATACTAATAACAATAATAAAGTAAAATAAACTATTAATGGTTAATGAAAAGACATATTCTTGTGATTGATTAAATTTATAATTTTAGAATTATATTGACTAATGCCAAAATCAGTACCCTAAAAATTCATCTCATCCACCATCCAAATTTTTCCGTCCATCACTCTTCCTAAAAAAAAATTTTTTTGTTTTACAAAGAGAGAAAAGAGAGAAGAAACATTATCCTCTGTTTTTTACTTGACATTGTTTTCGTGAAAATTTTCGAATCAAAAATTTTAGCGGAAATATCCGTTTTGAGGTCCCCTGAGTCGAATAAGACCATTTTTGAAAAATGGCTGTCAGTCTGTGTGTCTGTGTGTGAGTCTGTGTGCGCTGTACCGCAAAAACCGCTAAAGATATCGAGATGAAACTTGAAACTTAAGCTTTTTGATACAATCGGAAGAACTGAAAAGCTTTTGGTGAAAATCGGAAAACCGGAGGTGGTACTTTACTCGTAGCGTTTTTCAGTTTTTTCAGATTTTTTCAATAAATGTTCATGAAACAAAAAATTCTTTCAAATAAAAGTTGTAGATAATAACAAAATGAAGATGTATTGTTACTTTTTGTCATAGCACTCTTAGTTTTTGAGATATTTCAAAAGTTGTGTGTTTTATCTAGTTATTGGTGTGTGACAGTGTATGTGTCGATACAATTGAAAAATGTTTCAAATAAAAGTTGTAGGAAATGAAAAACTAAAGATTTTTTGTATCTTCACTTTTTGTCATAGCACTCTTCATTTTTGAGATAATTAATAAATAATGTTCTTTTATCTAGTCATTGGTTTGTCTCAGTGTATGTGTTGATACAATTGAAAAATGTTTCAAATAAAAGTTGTAGTTATCAAAAAGTTGAAGACATTTTGAAAATAATAATGCTACAAATATTTTAAAAGTGATTTAATACACAATTTACGGGGGAAAGTACTATGATGGACACATCACCATTTTTTATGTTATAAAAGTGAATAAGGAATTTTCCACATATGTGCAATGGAATTTATTATTTTGACCTGAATTTTTTGAGCCAGGAAAAGTTATTAAAAACCCATAAATACAAACCTTGTGGAAAGATGATAATCATTTGATAAAAAGAGAATCCATATAATTACAAACGCACACACTAACAATAAAATTGTTTATGAAAAGAGAGTTCAGAGACGCATACAATAAACTTAAAAAAAGCACACACAAACAATCTAATTAAAATTCCTGTGAATCCATAACTCACGCTCACACATATAAAATAAAAACCTGTAAACATAATCATTCCAATGCCGCCCATGTTGTATCTCACATTTTTTCGTGAACTGGGTCGTCTCACTTTCTGAATACAAAGTGGTCACATCTCTCGCTGCCACGTATTTTTTTATTTATACGACAATTTTAAAGGATGAGCAATTACATTTTAAATGAAACTAACAAACATTTTTTGAAAATTATGTTTGAAAAATATTCATTAGATAAAAATATATTATGAATTTGAGGTTCAGACTGTCACAATTTGTTTACACATAGAGAATTCTATTTAATGTGAATCGTAACCAACGTGTTAAAGAAAAGTATTTGGGGTTTATAGGGCGCTTCCACAGCAAAGGTCATACAACTCTGAGAATGGATTTAAATAGAAAATAATTTTTGCAATCTTATTCACAGCCATGATGATTAGTTTTTTTTGCTTTGGCTACTCTGATTATTAGCAAGCATCCCATATGCAGGAAGTCCCATTAGTGAGTTCTTGGAAGATAACTTAGCTTTTGTTTACGATTGACAAAACGTTTCGTCAACAAAATTGCTTGACACCAAGGGCTGAATAACTTGAAAGTATTTTAATATATATGGGGTGCACCATAGAGCCAGTAGCAGATACAACATCCTTATTTTTAATGGATCACCGTTAAAATAGAGTGTAATTTTATTGTTAGATTTGGTTTACGTTATACCATTTTGTAGTTATCCGAAATATTTTCACAACAACAAAAAAAAAATACCTTTATTGGCATACCTCCACACTTTACATTACATTTATATTTACATTTTATTATCTCATTACCCTCCCGTATCCCTCTTACCCTCCCTTCTCTTTTCCCTCTCCCTCCCCAGCTTTTCCAAAGTCCTTACCCCGTTCCCATCCTCCCTCATCCACTCCACTACCCTTCTATTCCCTTTCGCTCCCAGCCACTCCTCTTTCACCCCCTCACATTCCTCCGCCAAGTGTCCCCACGTATCCTTCCCCTGTCCACACAACACACACCTTCCATATTCTTCCCCCATCCATACTTTATTATATATTTTTCACAACAATTCCACACATTCCACAACATAACATTAAATTGTAGATTTACAAAACCACTGTAAACATAGGTTTTGTAAATCTACAATTTAATGTTATGTTGTGGAATTCTTGCTTGAATATTCTAATAGTTTTATTTGATTTATTATGAGAAGTACACTTCTGTGCAATAAAATTAAGCACACAAAATATGTTATAATATAAAACGGACGTGATGAGTTTCCTAGTTACGAAAATATGTAAATATATCAATTTCCTTAATTTCAAAATGCTGCGTCATTTAGACAACAATTCAAAAATTCGAATTCTAACTAAAATAGAAGATAGTTTTTCTATTTCGGCTTTGTTGTATTTATTACGAGCATTTTTTTTCAAGAGGTCATAGTTTTGTTTTTTTAATAAAGGTGTTTTTTTAAGTTATGGTGTTTTATCATTTATTGAAACTGCTGCCAAGCAATTAACACAGGCCCGAATTATACAACTAGAATATTGTGAAAAATAGTTATGAGACTTGTGCTTAATTTTATTGCACAGAAGTGTACAAGCTTATTTATTTTATACACATAATGTCAACATGAATTGACTTCATAACATGCAATTTGATTTTTAAGCGAAAGCAATATATATTTTTTGAGAATTCTTAATCAAATTCTCTTTAAAATGGTGTATCACAGTACTACTTTGCTTTTAAATTATGCCTCTGTTATTAACCCTTTGCGGTCCTATAAATAAATTGTCATTAAAATGTTCAAATTTTAATTTAAATGATTATTTTACAGTTATAGAGTGCAAATAGTTTCTGTAATTTACTAAATACGTGGCAAATTCATGTTCACGTGTCAGAAGCAGAAGTGATAAAATATTTTGTCGGATATGTTCTGGCACAGGACCAGTAAAGGTTAATGATTGTAGTTAGATATGTAATATTATTTTATTTATTGTAATTACCTGTCAAATTTGTTCATATCCGATAATGTTTAAAGGTTTTTGAGCCACTTTTGACAAAAATGTTACTAATCTGTTGTCACATTTGATGATTTTGATTACCATAAATAGTTAAAGAATTAATTCTGATGTAATTAATATTTAATAGGAAAATTATGATGGAAATGTAATAATGAGCTTTGTGGTTTTTATGATTAATAATATGACAAAGTGTTCGGATTAATCATACTCCAATAATTGCGAATCTAGTCATGCAATTTTCATGTTTCAGTTGATATTTTTATATCGTGTATGTAAATATTCATTACTTTAGACTAGACTTTGTTAATTGATGTAATTTCATTTAAATATAATTCAATTAAAACTCATTCTTTTTCCTTCGATTAAAACGAAAAGTACAAAATGAGAAATGTGATTAAATGCTACAAGCGAACAGAGCTGGGCAGTACTTGAGTACAAGTACTTAAAATGTGTACTCTGAGTAGATTTAATGTACTCGGTACTCAGTTCATGAGTACTTTATTTTCCAAGTACTTGTATTTGCACGTGACTCGTTTTCGGATCACAAAATGAACTCGAGTACATTTGGATGTGCCTACTTAAGTTAACTCAACTCTAAATGTCAAAACAAGCAAGTCAGGGCGCTTAAAATCTTTAAAAAAATGTGTAATCAAGGTGATATTTTACCTTCAACTTGACACCGTTGAGATTTCCCTACCAATTTTTACGTTTAGCCTCAATTTTCTCAATAAACATAGTTCACACAACACAAACTGTCAAAAAGTAACATTAAAAATTGACATTTAACTAACACCGTCAACTGTCATAATTAGTCAAAATCATTGCCATCCTCGGCTGACACCGGCTGTGCCACCTGTCACTTTTGACATGTGTCCGATTATTGATAAATATAATAATTCTACATTGAGTGTTATTTTTAACGTAATATAAAAAAAAACCTTAATTGGCATACTGCATTACATGTTTACTAGCTACAACTAATTGATAACCCCTCTCTTCCCCCAACTTCTCCAGCGTCCTTACCCCAGCCCCATCCTCTCATCCATTCCGTCACTCCTCTATGAATCTTTTAACACTCTCAATCACCTCCCCCTTCCACTCTAATTCCTTCACCCTCCCCTCCCTCCCTTTATTTCTGAATCTCATCCATTTCATTTTTCCTACATTCACACTCAACCCCCTCTTATCTATAAACCTCTCCACCCTTTTCAACATATCCTTCATCCCTTCCCACTCTTTTGCCACCAGCACCATATCATCCGCATAGGCCAGCATCCACACCTTACTTTTACCAATCAACCTCCACAGATCCACAAACACCGCATACACATTTCCCGTCTCTTCCATCACCTTCTGCACTATTCTTGCCAGGGTAAAGACCTGTTCCCTCATCCCCCTACCCCTCCTAGAACCCCCCTGCGTCTCCGGCAGCAGCCTCTTCTCCTCCACCTCTTCCTTCAATCGATTCTTCACAAATCAACAAATTGGAAATATTAACGATTATTTGGAGTAGGATTTAGTTTAAATGTTATTTTGTAGAGTTAGGTTAGATGTCGTTTCGTGGAGTTGGATTAAATTAGATGCCATTTTGTGGAGTTGGGTTACATTTCATTCATGAAGTTGGGTTGGGTACTGTTTGATTAGGTTAGATGCATTTTGTGGAGTTGGATTAGGTTAGTTTAGATGTCATTTTATGTGGTTAAGTTAGAATTAATTGTGTGAATTTGGTTTTAGTTAAGTTAGATGTCACTTTGTAGAGTTGTGTTAGATTAGATGTTATTTGATAAATTTAGGTTACAGGTTAAGATATCTAATTTGTTTTTCAAAGCAACCGAGATGCCGACAGTTTATAGAGACTCATTATAATGTATGTTAGGTTAGATCAGATTCAGTTGGTAATTTTTGAATTCTCCCACATTTTCGTATACAAGTCCATTAGAATTATTCCGAGTGTTTCCACTCCCAGACTAAACATGAAGTAAAATTTCGAGTTTAGAAAAGCCTGAAAATTTGGATTTGCCGGGCGGAGCGAAGCGAGCCCGGCAAATCCAAATTTTCAGGCTTTTCTAAACTCGAAATTTTACTTCATGTGCCACCGGTATAAAAAACTAAAATATTGTGAAGTTCAAAATGTATAAAAACATTTTTCATTGAGTGTATACATATACAGTAATTTTGTGTTTTTATTTATTGTACTCTGTGCTTTATACTCATATATGTACTTACAGTTGAATCTAGAATAAAATGGCATTCGGAACAGGGGCGGGCCGTCCAATAGAGCCAAGAAGCCATGATACTACTTGTAATTTCAACCTCAGCAAGAATTTTCAATTCATTCTAAAAATACTTTTTCCTCAGTTTAGATGTTAAACAATGTCAGCGTAAGTTTAAGGAGTAGTAAAAAAACACAACTCATTTGTTCCCCAGCGCATTGCATTTGTTGGAGCCAAATGCCTGCTGGCTCATCTCGTGCGACGCGATGTGCAATTATATTTTGATAATGCTAAGACAATACTCTAGAGCCTGGGTCTCCAAACTATCTTCTTCGCGGGCCACAAATACAATTCTACATAATAAAGTCGGCCAAGATCCGATTAATTTTATAAAATTATGAAAAGTTTAAGGAACAATTGTTACAATATTTCAAAATATGACATTTACTAAAAAAATTACAAACAATCGCGGGCCGGATTCATGCAAGTCGCGGGCCGGATTTGGCCCGCGGGCCGTAGTTTGGAGACCACTGCTCTAGAGGACGAAAAGCTCCGCTCCACGCCAGACATGATAAATAAAACTAGTATTGAGGAAAAAGTGCAAATTAAGCAGTTAGGCAGACCCCTGCCTAATTTGATCATCAAGAAAAAACAGACTTTGGCAACAACTTGCAGCTCTATTGCGTCAACTTCAAATACTCGGAAAATCCGAACGAGAACGTTTAATCCAGATATATACTTGAAAAAAAACTATTGGCCTTGCGTATGTGATGATAAAAATTTGTTTAACCACTGAATATCTTGAATTAAAAAGATAAATCGTCAATTATTAAAAAGAGGGAGGGGGGTATATTTTATGCTGACTGGCTCTACCATCAGAATGTTCTACGAGCTGCCACTGATTCAGAAAGTATATCTCCGTCTCGCTCAGTCCCGCATTTACCTTCCTTTCGTATCTTTCTCACTTAACGACCCCGAGTGCCACTTTATCGTAGATCGCCCTTTAAGTACTTATTGTTATGTACTTGTACTTGATACTCGAGTACATTTTGTTTAGAGTACTTGTACTCAGTACTCGAGTATATTTTACTTGTACTCGAAACAGCCCTGCAAGCAAATATAAAGACGAATAAACCTTTCATATAGAAAAATACATACAAACAGAAAAGACTTATAAAGAATAATATGAATGTATCGTTTTAAAAACTACCATTTTAATTTCATAATTAACTGTTTTCTTTATTTCACTCAGATTTGTACTGTTCAAGAAACACTACGACAAGTACCTGCACCTGTCACAGAAGTACGAGGAGGCGAGGAACATCGCTTATTATTTGGAGGAAAAATACCATGAAGTTAAGGTAAATATTTTGTTTATCAATATTTCTTCGAGCCCTTAAATAAACAGGGATATAGATTTATCATTGGAGGCGACTTTAATGCTAAACACATTCAATGGGGATCTAGACTGACAACTACAAAAGGAAAGGAACTACTACAGGCAGTCAACCAACTAAAATGCGAAACAATTTCAAGTGGCAAACCAACATACTGGCCTACAGATCCTAATAAAATTCTCGATTTAATTGATTTTTTTATAACACGAAATGTGTCTGTTAACTACATGCATGTGGAAGAGGGTTGGGTTATGAATTCTGACCATTCTCCGATTGTCCTCACTCTAAGCGATAGTATTATACAAAAGGAAATACCTGCTAGATTGACTAACAAATTTACCGATTGGCAGAGCTTTAAACTTCAACTTGAAGACACTATCAACTTGTCATCCTCAATAAGAAACGAAGACCAGCTAGACTATGAAGCGGAAAAATTTGTTGATAATATCCAACAAGCTACATGGGATAATACCCCTATTATTACCCCAAGAACCAAACGTAATATTTACCCCAAAGAAATTCGAGCCCTTATTTTCGAAAAGAGAAGACTCAGAAGAATCTGGCACCAATCTAGATGCCCAGCAGATAAAACTAGAGTAAATAACACAACACAACAACTCAAAAGAGAGATTCAAAAAATTAAAAATGACTCTATAAGTGAATATCTAAGTGGACTAACAAATGACGGTAAAACTGATTATTCACTCTGGAAAGCTACTAAGAGACTGAAGAGACCAATCTTGCAGAATTCTCCAATTAGAAGTGCAGATGGGACATATGCAAAAAGCAATAATCAAAAGGCTAATAGGTTTGCCGAATATCTTGAATGGACTTTCCAACCGAATGAGGGTGTAGCCATTCTGGACTGGGAAAATATTACCCAGGAAGAAGGTGAAATCAGACCCTCTACCCCAAGAGAAATTGAAATGATAATTAAAGATCACATTAACACTAAGAAAGCTCCAGGATTTGACTTAATTACTGGCGAAATTCTGAAACAACTACCTCGTAAAGCAATAGTAAAACTTACATATCTTATTAATGCATCGTTTAGATTAAAATATGTTCCTAAGATATGGAAAGTAGCAGAAGTGATAATGATTCCTAAACCTGGAAAACCACCAAATGAAGTTTCTTCGTATAGACCAATCTCTTTATTACCTGTAATCTCAAAATTGTTTGAAAAAATACTTTTTAAAAGATTAAAACCAATTATTGAAGGCAAAAACATAATACCAGAACATCAGTTTGGCTTCAGAGAATGTCATTCAACTATAGATCAAGTCCACAGAATAACGAACGTAATTGAAAAGTCACTGGAAGAAAGAAAGGTTTGCTCTACTATCTTTCTTGATGTAGCGCAAGCTTTTGACAAAGTGTGGCACGACGGACTTAAATACAAATTAAGAAAACTTCTACCCAGACTATATTCACAAATACTAGAATCATACATTTCAGATAGAGTATTCAGAATTAAGCAGGAAGATGCTTACTCTGAACTAAAAGAAATAAAGGCAGGTGTGCCACAGGGCAGTGTGCTAGGACCAGTCCTCTACCTATTATACACCAGTGATATACCTGAATTAGACCATGATACGATAGCCACATTTGCCGACGACACTGCTATATTGGCTGTAGGCAAAGATCACGAAGAAGCAGCAGTAAATCTGCAAACCTCGATTAATAAAATTAACATCTGGACTAAGCAATGGCGAATCAAATTGAATGAGACTAAATCGGTCCATGTCAATTTCACAAATAAAAGAAATCAACATATCCCTGTTAGTATGAATGATATCCAGGTACCATATGCTGACACAGCAAAATATTTGGGTTTTACACTGGACGCTAAGCTACGCTGGAGAGCTCATGTCAAAAAGAAAAAAGAAGAACTGGACATCAAATTTCGAAAAATGTATTGGCTGCTTGGTCGGAACTCCACCCTGTCAATCTACAATAAATAACTGCTGTATAAACAAATTCTTAAGCCCGTATGGACATATGGCATCCAGCTGTGGGGTTGTGCCAAAAAGAGCAATATAGAAATAATCCAGCGATACCAAAATAAAGTACTGAGGAGTATTGTCAATGCTCCTTGGTATTTCCGAAACAGTGACCTCCACAGGGACTTGGAAATGGATACTGTTAAAGAGACAATACACAAATTTGCCAAGAGTCATGAACAGCGATTTCTTCAACACGTCAACATCAACATCGAAGCCATCCAGCTCCTCGATAACACGAATTTGACCAGAAGACTACAGCGGACTAAACCGTTCGAGTTAGTTTAATATTGTGTTAGTGCAAAAGCAGAGCATAGTGCTAGTGTACACATTAATTAGTGTAATTAAGTTATTAAAATCTAAGGGATACTAAAGAGTAAACCCTTAGTATTAAACCTTTAGTAAATTAAGTTAGCTAAATATTACTCATTGATCCATTTGTGATCAGATTGTAATTATAGTAAAATACAACTAAGTGTTTTGCAAATAATAAAAAAAAAAATATTTCTTCAACTACTTTTTTTGTCGTGTTTACAGCATCAGAGGCGGGGGCAAAGAGCTGAAATCAAGGCCAAAAGACAAAACATAAGCCAAACTTAAAAATGATAATTATCATTTAACATTTTATATTTTTAACATTTTGTAAGTTTTTAACTAATTTTGGCTTGTGTTTTGTCTCTTAGCCAACAACCAGGATCCAAGCCCTGAGTATGCCCGTGATCAGAGGTTTACCAATATTTATTGAATATAATGTTCTTTAACATAGAAATTTCATTATTCTTAATTTTAATTTTCTTACAGAGTGAAAGGGATAACTTGATACAGCAAAGTGAGCGGCTGTCGCAGAGGCTCGAGTCGAACGAGTGCTTGCTCAAAGAAAAAGAAGACGAGGTCTTTGTCCAGTTCGAGAGGGTCGTCTATCTCGAAGAACAGTGTGACAAAGTAAGTTTTTCATTACCGATTTATTATCATAATTCAAATTCATTGATTCACGAATTTAAATCATTGTAATAAGTATAAATGTATTACCCAAATTAGGCACTTGCGCGGTAGAACAACATTTCCCGAACGTAGGCAAGACAGTCCTGAAAACGTTGGGCCGTAAATGTACCATTCGGCACTGGCTCTCGCAGAGATAACTCCATTGAAATCCCAAAGGGTTCTCGTCCCATGCACTACCTGGTATGTGCGCACGAATTCCTTTCTTTCAAATAAATGTGCGCCCAACGTAGTCAGGTTCCACTTTCTCATTTTTTGAGCAGCGGAAATACACGAACGGCGCTCGTTCTGCGCATGAGAGTGCCTAATTTGAAAAATTCAACTATAACAATTTTTATCAACATATAATTCATTTAGAAGCTCAAATCATTAAGTGCTATTTGATTTTCTACGTACTAAGTGACTTTTACTTTTAAACTGACGATGTCCCTCTCACTTCATTACCATGATTGGTGGCTATTATACCCAGAAACAATTTTAAAAAATGGAAAGAAATTCTTTCCTGCTGGCATTTGCAAATTATTGGACGTTGGGTAATCTGTCTGGGCAAGTTTCCAGGGTACAAATAATTGATATATTAAATAAGATAAAAAATAGCACACCCAATGTCATTGAATATTAATATCCATGCAAGTTTATAGATAGATATTATGTATTTGTTTGTCAGTATGTGCATGTCTATGTGTGTGTGTGTTTTGGAAACTAAAATTATATGTCTCTACAAGGTTGTTTCTAGTTGACTAATTATCATGTTATTTTTATGGCTAAACATTTATTTTTTTTAATTTGCAGATTAATTAAATAGATCAGAGCTAACATAAAAATACTTTAAGGTGATAAATTCTCTAATATTACATATCATTCAGTTGACATATTTAATAAAAATGCCAACAAATAAGTAATAATCATATTATTTTTTATTGCAAATATTTAATGTATCTTTTTATTGATTGTAGATTAATCAAAACAAAAAAAAAACAGGTTCATAAATACTTTAAAGGTTATCATCTATTACCTCTGATATTAATGAAACCACTATTGATAAAGATAAAGAAATGCCCCAAAGAGCACAATTAAGAAACAATGAAAAAGGTGATAAGATTAAGCACATTTAATGAAATAACATTATTGGCTTAAAATAAAAATGTAGTTTATTTATTAATACATTTAACAATAATAATTGATATTAACAGCTCACAATTTACTGTACTAATATTTAAATACATACCAAAAATAAATCAAAAAAACAATTTTAATGATGAAATGAGAAGTTATTAATTTTCTATTTTTCAGTATAAAGTATTGATTCGAAATAAAAGAACATTTCACTGTCTGCTTTTGTGTTTATTAGATTCTCATACTTGAAAGAAAAATACTGTTCTAATTATGTACGTTAGGTAATAAGCATAACATTTAGATAAGAAAAAAATCGTATGCATTTTTATTTAAAAACAATGCAACTGCAATTAAAATAAGCGCGTGAAGTTTTTTTCGAACTGAAATGCAAAACACATGCAAATTAGTTTCGAGTGTATTCGTTTATTTATTATCAAGATTGTGAATTTACGTTTTGAAGGAGAGGAAGAAATAAAAACTATATTACGACTTTTAAAGGTCATCGTGTGTGAGATCATGCTTATTATTGAAACAACTTGAAAATAAAAGAGTGAAAAAACTCGACCCGAAAGAATTTGTCTTTAATTAACAGGTTACAATAAGTAAACAAATTGAAGAATTCTAACAATGAGTTGTAAACACACACAAAAACAATGGAAATAAATAAATAACAATAAAGATGATATAAGACTGACATCATTTTTAATGTAAACCCTGTTTTTTTTTTAATATGACAAAATTTAGGGTGTATTTACTGCAAACAGTTTAAGCTCTGCTTTAACAGTAGGGTATTTTAAACATCAAATTTTGAGATGTTGGTAAATGATTATCAATGTGACAAATAAATCATAATTTATCAAATAAATTGTCACGATGCAGAGAGTTTCAAAAAAAGAGAACGCTACAACTTGCAACTTTACACAACACATACAGGGATTTTTCTTTTAAATATACTTTCACATATTCCATATAAACATTTGTAAAATTAATGAACATGTGATCAGAACTAAGCAGTATATTTTAAATTTCACTTTAAATCAGTGGTTTAACGCGTGGCGCATGAAGTAAAATTTCGAGTTTAGAAAAGCCTGATTTGGCTTGGTCGCTCCGCTGCGCTACGCGACCAAGCCAAATTTTCAGGCTTTTCTAAACTCGAAATTTTACTTCATGCTTAGTCTGGGAGTGGAAAACACTCGTTAGAGTTTTTACAATGAAGGTTTTTAATAAGATCACGGATGTCTGAAAATTAACATTGAAAAATCGTAATATGTATACCTAAAAGAAATATTCCTTGTATTTAGAACTTTTTCAAAATTTAAACATATAAATGTGCAGATAATAAAGAAGACATATTCCTGATCAACGAATATTACATGATCCTTGTATATATTATTATTATATTATTTTATTCTATGACACGGGTGTTTTTACAATGGTGCTTTGTGTACCAAGTTGAACCAGTGGCCGCACTCGCATCTCTTCGGCTGGCCCTTGTGCAGCCACATCCAGTTCACCGAAGTGGCGTCCTCCTCGCAGATGCAACCCACGAGGCGGGCGTCGAAGGTGGACGGGATCTGATTCGGCTGGCTCTTGGTGCCCGCGCCTCGCTTGACTACCTTTAAATCGAAGGGGTTCTCGTTGCCCGACACTTTGGCCAGCAGCTCACGTTTTTCCAAGCCGGTCGCGTGCTCCACGGGATCACCCATTGATCCTTTTGAGGAAGAACATCTCGCCACTACCAGGATGTTTCTTCTGGAGGTGTGTAAGACAATTCTTCTGCAGAGAGAAGCCATTTTTTGGTTCGATTTTAACGGTGACGTACGGTTGAAGGAGCTCAAGCACACTTCTATTCTACCTGATCCTCAGAGCCACTTTATTAAATTAGTGTAGATAGATACAAATAATTTGAGGCGGTGATATTTGTAATCGTAATCTTTTTGAGATTTTCTCAAATTTAAACATTTCATCGTTTTCGACAATTTTCGATTATTTTCAAAATTTCGGCAAATTTCAACATTTTTACCTTGACATTTCATCGCTTTTGGTTTGCACCACTGACAGAGCATACAATTCTAGATAAAGACAATAAACTCTATTATTATTATTTTTTATGTTTTCAATGCCACAAGTTTAAAATTTTTTTAAAATAAAACAAAGTTTTACATGCGATTAAATGAGACTTCGCTGTTTATACTTGTATTCTTACAGCTGATTGCCGTGATCGAAGCGCCCCTATCATTAGGTATCGAGGCCAATAAAGTAAACACCCAAAAAAAAAAAAGTATAAATCATTCAAATTCAAGCCTCGGTTGATTTATTGTTTTGTGATAAAAAAAAGATAATTCATCATAAACAAAAATGGGTAATAAAATTTGAAGGCTATTTCATGAAGGTTATTATAATATGATAAATCATGTAATAAATTAATTAACGGCACCCACATGTGAGTCAATTCATTATTTCAGTGGTTTCATTAATTTTATTGAGGGGGGTTAGATTAAATAAATTTAAAAAAAGATGTGTGACAACAAGTAAGTTTATTTTACAACACGTATAGAAATAATTACCAGTTATCAACAAATTTTATTAATATAATAACCAGTTTATCTATTTTTCTTTTATAATGCCATTAATTATAATAATTATTGGGTTTAATGGATGACTTTCACTCTGTAACAAGATCTTATTACTGATAATAGTAACTGTTATGGAAATTAAATTAGCTTCGCATGTTAAAATATTGATATAATAAATTCACTTTGAAGTGTTTCATTTAATTACAAAATAATAATAATTTAGAGATTTACATAGGTTTTACAATGATTTCACTTTCAGAGCTTTGTAAATTCGTTTCTCTTACAAAAGTGTACTTCATTTTGAGAAACAACATTTCCTAGAAATTTTTGTTTCCGAGGAAATGAGAAATCTAAAATTAATTTCCTGAGAATCCCAGGATATTAAAAAAACATAATTTATGACCAACGTCGATTACATCGACCAATAGTTATTCATCAATTAAAATCTATTAATAGTTACATGTCAAAAAATCAATCTATTCACGTGACATTGATGTTTATGACATGGAAAATGTCTATTCTAATCGACAAATAAATTTAATCTAAAAATAAGGTTTAATTGAAGTTGGTCAAACCAGACATTAATTAATTAATTATAATTAACAAAAAACAAAAATTACAATTTTTATTAAATTTTCAGTAAACTTGGGCAGAAATAAGTAAAATAATTAACATTAAAATTAATAAGAAATTTAAAATCAATTTCCCGTGATATCAAATAAACAAATTAAAATACAAAAAAAATTCAATATTTAAAAAACAACTTTAACTACGGTCAAAATAAATGAATTACAGGCGGTAACTTGGCAACAGCTACAAGTATCCAAAATCGGCTAATGTGTAGAACAGGGTACATACGTTTTCATGGTTTGGTTTGGTTTCCAGTGGTTCTTAACTAATTATTTATATGGATCTGTGTGATGGTGTGTATGTGTGTGTGTGCTTTAAGATCAAAAATGAAACGTCAAAAATTAAAAGAATCAAATATTTTTAACTTTGATAATCGACACTTTTGAGCGTCGCGAATGATCTCGTTGTGCCGGGAGTGTGTTCGTACGTCGGAATTGGCCTATCCGTGGGGTCCATTCGGGCTTTGGAACGCAAGCTCAGTATAAAAGGAATTTCGCTATTGATTTTTTAACCACTCACTAAAAAATTCAATCTGAATTTTTGCTTTGAAATTGATAAAAAAAATAAGCTTACAAAAGAATACGAATACACAACTTACATTTTAAGGTTATTTATAAACTAAAAATAATGTATTCTATTGCAAACCTATCTACTGATCTAAACTAACTGTGTAAAGTCGCTAACATGAGTAAAGATACTGCTGCTTCGTTTCCCTCACCTGATAAGTGTTAAAGAGATGAGTAGTTTATTCTATTAAAAACCTTTTTCTTAATCTAACCTAACCTAGAAGTACATGGAATAGGCGCAGTGCCCAAAGAGGCAGAAGCAAATTATTCTATTGCAAACCTTTCTCATAACCTAACCTAATCTAGAAGTATGAGGAACAGGCATCGTTCGCAAAGAGACTTGCGCAATGTATTCTATAGCAAACCTTTCTCCTAACCTAACCTAACCTAGAAGTATGTGGAACAGGCATTGGGAGCAAAATGACTTGCGCAATTTATTCTATTGCAAACCTTTCTACTAACCTAACCTAACCAAACCTAGAAGTATGTAAAATCGCTTGCGTGTGCAAAGATACTTAAGCAATGTATTCAATTTGAAACCTTCCACTTAAGCCACAAACTAGTAGAAATGGCTTAACCACGGTTAAGGGGATTATCGCAGTGTAACACGCCGATCGTGTTGGAAAGACCCACATAGTTTAGAGTAGCTCATCCGATGCCAAATTTACAGCACAAGTGGGGAGAATACAGTCAGAGAGAAAAGCGGCAGTCAGTTCGCTGTGCATTTGTGCATTGCTCCTTGGCATGAACGGATGGGGTCTCGCGTCGCGTGGAATAGACGAAAAAAACAAAGCGTATAAAAAAGACGGATCGAACGAAAGTGTCGATTCGTATTATTTAAACACGCTGATAATACATACAAGCTATGTATTGTTTTCAATTCGTTAGAAAGCGTTATCGGATCCTGTGTTATTTTTCGGTATTTACAAAACTGATGATTCTTATTCTTGTCATTATAACACATTATTTTTACTTTTAAGACTCCAGTTTCGACAGCCGAACAAACTATGTGTTTTATTTTATTAAATTATAGATTATTTCTTAAAAATATAATAATAAAATAATTCATGTTCATAAGCTCATTGTGAATATTTATATGCCGCACATATATGAAAAAAAAAACATAGGATTTTCAATCATATTTTTTAAATGGGAATTTTATCTTCCCTAACTGCTATTGCCATGAAAATAATGTGTATTAATTTGGCCTCTGCCCAATTGGGTAAATACCCCCAATTTTGGGGAGAATTTCAATTCATATTCGGTCAAATATTCTAGTTTTTATGAATGCAACAAATAAATAATAGATTGAAAAAAATTAAACGGAAAGCTGCCCTGTTTTTTTTTATGTTTAGTACAGGGTTTACAAAATGATGATGTGTATAAATAGGCTCAGTCAACTTAGCCCCCCGAAGTTCGACTTTTTGAAAAAAGCGATTGCGCTAGACCGGCCTTAGCTAGCGCCACAAAAATTAGAGCTAGCGCCATTTAGACAAGAAAACTACAAGGATTTGAACTTTCGGGGGGCTAGGTTGATGCTAGCCCCCCGAGTTTGGATTTTTTAAGTTTTTTTACACTATTCGGATTCCTCAGAGCTAGCGCTACCAATTTAAAAGCCAACGCCACTCCCACAGCCCCAAAAAATGATAAAACATTTTTAACCCTGGCCCCCTAAAATGAGATGTTTTTAATCAAATTGGGTGGAAAATATAACTTAAAGCTGGCGCCAACAGAATATGACAAAAATATTCTCTCAAAAATATCAGATAAAAAAAAGTTCACGTCCAAATTTTGATGCAAGAGCTTTCAGATCCTGTATGCGTATTACCATTTACTTCCTGAATTTTAATACAAAATGATGTTTGGCATATAATATACCGCTTTCAACAAATAGTTCGGCGTTGTAATTACTTTATTTATGCTCATAGACACTGGCTATTAGAAACATGATGCCTAGTAGACAGTAGCGTAACTGGCAATTGTGTTTTCACTCCTAGCTAATTTAAATCGTTATTACGCAAGAACTTACCGTACGATTTAAGAAACTCTTTTGGCATTGTAATTACTATACTAATATTTATAAACACTGGCAACGAGATAGCTTGCACTAGTAAGACAGTGGCGTAACTGACGATTGTTTTTGATAATTGAAATCGTTATAACTCGGAAACTAACCGTACGATTTCAATTTTTTTTTTTGGCATTGTAATTGCTATACTGAAGTCTATAAACACTAACAACGACATAGCTAGTGATATTAAAGGATAAATTAAAATCACTTGCTTTGTTTCACTATTTGTTTCTATTTACTCGACTAGTTTCGCTTTTTACGGCATTATCAAAGTTCACTCTTGATTCACTCTTGATAATGCCGTAAAAAGCGAAACTAGTCAAGTAAATAGAAACAAATAGTGAAACAAACCAAGTGTTTTTAATTTATCCTTTATTATTATTTCAAAATGTTTCACCAAGTCATAAATGAGAAAGTTATTCAAGAGATGGCTAGTGCTAGCAAGACAGTGGCGTACCTCACGGTTGTTTTTTTTATGATAACTTAAATCATTATTACTCGGTGGAAAACACTCGTTGGGAGTTTCAAACTGAACGCTTTTCAAAAACAATGAATGCCTGAAAATTTACCTAGTACACATCGGGTTATGTATGTACCTAATCAAAACATGGGTATCTTTTCGATGCTACAAAATTGTGATTAAGCTCCTTTCGTTGCTATTCAATTGACTTTATTTTCATTCTAACACAATCTATCTCAATATCCTGATTCTACGATATACAGGGAGTTTTTCTTTAAAGTAGACGTATTCCAGATTCACTTTATTTTGTTTAAATTTTTAGATATATGTTGTTTTTACAGGAATTCAATTTGAAGCTTTAAGCGAGTGTGTTCCACTCCCAGACTAAGCATGAAGTAAAATTTCGAGTTTAGAAAAGCCCCGTGAAAATTTGTCGAGGGTCGCGCAGCGACCCGAGACAAATTTTCTGGGCTTTTCTAAACTCGAAATTTTACTTCATGCGCCACGCGTATAGAACACTAAAATTTTGTGAAATTTGTGTATATTTGAACCTTACTTGAAATCAGCGTTTTATACGCGTGGCGCATGAAGTAAAATTTCGAGTTTAGAACAGCCTAGCGCAACAGTTATTTTTTAAAAAATCGAACTTCGGGGGGCTAAGTTGACTGAGCCGTATAAATAGAGGATTGCAATAACATTCAATTTCAATTCATTTATTCCTTATTTACTTACTATCAAAATATGACTCATCATAAATCAGCCAAATTTGAAAAAAATATATTGGGCTCGGTGCAATGTTGAGCAAGTAGCTTATTATTTGAAATGCATTATAATAACTACCTTATTATTATTATAGTTCTATTTTTTCTAAAATAATTAACAATGAATATGCACGCAGTTAAACCCTACATTTTTTTAAACATTCGTCAAACAAATATTACCTGTGCTCAGTAAAAAATAGTTGAATTGTAACATTAATCTACGACAACGTCATATTGGTGTTATTCTTACTATTCTTATAGTTTTGATATCATTGATTCATTCATTCAAGTCGCAGTTGGTTCAAATAGGTCCGATTGCTAGAAACTTTACAATTTACTTTAATAGTTTTATTGCGAGAAGTTTAATGGCATTTAACAACTGCTTTAATAACGAAAGATTTAAGACGAAATAATGATTTGAACAAGACTGATTGTTATTCGATTGCTTCTGGCTTATTAATCAGCTTAAAAAACTTTAAAAATAATTTAATAATACCGACACTGTCAAATAATAAGGAAATATTAAAGGTATATTACACATCTTTATTAAAATTAGTGAAACATTTCGTGTTTTCTATATTAGTGAACATGCAGTATAAAAAAATACTTATTCCATTAGTAGTCAGAAAGCATGAAAATAAAACACTAGTACAATAAAATATCGATTATAATTGCGAAATATTAATTTTACGAGAATAAATGCTAACGACGCGAGCCGTTTTTGTTAACTATGATTGAAAAAAGAAAAGAAAAACAAACGCGAAGCCGCACAGCGTTCACCGGCCCTGGGATAAACGCTGGCCGCATGCTGCTCCCCCCTCCAATAATTGTGCAGATGAGTGTACAACGCGTTCAACTAAGAGAAGATCCGCAAGGCGGCGGTATTTTACGGTCTTATTTTTCAAAATTTTTATTTTAACCTGACTCGGGCATGAGCTATCGCATCCTTATGAAATGTTCACATTATATTCCTTATAGTATAAACTACTAAGATATGGGAATATTTTTTTTAATTTTGAAAAATTTAACATTATTTTTTTCATACCTCTGAAAGCAAATTGTTTAAAAAAAAAGTACTTCGATATTTTACTAGATAATTGGGCTTAATATACGCTGTCAAAATTTCAACTTTCTAGGACCTTTAGTTTTTAAATAAACCTAACATTAAATTTCAGACCACTGTTATATTCCCCTTAAGGGGATCTCGCTGTGCATTTGTGCATTGCTCCTTGGCATGAACGGATGGGGTCTCGCGTCGTGTGGAATAGACAGGAAAGTGTCGATTCGCATTATTTAAACACGCTGATAATACATACAAGCTATGTATTGTTTTTAATTCGTTAGAAAGCGTTATCGGATCCTGTGTTATTTTTCGGTATTTACAAAACCGATGATTCTTATTCTTGTCATTATAACACATTATTTTTTCTTTAAAGACTTCAGTTTCGCCAGCCGAACAAACTATGTGTTTTATTTTATTAAATTAGAGATTATTTCTTAAAAATATAATAATAAAATGATTCATGTTCGTAAGCTTCCTGTAAATATTTATATGCCGGATATATATATCTTTAATCTTTATATCTTTAATCTTTATTAAAAACGGAAGGCCAATACATAATTACATAAATACAAAAAAAAATAGAACAAAAAACAAATAAAAAAAAAGAAAGACAATAACACGCACTATAAAACAAATAGTGTAAAAAAACTTGGTAGATGACAGTTTCACATATCAAGTTTAAACATAACAATAAAACAACAGACATTTACAATGATGTTAACGAGCGCCGTAGGGTGTTGTACGAGTCCGAAAAGAAGTCAATATTGACTTCATTGGCGTTCCTTAATATGCGTGCTGACGCGGAGTGTAGAGCGTAATCCGTCCTTCTAAATGGTACGTTAAAAGTCGGTATTTTCCGTAAAGGTCTAGACGGAACATGCATTCCTATCCAATTTAGAATGTCCGGACATATATATACAGGGTGTCTACGCTAAACCATTCGTTAAAAGTTTATGGGGTTGCCGTTGCACTAAAAATTTGAAAAAAATCCTTGTCATACGGTTAAATCAGTTCTCCTTATGTGAAATATTTTCAACTTTATATCACTTCCGGTTCCAATGGAAGTAGCACCAAATTTTTTATTTCAAATAGAACACCCTATATATTAGTAATTTTTTAGATACCTCGATTAAATTGCAACATATTTTGTTCAAATATAGGTATGTACACTTATCTCTTATAGTTTTCAAGAAAGAAAGAAATATTTCTAAAATTTTGACCTTTAAAAGGCATCTCGAAATCTGTCTGTAACTTCTCTTAAGAATAAGATAAAAATATGATTTATATCTCTACTTGTACCTAGAGAATGCCTCTATGAGTAAATTAATTGGAAACTGTCAATTTTGACAATAAGTGTTCTTAAAATGTCAATATCTAAGTACTCTCTTCAATATCAAGTAATTCTTTTTTTTTTTTTAAATGGAATGATCCAATTTTTATCACGTAGTACGATTGGGGGGAAAATTTCCTACAAAAAAGTATTATTCAACTATACTTCTAAAACGAGTAGTTTTCGAATTATTTCAAAAATTCGTTTTTCGTTGCATTTATGCAGGGTAATGACATTTCTTTAATGTACAGGGAGTTTTTCTTTAAAATATACGTATACCAAATTCAGCTTGTTTTCTTTAAATCTTTAGTTATTCGTTGTTATTTTTAATGGTTCAATTTGAAGCTCTAAACGAGTGTTTTCTACTCCCAGACTAAGCATGAAGTAAAATTTCGAGTTTAGAAAAGCCCCGTGAAAATTTGTCGAGGGTCGCGCAGCGACCCGAGACAAATTTTCTGGGCTTTTCTAAACTCGAAATTTTACTTCATGCGCCACGCGTATAAAACACAGATTTCAAGTGAAGTTCGAATATAAATAAATTTCACAATATTTTAGTGTTTTATACGCGTGGCGCATGAAGTAAAATTTCGAGTTTAGAAAAGCCCAGAAAATTTGTCTCGGGTCGCTGCGCGACCCTCGACAAATTTTCACGGGGCTTTTCTAAACTCGAAATTTTACTTCATGCTTAGTCTAGGAGTGGAAAACACTCGTTTAAAGCTTTAAATTGAACTCTTAAAAAACAACGAATGTCGGAAAATGTACAGCTTTATTCCCTGTATATTATTCAACTAGTAATTTAGTTTCCATCATTGTCATGGTACTATTAAAAATTATTACAATAAATAAGTTGTTCTTTAATGCTCATTGTTTATTTTGTTAGGGCGTAGGTAAAGTATCGTACGTTTCTCGAGTGGTATGGCAATTACATACTCGCGGAATACTGCACTCACCGCTGCGCGGCTCGTGCGCAACATGTCCGCTCATATGTAATATACTGGATACTACTCTGGTTACGTAATATACTGTTATTATTTGACATTTTGCATACATACGCGACAAAACAAAAACATTACTACTTGCCTACTAAAATTCAGTTGCGACTTATGCGCGCATTATTCCCTCCATAAATGCGACGAAAAACAAATCTTCGAAATAATTCGAAAACCACTTGCTTTAGGCGTATAGTTGTTAATACTTTTTTGTAGGAAATCTTCCCCCCAATCGTACCACGTGATAAAAAAATGGTCATTCCATTTAAAAAAATTGAATTACGAGATATTGCAGAGGGCACTTCGATATTGACATTTTAAGAACACTTATTGTCAAAATTGGCAGTTTCCAATTAATATACCTATAGAGGCATCCCCTAGATACAAGTAGAGATTTAAATCATACTTTTATCTTATTGTTCAGAGAAGTTACAGACAGATT
This sequence comes from Philonthus cognatus, assembly GCA_932526585.2. NCBI lineage: Eukaryota > Metazoa > Arthropoda > Insecta > Coleoptera > Staphylinidae > Philonthus > Philonthus cognatus. The sequence goes on from OW052244.1 coordinate 46,421,076, forward strand.
TCAAGATGCCTTCTAGAGGTCAAAATTTTAGAAATATTTTTTTTGCTTGAAAACTATAAGAGATAAGTGTACATACCTATATTTGAACAAAATATGTTGCAATTTAATCGAGGAATCTAAAAAATTACTAAAATATAGGGTGTTCTATTTGAAATAACAAATTTGGTGCTACTTCCATTGGAACCGGAAGTGATATAAAGTTGAAAATATTTCACATAAAGAGAACTGATTTAACCGTATGACAAGGATTTTTTTCAATTTTTTAGTGCAACGGCAACCCCATAAACTTTTAACGAACGGTTTACCGTAGACACCCTGTATGAAAAACGCGGAACATAGGATTTTCAATGATATTTTTTATATAGGAATATTATCTTTCCTAACTGCTAGGGCCATGAAAATAATGTGTATTAATTTGGCCTCTGCCAAATTGGGTAAATACCCCAAATTTTCGGGAGAATTTCAATTTTTATTTTATCAAATATTCTAGTTTTTATGAATGCAATAAATAAATAATAAAATGACTTCAGGCAGACATTTTATACTCAATAAAAAATATATTTGAGATTTGTCATCTAAAATATTTAGGGAAGATATGTCAATTGGAGCACTGCACGGGCCTGAATTTTTCTTAGGCGATTTTCCCGTATCATATTCAATATTTAAATTATCTTAATTTTATATATTTTTTTTTACTTTTTCTAAAAACTACGCCTATAATCAGATAAGTATATTTTTTATTTATTTAGACCTGAAATGTTGTCCGGGCCGGGTCAGGCAAAACTCAATCTCTCTTATTTTATGACCGGGTCGGGCCAAGCCGGGCCTTAAAAAATATATTGGGCTCGGTGCAATGTTGAGCAAGAAGCTTGTTATTTGAAATGCATTATAATAACTACCTTATTATTATTGTAGTTCTATTTTTTCTAAAATAATTAACAATGAATATGCAAGCAGTTAAACCCTACATTTTTTTAAACATTCGTCAAACATATATTACCTGTGCTCAGTAAAAAATAGTTGATTTGTAACATTAATCTACGACAACGTCATATTAGTGACGTTATTCTTACTATTCTTATAGTTTTGATATCATTGATTCGTTCAGTTGGTTCAAATAGGTCCGATTGCTAGAAACTTTACAATTTACTTTAATTGTTTTATTGCGAGAAGTTTAATGGCATTTAACAACTGCTTTAACAACGAAAGATTTAAGACGAAATAATGATTTGAACAAGACTGATTGTTATTTGATTGCTTCTGGCTTATTAATCAGCTTAAAAAACTTTAAAAATAATTTAATAATACCGACACTGCCAAATAATTAGGGAAGCCAATATTAAAGGTATATTACACATCTTTATTTAAATTAGTGAAACATTTCGTGTTTTCTATATTAGTGAACATGCAGTATAAAAAAATACTTATTCCATTAGTAGTCAGAAAGCATAAAAATAAAACACTAGTACAATAAAATATCGATTATAATTGGGAAATATTAATTTTACGAGAACAAATGCTAACGACGCGAGCCGTTTTTGTTAACTATGATTGAGAAAAGAAAAGAAAAACAAACGCGAAGCCGGGCCGATGTGAAGTTTACGGGATGTTCTCGAAAATTGATTTTTTATATTGATACCTGTAGAATCGCGTATGGAATGGCCGAAAATGACGAAAAAAAAGTGCGGAAACCACGTTTAGCCCCATTTGGGGGCTCCGAAAGGGTGAAAATTGGTGTATTTCAACAGTGTTTTTTGGTGTGTACAAAATAAAATGTGGTGATTATATGTATTCGTTTCACAAAACTAAATGGTTTAAATGTGTTTTTATAAGGATAGGACTTACAGTTTGCTTAAAACTTTCACTTAAATATTACGATTTTTGACAGGTTATGTTATCACCTACTTCCATTGTTATTCATAGATATAGCACAATTGATGCTAAGGGACCATGGTTTTGAATCAAATTTAAGGTTCAATTTCTGTACACCAGGAGGCAGCTGTTGCAACATAAAGTAATTAATCATTAATTCTCGTATACAATTCAAATAGATTTTTTTTTATGAACGGTATAATTTTCTTGAACGTTAAACACCAAACTATAATTACTAAACGCCCTAAACAATAAACGTCTTATAAACCCGGCATAACAAACACGAGAAATTAGATTGTTGCTCCAATTTCATATTTAATAATTGTTTTTAAATTTATAACGCTGTCAACTAATCTAACAAAAACGAAAAATGAAATCAATGTTCCCATCACATATTCTTTTTTTTTTTAATTTATAGTGAGCGTTGGTACTTTACTCCTGGAAATGACACCAGGGTGCGCCTATCTCTTGTTCTGGGCAATTGTGAACCAGTTATCACATTCCATTATAGTATTATTGGTATCATTATGTTATATCTATGAATCAACAAAAGAAGTAATTGTCAACAACTTAACCTGCCAAAAATCGTAATCTTTAAGTAGAAGTTTTAAGCAATCCGTAAGTCCTATCTTTATAAAAACACATTTAAACAATTGAGTTTTGTGAAACGAATACATATTATCACCACATTTTATTTTTTTCCGGCTAAAAAACACATTTTAAGTAAACGGATTTCCAACCTTTCGGGGCCCCAAAATGGGGCTAAACGTTGTTTCCGCACTTTTTTTTCGTCATTTTCGGCCATTCCATCCGCGATTCTACAAGTATCAATATAAAAAATCAATTTTCGAGAACATCCCGTAAACTTCACATTAGCCGATGAGTGTACAACGCGTTCAACTAAGAGAAGATCCACAAGGCGGCGGTATTTTACGGTCTTATTTTTCAAGATTTTTATTTTAACCTGACTCGGGCATGAGTTATCGCATCTTTATGAAATGTTCACATTATATTCCTTATAGTATAAACTAGTAAGATATTGGAATATTTTTTTTTAATTTTGAAAAATATAACATTCTTTTTTTCATACCTCTGAAAGCAAATTGTTAAAAAAAAAGTACTTCGTTATTTTACTAGATAATTGGGCTTAATATACGCTGTCAAAATTTCAACTTTCTAGGACCTTTAGTTTTTAAATAAACCTAACATCAAATTTCAGACCACTGTTATATTCCCCTTAAGTATCTGTGGTGCAAGTGGGTATTGGATAAAAGTCATATGCTCTTACCTACACAGAATATTATATTGTTTACTTTTACACACAACAGCACTCGGCGGCGCAGTGAGAATTTATATTCCGATTTATAGATATTTTTTTTATTCGGCAATTGATCGCGATCAAACTTGTGCTAACGTGTCGGGCGTACGATTTTACGTCGGTTTTGACCCATCTGAGGGTTTATTCGGTGTAACGTGTGCCGAGCGTATAAAGTTTAGAAATTTTTGACAATTTGTCAGGTTTGGTCGACCATTGTCAAAATTGTATTTATTTAAAATACACACACAATCACACACACATATATTCACATGTTGAGAACCACTGGAGTGGGTGCTGCTGCGCATGCGCGAACCTGTCAAAATCGACCATGTACCCTATTCTACACATTAGCCCCAAAATCTATCAAAATTAATGAAAAGTAGAATGAAATCTACACCAATTTAATCTGAAACATTCGGCTATAACTATAAAAACAAACGAGCCACCCACCCAATTCGCTCAATTTTGACAGCTGTCGAATGGTGACATTGGCGATCAATATACCGGGTGTACCATTTAACCTGACAAATCAAAATAACTTGAAAAATACGCTTTGTACGAATAAACATGCTCCACCCCCTGTAGGTGGGGCGGGTGGCAACCTTGAAATTTCAAATAGGAACCCACATTTTTTATTAAATATTCGGATTCTACGGAAAAAAGTACATACGTTTTTAATTATTCATTATTTTGATTCAAAACAGATGACGCTGTAATCGCATAAACAAAATTTAACATAAATAAAAAGTTAGTGGTGTCTCGCTAGTCTCCATCGGGGTTCTTAATTAAATTAAATTAAATCAAAATGATGTTCTTGAAGTTCAATGCACTTGTTGACTCGTGCTACGAATTCCTGTACACATCTCGTAAGAATGTCTGGTGTAATTGCAGCGCAAGCATCCCTTATCCGTTGCAGCATGTTTTCGCGAATTGTAGGTGTTCTTTATAAACTGCATCTTTTAAGTAACCCCACTAGAAAAAATCAGGGAAGGTAAGGTGTGGCGATCTGGCTGGCCAGTTCACCGGTCCTGATCTACCAATCCAGCGATTCTTGTAATCCCAATCTAATACCTCGCGTGCTGCTAACGAATAATGTGCTGGGCAACCATCATGTTGAAACCACGTGTTTTGCCTCCCATCTAAACTTACTTCTCTAGCAACCTTGGTACTACTTATTTAAGAAAGTTTCGATTTATGTTACCATTCAAATTGCCGTTAATATAATATACTTTTTCTGTAGAATCCGAATCGTTAATAAAAAAAATGGGGGTTCTTATTCGAAATTCCAAAGTTGCCCCCCCACCCCACCTACTGGGGGTGGAGTAGCGGGCTGAATTTAGAATAGGATAGGAGGTCTTGGAAAATTTTTTCGTACGTTATTTTTTTTGTCAGGTTAAATGGTACACCAGGTATTATAATTGTTAGCATAGCATTTTTTGAAAAAAAAAAAAATGTCAAAATACCCAGGAAATTATTGATTTCTTCTCAGGAATCTAGAAACAAACAAATACAATTAACTTAGATAAATTCAAATTCAAAACTATTTGAATTCGAGAAAATAAGCTTACGCTTCTTATAGTTTGCACACTTTAAACATAATATATAAAATTACGAAAAAACTATTTGTGAAAATGCAAACAGTGTCTTAATTAATAAGACGATAAATATCCATTGAAACAACTACTTCCCGTGCAAATACACCTCCGGATATTGAATTATACAATGAAATATTTAAAATCTTATTTAATTTGATTTGTTACATCTATTAAAGTATATGTAACGTTTAGGTCAAATTCTCTTCAAACCAACTAACAATACAATTTAAAATAAAAGGAGAGATAGCAACAAATTAGAAGTAAAAGGACTTGGATTAAAACTAATGTCTTAGGCCATCTATAAACGCGTTTCGAGATTTATCTCTCTTCAGTATAGCTTTGCTTATGACGTTTAAAAAAATTAGGAATAAAATTAAAACAAACTTACTTAGAAAAAGTGTTGTGTATGGAATGAACAGGTACACAGAAATGAATGAGTGAAAATGATGGTCGGTATTTATAGGTAAAAAAGGGGATTATGTCATTAGCAGGTATGAAGAATGTGAGACCTTATTATTTACCTTACGGTACAGCTCAAACAAGATAAATTCAAATTAAAAACTATTTGAATTCGAGAAAATAAGCTTCTTAATCGTCTTAAATTGTCTTATTAATTAAGACACTGTTTGCATTTTCACGAATAGTTTTTTCGTAATTTTATATATTATAATACAATTAACCTTCTACTTTAGAGAATTTTTTGTTAATACCATTTAATTTTGTTACTAAACTTTAATATAATATATAAAATTACGAAAAACTATTCGTCAAAATGCAAACAATGTCTTAATTAATAAGACAACTTAAGACGATAAATATCCATTGAAACAACTACTTCCCGTGCAATTACACCTCCGGATATTGAATTATACAATGAAATATTTAAAATCTTATTTAATTTGATTTGTTACAACGCTCTATTAAAGTATATGTAACGTTTAGGTCAAATTCTCTTCAAACCAACTAACAATACAAATTTAAACTGAAAGGAGAGATAGCAACAATTTAGAAGTGAAAGGACTTGGATTAAAACTAATGTCTTTAAAGTGGTAAAACAAAGTTAAGTGTTTTAATCTAAAAAAAAAGCTATTTTAAGTTTAATTACCGAAAATTGCCCAAAAGTTACAGATGAGAAATAAAACTAGAGGATATTGATTAGAGTAAGAAGACCTAATTAAATCATTAGCATATAATTTGTATTCTTATAAATATTCTATTACCTTTCTGAAATTACGCATTCAACCTGAATATAAATGTTATGCATATTGTGTAAATTAATAATTCACATTTGCTTTCGGCACATTGATTACGTGAGGGAAGTTTGAAGGAGGCTTAATTGGCAGTCTCTTTGAAGGATAGGGATAACATTAGCAAGAGCACTAATCAACTAATTGGCCATCTCTAGACGCGTTTCGAGATTTATCTCTCTTCAGTATAGCTTTGCTTATGGCGTTTAAAAAATTAGGAATAAAATTATAATAAAAAGTGTTGTGTGTGTTTGTTATAATTTTATTCCTAATTTTTTAAACGTCATAAGCAAAGTCTTAAGTTGTCTTATTAATTTGCATTTTCACGAATAGTTTTTTCGTAATTTTATATATTATGTTTAAAGTGTGCAAACTATAAGAAGCGTAAGCTTATTTTCTCGAATTCAAATAGTTTTGAATTTGAATTTAAACTTTAATAGCTTACTAAAAGTGAATTGTGTTTTCTTTTTTTATAGTTGAGGGCGGAGAAGGAAAAGTACGACCAACAGAAACAGCAGATCGAGCGGGAGAGGGACGAAGCATTACGACTGGTGAGTAGCACTCCCTTTTTAATTCGTTACAATTTTCCCCAATCGTTTCGTGCTTCAATTGTGATCTCATTTCCAGTTGAAGGAGCAAGCCAGGGAGTCTGAATCGAACCGTAGAAAGCTGGAGCGGGCGCGGCAGGAAGTCTTCCGGCACATGACCAAAATCAAGAACGAGAAGGAAACCCTTGAAAGAGAAGTAAGAACTTTTTTTAACCTATTCACATACCATGACGTATAAAAGACGTCAATTATTTTAACCCATTAAGTGCCATTGATCCATACACGAAACATTATTAATTTTTTGTTAATTAAATGACTAAATAAGTTAATTTGACCTAACTTAAATATGTATGAAGAAAAATGTAATTATTTTGTTATTTAAATATTTTGATTATTACTCATTTAAACAAAATACAATACCACTGTATTTCAAACTTCACAATATTTCAATGTTTTATACGCCTGGCGCATGAAGTAAAATTTCGAGTTTAGAAAAGCCTAATTTGGATTGGTCGCTCCGCTTCGCTACGCGACCAATCCAAATTTTAAGGCTTTTCTAAACTCGAAATTTTACTTCATGCTTAGTCTACGATTGGAAACACTCTTTTTAAACTTCATATTGCACGCTTTTATATAATATCAACGAATGCCTAAAAATGTACGCGTATACATTATGTATATCTTGAAGAAACTCACAGTATGTAAGTGCAGAATTGTAGCTAAAACCAACTTTTATAGGTAACTCTATAATTGCTTGGGTGTTAATGGGTTAATATGTAAAAGTCGATGTTTGTGTGTCGCAAATGTCACAAATCCAGGAAGCAAGTTCTTTGGAATAAAATCTACCCAGGGTGTTTCAAAATAGAAAATATCATATTTTTCTTGAATAACTTTCTCATTTATCACTTCGTGAAACATTTTGAAATAATATTAAAGATAAATTAAAAACACTTGGTTTGTTTCACTAGTTTTACTAGTGAAACAAACCAAGTGTTTTTAATTTATCCTTTAATATTATAGAAAATATCATTAAGTTTTTTTATTCAGAACTACGTTTTCATGATACAGGGAATTTTTCTTTTAGGTATACATATCACGCTTTTTCGCTGTAAATTTACAGACTTTCGTTGCTTTTAGAAAAGCTGTCAATTTAAAGCTTCTAACAGGTGTTTCCAATCCAAGATTAAGCATGAAGTAAAATTTCGAGTTTAGAAAAGCCTGAAAATTTGGATTGGTCGCGTAGCGAAGCGGAGCGACCAATCCAAATTAGGCTTTTCTAAACTCGAAATTTTACTTCATGCGCCAGGCATATAAACCACTGAAATATCGTGAAGTTCAAAATATACAGCTCAGGTTTGATCTCATGTTGATTAACTTTACAAATGTTTTTGTGAAAAATGTTAAAATATACTTGAAAGAAAAAAAATTTGTATGTACAGTTGCAAGAGAAAAAAACTAGTACAGTAGAGAGCTTTAGCCACTTCTAAGATATCGTAATTTTTTCTTGTAAAACAAACTTGTCGACAATAATTAAATTTTGTTTAAAAATTCCACAGATTTGTCTATTTGATTGATAATTTGAAAAATTGAAGTGAGTCCAGATCACATAGCCAAATATTTTGCTGTATTAGATTTCTTCTTTCGCACCTGTAAAATTTGGAGCAAAGAAATTTAAACCCTAGAATTTATTTATTTATTTAGTCTTATATAACATCGTTATATGTGCCTCTCTACTTTTCAGTGTGAGGTGAGTGTTTGTTCTGTGTATGTTTTTCGCCATATCTTCCTGTTTTGTGTGAGTTTTCTTGCTTCTTCCCATTTCATTCCTTTCTTCCCTAGCTCTTCTCTTATTTCATCCTTCCATTCCTTCCTCGGTCTTCCTTTTTGGTTTTTGCCTGGCGTCCTTGACTCATATATTCTTCTTACGCTTCTTTCTTCTCCCATTCTGCATATGTGACCTTACCAACTCATTTGGCTTTCTTTTATTTTCTTCTCTATCGGCTCTATTTCTAGGTTCTCTCTAATTACTGTGTTTCTTATTCGGTCTCTTTTTGTTTTATTCTCTATCTTCCGTAGGAATCTCATTTCTGCTGCGTTTACTCTTATTCGGTGTTTTTCTGTCGTCGTCCATGATTCGCAGCTGTACATCAGCGTTGGTCTTACTATTTTTTTCACGATATCTGTTTTTGCCTTCTTTGGTATCTCCTTTCTGTTAAGAAATGTATTTTTCAACATGTGAAATATTTTGCCTGTGTTACGTACTCTTTCTTCGATTTCTTTGTCTATTTTGCCGTTACTCTCTATATATGTCCCTAGGTATTTAAACTGGTCCACTTGTTCTATTTCTTTTCCTTGGATTCTTATTTGGTGCGTTCTTCTGTTTCTTGCTACTATCATTGTCTTTGTTTTTCTCAGGTTTATTGTCATGTTAATTTTCATTAGCTCTCTGTTGAGTATGTCCATGTTATGTTGTAGGTCTCCTGATTCTGCTACTATCGCCATGTCATCTGCGAATATCATCTCTACTATTTTCGTCTCTTCCATTTTCCAATATCCTATGTTTAGTGGTTTCATGTATTTCTTTGCTTCTTTTATTGCTCTGTCTAGTGTTACCGTAAATAATAGTGGGCTTAGTATGCATCCCTGTTTTAGTCCTTTCGTTGTTTCGTATTCTTCGATTCTTCGTTGTTAGTTCTCACTATGTTTTTGTTGTCTTTGTACATGGCCTTAATTGTTTTGATCATTTTCTTGTTGACTCCTCTCTTCTCTAGTTCGGCCCATACAGCTTTCCTTCTAACCCTATCGAAAGCTTTCTCTAGGTCTACAAAACATATGTGTAGCTCTTTATTTTTCTTGATAAATTTTTTGTAAATGAGTCTTTCTATCGTCATTGAACATTTATAAAACATCACTGTCAGTGAACCAAATGAAGTTAGAGAGGCATAGGTTAGGTTAGGTTGTAGTGGTTGCACAGCACATGGAGGTGCACACTTAGACCTGAAGAGGGCCCATTCTGATACCACGGTTTAACCATTCTCTTACGAGAACCATTTGGAGCTGATGACAAACTTTGAGAGGTTCTTAACATCTAGCGACTCGAGGTCAGAGAGTTCAATCAAGTACAAACGGCCTAGGTATGAACCTCTTATTCCAGCTAGAGAGGGGCATTGACAGAGGTAGTGCACAACGCTTTCCTCCTCTTCTTCATCAAGGCTTGCAGAAAGGGCAGTGTCCCGCAATGACGCCTAATGTTTAAGCGATGTCACTCCTCTTTAAAGAGATAAGTGCCTCGCTTCTTTTCCTGTCGCACTGAGGCCATATCTGCCTGGCAGTGCTAAAGGTGCTCTCATTTCTCCACCTCTTATTGGGTGATCTTTGTAAGAGAGACATAATTACAACACAATATTTTATTAAAAATGTTGCTTACTTTCGTCAGGGTTTCCATTTTTTTGCTCGTAATTGTATCTTAAATGTAATTTTAAATCGTGTGGTAAGTAGTTATTAAAAGCAAGAGATAATTTTTCTTGAATAACTTGTTCACTAATAATAATAAAGGATAAGTCAAAAATAACACTTGGTTTACAAATTTTAAAACAAACCACGTATTATTTTTGATTTATCCTTTATTAATATTAGGCTAAGAGATAATTGCACTTCGTGATTTTGTTAATAGAAATGGAGAGAGTTTTTAATGATTATATACACCATTGAAAATAACATCCATTCAAATCGTCCGTCAATTAATTCTTGCGCAAACATTTTTTGTGTGTGTGTGTGCTCTGTTTCATAATCGTGGCTCGTACGTGTAATTATCGATGTCGTAAATGCCAACATAACACAAAAAGAATAAAAATAAAAGAGAGTACAGTTTTAATCGGGCATTATTCCTTTCTTGGTAAATTAGTCAATTGTTTTTATACAAAGCAATTTACATTAAACAAAGTAGTAAGAAAATGTGATTACATCAGAATGATTATTGTTAACTTTGTAGATAAATTTAATTATTTATCAATGGCCATAGCAAATTAATATTATTTAGAATGAACATTAAAATAGAGAACAATACAATAGAGCAAGTGAGACAATACAAATACCTAGGAGTGATCATGCAAGACTCAGGTATGCAAGAAGCGGATATAAATAACAGAATAAACAATACAAACAAATTGTACTACACCCTGAATAAATATATAACAGGAAAAAGAGAAATTAAGACGAGCACAAAAATAAAAGTATACAAATCTATATATAGACCAGTACTAACATATGGAAGTGAGACATGGATACTGAATGAAAGACAAAAAAATAAAATAAGAGCAGTAGAAATGAGATATCTGAGAAGAGCGTACGGCGTCACAATAATGGACAAAATGAGGAGCGAAAGAATAAGAAAAGAACTATAAATAAGAAGTATAGAGGAATACATAGAAGAGAGACAATTAGGATGGTGGAGACATTTACAGAGGATGGACAAAAATGAACAAACCAGAAAAGTATGGGACCAAGAAAGACATGGGAAGGAACAATAAACGAGATACTAGAGAAAAGAGGCATCATACGACAAGAAGCAATAAAAATGTCTAAAGACCTGGAAGGAATTCATAAAGAAATAAAAATAAAACAAACACAAAACCCCACACCCATGCGGGTAGAGCGGGTCATTGAATATATATATAGAATTTATATACATACCGTCAGTGGCGTAGCCAGAAGGGGTTACGTGGGGTAAGAAACGCCCCCCCCCCCCTAGTCGCTGCTATCAATTTTATTTTGTCTTTTTAAAATTGCCGCGTGTTTAAAATCATTGAAAAATTGTGCCTTAGTGTCCAGTGTGTGCATCTGTACACGCTCTGATTTAACGCGAAATTATATTATAGTTGGTTTTTATGTAGTTTCTATACAAATATTTTATGTTTATGCAAATTATATTATTCTGTCTAAACTGTTTTTTCTTTCTGCGCTTCAGTTAGAAACGCCCCCATATAAAAATCCTGGCTACGCCATTGCATACCGTTTGTCTTTGGATTGCTGCCTGAATAGGAAAAACTTTTTTATTTTCCATTTTTTGACAAAAAGTTTTGGATGACTTTAAAATCTTATTTTCATTATCAAATCTTAAATTTATGATAGAGGGTGCTCAGAAAAACCAAATGTGGTAAGAGAGAAGTACATCTGCGGAATTTAAAACCGGGACACCACCATTACGCTAGTGTAAATGGTCTCTTTAATAAATTTTTACTATGGTTGAAAATGTCAAACTACATTCTAAACCAGTGGTGGGGAAACTTTTTTTAAGACGGGCCATTTGTAATAACCAGACAATCGTAGCGGGCCAAAGAATAATGCTTAATCGTAGGTAGGTAGTTTTTATGCGGGTCGTCACATTACGAAGTAAGAACGCGTTCAAACATTCTCACGACGGAACTCTTAAACGGGCCGGATTAAACCTTTCCGCGGGCCGGACTTGGCCCTCGGGCCGTAGTTTCCCCATCACTGTTCTAAACTAATAATAATAATAATCTTTATTTAGCATCTTTGCTATATAATAACATAGAAAAATATATGTATATCTATATATATATATATATATAAAATAAACATTTGATCATCCTTAATCTATAAATTGTGTGGTTTTTATGCGGGTCGTCACATTACGAAGTAAGAACGCGTTCAAACATTCTCACGACGGCACTCTTAAACGGGCCGGATTAAACCTTTCCGCGTAGGTAGGTAGTTTTTATGCGGGTCGTCACATTACGAAGTAAGAACGCGTTCAAACATTCTCACGACGCCACTCTTAAACGGGCCGGATTAAACCTTTCCGCGGGCCGGACTTGGCCCTCGGGCCGTAGTTTCCCCATCACTGTTCTAAACTAATAATAATAATAATCTTTATTTAGCATCTTTGCTATATAATAACATAGAAAAATATATGTATATCTATATATATATATAAAATAAACATTTGATCATCCTTAATCTATAAATTGTGTATGTATAATAAATTTATCACATAATAATACTTAATATAATCTTTTTACTACTTTAATAAAATCAGTCTAAAACCATACTTAAATATCTATGTAAAAATAATAAATCCATAATACAACAATACTTATACATTTATGCAAAAAACAATAACTAAAAAGGTAATAATACTTATTTAAAATTTGTACTTATACATATAGGAACAATTAATAATATATACACATAATGCACAGCCCATACACTACGACTATTTCTGAAGACTCTTCAAGTAATCTAGCAACTTTGATTTAAACTTATTCTTCTTGAGCAGCTTTAAAAAAGAGTGAATTCTGTCCTGCCTTTGTGTTTTTGAATGGGAGAAAAATATTTCCTCTGCCTCTTGTGTTGTACGTATGGATGTCTGCATTAGTGATGATACTTTCATCAAAGTATTTGGGCATCTTCCCAGCGTAAACTTTGTGAATAAAAATTAATGCCTTAAATTTTACAAAATTCTCTATGTTTATCCAATCCAGTTGTTCTAACATCGTTCTTATACTTGTATATTTATTACAATTTAAAATTATTCTCATTCCTTTATTTTGCAATATTTGGAGTCTATTCAAAGATCTACTATTTGCAAGATAAAGAATAGATCCTGCAAAGTGAAAATGTGGTAGTATAATAGTGTTATATATTGTTTTTTTGGTAGCTTGCGACATATAATAACTACTTCGTATTAATACTCCTAACTTTTTTCCTATTTTTTTACATGTATAATCTATATGTTCATTGAACCGTAATCGTTTATCTAATTGAACTCCTAGGTATTTTATTGTATTGACATATGTTATGGGGCTATTATTGAATTTAATTGTATTATTTTCTATGGACTGATCTTTTCTGCTAATTATCATTGCTTTTGTTTTGGTTGTATTAATTTTCAAACTATTATCCTGTAACCAATTGTTTAAATTAATTAAGTCGCTATTTATTTCATTTGTTGCTTTTATTATGTCTACTGATGTTCTGTATATAATAGTATCATCTGCAAATAGATGGAATTTGCAGTGACTTAAGCAGTTTCCAATATCGTTTATATACAACACAAAAAGCAGAGGTCCCAAAATACTACCCTGTGGTACCCCTGTTTCAATAGATAGAGTATCCGATAATTTATCTCCAATCTTTACTTTCTGGGTTCTTTTATTCAGGTCGCTTCCTATCTATTGTTTCAAATGCTCTCTTGAAATCTAAGAAAACGATACTAGTACTTTGTCCCGCATCTAAATTATTTTTCCATTCATTCACAAGATACTGCAATGCCGTTTCACAATTATACCCTTGTCTAAATCCTGACTGATGTTCTATTAATATATCTTGTTCAACAATATGCGCTAGTATTTGTTCATATACAATTCTCTCTAATATTTTTGATATGGTTGGTACTGTATTAATTGGTCTAAAATCTTCAATTTTTATACTATTTCTCACTTTTTTAATTGGTATTATTGTACTGCTTTTTAGTTTTTCTGGAACTTGTCCTGTCTCTAATGAAATATTTATTATATTAATAAAATGCGGTAAACTATTAGGGAGACTAGTGATCAAAACTTTACCAGTTATTTCATCCGGACTTGATTTGTTTGGTTGGTCAAGTATTATTTTCATAAGTTCTTCTTCACTAATTAATTTAAAATCTTTTATTTTTACATTAATTATAATCACATTATTTACAGTACTTGTTCTATTAGTAATTGTATCTAAAATTTCGTTTATGCTACTGATAAAATATTCATTGAATTTATTGCCAATAATTTGCGCGTCTGCGTAAACTACTCCATTACATTCTACTTGATTGTATGTATCTGTTTTATTGTTAGAAATAACTTGTTTTAATGTTTTCCACATTGTTTTTGGGTCGTTTTTATTGGAATCTATATATTCTTCATAATATTTCCTTTTTTCTTTTCTTATTGCATCTACAACTTCATTGCGTGCTTCCTTGTATTTCTCCCAATCCCCTTGTGTTTTTGTATTACAAAACGTTTTATATCTATTATCTCTGCTTTTTATTTTATTTATTATATTTAAATTAATCCATGGACAGGATTTGTTCTTTATACGAGTTTGTTTTATTGCAGAGACTTCATTAAATATATTCATCAAGTTTTCATAATATGTATCATATTTTACATTGATATCTTGATCCCTATAGTTAAAAGGTATTTCGGTAATTTTTTGCCTAAATATAGTTTCATCTGATATTTTTGACCTAATTGATTTAATATGTACATGCTTTGATTTATTATTATCCAGATTTATTTGTATTAATGAGTGGTTATTGAAAACTGTTGTGTGAAGCATCTTACAAATTAGATTGTAATTATTACTTATAACTAGATCAATCTTAGAACAACTCCCATTGGGTGATATATGAGTCCAATCTTTTACACATTGTTTAAAGCCTGCTTCTTGAACTGTTTCTCTTAGCTTTTTGGTATACAAATTTTCTCTATTTTCATAATTTATGTTAAAATCTCCCATTACTATAATTTCTTGTTTATATTTTTGTGTAATTTCTTCAAGATATTCTTTAAGAAAGTCCACAAATATGACATCGCTACTGCTTGGTGAATGATAAATTCCTACTAAGATATATGATTTCGTTCCGAAATCAATTTTAATTGTTAGCACCCAATAGTTCATTTGTACAATGACTTCTTGTAATTTAATTGCTTTGACATCTTTTTTAATATAAAATACTACTCCCCCCGTATGTCTGCTAATCGAATCGGCCCTAATATTGTAATATCCCTCAATTTCAATTTCTTGTTCTTCTATTTCATTGGTTATATGGGTTTCAGTTAAGTACATAATTGGAGTATGGTTATTTTTAAGAAACAGTTTAAATTCATCAATATGATTAACTAAGCTTTGTGAGTTCTGTAATAATATATGGGACTCTCGATTACTTCTCATTGATTGCTAGATATTACCTGAATTTATGTTATAATCAATTCTTTTTTTGTATTGTTCAACTTTCCTCTTATATACATCGCAGTCCGGGCTGTACACTGAGTGGTTTGTATTATTTTGCAAGTTGAATTTATTATTTACTGTAGTACAGTTTATACAATTATATTTTTCTTCCTTGCATTGTTTTGTTGAGTGATTATCTCTACCGCAATACCCACATATTTCTTTATTAGTGCAAAGTAAACAAAAGTAACAAAAACTATTTTTACTAAAAAAAATTCAAATTTGATCAGTATTTAGTAGAGATGGGTAACTCCTGAGCTAATCGACTCAAAGAGTCAGCTCAGTGCAGTGAGCTAGTGAGCCAAGTGACTCAGTTCGAAATATATAGCTCTTTTTGAGCCATGACTCATTTTGATTCGCCCGCTCTTCTAGAGTGAATGTAGATTCGCAATGTATTAAGTATTAACAGATCTCGATTTTCACGTGGCTCTTGGATCCGGCCGGCTTCTCTCAGCCTTGCTGAACATGCTTTTACTTTTTGTGTTTGTACACTACTCAATTGATTTGTAAAAACTGAATAATTTTCACTCCACTTTCTAAACCTGCGTTATTCATTTATTTAGATAGAGATTTGCCTCTTCTTAGTTCACAGATACTACAATTTAAAATATTATAAGCAAATGCCGTTGTTTACTATCTAGTAAACAATACAAATGTAATTTTTCTTTCATCACCTTTTTGTAACCAAAATTGTAAATTTAATAAGAAGTGTTTGTTATTGTAGTAAGCAAATCGCTATCGTTATATTTCTATCATGTTATTGCAGCATCATCGATTCGAATTACAATGCGAGCGAATGGAGTTAAATTAACCCATTTAGTTGGCGAATCGACTGTAAGAGCCATGGCGGCTGTTGAATCCGACTGAGCTAGCTCACCCATCGGGATCAACTCCGTGGTTCAGAGTTGGATCGCGATGATTCACGACGGCTTTCGAATCCAACTGAACTAGCTCGTTTTATGGAGCTCTTGAATACGACTGAGCTATAGCTCACTCATCGGGATCCAACTTTGAGGTTCGGAGTTGGATCGTGATGTTTCCGTGGTGAATGTATATATGTGTGTTTTCACGTATTTAATATATTTAAACACACTTGAAGTGTAATCGCACAAATAAATACGTGTTTACTATAATTTTGATTAAATATTCACTCTTACGTTTTTATATAAATTATGATTAAATGATTGCAATCATTGTATAACCGAAATAATTAATCACCGCGTCGTTCAATTGAATGAGTTGGTGAATCAGATGGATCTCTAAGAGTCAGAACTCTTAGCTGATCGCTAGCTCGTAACTGAGTCATGTAACTCTTTTGAGGCGGCTCACTGAACCAGCTCTTTAAAGTGAGTCAGATCTTGTGAACCAGTTCACCGAAAAGAGCCATTTTGCCTATCTCTAGTATATAGTCATCGAACCATTAGCTTCGATTACTGCATTTAACCGCCTCGGCATCGATTCAACTAGTTTAACAATAAATTCCTGCTCGATACTTGATACGCTTGATTTCTTGACCGAATGTTGTTCCTATAAATCAGTTTAACCATAAAAGCCCAAACATTTTCCATTGGATTTAAATCCCGACTTTTTGATGGCCATTCCAGAACGATATGAGAAGTGTGGATGGAAGAATTGTCTTGATGAAAAGTAAATTGAACTGGGTGTACCTGCTGAACTGATGGCATCATAACATTTTCCAGTATATTCGTATAGAGCTGACCATTCAGTCTTTCGTTTATATACCAACAAACATCAGCACCTTTGGAACAAACCCACCCCCATATATTAGCAGAAAAACAACCACTTTTTTCAATATTTTGTCTTCAAACCGATAGTGCCGAGATCGATATACACGAATAAGCCCGTCGTGAAAAGATTAAAATACCTTCTCATCTGAGAAGATTACAGTGTCGCAAAAATATTAATTCTGGTTTAAAAACTCTTGCGCATATTCCAATCTATGCTGTTTATTGTCTGAAGGGTTTTCGAACTGCCGAATAGTTTAAAATTTCACTATTTTTTACACGGTTTCGCGCTGTGCGTACTGTAGAAAAATAACAAATATAAAAAAATAACTTGAAAAATGTTGTTTTTTTGGACTTATCGAGTTTTAGTTGATTAGTTGATTTTAGCATGAAGGTTAAAAATTGTAATTTCATATTTTATCTGCAGCTTTAAAATAAACAGTGAAATAAATTTCTTACGGTTTATTTCTTACATTGAACATTTTAATTGTAAGACATGCAAACATACGTATGTCCTTGTTCCAGATCTACAAAATTCTTTGATTAAATTTGTTAATCAAATGGATAAAAATATCTATATTAAATTTATTAGCTAAGAGGACAAAAAAATTGTGATTGAATTTCGTAACAAAATACAATGTATTTTATATTTTTCATTATCACAGTGGCTGACCTAGATACTCTTCTAAATCCAAAAATATCACATATATTCATTTTTTATTGTTTCGTTGAGACAATTTATTGTTTCGTTAAGAAAATTTAATGGGATAGTGTTATTTAAGCTTATTAGTAAGAGTTGCGATTTTTCAATATCAGAAATAAATCACTGATACCCAAGGCCGTAGCTAGAAACAAATTTCGGGGTGGGTTATAAAAATTTCGGCGGGGGTTTTACTAGTAAAAATATTGTTTTTGCTGGGTTTAAACCCCTATATCCCCCCAATCAATAATAATTACATCTGATTAGGACTTGTTATTAAATTGACACAAAATAAATCAAGTATTTTTCTTTCATTCTCAGTAAATTTCCTCGTGGTCATTACTTTAAAAAAAAAACGGCTTTCTCTTCTTTCGATCTGGAAAACACTATAAGGCAAATGAAGAACGGAGAAAAACAGAGAGAAATAAATTCCTTCTCTAACCGTTTAATTATATTACCCTTTCGGGCAGATTATTTCATGCCATTCGTGCGGTGAGTTGTAAACACCCCAGGGGTCAAAAAGGAAGATATGTAAATGCCTCGGTGATGTAATTGGAAAATTATTTAACTATTCCTGACGAGCCCGAGGGACTTAAAGTGTGTTACAACATTACAAGTTTGGAGAGAAACTTCTCTTTTTTTTATTATTCCGCATTCGTTATGTGTGCCACATTTATTTGTGTGAGTGTGTGTATCACAGTGTGCGTGTTTGTAGCCTGAACTAGAATTGAGTCATCAATGTCGGTGACACTTTGCACAGGTTATGCATTTTAAATATGACAGTTTATTGAGTAAGACATTTACAGCCTTTTTTAATAGAATTGCCATTATTGGTATATTATAGTCTAATACTAGTTCATTTTTACTAGATGAGTACAAACACAATACAGTAGAACCTCGTTATACTAGGATGGCTTTTGGCTATACCTAGCACGATATAAGGAAAACACGGTAAATCCAAATATATGTAATTTGTATAAGGTATGTGCAGTAGCCACCTACATAACAAGACATACTATATAATACAATAATGATGCCGGAATGTTTTACCTAATCAGGGCGGTACGCAGTCAATTGTTAAAATTAACATCTTTAAAAAAAAAAGAAACCTGAAAATGACCCCGATATATCCTAATCACGGTATCTCGAGGCCCGGTATAGCGAGGTTCTACTGTACTAACATTTCATATTAATAGAACAAAATCTATACTCTGTTTTTTTTTAATATGACCAAACTTAGGGTGCATTTACTGCGAACAGTTGCAGTCCTGCTTTAACAGTAGGGTATTTTAAACATCAAATTTTTAGATGTTGGTAAATGATTATCAATGTGACTATAAATCATAATTTGTCAAATAAATTGTCACGATGCAGAGATTTTCCAAAAAGAGAATGCTACAACTTGCAACTTTACAACACATACAGGGGTTTTTTTCTTTCAAGTATACTTTCAAATATTCCATATAAACATTTGTAAAATGAATGAACATAACTTGGTCGCTCCGCTGCGCTACACGACCAAGGCTTGTCAGGCTTTTCTAAACTCGAAATTTTACTTCATGCTTAGTCTGGGAGTGGAAAACACTCGTTAGAGTTTTAAAATTGGAAGTTTTTAATAAGATCACGAATGTCTGAAAATTTACATTGATAAATCGTAACATGTATACCTAAAAGAACAATTCCTTATATTTAGAACTTTTTTAAAATTTGAACATATAAATAGGCAGATAATAAAGAAGACAGATATTCCTAATTCCTTATCTGATCTGATATTATCTGAGATTTTCAAAAAAGAGAACGCTACCGTTTGCAACTTGCAATGGAGATTCCGTTAATAAATAAATAAACTTTACAACACATACAGGGATTTTTTCTTTTAATTATACTTTCACATATTTGTAAAATTAATGAAAATGTGATTAGAATTAAGTCAAAGTATATTTTGAACTTCACTTTAAATCAGTGTTTTATACGCATGGCGGCACATGAAGTAAAATTTCAAGTTTAGAAAAGCCTGATTTGGCTTTTTTAAACTTTAAATTTTACTTCATGCTTAGTCTGGGAGTGGAAAACACACGTTAGAGTTTTTGAATTGAAAGTTTTTAATAAGATCACTGTAACATTCGCGGGTCTTACGGTTTTTTTTCAAAATTACTAATACCATAAAATTAAACAAAACTATTTATTTAATAACTGATTAAATATATACACGAAAAAACACAATAACAAATAAATGAAAAGAGTAAAGTTAAAAACATGAAGAGAAAGTATAAGGTAAAATATTCAGTTTAAAATAAAATGATGTTACAAACACACGTTAGAAAATGCGGTACGGCCGAAAGAAAGATGTTGTTGACGCGTTGTTCTCGACAAGACTGCCTTATTATTTTTATGTAAGAGGGAATGTGTTGGGCTAGGAAACTCTGATTGGTCAGGATTAAAAGGACATGGATTTTTACAAGATAAGGCAAGGGATGTTTTTCAATGTGAATGAATAGGACAGAGGATCGGGTGCTGAAAAGTTTGGGAATTTTGTGGTGCGGTAGAAGGGACAAGTCCGGACGCTCAGCTCGGTCGGGAATTAGCATTTATAGACCCAATTGAATTTGAATTTCTTCTGGACAATGGCTAATCGTTCTTTCGGCCGTAAACGAGTTGTAAATATACAAGCTAAAAATCCGAGAGAAACATTTAGTTTCCAGGTTTCGCTTTAGAAATATTACACACAAAAAAGTAATAAACAAAATGTATACACAAGCGGCCCCTTTTGCTTGTATGAAAAGGAGCGCTATTACATTTAAACACAAGCGGCCCCTTTTGCTTGCACAAAAATTTCATGAAAATACACATATTCAAACATTATAAAAAACTAATCAACAATCATGAATGTCTGAAAATTTACATTGAAAAATCGTAACATGAATACCTAAAAGAAAAATTCTTTGTATTTAGAACTTTTTAAAATTTGAACATATAAATGGGCAGATAATAAAGAAGACAGATATTCCTGAGCAAGGAATATTACCTGATCCTTGAACCGACCTGATTCTTTTTAATTTCTAATTTAATAAAGTGTCTCTAAGAATCAGGTAGGATAGGAACAAATAATTTGAGGCAGTAATAGGTAAATACATTTGTAATCGTAATCTTTGTAAGTTAATTGAACTGTCAGATTTTCCTTCACATAACCCACAAATTAAAAGTTGATTTACAACATAACATGTGATTATACTTGTTCTAACCTGAAACACACAACCTGCATCACACCACTAAATTCTTGAAATGTCAAATTTCATTGGTCATATTAAAAAAAAAACAGATTATATATTATAGTTTAGTACTAGTTGAGTACAAACACAATACAGTAGAAACTCGCTATACCGGGCCTCGAGATACCGTAATTCGGCTATATCGGGGTCATTTTTCAGGTTTCTTTTTTTTTATAAGATTTTAATTTTAACAATTGACTGCGTACCGCACTGATTAGGTAAAACTTTCCGGCGTCATTATTGTATTATATAGTATGTCTTGTTATGTAGGTGGCTACTGCACATATGTATATATATATGTATATATATATATATATATATATATATGTATATATATATATATATATATATATATATATGTATATATATATATATATATATATATATGTATATATATATATGTATATATACATATATGTATATATATATATATATATATATATATGCACGTGTGTGTATGTGACTATTATACAAATTACATATATTCGATATACCGTGTTTTCCTTATATCGTGCTAGGTATAGCCAAAAGCCATCCCGGTATATGGAGGTTCTACTGTACTAACATATATATATATATGCATATATATATATATGCGCGTGTGTGTATGTGACTATTATACAAATTACATATATTCGGATATACCGTGTTTTCCTTATATCGTGCTAGGTATAGCCAAAAGCCATGCCGGTATATGGAGGTTCTACTGTACTAACATTTCATATTAATAGAACAACATCTACTAGTTTTGAACTATTGAAAAATTTAACATGGCAACATTTTGTATACATGTATTCTAACTTCACTGTAATTAAATTTGTCATTTAGAGGTTATGTTACACTGTTTTTTCTTTGTGTTTGTAAAATGTGTTTCTTCTGCCAAATTATTTGATTTAAATTTACTCCTAAGAAGTGTTTTCACTTCTTCATTAAGCATGAAGTAATATTTCGAGTTTAGAAAAGCCTGAAAATTTGGTTTGCTCCGCGAAGCGGAAATAAAAACTAACTCTGAGAAAAACTGTACTTACTAAAATAACAACCAGTAAATAAAATTAAGATTTTATAAACATAATACATCTACAAACATGATTCAAATAATCTGTGTGATTTTTTTTTAGATTTAAAAAGAGGTTTTGCTCCCTTTTCCTACAATTTTCCAGTTAATTTTGCAACAAATTATGAAACTAATTTCGAATGTCTATACACTTTTTAAATGCATGTCCTTGTTCCACATCTTCAAAACTGTTTTCAAAAATGATCAATCAAGAATAGAATAGGAAAATAAAATCTCACGCTCTGTGAATTATCGTGACAAAACCGGGTGTTTAATTCCACCTTCACTTTTACACACTGGGCGAGCAGTCAGTGTGCAAAAACTTCTCAAGTTCAAGGACGGCTTGAATGTACTTGACAGAGCAACAACAAAAAAAGGTCAAAAGCCCCCCTCTTGCCCTCCCACACAGTTAATAATAGTGATGAGTCGTATTCCACATGGTATGCGCATAAAAAATAGCCGGCACAGGTGATTTAATCATGAACTGTGAATACACACTCAGATAATAAAAATGTTATTATTCTGTCATAACCACATGAAATGATGTTGCATGCATAAATATTAATAAATAATAGATTCTGCGTTCAAAGGTGGAGATTAAAAATTGCTAACTCAGTTAGCAATAATGGAATTTTACCCAAAGTGTAGTTTTAAACTATTTGTATATTTATATATATATATATATGAATCATTATTGGCAAATTTTGATAACAGTAATAATTTAAAAATATAATACAATAAATAACATAAAAATTAAATAATCTGCCAATTGGCTGCTGACCGTTGGTCTTTCCGCCTAGAATTATAGTGTTCTGTCCTTGTCAGTTATTGTGTAGGAAATGTCTAGATTGTTAATATCGTCCATTTTCTTGTCAAATGAATTTAATCGTCGTGATCACTGGAGTTATGAAATGAAATCATGAAATGTGGAGGTTATTGTTTTTATTATCAATAGGTTCTAATACAAATAATTAAAATAGTCGAATGTTGAAATATTTAAGTATGAATATTTCAATCACTAAATTTTTTACTTATTTGTATATCTGAATACCCAAATATCTAAGTATTCGACAAACAGGGTGAAAATTCTTGAAAATGGCATTAAGCCGAAACTAGTTGAAAATAAAACAATTTATTAGTAAAACAAACCAAGTGAATTTCAATCAAATACCTATATATTAATATAAATGTTTTACCAAGTGATCAATGAGAAACAAGTTAACGATAAACAGGGTGAGTTTTTTTCATGTTTTCTATGGGGATCTCGGAAAATATAAAAATAGAGAAACGGTTAAATGGGCAAAGTAGTGCAGTTTTAAGAGCCGAATAAAGACACTTACAAATTTTTTAAAAAAGTCAAATGTAACTAGATATTTTGAATCATGTGAAAAATGTAGATTTTTCAAAATCAATTTTTCTTAGTTATTAAAAGAGAGAAAAAAACTATAAATGGCAAAGATTTAGATAATTTTACGCTGAATAATAAGATTTTATCAGATATTTTATATTGACATTAGTTCTCGAGATATAACACAAACTTAATTTTTTTTGAATGAAAACCATAGTTGGGTATAATCTGTTTTTTTTATTATGACCAATCAAATTTGACATTTCAAGAATTTAGTGGTGTAATTCAGGTTGTGTTGTGTGGTTAGGACAAGATTAATCACATGTTATGCTGTAAATCAACTTTTAGTTAGTTATAGATATGTAAGTAGTTAAATTACTTTATCTTAACTGTTTTATTTTAATTTTAAATGTACATATCAGGCACGATGTGCCCTTTTTCAATAGTTTAACGTGTTTTACAATTATTAAATAAAATGATAAAAAAATTGTAGGTTATGTGAAGGCAAATATGACATTAATATGACGATTCAATTAACTCACAAAGATTACAATTAAATATTATTTACCTATCACTGCCTCAAACTATTTGTATCTACTACCAATTTAATAGTGTCTTTGAGGATCAGGTAGGATAGCAGAATCAGGTAATATTCCTTGCTCAAGAATATCTGTCTTTTTTATTATCTGCCCATTTATATGTTTAATTTTTTTAAAAGTTCTAAATACAAGGAATTTTTCTGTTACGATTTTTTAATGTAAATTTTCAGACATTCGTGATCTTATTAAAAACTTCCAAACTCTAGCGGGTGTTTTCCACTCCCAGACTAAGCATGAAGTAAAATTTCGAGTTTAGAAAAGCCTGAAAATTTGGCTTGGTCGCGTAGCGCAGCGGAGCGACCAAGCCAAATCAGGCTTTTCTAAACTCGAAATTTTACTTCATGCGCCACGCGTATAAAACACTGTTTTAAAGTGAAGTTCAAAATATACTTTGACTTAGTTCTCATCACATGTTCATTCATTTTTTAAATGTTTATATGGAATATGTGAAAGTATACTTAAATTAAAAAATCCCTCTATGTTGTAAAGTTGCAAGTTGTAGCATTCTCTTTTTTGAAAATCTCTGCATCCTGACAATTTATTTGACAAATTATGTTTTATTTGTCACATTGGTAATCATTTACCAACATCTGACAATTTGATGTTTAAAATACCCTATTGTTAAAGCAGGACTGCAACTGTTCGCAGTAAATACACCCTAAGTTTGGTCATATTAAAAAAAAAACAGAGTATATGTCATCACTTTACATACTTATTTATTTGTAGAATGATCAACTGAAAGAGGCGCTGGAAGCCGAGCGTAAGGGGTACGGGCGGAACCGATCGCAAAACAGGGTTTTCTCCAGAGAGCCCTCGGAGGAGCCCCCCGACTGCTCGGAGAAGTTAATCGACAGCCAGAACTCGGCTCTGCGGTCGCAGTTTCAAAAGGCGATGCGGCACCTGGCCACCTGCAAACGTAAAAAATGCTCCGTGTGTTCGTACACGAAAGCAGTTTTCGGAAATAAAAAACACAAGTAAGCATATCGTGAAAACGATCCATAAATTCATGCTGAATAGGTTATGACTATGAAACATGCAAAACTGAATTAAGAAATTGTAAAAGATTGTAGAAATATTTCTCGTTGTTTTATTTATAGTAAAAAGCTGTTTTCCTGCCTGCAAACCCCCTTTTTGGAGGTTAGGAACATGCTCAAGCCGCCACCGTCGCCGATACGGGCCGCCGGTCTAGCGGAGGGTGAGAGTCTTTCCGAGTGGTTTTGCCCCCTGGAGGAGGAGGACCCCAGCGAGTGCTCCTCTTTGAGTTTGCCCTTCGCCGAATTAGCCATATCCTACATGGACGAGAGCTCTGACACGGCCTCCAGATGTTACGAGGAGAACGACCCGTTCAATCACGAGACATTAAGTCATCTCGCCAATAATAGTACAAGGGGTAAGTTAATTGAAAAAAAAAAGATACTTGTATTGTTTTATTTTTGACTGAGTGACAAAGAAGTCTTAAAGTATTTGTATTTTTTTTATTTAACCTCAAGATTTCCTTTATACGAGAATTACTTGGATATGTTCTTGTGCTAAATTGATAAACAATTATGTTCTCTTTCACTGGTTAAATGTCAAATGAGTTTTGAGGTTAAAAATGTTAGTGCTTGTTCCATTTCCAAATATTAACCCTTTATAAATATATACTGCCTTTCAAAAAAATCAGAACACAAAGTATTTATTGGACGATTTTAATGAAATTTACAGAATTTGATCATGTAAATGAACTGCATCGATGATCAAAAAATCAATTGTTTTGGTTACTATTTAATGGTATTTTTCCTTGATTTCACCATTATGAAGAGCTGCTGATTTTTTAATGTAATTGCTTCTAATATCCAAGTAGCCTCTGAGTAGTTTGACGTTTCAGTTTGTAAAACATAAAAAGATGCCCCGTGTTCGTCAGCGTGCACAATATCATCATCTAAGTGAATTTGAAAGGGGTAACATTATTATATATATATATATAAGATCCTACCGTCCACAATTGTGTCTAACTCTTACTCCGCAGCATCGCAGAGCAAGACTTAATTGGTGCAGGGAAAGACAACATTGGACCCATGAATGGAATAACATTATCTTCAGCGATGAGTCTCGGTTCTGTTTATGGGCTCATGATGGTCGCAGAAGAGTGAAACGTCGACGCGGTGAACGCAGAATTTTACAATTTACTGTTGAAAGACATACGGCTCTTACACAGGGAGTTATGGTTTGGGGGGCGATAGCATATGGTAGTCGGTCTCCTCTAGTTTTTTTAGAAGCAAGTCTTAACGCGATTCGGTATATTGACAACATTTTACGGCCAGTGTTAGTGCCCTATGTAAATGGCTTGCAGAACCCCATTTTTCAGCAAGATAATGCTCGACCTCACACAGCGGCCATTACAAGACAGTTTTTTGATAGTGCCGAAATCAATTTGTTACCTTGGCCATCTCGTTCTCCAGATCTATCGCCAATAGAGCATGTTTGGGATATGATAAGTGTTAGAATAAGTAACTTACAGCACCCCGCTAACACTGTAATGGAACTTAGAGGTCAAATTATCGAAGTTTGGAATGAAATACCCCCAGTCGATATTGACAGCCTGATTTCTAGCATGCCTCGACGTGTTAATGAGTGTTTGGGAAATCGTGGAGACCCAACACATTATTAATTTTTATTCATTTGTTTTTTTTGTTTTTCAAGTTGATTTTTTGATCATCGATACAGTTCGTTTACATGATCAAATTGTGTAAATTTTATTAAAATCGTGCAATAAATACTTGGTGTTCTGATTTTTTTGAAAGGCAAAAAAAAAATTCTTACAATAAAATCTGCAATAATTTGGCATAAAAATTGTTAAAAATATCTTCGTTGAAATTTTAATGGTTTTCTATTTATATGTGTATTGTATTCACTTAAAATAACTTCGTTTGTTTTAATATGCTCTTGTATGGAATTTTCAGCGTCCGTTGGTTTTGGAAGTGACTCCGGATTCTCATCGGACGTCTGCGTGGACTACAAGAGCGAAGCGACGACGCCGAAGGAAAAGTTCAGCCCGAAGGCGACGCTCGACGATGCCGACTGTGCCAAACTGACGAGGACCAAATGGACGGCGTCCTTTCGCAAACTCATCAACAGGATTAGGAAATAAGTAAACGAAACAAATATATTTCTGACTAAAGTTCATTTAAGCCGATAAACAAACAGGTATTTAAAGTATTGCAAATATTTGCGTTGGAAAAAGAATGAGGGTCTGTAAATGTAAATAAACGAGGACAATGGTTGAGCCAACTATGCTTTTGTTTACCTAAAACAAAAAATACAAATAATAAGTATCGTTTATTTAATGTAAATAAATGTATTGGCCTCTAAAGAGTGTTAGATGAATTCTGGTTTTTAAAATCTATACTTAATAAATCCAAGGCCCAGTTGCAAAAAAAACGTTGAACTCGAGTTTAAGCAGGACTTAAGTTCAAGATAACAGTTCCTATTGTTCTAATGTCACTTTGAACTCGAGTTCCGAGTTGAACGAGTTCAACCTGTTCTGTGCAACTGGCCCTAAATTTATTTAAAATTATGAGCAAATGGTCTACAAATTTGTATAATATTTGTGAATATGAAAAAGTCTAATAATTGAAACAATGTAAAACCCTAAAAAAGCAGCTGATCAAAGTAAGGTACAATAATTGAAAGAAAGTTAAAACCTACAAAAGCAGCTGATCGGAGTGCTTAAAACCCTAAAAAAGCAGCTGATCAAAGTAAAATACAATAATTGAAAGAAGGTGAAAACATACAAAAGCAGCTGATTGGAGTGCTTATTTACTAACAAATGTTTTCAATGTTTACCACAGCGCTTACTTTAAAGGCCAATATGAAACAATAACAGTGGGAGACATGTACAAGGTTATATATAACAATAAAAAGCAAGAAGTAAGTGAGATAATGTAAAAATAAACACAAGTAAGAGAAAAAAGTAAGGTTATGTTTACATAAACAAACGAAATAAGTAAGCTAAAGGTGAACAAACAGGAAAATAAGGTTATGTTTTAATTTTAAGCAAAAGCAACTGGAAGTAGCAAAAAAAGTGAGCGCGCACGCATATCCTCATGAAATTCATTTAATTCACAACACATGTCCTTCTCTCCCCCCTCCAACACTCACTTCCTCTCTCTCTCTCTCATACTGTTACATATTTATTGGAATATAAATATATAACAGTTCACCATTCATACACACGCACACACATAATTCATAATAATAAGTGAACAAAAAAATTTGTTTAAATTAAGGCTGGGAATTTTTGAAATGGATGTATTCGAATATGAATATGTTTTTGAATTAATATTAGATCAATATTCGAATACTTAAATTTAAAAAATTCCCATCATTAATGAAAACATGTATTAAAATAAAATAAACCTTCTGACAGATTAAGAAAAAGACCTTTTATACGCCTAGCACATGAAGTAAATATTTCGAGTTTAGAAAAGCCAGAAATATTTACTTCATGCTCGGCAATTCAATAATACACTTTTTTGTTCGTTTGTTATTAATCGTGACATTCCACCCTTTTCGTGTTTGTTAAAGAAAATGAAACAAATAAAAGAACGTTAACTTATTTTAATTTACGTAATTAATATATAGTTAAAGCGGTATACAAGATCATTTTATAGAGGTTAAGGTTTTACGTGAGACGATGAGCCGACGAGCCGACGCTAACTTCACTGGGCGGAGACAGACTGTTGTAAAGAAAAAAAAAACAAAATGCAATAACTGTAGTTTCATGAGTATAAACAACCTCTCTCTCCCCTCGCCTCCCTTCCCTCCCCTCGCCTCCCTTCCCTCCCCTCGCCTCCCTTCCCTCCCCCTGCTACTGGTTTCTTCCCAATGTTGCCAGATTAAAAGAAAGTGCGGTGAACGTGTAGACGTTCGTAGGATATTTCACCGTACTTTCTTTTAATCACACAATATGTAGGTGTTGTCTACATAATATTTCGGTACACATTTTATAAGGTCGGCTCATTCAATTTAGTTCACCTAGTGCAATTTAAATTAATAACCTTGGTTAATGACCTCGTACGTGGAATTCTTCACATAGCGACAAAAGTCAAGGTTATTAAATTTATAAGGTCGACTCGATATAATATAGACGACCGTACACGATTATAGACCTTAGCCGATGACGCCATGCGAGGAATTCCTCAAATGACGTCAGAAGTAAAGGTTATATTATGACGTATAAGGTTGACTTCATTCAATATAGTGGACCTTATGCGATTAAAAAAATGTACCAATTTTTACAATGTTATAATATCGTATGTAAACACTGCTTCAATTTAAAAAGAACTTGGTGAGTTAAAGTCATAAAATGGAGTGTTCACTCCTTGATTAAGTATGAAGTAGTAGTCATTATTGTACACATACAAACAGGATAATTATCATCTGGCAACACTGTTTCTTTCCCACACCACTACGAAATTCCCCCCACTTTTAGTTTTTTTCTCATTACTTTATTCCCTCATTCTTAGTTTCTTCACACCCACTCATAGTTTTATCATCTACCCCCCGCCCCTCCTCTCGTATTGTAGAATAATAATTATAGGTTATGACTGATTAATTAAATATGAATCCCTTTCCTTCTTAATTTCACTTTCTTGTTAGTGTTATTTATATAATAAATATATATATGTGTATGTATGTAAAGTAAGTAGATGAAACTTGCCGAAAACAAAACAAAAACACTTTGATGTCAGTCGAATTAAAAACAAAAACACGTTGGTGATATGTGATAACCTGAAAATATAAACAAAAATAAACTGAAGATATTTAAATGACAAACAAACAATTTAATATATTTCAATAGTTACTGCAAAGTATGATTGTAAGTATTATCAGAAAACAAAGACAAAACTCTTCGCAGCTGAAGTAATAGTTCGGAGAGTTACTACGATATATTTGTATAGTTACTGGCCGGCCCTGATAACGATCGTTGTTTACTTAGCCAATTGTTATTCGATTTATAAACAAACAAAAAAACTAATTAATTATAGATCAATTAGGACTCTGAATTTCGAGTGTAGGGAAATTAAATGAAATTACGTAAAAAAAAAACCTTAGGCCAGTCAAAAATCCTCAACTCCTTAATAATGATAAAATTTCGAATTTTTGACTTACACATAATACGGATAGTGTATGTAGATAAAATCGATAGATGAAATTAATACCCGTTTGAGGTAAACGCCAATTTATCCATTGTATACATAAATATTTGTAGATAAAAACAAAAAAAAATAGGTTGTAGAAAACCCATTTACATACTGAAAGGTGTTCGAAATACTCGACCGTTTTAAAGTAGGCTGTGATTTAATCAACAAGCAGAGATTAACAAGAAAATCTATTTGAGGTTAATTATCTTGCCAACTAGTAAATTATCATGAAATTATTAATATTAGCGAAATATTAGTGATCCCAAATCATTAAATTGTTAAGATTAGTACATAATTTCAGACAACTGCTTAAACTTAGTTGGTTTTATAATCCTTAAGATTCTCTCTCTCTCTCTCTGCTTAGTCTGTTAATAAGACAACATCCATTGTAGATAATTGTATTAAACTAGAATTAATTTTGACCAACTAGAAATTATGTTAAAATCATGAAGAAGATTTTGAACTTGATATATTTAACATAAAATGACTGATATTAAAACAAAATCTCTCTTTTGACGTTAATTTATACTCTGTAAATGTTCAGACATTCGTTGTTTTTAAAAAAGTTCAATTTGAAACTAATTATGAGGGTTTCCACTCCCAGTCCAAATCCAAATTTTCAGGCTTTACTAAACTCGAAATTTTACTTCATGCGCCACGCGTATAAAACGCTGATCTAACCTGAAGTTCTAATTACACTGCTTTAGCATACTGCTTCAGCGGTATATTTTAAATTTCACGATATTTCAGTGTTTTATATGGGTGGCGCATAAAGTAAAATTTCGATTTTAGGAAAGCCTGAAAATTTTACTTCATGCTTAACCTGGGAGTGGAAACACTTGTTAGAAGTTTCGAACTGATCGCTGTTTAAAAACAACGAACGTCTCAAAATTTACAGAGTACACACCTGGATATGTAAACTTAAAAAAAAAATCGTTGTATAAAAAGACAAACATGAAACAAAATTACATTACCTCGATTTTGACATTAATCTTTTTGAAATAAAAACTTACCTTTTCTAAATCAGAGCTTACTCAAAATCACGAGATTCGAACTCCCTTCGCTTACATAATATGATACATATTTGAATTCGCGAAATAACTATTTACATAATCTATACATAAGAAGATTCATGAGCGCCAAATGTATTTTTTTTTATTATAATATAAAATACAGTTAATAATTAAGTGAGTCGAATTGAATTGAATTGAAAAGACATTCTGTTGACTGCGTTAACTCGTTCCTGGTGCCAGTTTTTTCTTCTTTTTTTTTTTAATGAATACGCAGAAAACGGAAGTTGATAATTTTTATATATTTACAATTTATACAATGAAAGGATTTTTCGACGATTTATTGTTATAAATAAAAAAACAAATGATAAGATAGAAAGAAAGAAGATATTCCTATATTTTATATAGATTATTATTATTGTATTAATTAATTGTAAACGGATTTGAGTATTTTTTGGAGGTTATGTAAGATATTCCTTTATTCGATTAATGATGAAAGAAAGAAAATTATACGCAAATTATTTATTGATTTAACTAGGAGATTTGTAAATTATACCACGTTTAAATAATTGAAAGTTTATGTAAGATATTCTTTTATTCGAATAATGATGAAACAAAATTATACGCAAATTATTTATTGATTTAATGAATTGTGAATTATTTCACGTTTAAATAATTTATAAAACAAGAAATGCATTGTTAGTAGACATTAGTATACACTTTCAAAGCTCTACCAACAATGCCGATTATTTTTTAGAAAAGTTACGAAAAGTCAATCAACATTTGTTAATAAACTGATAGTGTTTTATTTAAAAAGAATTATTTTCACATTAATTCGACTAGAGTACTTAATTTATGTGTTCCAAACTGCAAAAAAGCAAATAATTATAAATTACCTGTTATTCTGTTTATTAGAAAAAAAACGGAAATACTAATTTAAAAATTTTCGTTTTTGTTTAATCAATTTAATTGAAATAAAAAACAATCAAACTATTATTTAGTTGAATATAAAATTACGATTATATTTGAATTCGAGATATATAGCTCGGTCCATGTAACTAAGCGAGAAATTAGAGCACATTTGTGCCCATAACTCCAAAACTCTTAAATGCGAATTGTTTAACTTTTCAAATACAAATTACTGTTTTGAAATGGCATTGTGTTTTGGTAAATCATTTAAGATAAACTTCACATAGATAACAATATTTCGTATTTCTCTCAAAGTTAAATAGAACAAGCTCTACTTATTATTTATTTGTTTTTTTTTTCTTTTTAATTGATTAAATAAAAGTGTGAATATTGTATGCTTAATTAAGAAACAAACAAAAGTATTATATTATTATATACTGTTTTATTTTTATTTTCTCTCAATCGGTTTAGTGTTTATTATTTATTTATTCTTAAGGTGGCAGCTTTTTGAAAGTATTATTTCCTCACGATTAACCGATTGCATATTTTCAATCAGTCTGACTGATTTTATCATCCATCTGTCATTATTTCGTAATCAGCCGATTGTGAATCGTTTTGTATTTACGTTTATAATTATTTATTTATGAATCGGTTTTTCGTCCTTTACACGTTGTAACATTCCCACTTGACGGGGGCAGCTTTATTCCTTTGTTTTTTTTCCTTTATATATTATCGTGTGTAAACTGAAAGAATGTAAATATTTTTGTATGTTTATTTTACTTTACATGTACTTTAATTGTGATACAGAAGAGAAAGAATTACATGAAAAGATTTGTTTTTGTGTTTCCGTTCGTTCGGCTTTGTAATCCGTATAGAAATAATGTGGACTTTTCTAATAATTATTAAATCGAATAAATTATTATGAGTAAAAATAGGGTTTTCATTTTATTATATTTATTATGCCTATGTTTGTTTAAATAAAACTTACAATTTTACAGTTTTTGATAACATTAATATTTAAACAACTTATTTGATACTAATCAAACCATTGACAATTTTATTGATGTGCAACAAAACATTGTTACTCTATGATTCATTAATCCATAGACATCGTCATAGCTGCGCAACTTAAGTTTCAACTCTAGGGATCTATGATTCAGTGTTGCCAATGTTATAATGTCGTTTTTCCGCGTTGCCAACCTTTTGCCAAATTTATTTTAGATTTTTTCAAGATGTTACACCTAAAGTTAATTCTGTGATTCTAACCTCGAAAAATAATGGCAACGAATTTTTGGAAAATTTCCGGCTTGAATATCAATAAATTGCTGCCCAATTTCGGAAATACATTGCGCCATGGACACCACATGAGGGGCAAGCCCCCGGGAATCGCCAGGAGTTTGGAACAGCGTTTGGAAGGTGCTTGTATTGACTCGTAAGGTAAATGAGGTTATATTGCTTATTTAAAATCTTGCAGAAATTAATTATAAAGACCCGGAATTACACTATAAAGTGAATATTGGGCTACCCTCTAGTAAAGTTCCACGTACAAAGAATTTAGAAGCCAGGCTGTCAAATTTGAGGGGTAATCGGACTGATAAAGAGTTGGAAAAGAAGGCAAGAAACCATACGCGTAAGTAAATTCAGTAATTCAATATTATATAAATGCCAATTCTTGAGAATTGAGCCGCCAGCTGAAATATGTTTGTACATTTTCTAGTTTTAATTGATTTGGAAGAAAGTCGTAAAGTCTGGTTGAAAACCTCTGGGCCGGAACAAATAAAAACAATTGCTGAACATTATGGAATTTTCCAACACTTGTATGGGGATGCATATTTCGTGCCTCGTGTGCCCCTGATTGTCTCTTACGACCACGAAAACGCAACTATTCCTGTGTTTTACGGAAATGTCGTTAAACCTTCAGAGGCCACAAAAAAGCCCGAAGTTAATTTCGAGAGTGATGATAATACATTGTGGACCATGATCATGACGAATCCTGATGGAAATCTGATGGAACAGGATAAGGAATATGTACACTGGTTCATGTAAGTACATAAAAATTAATAAAAAGATAATAACATTACATTTAATATTTATCCACAATTTAGTAAGAATGAAGTTTTAACAAACTTTCAATTATCACCTAGATCAAAATTTTGCTAAAATGTGATATGATAAAAAAGAAAAATTATCGCATCTAACCATATTGACGTGTATAATCAAGTAGAATTTGAATATTTTTATGAATTACTGTTAAATATTTTATACTTTTAATTTTTAAAGTGGAAATATCCCTGGAAATAATATCAATAAAGGTGATACTATTATTGACTACCTGCAGCCTATTCCACCTCGAGGCTCCGGTTTCCACCGACACATTTTCATTTTGTACAAGCAAGAGAAGAAAATCGACTATTCCAAGTTCAAAAAAGAAAGCACTTGGTGAGTTGTTTTTTTTTTTTATTGATTTTATATAAGATGATTATTTATTTTTGACCAGCTTAACACTTTCGGAGCGCACGTTTTCAACGCTTGATTTCTACAAAAACCTTCAAGACGTATTAACACCGGCAGGGTTAACTTTCTTCCAATCAGATTGGGATAAAAGCCTTACAGATTTCTATCATAAAAAACTCGGTGAGTTTTCAGTTCCTAATATCGAATTAAAACCAGTTCTTAGGATGTTTCAAAAGATATGATATTTTAAATAACTTGGAACTTGATCTTTAAAATAATATTTCAGAAATGAAGGAACCCGTATTTGAATATGATTTTCCGGATGTGTACGTTAAACCACAAGAGTGGTTCCCATTACGAGAGGCTTTCAATTTGTACATGGATAGGTATCGAGATCCGAAACAGATTAATAAAGAGTTTTTGATGAGAAAATTGAAAAATGTGCACCCGTTTAAGCCCCCAAAAGCCCCCTTGGCCTATCCGAATGCGGTGCGTTTCGAGGGGTACGTGCCAAGTTGGCTTAAGTTGGAAAAGACAAAGACAAGGAACAAATGGGGAAGAATTAATGATATAGAATGATAGATGTATTTATAATTAGCCATTAATAAATTACATTTTTTTAATTACTAAAGTGTTTTTTTGTATCGTCTAGATTTTAATACTAGTAAACTACATTTGTTTGTATTTTTAATATACAAATTTTGTACGGTTAGACAACATTTTTAGAAACACTTAAATTTATACCAGGAGAATATGAAAGCGAGGAGGTCTTTTCTTGGGGCCAAACATTTTAATTACAGCACTTTAGTTGAAAAATGTTATTAAAAAGTGGTTTGAAATTTGTTTGGCTCTATTTTTCGCGCCATTCTAGTCATTGCATTTTTTGTATGAAAATTAGAATTTTGATATACAATTGTTTGAATAAGCTCTCTTTGTGAGTTTTAGTGGTTCTGAAAAGAACCGTTTTTTTTTTCTTGAATAATTTTCTCACTTATCACTTGGTGAAACATGTTTAAATATTTTTTATTTGAAAATGGCTTCTCAAAATAATGGGCAAGAAGTTGTATTAAACGATTGAAGCGGAATCTGAAACAGAAAAAAAAATGTTTTTTTGTGTGCAAACTTCCAAAGAATTTCGTGTGCGGGAGGACTTTCAAGTTAAATTTTGATCCATGACTCATGAATTTCTGTGTAGGAGGCGCCAGATTTGAAAAATCGCTCAATTAAGCTAACCTTATGCGCGCTTAACTCACCTTGATGTTTGACTTCACTCATAGAAAACCCAACAGATTTTGTTTGCACGTCAATCTAGGAAATTTATATAACCACAGAGTATGGAGTAACCAGAGTATTCACGCTGGCTGTGCGGGGTCAGGGGGGGCGGCTCTGTCAGGTGGCTCACCCAGCAGGCGTGTGATTTAGAGTAACTACTAGGTTTCCCCACTCTTCCCAATTCATTTGTATATCGGATCCGCAGAGGAATGTTTATATTTTTTCCTCTCTAACGGTACCGACGGAACGAAAAATGATGACGCTCGGTTTGTTTATTTTATCAAAATAAACAAATCGAGCGTGAATCTACACCATTCAATTTTTAATTCCACATATAATATTGAAATCTAGATTTACTATCATGTAATGCAATTTAAATTAAAATAAATACAGTTATATGATACAGGTAGGAATTGGAATACCGACATACCGGTTAATCGCAAAAATTGCGCTTCAAAATATACCGGTATTTTGGTAAATCATATCAACATTATGTACATTTATTTCACATCTTTAACTATACTTCTGACAAAAATAGTAGATCGATTATGTGTTTTTGAACTTCATAATAAATCAGTGTTTGTACGCGTGGCGCACGAAATAAAATTTCGAGTTTAGAAAAGCCTGAACTCGCTTCGCTCGTACCGCCAAATCCAAATGTTCAGGGTTTTTTAAACTCGAAATTTTACTTCATGCTTAATCGGGGAGTGGAAAACACTCACACAAATCCATGTTTTATATTTATAGATTTTTTAAATAGGGTTTTCACTAATTTCCACGATTTCTTATTAATCCACTTCATTTGAAATGTTGTAACAGGTTTCAAGTTTTTGCCAAGATTTTATAAATAAAATTTAATATTCAATATAATTTGTCAATCAACCGAACAAAATAAAGGCTAGTATTTTTGAATTTTACAATATGTCAGTGTTTTATACGCGTGGCGCATGAAGTAAAATTTCGAGTTTAGAAAAGCCCCGTGAAAATTTGTCTCGGGTCGCTAGCGCGACCCTCGACAAATTTTCTACGCGGGGCTTTTCTAAACTCGAAATTTTACTTCATGCTTAGCCTGGGATTGAAAACACTCGTTCGAATTTTAAATTAGACTATTTTATGGAATCAACGAATGTCCGCAAATGTACAGAGTATACGAATATATAAGGATATGATATATAAAAAAAAGTAAATTATTATGTCATATATTAAAAATTTTTGTTTATTTTTGGGGTTAAAAACCTTACTTCTTTGGATGTAGATGACAAATCCTCTTCCAATTTTCGGGTGTACATGTGAATGGGATTACAGTTAACATACTCAGTATAGATTATTTAACTTTTTTTAATTTAGTAAACGTTCATGGAATTAGTTTAAATGTCAATTTTGAACTTGAAAAAAAAAACATTTCAGTGTTTGCCTTCCGGCCAATCCAAATTTTCAGGCTTTTCTAAACTCGAAATTTTACTTCATGCTTAACCAGGTAGTGGAAAACACTTGTTTATAGCCTCAAATTGAACTTTTATAAACAATAGAAAGTCAGAAAATGTGTACTTAAATATTACATACTTACTTAATTATAATATTTTTCATTACAAGAATATTTATATAGGAACAATAAATTGTAGGCGTTAATTCCAAAGACAATATATGTATTAAATAATCATCAATTTTATTTATTAAATTTGATTATACAATAAACAAAATATCCAAATTTTCAGGCGTTTCTAAACTCGATTTTACTTCATGCGCCACGCGTATAAAACACTGATTTAATGAGATGTTTAAAAAACGTATTCTTTTTAATCACTCTTGTTCCCTCATGAACACCGATAATAATAAAATAAACCCTTCAAAATACACGTTTTTATTTTTCAAATATTATATTATAAGCTCCCCCAGTTAGCCCCCCCCCCCGTGGATTCGTGCCTGATTGACATAATTAGTTCTCAGGTAATACCTCGGCGGTGGCGGAGAACTTTGCATAATCGCAGAGGAAACAATATTATTGTTTACTCTGTGGCTATATATTAGTGGAGATATAAAAGATCAAATTATCTATAAACTGAACGCATTAAAACAATAATGTTTTTATTTCACATCTGTCAGTCAGCAGTAAATTGGTGTATGGGTCTATTGAAATATGAGTATATTTATGTTTACATTAACATTCCAATGAACGAATCATCCTTTAACATATGTTTTTGTGCCTTAAATCGCCATTAAAATTACAGGAAACTGTTTTGGTTGAAGGTTTTAATAGGTGGATGTTTTGATAATTGCCTCAGAGATGGCTACACTATGCAAACTGTGGATTCCGAGTTACAGGCGTGATTACTCTGTTATTCTTTCCTCTGTGATATAACTTACATAAAAGTTGGAAGTATACTAAAGAATTTATAAACTAATTTTTTTGCATGTTGCAATCTTGTTGTGATGCAAATGTCAACTGTCAAAACGCAGTGGTACCAATACGAGAAAATGACGTTTGTCGAAGTAAATATTGCATTAAAGAAAACTCCCCCAATTTAAATCAGGCTAAAGTGATAAATTACGATTAATTTAAGTGTAAACGTTTTGGAGATTTAAAGGGCGATGGGCTCTGAAACGGACGAAGTCGTGATCGAGGACTCGGACGACTCCCTTTTAGACATAAAAGAGGTATGTTTATGGTTATGTCTAAAAATTTCAGATAACAATTCTGTAGATAGTTCAACAAAGCCGGATAATTTCCAATTGAATTCAATAAGTTAGTAGCATGAGTAAATTAAAATAATTATCAGTTTGTTTTCTTTTGTATTTTCATGTGTATTTTTGATATAAATGTTGATTTTTGTATTGTTTTGACGGTAAGATTTTATTGCTGTAGAGAGTGTTCATTATGAAGTATTTTAATAGTTAAATGATGTTGAGTTCGATCTCCCTTCGGTCACGCCCCCCTCCCTGGAGAGTATCCTCTGGGACATGGAGTCTGAGGAAGGAAGCGATAACACGTCTTTGCATTCCTTACAAAGCCTGACCTTAAAGTTGAGATCGATGTTGTATCACTGTGTGTTGCAAGGGATATCGAGTCAAGTCTCATCAGCTGGGGTAAGTGACAAAAATATGCTTGTACACAAACACGTAATTATGGTTTCATTTAGGAAAGGGTCGGAGCGGGCCTTCCGACCGTGATCACTAACAGCCTTAAATTCATAGCCATCGGAACTTCGCATGGTTACGTCCTTGCTTTTGATTCCGAGCAGAAATTATGCTGGTGCTCGCACGATGTAATCTCCAATGATCAGGGGGCTATTTCAGCACTAGCTTTTAACACTGATTCAACACGTTTATTAGTCGGGTATTTATTTGATAATCAAAATATCGATCAACTACTTCCAAAACCTCAGAAGTCCCTTTTACCAAAAAATGTTCCTGTAATTCAGATGTTATTAATTTACCAATATTAGTATAAACATCTACTCAAAATACTTGTTAAAAATCTATCATGATGACGGTATATTAAAGGTACAATAACAAAAAATCAGAAAGATTACACAGATCATACAATAATTCACTAGTATTTTATGTTCTTATCAAATTTAACATTTTGCACTTACGAGGATTCAGGAGTCGTTGATCGATATATATATCTATTAAAAACCCCGTTTACCTATAAAGACTGTAATAATTATTAACAATCAAATTTGTGTTATGTTCATCGTTATTTCAGTTTCGAAAGGGGTTACATATTAATGCTGGATGCACAAAATGGGGACGTTTTGAGGAGGTTACCCGACGCACACGCACCCCAAACTGCGGTTTTACAGCTAAGGTTCACCGCGTCGAATAATTTAGGCTTGGTGGGGGATTCCTCGGGGTGTGTGTTTTCGCTGAATTTTTCTAGGAGGCTGGGTGTGCGGAGTTGGGATTCCAAGTGTCTGTTTTCGGGAGCTCGAGGGGAGGTTTGTTGTTTCGAGCCGATTGTTCACGGGCAGGAATTGCTAGGACATAATTTTATAGTTGCTTTGGCCACTTTATCGAAGGTAAGAAACACAATTTTAAACGAAATTTTATTTTACCATCTCAGATTTTTCATATAGATAAACAAATAAACTAAAATTCATGATGATATTTCAACCAATGAGATAAGGGTGCATAATTTTGTAATTTACAACTTGAAAACGGCTAACTCTGTCATGTTTTTTTAAATTATTTTAATCAAAAAAAACATGCTTTGATGAATACACTAATAATAATAATAATAATAATCTTTATTTAGCATCTTTGCTATATAATAACATAGAAAAATATATGTATATCTATATATATATATATATATAAAATAAACATTTGATCATCCTTAATCTATAAATTGTGTATGTATAATAAATTTATCACATAATAATACTTAATATATAATCTTTTTACTACTTTAATAAAATCAGTCTAAAACCATACTTAAATATCTATGTAAAAATAATAAATCCATAATACAACAATACTTATACATTTATGCAAAAAACAATAACTAAAAAGGTAATAATACTTATTTAAAATTTGTACTTATACATATAGGAACAATTAATAATATATACACATAATGCACAGCCCATACACTACGACTATTTCTGAAGACTCTTCAAGTAATCTAGCAACTTTGATTTAAACTTATTAATATTTTCTTCTTCTTTTATTTTTATTGATAGCTTGTTGTGTTCTTGAGCAGCTTTAAAAAAGAGTGAATTCTGTCCTGCCTTTGTGTTTTTGAATGGGAGAAAAATATTTCCTCTGCCTCTTGTGTTGTACGTATGGATGTCTGCATTAGTAATGATACTTTCATCAGAGTATTTGGGCATCTTCCCAGTGTAAACTTTGTGAATAAAAATTAATGCCTTAAATTTTACAAAATTCTCTATGTTTATCCAATCCAGTTGTTCTAACATCGTTCTTATACTTGTGTATTTATTACAATTTAAAATTATTCTCATTCCTTTATTTTGCAATATTTGGAGTCTATTCAAAGATCCACTATTTGCAAGATAAAGAATAGATCCTGCAAAGTGAAAATGTGGTAGTATAATAGTGTTATATATTGTTTTTTTGGTAGCTTGCGACATATAATAACTACTTCGTCTTAATACTCCTAACTTTTTTCCTATTTTTTTACATGTATAATCTATATGTTCATTGAACTGTAATCGTTTATCTAATTGAACTCCTAGGTATTTTATTGTATTGACATATGTTATGGGGCTATTATTGAATTTAATTGTATTATTTTCTATGGACTGATCTTTTCTGCTAATTATCATTGCTTTTGTTTTGGTTGTATTAATTTTCAAACTATTATCCTGTAACTAATGGTACTCTAAAATCTAAGCTCATTTGAAATTATAAAGAAAACATTTGAAACAAATGAAAGGTTTAATGTTTAAAAGAAAACAGTTTAAAACAGAACACTTATTTTTTAATATGTTTAAAACACTGTTTTAAAACAAAAGTTTCAACAACCCTAGTCTAAAATACCCATGATATGTAACTAATTTCTTTTTCTCTTTAGGTCATAATCATCTCAATAAAACCACGCTTACGAGTGTTATTCAGCCAACAGTTACCACGAGTGCCAACATCTCTACCGTTATTATCCTGGCAACTAGTTTTAGTGGGGAAAACATGGCAGCCGGTTTTAGCCTGGGGCCGAGGGCACGAGTTGCATTACACCAGAGTTGTCTTCACCGGAATCAACCGTAAAAAATTAAAACTCTCTCCACTACGTTCTGTGCAACTAAACTACACGATCACATCGATACACTGGATCGGCAGCCGGCATTTAGCCATTTTAGATACCGGGGAAAATTTACGACTTATCGAAGTGCGCACCCAGAAAGAACTCGAAATATTGGAATTAACAAACGCTGGTCTGGTTTACAATTCAGCTCACTTTAAAGCCCTGGCTGTCGGCGGAGGGGTTAGCGAGGCTTTCGCTTTGGCCGGAGAAAGGGCTTGTTACAATAGTTTAACGAGTCGTGGAGATCAATTGCTTATTTTGGGGACTAAGGCAGTGCACTTGATCAAGCTAAGGACTTGGCACGAACGGTTGGTGTATTTGAGTGAGCAGGGGAGGTGGGCGGAAGCGTTGAATTTGGCAGCGGATGAGGGTGTTAACAGGGAGAAGAGCACGGGGGTTCTATTGGAGAAGTATTTGAGGGACTTGGGAAGGCACGTCTCAGACAAAGAAAGTCTAACGGCTGCGATTAATTGCTGTGTTAAATTAGGAAAAGTGTAAGTATTCAAATATTTTTATTATTTTTTTAAAGTAAATTTAGAGACTCCAAAATATTTGTTTACTGGGAATGTAAAACACCCACTTAGGCTATAGTCAGGCCCATTGAGTTTCCTCTCCTGATGGTTAGACCCATTGCGTACTGTTTGTAATTGCCAGGATTTGTGCTGACCATTGACAGTTGGGTCCTTCACGATTTGCGGCTTCTTCCCTAAGGCACCATGTCTTTGTCTTTCTGCGCCTTATTCTGCGACGCTTAGTATTAGACGTTTCAATTCAGACGTTTTCTTGGTCTACAAACAAAAAACGTTACGAGAAAGTGCAGTATTTTATGTTCCCCTTAGGAAAAATGACTGCGCATGTTTAAATGTATTATTTTATTGTAATATTGCATGGTAAACCACTGTTAAATAAATAAATATTTTTTTCTAATTTCAGAGATATTTTATGTAACGAATTATGGGACACAATTTCAATCGACCAATACAACCAAGACTTGTACTACAAACTAATCTCTGAGCATATATCCAACGGCTCGCTCACCTTCCTATCCCCAACCGTCACCCAAGCACTCGTCAACTTTTTGGAAAACCACGATCTCGAAAGTCTCAAACACGTCCTGCTCTCTCTAGACCTTAGTTGTTTAGACTTACACCAAGTCCTGAACATCTGCAAAAAGCGGAAACTCTACGACGCTTGGATCCACATAACGACGAAGACGATTGGCGATTACACCAGTCCGTTAATCGAGTTTTTGAACGACTTGACACCCGGAAATAATTCTTTGGGGAACACCATGCTCGTGTATGTAAGTGCCTGTCTGGCGGGGCTGGGTTATCCGAAAGGGGCCATTCCCGAGAAGGACGTGTTGCGGGTGAAGTTCGACATTTTGCGGTGTCTGGAGGCAGTGCATTCGGTGAACGCGAATGCCGACGAGCAGAGTTATCCGTATTTGAGGGCTTTGCTTAAGTATAACACGAGGGAGTGCTTGAACGTTGTCAAGTTGGCCTTTACGGAGAATGAGTTTTCGGGGGAGATGGGACTGTTGCAGCGGCAACGGCTGGTTGAGATTTTAATGCAGATCGTCTCGCCTCCGGAGTTCGATGTAATTGCAATCTTTACTTTTGTTGTCACCATAATTATTGATTTGAAAATACTTTCCATTTTTACTACGTACTGGGTGACCCAAATTCGATGGTTTCATAGAGTATCTTAGTAACCAGAAGAGTTAGAAAAAATATTGATGTGTATATCAATGTTACACGTGTATACACATTTTAGATACTTAAAATCAATAGCTTTCACCTACCTTATTTTTCAACAAATGTTTCTTATTCCTGTTAAACTTTGTTCGTAA
Organism: Philonthus cognatus; assembly: GCA_932526585.2. Taxonomy (NCBI): domain Eukaryota; kingdom Metazoa; phylum Arthropoda; class Insecta; order Coleoptera; family Staphylinidae; genus Philonthus; species Philonthus cognatus. The sequence goes on from OW052244.1 coordinate 46,464,826, forward strand.
GCCTCACTTATGTGTTCACTTTTCAATCATGACAAAGTAAAACTAACATCATTTATAGCAGAAAACAATACTTTTCCTTTGTTTTTCATGTGGAGGAAAGTAAAAATCTGATATCCACGTCATGACAATGGCTAACATGATTAGTTTGGGAGGAACCGGCTGATCTTTAATTGTTGCCATTTTAAATTTAGATAAAAACTTATAAAATGTCAATTGCTTTTAGGTGAAATGTCAAAAATTAATGATTCCTAGGGTTTATTACAAATATTTTCTAGGTTGCTTCAATATTTTTTCAGTAGACACCCAAATTACGGACTCTTTTTAAATATCAAGCAGATTAGCCCTGCAAATCCAAATTTGTACGCAAGCCAACTCAGCTTAATTTTATATTTGACACATTTTATCTTTAACATTTCAGGACACCCAAGTAACGATCCTGGCATGTTTCATCGCTAAACTAGTAACGACAAACAATTTAAAAACCGACGAAGCCACCTTAGACACTGTAATAAAATCCTTAACGGACAACGTAACCAAACCATTATCATTACGTGATCATTCCGAAAGAGAGCAAGCATGGCTGGATCTCTTATACAACGGCAAACTTACGCACTTGAATTCCGAACAATTGTTAACGACAGCACTGGAATCAAAATGTTTTCGCGTAGCTGAATACATTTATGAAGTACAGAAAGACTACTCGAATATTTTACACTGTTATTTAAAAGATACGTTGAGGAAAAACGAGGTTTTTTCGTATATTGTTAATAATATTAATAAACCATCGAGGTGTATACAAGAACAATTTTTAGTGAATTTTAATAAATTAGTGGAAATTGATGCGAAGAAAACTGTGGATTTAGTTGTTGAACATTTCGCTGATTTGTTGGAGGAATTGTTCGCGCTGATTGAAAATTCCAATTCCGAGGAGGTTTTGTGTGCGTTTCTGTCCGAGCTGGTTTTGAGCGACCTGAAAATCCCTCCGAAAATAGCCGAACGCTATTTAGAAATGTTGTGTGAGCACAAAAAAAACGAGAAAACGATTTGCGGGTATTTACAAATGGGCTACTGTCGAGTGGAGAGGGCTTTAGAAATTACGGAAAAAAATGAAGTTCACCTGGCCAGCGGGTTTTTATTGGAGCAGTTGGGCGAGTACAAAAGAGCGCTCAAACTGTTCTTGGAGAATAATTTGATCGAGCCTTCGATCGATTTGTGTGTACGTGGTGCCGATCATCTCAGTTCCGAAGAGAGCCAGGAACTGTGGTTGGCTTTGCTGAAACACCCCCAGTCCACTCACGGGACTTCGGTGAGACAATTGCTACACGCCGCCGCGCCCCATGTACCACCCACCCAATTGATGGAGCTGATTTCCGAGGCGAGTTTTGGGGACGTCAAGCTGATTCTGCAAGGGATGCTGTCTGATTGTGAGCATGATGTTCAGGTTTTGCAGACTACACTGAGTTTACTGGGAAAGGATCTTCATCAAGGTAATTATAAGAGTCTTGTTTCCACCACGCGTATAAAACACTGAAACAAATTAAATTTATTTCAGGTTTAGCAAAATTACTCTGTAATTATGGTAGAGGCGTAGCCATTCCAAAACTAATCTGCCACCTTTGCCAGACTCCATTATTGCGCAGCCACCTGAAACCAGAACAAAGCGATGTCTCCGTTTGGGGTTGCGGGCACACTTTCCACGTGAACTGCATCACCCTCGAGGACAACACTTGCCCGTATTGCCGACACGAAGCCGTTTTTGTCGACACGAAACCAAAAATCAAGAGCCAAACTAGTAAAAAGGAAAGAGTGAAAAAAAGGCCGGACGTCGAAGGGCATTTCTAGTTTCCTTTTAAAGTTATTTATTTATTTATTCTAGTCTGATTTTCTGTTGGTTTTTTTTATGAACATACTCTTCGTGTAAGTTTAAACTGGATGAGATTGTTGTATATATTTATAGATTGTATACATTTATTATTATCGTTGTTGAAATTTATTTACATTTTTTGTGATATTAAATTTATAATACTATAAATGTAATCTGATTAAAAATAAATTTATTATTTTCAAAAACGTATTTATTAACTGAAAGAGATTATCCATTATTGTATTTATTAGTTATTTATTAATTTTTAGCAAAAGAAATTATTTTTATTAGTTGTGTATTTTTCTAAATATTCAATAAACCATTTAAATATAAAAACATTCGTTGTTTTTATAAAAGTGTTTTATTTGAAACCTCTAACGAGTGTTTCCACTCCTTGATTAAGCATGAAATAATATCTCTAGTTTAGAAAAGCATGAAAATTTGGTTTGGTTTCAAATCTTGGCGGGAAATTTTGTTTCGAGTGATCAAAAACAGACAGCGCCAGGACAATTTAAGTCGCTGGTTATTAGACAGATGTCGCTGTATATGCGATGAACTTCAGGTAGTGCTTGATCATAGATAGTGTACAAAAATTCAAAACGTTTAACTTTAATTCGAATAACACTATAATTATTTTACAAGAATACAAAAAAATAGTTTTAAATGAATAATTATTGAAATTAATTTAATCGACATCATTTTAAAGAGGTTTTCTCAATAATTTTTGAATTAGTATCGTGTGAATTTATTTTTGACAGGTAGTTGCCAATTTGTGTAATGTATAATATGTGTATTTATTATTAACAACTCACTATTATGATCGAATATTTATTCAATTCAAATAGTCTAGTGTGATTTGCATTTGTTGCATTTATTTAAATAACTCAATTAACATAAATTAATTCGAAATTTCGTAATTAGCCAACTTCACATCGGAAAATTTGCAACACGGTATGAAAACATGGTGGTCGCCAGTGGTTCGCTTAATAATTCCGTATCATTTCTTATATAATTCTGGATTTTAAGGTGAGCACGTTGTTGTTTTAATGAAATGCAATTATTATGACTCGTTTGTTATGAAAATGCACTACGTATGTTTAATATTTTTAAAGTTGCAAAATGTTGATCCACTGCAATTGTTTATTTTTATTGTTTGTTCAATGCTACTGTTAGATCAATTGCAGTTGCTTATTTATACTTAGTAAGTTGTTGTGATTTGTTGTACTGAGTTTGTTATTAAGGGAGCACCGTTTGTTTTCAGCGAGTTATCATACGATTTGTGTAGGGGCGCAGTTGGTAAATTACACACCCTTTAATGAAAAATGTATGCTCAAAAGGGTAATGTCAAATTGATTTCACTATCAATCAAGCTTTGGAAATATCTTAATATTTATATAAATATCAAAATATTAGATATATAAGTATACATATCCTAATTACAATTTCTTAAAAGAGTTCAATTTGAAGTTTTAAACAAGTGTTTTCTACTCTCAGACTAAGCATGAAGTAAAATTTCGAGTTTAGAAATGACTGAAAATTTGGATTTGCCGGCAAATCCAAATAAGTCAAGTTTCTAAACTCAAAATTTTACTTCATGCACCACGCGTCTAAAACACTGAAATCTTGCGAAGTTCGCAATATGTTACTAAAGCAGCATGCTAAAGATGTGTATTTTGAACTTCACTTAAAACCAGCGTTTTATACGCATGAAGTAAAATTTTGTGCATTTAGCTTGGTTAAAATGTAATTCTGCGACCTACGCACTATTTAAGTGGTAATGTTTTTATGAGGGTGCTCCTATAATATTAAGAAGTCTGTATTTTTAAATAACAGTTTTTTAGGCAAGTTGTTTTACACTTGTTAAATAATTTTTTTGTTATTTGCGGGAATACAGTTGCTATGATTTGATTGAATCAAAGAGGGGATCAAGAGTAAAAGAAAGGGGGACATGGAGTCGCCTCCGTCCACGTCGATCTGGTCTGAGGACAGCGGTCTTTTGCTGACCAGCGGCTCCATATCCAGTGGGAGCATGAGCGGTGAGAGCCGCAGTGGCCTCGGACAGCTACCATTCGAAGTAATTTAACTCCCTTATTAAAAAAAAAAACTAACCAATTAAAAAAACCGGTAATTATCAACAAACCCCCTGAACCCATCTGCCTGTTTACTAAGAGGGGCAAACCCCTCCATCACTTCGGTTTTTCTAGTATCAGGATAGCGATTGCGAGAAATCTCTGTCGTCCCAGGCCGATTCCCTGGATGGCATGTCGGATATTATATGCGGGGAGAACTTTAACACGCTGAAAAAGGGCCCGCATTGGAACGAGGCGAAGTCGTCGCCCATTGAGCCGCCGCTAGAGTTTCAAGATAGGCCCAACGCCTACGATGTATACGCCGAGACACTCCTCGACTCACTCTTCCAGGAGGCCATGACTACTTTTTTGAAAAAGTACGCTCGCTTAAAATTAAACGCCCTCAATCTGCAAGTGTTCCGGCCTATACATCAAGTGCTTCAGAGGACTTATTGGACTCCGGACTTTTTGCCATTTAGTCCGTGCCACGGAGGAGGAAGACCGAGCTCAAGGAGTTCTCTTGGTTAGTAGATTTTATTAACGGTTCACACACAATGACGTATAAGAGAAGTCAATTATTTTAATATGAAAAGTCAATTTTTATGCTTCACATACGTGACAAATATCATTCGAGAACAATGCTGAAAGGTCGAATTTTTTTTAGCAGTAGATTGCACCCAAAAAGCAGTAGTAAACGGTAGATTGTATTAATTTACCACTTTTTAGCATTTTTTTTTTTAAATTAAACATTAAATATGATTAAAGTAAATATTTATTCAAACCAGTGTTATACTGTTCGTTTGTTTTGTCGTACTCACCTAAACATCAAGTGATACTAAAACAGTTAAATTTAGCAAAAGTTTCCATTTTTAATAAAAACTTAAATTAGGTTAAAAAATTTCAACTAGTTTCATTTGTTTTTGTAATATAGCGAAGAATGTCAAAATTGTGAACATTTTCTTTTTGCCATAACTTTGCTTATTAGAAAGTTAGCAAGCAGAAATTTGAATTGGACCCTAAACAACAACCGATAAACAACAAAAATATCAGGGTTATATAGGGTGCTCCATTTTCAAGATACGATATCGAAGTTAAATTTTTCTGGCAGCTGTATTCGATTTTTACGTCATTGAAACTATAATAGAAACAAATTAAAGAAAAAACGTAGCAGTAGGGCGGTATTTTATCAATAAAAGAGGTAGATCTACCGCTAAAACGGAAGGTCTGGCAGCATTGCTTGCACCCCTTTGCTTCTAGGTGATTCATATGTATTAATATCCATACAGCTTCTTTTAAATCCAATTAGCATTAATTGTCATTCTGTTACTGATGTTTATTAAAGTCTTCTATACGAATTATTCTAGGTTCATCAAGGCTATCTAGTTCGCACAATTCCCTATCAGTAGCTACAGCACTCCGTGTCGATGATTCCAGCTTTATAACCCAAGCCGTCAGCCACGACACCCTGTCGACCAATCAAATTAGCGACTTGTACAACGTTCCATTCGACAGTGACGTATATGCCGTGCCTGTTGACACTGTCCGCCCCCCGGTACGTCCCCGCAGGCACTTACAGCCGACAAAAAAACGCCGGCGCAACACCTCTTCGGGTTTCCGCGAACTGGAGAGGCACGAAGCCGTCCGACAGTCGACCAGCAAGAAAAACTTGAAGGCCGAGAACCTGTTGACGAATGGAAAAAGGCACAGCGTCGCCGGCACATCAAATTCTGACACAGAACCGGTGCACATGACTTTACAGGAAGTCCGGCAGTATTTGCAGACGTTGTACTCGAGCTCCTCGGATTCATCGGAGCACAAGCAGAACAACAAAACCCGCCAGAAAATCATCAACAACAACAATAACAACAAATACTCCGATGGGAGTGTTGTTGTGAAAACAAACCATAATAACAACAATTCAGCATCGGTGCAGAGAAAAAAATCTGCTTTTTTGATAAACATAAAAACTAAGAAAGTGAAAGACTCTTGTGATAGTATAAATAAACGTGCGACTTTGACTGCTAAACGTGATAAAAGTACGGCGAAGAAGAAGAGCCCTGCAAAGGTATTCTCATTGAAACAAACTTTGTGTAACATGTTTCGGTTTCGGCGGATAATTTCCCCGGAGCGGAGGAAAATTAAGGAGCATGAAACCGAAGAGGAACTGAATTCTTCCGAAGGGCAGCACGAAGTTAACAAGAATATGGTGCAGAGGGCGCTGCCTCCTCTGCCGGGACAGAAACGCGAGAGCATCCACTCGGCTTCTGTTACTGATTTTGCAACGAGTATACGAAGAGTTAAAGATGTAAGTTCATATTTTACTATTCTACTATGTTGATTTTGTCAACTATGATAACATTATTAATTTTCTAGAAATTAAAACATTTTCAGCCTTATTAATAGAATTGTCGCTAATATCATTATAGTATAATGCTAGTTAATTCCTATGAAATCCATAGAAACATAATACGATCATTTCGTATTAATAGAATAAAATCTACATGTTATTAGTTAGTTTTGAATTATTGATAGAGTGAACGTATGCTAACGTCTATCAATAAGGCAGTTGTAACCTTGATTTTCACACATATTGACTATTTATGTAAATTTAAATTTTATTTAGTACGGTTGGTATTGGGGACCGTTATCGAGCGAAGGCGCCGAGAAAATCCTCTCAAATGAACCAGATGGTTCATTTATAGTCAGGGATAGCAGTGATGACCACTACATCTTCTCCCTAACCTTCAAACTCAATAACACTGTGCGACATGTTAGAATAGAGCACGATCAAGGTAAGAAATATATTATTTGGATTGAGTTTAATATCTTATTGTCAGCAGCGTAACTAAGGGGTGCATTAGAGCAGTCTCTAAGCACTACCTCTAGGCGCTAAATCACTGCTAAATTAGAATATTTACAAGTGTAATGGATCACGTTGGCTTGTAAAGATTATTGGCCAATATTAATACTAGTAATATAGTTCATAAAGAGTTTTATTAGCGTGAAATTTAATTTATGATTATACGTTGTCTGAAAATACAAAATCTCTTAGTCCACATGGCATTTTTAAAATATAGGCTATGGCGGTTAACGTGTTAAAAGAGTATTTTATCATAAACTGTAGAAAATTGATGAAAAATAAAAACATGCAACAATTACTGTGCCTTATTAAAACATTCTTAGAATTGATTATACAATTTCAATGGTTTTTTTTTATTGTTAGTCATTTTAGTGAGTTTTATTTTATGCTGTAATTATTACACTTAAAAAATCTAGACGAAATTCTAGTTATACCATTGAATTATCACCAATTGTTTCCCATAGGCAATTTTAGCTTTGGCAGTTGCACAAAATTTAAATCGCAAACGATAATTGAGTTCATCGAAAATGCAGTAGAACATTCACGCAGCGGGCGGTACCTCTTTTTCCTGCACCGGAGACCGACTGTTGGGCCAGTACGAGTGCAACTCTTACACCCCGTCTCGAGGTTTAAACAAGTACAAAGTTTACAACACATGTGCAGGTACTTTTTCTTTTTTAATAAATCATTTTTACAACCAAGAATTGAAACTAAACTCTACGTCTATGATTTAAAATACAGTTGTCTTTGTTTTGATAGATTATGTATGTATTTAGGTTCGTGATACTTAAAGAGGTTAGGAAAGACTTGATCTCCAGCCTCCCGTTGCCCCGTCGGATGATCGACTACCTGAACACCCCGCACTACTACTCGGAACATCTGATTGACATCGAGGACGTTGAGGGGGGTGAAAGGCGGGGCGGTGTGGAGGACTGGTCCTCCTCGAACGAGGAGTCACCACCACTGCAGCCGGCGAGACAATCTTGAACATTTTAAAAATTACAGGGTCACCGAAAAAATAATCATATCAGATTACCTCCTTCCTTCCTCCCTTTATTTTGTACATTTACCTCCTCCCCGAAACACTTTCTTATTTAATTATTTTTAATCGCTCGCTGTTTTTATTTATTTATTCACAGAAGTGCAATCTCATTTCGTGTGTAATCAAGCCAAAGTTTTTCAATTGTGATTCCATTGTTATTTTATTTATAAACAATTTAGGCGTAGAAAAATATTCAATTCTATGTCGTTAAGAATTTCGTCTATTTATTTATTCGTTCCTGTATTTGAGGTTATGACTGTGTTTAATTTGTTGTAAAAGTGAAAATCACATCAATTTTAAACATTTTCTTTTCACTAAATAAACGTTAGAAACACTTTTAACACTGTTTTAAGGATTATGTTAACATTTTGAAACATTTTAGTATATTACTGTTGTTAATTTACAACTAATAATTTAATAGCATGATACCCCTAGTTTAAGGTGTGCCACAGGAAAATAGGGTTATTTAGAATCTATTAAATTATAACGCTTTTAATCATAACATTTTCAAGCTTTTCTAAACTCGCCACCCGTATTAAACACGGATTTAAAGTGAAGTTCAAAATATTCTGTTTCGGTATGTATATCTATAAATCTTAAATAAATCATGGTATCACAATTAAATAAATTCGTTTTGCTATGGCATTTTAGGTTCATAAATATGAAAATGTTAATATCATCCTTAGTAGAGTGTTAAAGCTGTATGCTAACGTCCATTAATAAGGCTATAATAAACAGCAATTCTATTAATGAGGCTGGTAAGCTTTAAAATAGTACCATAAAGTAAAACAATAAGTAAACATTTGTCCGTAATGTGTTACTTTTAAATTAACACATTTTCATAGCGTTGAATATTTTTTTATTGCCCGTTTGACGTGTACTAGTAATTTTAGTTTTATTATTTATAACTTAAAATAAAAACGCTTTTCGCCAATTATTTAATAAATTAACGGAACTTATATATTTAGAGTTATATATTTAATGTTTCCGTTCGCTGTAAATCTCTATTATTTATTAATTGAATTAGGCAGGGTTTGCTGTGTGTAACGTACGACGCCGACGAGGATGCCAAAGAATTGTGGTTTAATAAACTTTGCTAGTTTTATATACATGTATAAACAAATTGAATTATTGAATTAATTGATCTAAGACAAAAGTTGAACAAATTCTAATAAAACATGAGTAATTTTATTTTATAACCACACACAATTAATTAGAGTTAGCCGTTAACAAATACAAATGGGTTATAAATAGTTGAGACTAAGTCGGTGTTTTGCGTGAGGAATACTGGAATATATATCTCGAAAAAAAAAAAACTGGCAACACTTCATTCCACAGAGGGTTTATTTGAAATCACTCGCATCCGAAAGTTCTTTTGAAATAAACTTATTGCTGAAAAGCCATTCACAAGTGCACAATTTCAATTAAACTCCCCAGAGGTTGGAACCAAAGTAATCAGGACCAATTCAGAGTGTGCGATGGAACCCGGCCCTGCACTTTTAAGGACCCTGCAACCTAGTGTATTCATGACTACAAGTCGTCTTTTTTTGCATTGCATTCAAGCAAGCGCACAAATTTACAAAATACTAGTGCATAGAACACTATCAAGTCCATACGGTATAACAAGAGACAAACCTGTCACAATTAAAGAACCTAGCACCGCAAATAGTTACGAAAACCCTAAAAGTAATGATCCTCATAATCTCTTTTATTCATGAGTCTGTAAGAGAGAAGACAAGAGTGGACTTTCACTTTTGTCCTCTCTCTTATACACTTTCTGTTTTCATTTCAAATGTGTGTTTATATTTTTAAGTGGAAAACCTTTGAGCTGTATAAGATGTCTAAGAGAAGCTTTCCTGTACCTAAATTTAGTTGAATTTTCAAGTTGTTAAAAAAGACAAATGTTTTAAATAACAAGCGTTCATTAATTATTTATTTGGAAACAGAGGATAAAAAATAAGATTTACGTAGGGATGCCTAAAGTCCTGCGGACAATGCGCTCAGCTATCCGGTTGAATTCGTCACGATTTTCTCTCCACATTTTAGCCGCATCAACGTTGGCCCCGCTTTCATCGTTGGGCTCAGCCAGCATGCTCACCACGGAAAGCAAGATTTTCTCAACGCTCTGCACGGGCGACCAACGCTCAGCGCTGGATTCATAACCCATAGGATCGTCACCCGGTGCATGTAAAATGGAAATGCACACACGACCATCGGCGTAAACTGCAATCGATACATGAAAACAAATAGGCACACTAATTATCGCTTTAAATATTTACAAACAACTTACTGTTTGGATGGAACATTTCACAAGTAAACTGCATCTTCGGTGGGCTCAAAGGATAATCCGAGGGAAAAATTAATTTAGCTGGAAAAACACCACCTTCGAAACAAGTTCCCTCTGGACCGCTGCTCAAAACGAACATTTTTCTTTTACTTATTACAATACTTTTACATATTTACATACGTGATTAAAGCTTCCCATTCGAAGAAGTTCTCTTCATTTATGGGCCCCGCTATGATACCTTCCGGGGGATTTAGAGTCAGCTCTGGAAATGTTTAATATCTACACAGATAATCTCTCAACTGTAATTCTAATGCTTGCAAAAAATAACCTACGTTTATATTCGGCCATCAGCCTCCTCAACGCGGACCCAGCCATTTCCTTCTTTAAATAATAAGAAATATTTAATCGATTCACTCACGATACGTTAGTTAATATTAAATCAACGGGATTAATTTACATATTGACGATTGTTTTCTTTTTGCATTATCCTGACAGTTGTAATTTTATTTTGTCGTGTTGGTGTCATTCATTTTAATTTTTAAAGATTGGCAATTCCGTATTAGCCCAATATTCGAATTAATTCCATATTTTTAATTAAATTGTAAGTAAGTCTTATCATAGTATAATAATCATATTGTTAATCCTTATAAATAAATGGTAAAAGTTTTATGCAATATATTCATTGTTTCCTATTTATTATAGAGAAGGAATTCAGGCAATTGGCAATACTTCATAACCATTAACGATTATTTTATTTGTTAACTTTCCAATAATTACATATTTTAATTTACGATATTTTTCTTTATAATAAACATAAATTAGTATGTGCTTACTTCGTCTGAGATAATAATAATAAATCATTATATATTTCTGTATGTGTTCGATACATAAAACTGTCAAAATATTTTTAAACAGTTGGCGACCATGTACGGGTACTCAAATTTCCACCTTATACTATTGTATAATTCATTTTGGAATACTTAAAAAAATAAGTAATCAAATAAAATAAAAGTCACTATATTTTCGGACAAATTAAATATATGGAATATAAATTAATTTCAAGCAAACACTTTTAAAAGAATTGACAGTTTTTGATCATTTTTGACAGTTCATTATTCTGTCTCAAAAATTATTTCTTATACAATCAAATACCAAAAAACAATTCAGAATTAACTATCAGGTGAGTTTAATTTTCCACATCTCACAAATGTATAATACTTCCCGCATAAGTAAAAACATTTTTCCCCCCCATGTATGTGTTAAAAACCTAACCTACAACATTGTGATGTAACTTTCAGATGGCCATTGGATTTGGCTGGCTATTCAAACGTTACTCCCTTGTTATCTTGTTTCCTACTTTTGTAGTGAGCTCGATTTACGCAGACTACACTTCCACACGTGATTACAAAAGGGAATTGGCACGCAAAAAGGACTTGGTGTCAACATGTTGAAGATTCTGCCAAAAGGGATCTCGTGGGGCATCTTTCCAGCCAGCGGATATTTAATTGGGTGGTTTTTGGATAAAAAGGAAACGGAGAGGATGATCATGTTCAGGGACAAGAGCGCCTTGTATGGGAGGGTATTGAAAGACGGTGAGGAGCCGTCTTGGTAGATATAATTATTTCGTAATAAATGTAGTATAAACAATGTGTGTGTAAATGAAAGATAAAACTATATAAAACAATTATAAAAAATATATGTACAATTTATTTTTTCAACGCATTCCCTTCATATTTTAAATATTACACAAAATTTTTATTTATTTTTAATTGTAATTGATACTTTTAAGAACTTTATTTTGTTTTTTATTTAATTTAAACTAAAGAAACGTATGTTTGACACCATTAACATCTTCCTCGCTGTTCATAATCCTCAGTAAGTTGAAGGTTTGTCTTTTACTTTCTTCAGACCAGTTAATTGGCTTGCAGACTCGATGGTATCCATTCCAGGTAGTTCAGTGTTTAAGGGGGCCACTCTCGATTCAGGATCTTTAATAAAAACTGAATCAATTTGTAAGTTAATCTTTGCAAGTGTTGTCGGGTGGCAAAGGACGGCATCGATGGTTGGTGTGATGCCATTGCGGGGCTCCAACAAGGACTCTATTGAATTCTTCAACTCATTTGAATAATAATCTGGAAACTTATTACTCTTCAAATAAATTATTTGTTCAAGCACATTATTGAAATAAGTTGAATTTACTTTAATATTCGATTGCTGTCTCGTTTGATTTATCAAGATTAAAACTAAATATCTTCAAATCAAACATTCCATCTCCAAAAATCTCATGTGAATTAAAAAACTTCTTTATAAATTGACATAATTTTATATATAAAAAAACAGAAAATAAAAGCATGCATGATTATTGTGTTGAAATTAATTAATAAAAAACTTGAATAAATTGATCGATTAAATTAATCGAAATCTTCAGTTTTCTTCTTGTCTCCTGTTGTTCTTTGGTGAATTTTATTAACAAAATCACCTTAGATTAAATTGTTATCAAACTAAAAAAATAGTTCTGTAGGAAAACAAATACGTACATGAAATCAAATAGTCTATGTCTTGATGTATTTTATCTTTATTTGATATAAAATAAGGCCGCCTTAATTCCATGAGCTCGGCTATGCTGATCATAGGCTTCGACGGATATGAATCAATCTTCATTTTATCCTCTTGCTCCAATAAAGAGGATATCCGTCTCTTCTTTAATGGAAGATGTGAGAAATAAATCTTATTCCAATTACCGTCTTCGTTCAGTTCAATGTTGATTTCATCCTCATTCGGTTTATCCCTCTGTTTTTTAACGTTGTTTGTAATTGTATCTTCTATATTTCCTTTTAAGTTAAATAATTCTTCATTCGGCTTACCACTCTCTTTTTTAATGTTGTTTGTAATTGAATTGTCTATGGTTCTTTTTAAATTAGATAATTCTTCGTTCGGTTTATCCCTCTCTTTTTTAACGTTATTTGTAATTGAAATTTTTAAATTTGGTTTATCGTTTGTACAGTCTTTATTTTTTTTTTCAAATTTTATGCATGCAGTTTTATGTTTTGTTTCCCAATCGTCATTTGTTTTCACCTCGTTATCACAAAACAAAACATTAGTTTCATCCATATTTTTATTATTTTCTCTTATAATTTCTAATTAGTTCCTACATATTGAGCCACTGTTCATTCAATATTTAAATAGGATTAAAACAATAAAAACGTTCCCATTTTAACCTCAAATATAAAAATTGTTATTGTTAGACGTTTTAAAACTTACTTTCACGTTGTAAAATAATTACAACCTATTGGTAGTAAATTTGATTAAGCTATTTTTATGTAGAAACCCGAATATTGTTTGTATTTTTGTTGGTTTTCAACTGTCAACTAGAGTGTCAAATTTACCACATGTTAATTTAGGGTGTCCAACTTGTAACATTTTACATTATTTTTGAAAATAATTTTATTTCACATTAAATTAGTAAAATTAATGCTAAAATTAATAAAGTTAATTGGATTTGTTCAAACATTTATTTAATAGTTCTTGAAGAAGAATAAATGCTCTCTATAAAAAGTAATCTATGATTATATATGTAGTGAAGTTAGTAACGCAATGCAAGGCTAATTTATAAAAACCGCGCAGGGATTTCACTCATCATGAGATATAAAATTGAAGTATTCGAATAATTATTCAAAAACATATTCAAATATCTTCATATTCTAATAATATTTATTCAAAAACATATTCAAATATCTTCATATTCTAATAATATTTATTCAAAAACATATTCAAACATTAATAATTATTGTTCAAAAACAGTACTTTTTATTGTTTCATATTTTATTAAAACAAAACAATCAACTAAACATATTATTCCTTTATTTTATTCTTTACGATTAGGTACGCCAAAAACAATCAAATAACAGACGCAGCACACTTGATCCCATTTATTATCATCCCTACTGCGAAATAAATGAAAATCGAAACAAACGTTATATACCATCATTTAATATGTATATACATGTTAATTAAATCACGTTTTAGTAAGTGAGAAAGAGACAGCTGAGAAACGATAAACAACAGACGTTTTATAGATAATCGAATTATAATCGAGAGTCTTATGAGAAATCAACATTGGTGTAAAGATGTAAAAACAAATTGATGTTTGCTCTTTAGTTACGATAGTTATTTATTAAACGTCCGTTGTTTATTACATAATAATATATATTTATACCTTATATGCATTATAATAACATTACAATATATTAATCTCTTCATCATCGGGTCCGTTTTGGAATAAATCAAATAACCCTAGGTTTTACATTTATTTTTGGGGTGGATGGGAGGTGGTGCGATTAGGTTAGATAATTATTCTGCTCATCGTCGTCGTCGCTCTCGTCGTTTTCATCGACATCCGTGTCCACTGTGCGGATGCTGTTCAAGACTTCTCGCATTGACCGGATCAAGGAGGCGACGCTCATTTGGAAATCATTGTCGTTTTCCGCGTCGCCCTCACCCTGAGCTGCGATTGCTGCAGGAAGTGCTCTAGCTCCATCTTCCTCACTGTTAATAAAAAAAAAATCACAAATATACAACGATTAATAAATAAAATAATAAATGACACTGTATTATTAGTGATTCACTTTGTAGTTTTAAAAGCTTATGATTTTTCTGAAAACCACAACTAAATCACAACCTATTATAAATATTAATGTCTTTGAACATTCACTAAAAATACAGTGCTTTTTTATTATTTTGTTTCCACTTACTCGATTACGTTGGGTTCGTTAGCGTTGAAGTTGGGGAGGAGTGATCGGAAAAATATGCCCAGGACGTTTGATTGCGTCGTGGGCTGTCTGCTCCTCCTTGTTGTGGAGTAAATGTTAATAGAGTCTGTCGGCGGTAGAGGGTCGAAACTCACTATACCTCCAGACGATGCTTCCTAAATTGATTATTATTGTAAAAACACGGTTCTACAAAAACTATTCAGAAACAATTCTGTTTCTACTTACATCAGTCTGTGGAATAATGGTGACTCCTTTGATGTCGCTCAGAATGATGTGCCTGGAAATGCTCCTGGGAAGGGGGCCCTGATACCGCAGGCCCCTCTTTCTCTCGTAATCCTTAACGGCTGGATCGTTCCGATCGACGCGGTCCAAAACTTCGTGGACATTCTTCTCCAGCCAAGGCAATAAATCACATTCTTTCCAAACGTGATAGCTCCTGTTCACGTACAAGTTGATCAACTGCGTCAATGCCGGCGATTGCCTATATCGATTAATGAACATAATCAATTATATTAAACAGTGATCAAATTATCATAATTTCCAATTATTACTTACTTATTTTGATTGTGCGAACCGAAAAACTGATGTTTCCCTACACGATTGTCGATCTGCACCGAACACTTGTCTAACAGTGGTAGCAAGAGTCCGGGAAACATCAGCAGCGCTTCCTGGAGGAGACTGTCCGCTGTGCTCGTGTCCCCGTTGCTGACGTAAAAGTGAGCAATCGGCACCGAAAATGCAAAGTTGGGGAGCTGCGACAAGTTCTTCGACGACTCCCATTCGGAATAAACGTCGATTAGCCACTGGTATTCTTTGGCACGCAGAGCGTAAAAGTCCACAGCCAGCTTCGCCGCCAGAGGGTCGCCCTCTGGATCCAAAGAGAGGAGGAGCTTGCAGAATTCCAGAGCAGTCCGGTAGCAAGCTCGATTGCCGACGTTTAAAAGGTGCTTGAATAAAGTTATATACAATGCCCTGTGGAAATGTTTATGTTAGTTAGTCATAACAGGTCAGCCACAAAATTTACTTTGTTGTTTAATAGTTAAAGCATTTGCTTTGAAACTCACCTATTTTCTTGTCTCCGATAATCCAACCTGCAATTCCCTTGAGCAATGTTAAACGAAGGATGAAAGGCACACTCCAAACAGTAAAGCGCTCTTTCGATGAACTCGGCGGCCATCGCTAGGTCCTCGCTCAGCTTGCACAGATCTGACACTTGGATGAGCGCATCTATGTGGTATGGATGGTCGTTGACGATGGCCACGATGTTGTCTGGATTCAGGCTCTCGACCGCCTCCAGGAAACGGGTCTGGATTGCTCGGTAGTTGACGCTGTGCTCGTAGGTAAAGTACTGTTTGCCCCTTTTCGCCTCCAGAAGACTCATCGACAGGCCCGTCTTGGTCACTTGCGGCCAGTTCTCTTTGCCGGAGACGAGCCAGGTCGTACGGACGTGGCCTCTTTGTCCCCGGTTTTTCCGTTTACTAAATTTTATTTACAGAATTTATCAGAGAAGGTGAAGAATTTATTTCAGGGATGTTGAAAGCAAGAGATACTGCGGTATAAGTGAAAAAACTCTGTCTTTAAAATGTAAAATATGAAAGTATATCATTTTTTTTCTCATTACTAATTGTGAGTGAAAATATGTAAACCATATTACTTTTTGTGTACTTCTGAGGGATGCTAAAATGTTGGACATCCCTGGTCTATATTATTATAAATAAATCATATCCATCTCTTATAAAACAACATTTTTGTTGTCTGAATTCAATTTGGAATTGTTCTATTATATTAACTGAATAATTAACTTACTGTTCGCTCTGTATGATTTTCGAGCCAAATATCCGTTTAAGCTCGTTATTCGGGTTAAGATGCTTGTGCTGCACGTTCAAGATAGTACGTCGATTGTGCGCCATGTGCTTGTCCATTCGGTTCACGTTGCTGTTCGACGGCGACGAATTCGAACGTGCTATCAGGCTCTCCCCTAGTAATTTGTTAACCTCCCTCACTGATCGTTCCACCTCGTCAATCTTAAAAAAAAACATTTCACATATTACAAATATAAAAATCATGTGTGGAACATTTGAAAGGTTTGTAAAGATTAAAAATAAAGTTACTTTGCGACGGCAGTGCATAGTCAAATATCCTTTGTTGCGATTTGGCCTCAAACCAAAGGGCAATGATTACTTTTAGTTGTTTTAAGCAAATTGTAACAAAATAACAAAAGTGACCAGTCAACGTGTTCAATTTACCTACCTCTGCATTATCTTCACTGCTCCTTTCTGGATTCACACTCTTTCCAGACTTTTTCTTTTTCTTCTTCTTCTTCTTTTTCACAGCCTCGTGAACATCTCCACCTTCAGCAGATTTATTCGCTTCGGTCTCATTATCGTCCTCTTTAACCTCACTTTCTGAGTGGGAAAGCTGATTCAACTGTAAAAATGAAAAACAGTTATTTGGAAAGAAAAAATGTAACATACTTTAAATAGGGATCAAAACATGTAAACTATAGATCCCTGCCGGCAGCTCATCTGTCTTCTTAACCCATTTGCTCATGAAATATTTAGTTCGCCATAAAAAAATTGGAATTTTATTTTGTATCTGCAACTGCGCGCTATTTATAATAAAAGCTTTACTTTTGTACACAGATGAAACTGTGTGTCTTATATGTTGTAATTGATGTCCCTAGTTGAAAATAACTATGCATTGTTCCATTTTATTGTACCTGCTCTGGACGGTGTTGTTAACTTTTATTTTGATTGTATATTTTGGACTTGTGTTAAAATCCTTTGTAGTTATGGCATCAATAAATTATATAAATTTGTATTCTTTGTAAGGAAAGAGTTGCAATTCCAACGTTATCCCATATAAAATTAATATATTCCATGCAGGCACGTAGTCAAGGGAGGTATCGTCCCCCCCCTAACACCCGAGAATTTTATTATTTATGTTACTTATTGCAAGACTGTTTAGCTTTTGTGTTGATTTATAGATTGGTATCCCCCACCCCCATATCCACATTTGTGGTCACAATGAGCAAAAGGGTTACAAAAGTTAGGGCCTACATGACATATGTAAATAAACTTCCCTTATTGCACATATGAATTGTATTTATACATTAATCAAATAAATGAACTAAAGCACACACAAACACCCTTATGTTATTATTGCTATTGCGAAATACAAAAATCCATCCCTATTATTTCCTTATCAGTACTATCATAATTTACCAAGTCATATCTGTTAATGTTGAGCTGTTTTCTCCTCGCGCCCCCGCTGCCACTGGTAACAATTTCACTCTCATTATCCGATATCTCTTCGTTCAACTCCTTGTCCCCCTGTAATTTTCGCAAAACACGCGAGGACATGTTTTTTTCTCGCCGAAAATCACTATTTTTTCGATAACATAGCACACAGTGCACACGCTTTTTAATTTATTGACGTTTCACCTGTCAAAATTGACAGGTCGATGATCGGAATGTCTGTACGAGTGGAAAAGGGAAAAAAACGTCGCGGCAGTTGATTTGTTTTCTTGTTGGGGCACTGATCGAGATAGTTTTCTTCGTTTTCCGAAAACGGTGATGCGACAGTGCCGGGAAATTGATTTATTCCGGATAATTTAATTTTCGTGTCGATTTACTATCGTCGCCAACTTCGCTACAATCTACAATTTTTTCATAGATTATTATTAGTAGAGATTTTTTTTGAAGATCATTTATTTATGGAGTAATATAATTAATTACTTTTTCTAGATTATTTGTAGTGAGAAATTTAATTTATTGTCATAAATGTTTTTTTTTTTCTCTCATTGGATAATCACTAAAGAAATTATGTGTAGGACGTTTTGCGCGTTTTGCGAATTGGCAACATCGCATATTCAAGGAAAAACACAAATATAATTACAATTAGAAAAAAAACATACTATTTATGGAAAAATTAGTAATTGTTAACATTAAACTATAACTTATTAATCATTCCTGGAATTACCTAATTCCTACAGTGTTATCTTTTTGTAGTGATAAGGAAGTGTCAACAATGTTCAAATAGAAAATGTAGTGAAAACTGTGTTTGAAGTAGTATATAGGTTTTAAATTTTATTAAATTTTAAGAAAATAGTGCTGAAAAATGGCTTTGTTAAATTTGGGCGATGATCCTTGGTAAGTTGAATGGAATAAAGATCTGAATGTTTTTTTTTATTTGTGGTTACGTATTGGCAAATAATTTCTTGTTGTTAATTATTGCTTAATTCATAAACAAATTAATGACATTATTACTAACGAGTTTGTTGTAAACTCGGAACTTAGTGATATTACATTGTTTTCAACAAACATAAATAATACCTATATCATGATGTGTTGTATGTTTTTATTTTAAGGCTCGTCGAGTATGAGTCTTGTGAGAAGCTCCAACGTGATATTATGGAACAATTGGTGGCGAGAGAAAAAGAGAACAGACATTCTGAAAATTATGCTCGACTTTCGGCGAGCATTCGGTTAAGATTAAAACAATATAACAATGAAGTTAACCAACTGAGGGATAAATTGAAACAGATTACAAAAATACGAGCAATGTATCCTTTTTATTAAATAGAATAATATAATATTGTTGGATTTTTCTTCACTAATGAAACTAATACATTTTGTGATTTGTTTATGCTATATTGGAAATGTTCCTTAAGTTATAACAATAACAGAACTTTTGATGAAGTATATTTTAAACTTCACTTGAAATCCATGGTTCATACGCGTGGTGCACGAAGTAAAATTTCGAGTTTAGAAAAGCCTGAAATTTTACTTCATGCTTAATCAAGGATTGTAAAACACTTGCTCGACAGCTATTAGAACCTTTAAAGACAATACTGATTTCTTAAAGACAATGGAAAACAAACAAACTAGTTATTTTTATAATTTTTATGAGTTTCGTAAATTATCTTCTTGTTTGCACTCTGAAAATTATGCTCGACTGTCAGCAAGCATTTGGTTATGATTGAAACAATACAACTATGAATTTTGTGATTTGTTTATGTTATATTGAAAATGTTCCTTAAATTAAAACAATAACAGAACTTATGATGAAGTCGAAAGACGAACGATTAATGTGGATTTACTAGTGTCCAAAAGTCAGCACATGGAAAAGCTCTTCAATGATTTTCCTGCAGGAGGCTCGCAAGAGAGGGCTTCTCTGTTAGAAACGGAATGGGGGACCAAGGATGACAGGCTCTTAGGAACAGATCAACCATTGACAGCTGAACAAATTGCTGCTGATAAACGCCGAATGTTACAAGGTAAATTGCATTTGAAGCTTGCATTTGTTGAATATTCTTACTGATTAGGCTTTGTTAATTTACGTAAGAGTCAGTTACATGAGACACGTTGTACTGGTTCAACTCTGAACTCAAGTTCAATTTGACATTAGAACAATATTAACTGTCATCTTAAACTCGAGTTGAACGTTTTTGGTGCAACTGTGCCTTAATGTCTATGATTTATATAAAGATAGTTACTCATACTGCTTTTTGTTTAACATAGCTCAGGAAGAAGGCTTGGATAGTCTCTCTAAAATTATCGCCAGACAAAAGAACATCGCTGAAACAATCAGCAGTGAGGTCGACTTACAAAATGGTGAGTGTTTTAATTTTTGTTTTTAACAAGCATTGTTTGTATTAATTGTTTTTACAGATATCATAGATGATTTGGGTGAGCACGTAGAGCGCACCGATGTCCGCATTAACAGTGAGACGAGAAACATTGGAGTGATCGATAGAAAAGATAAAACATGCATTTATTGGGTCATAATTATTCTATTGTTTTTAAGTATAATTATCGAAATATCCGTGTTTTAAAACCGGTTTTTTAAACAAAATAATTTGAATAACATTTTGGCAATTTTGTTAATATTTTTTGTATTTATAGAATAATATATTAATGCCCATTGCACCGCTAAGGTCTAAGAAGACAATTAAATCTACAATTAAATCATAGTTCGAGAATATAAAACAGTTATAATTTTGTAAGATATCTCGAAACATCTTTTTCATCAAAATGTAACCGTGTAAACAATTTGTGAATAAATGCCGGGTTTATAAGAGGTTCAATGTTTAGCGGTTAGTGATTATCCTTTAGTGTTTTAAGGTTTAGGGAATTGATGCCACTCATACGAGAATTAAGGTTTATGCATTTTAGGTTATGGTTGTCACCGATGAATGAGCCCATTGACTATCAATTTATTTATTTTTTTATTTATACATATAGACGGTCAAGCCTTTTTGAAGATAAAATACAGATTTTTAAAATATTACAATTAAAACAAATATAAACATAAAATAAAAACACCTACATACAATAAATAACATACAATATTTCTTTTATAACGAGAACAGATAAAATTAAGTTAAATTAAGTGCATTAAGTGTGCCTTGAAAGTGTTGAGGGAGTTTCCAAAAAAATCGAGCGTTAATGCGACACTGTTAACATGCCTGGCGATTCGTGGCATGGGACCAGACCCTGCCGACTCCATATGATTCAGAAAGTTCACGTATATAGTTGACCGACTCACTCGATGGGAGGGCGCAAATGTCGAAATTTCAAGTTTCCCGCAATTTCGAACATCTGATGGCTCAAAAATCAAATTTCCCGCAGTTTCGAACTTCTTGAGAAAGATATTTCAATCAGCACCTCATCAAAAGTGCTGATAAAACGAAATATTTTGGAGACGGGCGTGGACGAGCATTAATATAAATAAACAAAACCGTGAGTATTGGAATATTTTCGATTTTTAAGCTGTTTTGTATTCGTTTCGTCAATTTCGTTCGATCAAGTCGTCTTTTACTTAAGTGAAACTTAATGTCTTTGTTCGGATTTTTGCAAGAAATTTATTTTATAAATTTCCGCCTGCGTACCGATCTTTCGTTTTGTCGTTTTGTGTCGCTAAAAACGGTACCCCCAATAAACCTCACGGATGGCGTGACCATCCCCCAACCAGGGGGCCCAGGCCGCATTCCAATCCGTCCTTCCTAGAAATTTCGCCTGCCACGGAGATACGAGTTGTTTTTGAAAACAACCAGTGCCCGCTTTCTCCTTGAAGGAGGAAAGAAAGAGATTCGTATGCACAGATTTACAGGAAGAAATGGGGTAAGCTTTTAACATTTGTTACAATCGTTCATTTATATATCAAAATAAACATGAGAAAATTTGTTTGAATCTTTAAAAATAAATATTAAATTTATTTCATGGGGGATATAACTTCTAATTTACGGATATTCGGTTCGCCTTTGCAATGGAAGTGTTAAATCGAAGATATATGTTATGTATACCTAGATGGTAAAATTAAAGAACAACGCATACTTTAGATTTAACATTTTGTTGTACAGAAATAGTACATAAATTTAACAAAATAGAATCTATTATGTTTCTATAAAATATATATATTTTTATTCTGACAGTTGTTTTTGGTCATTAGCTTTCAGCCTTTTATTTTTATTGAATCATAAATTTTAAAAAGTTGATACCATCAAATGAAAAACAAATAAATTATTTGTCGGAATATTTAAAATATTGTTCATAATTACTACTCTATTTTTTAATCCTATTAATGCATTAAAAGTTGATATTTATATAGCATGTATACTTGCAAATATACATTTTAAATGTATACTGAACGAAGAACTCAATCTAAGACTTATATTCTTTCTTAGGTGTATGAGAAGTGACTGAAGGCTGTTGGTAGAGAAGACCTTTTTAAAAATCGAAGATGCACCTTTATCAAGTCTAATTACATTTGCGACAGGCACTTTGATGAGGGGACAAAATGCTTTACCAGCAAAACGAATTTATAACTAGGGATTGTTTCCACATTATACCTCGATACACCGGCTGGTAAGCTAAATATTTGTTACTTTTATATATACACATATATCTTCAAATACCTAATATAAACCACACATTACTTTTTATTAAAAAAATACATTTTATTAAGCGAGCGTGCAAGGAGAACAGTATATCTAAATATATATATTTTATTCATAGCGCTCGTGAATGATCCAGAACTTCTGGAAACATCCAAGGACGTGGAATCTCCTGTGGGGTTACCTGTGGAGTTTCTCACTGACAAGAAGAATTCTCCCTTAATTGCTGGCGTGAGCAGTAGTAAACCCCTTTGGGATAATTCTGCTACTGGGAACAGTTTAAAACCCCATCATAATAGTCCATCTAGTTACAAAGTAGTACGACTACTGAACATGAAGGAATGTTTGGAGGTAAATTGGTTAAAAACATTAAATGTAACACGAAAATGAAAGCTTTCCCCTCAAGCAAAGATGCTGCATTCCTATGCCCGAGATATCCAAAAGGTTGCAAGAAAATTGTATGCTCAAAATGCTTCTAATAAGGAGCATCTTGATCATGCACTTGATGTTCTTGAAACTTATTATTAGTAATTTGCTTCAGACTATCACCAATAGTTTAGGATATATGTGATTTTTGTTGTAGAATAATAAAAATGTATTATTGATTTGATAATTATTTAAGTTTTATTTAACCATTACTTCTATAAAAATTAAATCAATGATAATGTGGATTTATTATTTAGCAATGATTAGTCATATTTTTCCAAGTATGGTTAAATATTGTATATAGTTAAAAAATCGACAGTATACTTGCAAAATTAAGAAAACTGTTAATAATATTATAATTAATACCTTCACATATCTTGAACATTAACTTATTTGTATCTATATTAGTTCTGCATTTTATTTATAATAATTTGTATTTCATTTATAATACTTCTTGTTTTAACATGAATTATCAATTATTAAGCATTAGAAGTATTAATTAGACCAAATAAGGTAGACATCAATTCCTGCAGTTATCTTGGTAGAGATAATTTAAATATTGTTCATTATATTCGAAAATTATGTATAAGTTAATGTGTGAAAATATCTTTCACACATTCACCGGAATCGCATTGCTTAGTAACTATTATGTTATGGTTAATAAATTTTATTGTTTTTCAAATATGTATTAGAGCAAATTTTCCTATAGTCAATTAATGTGATCAATATTTTATTAAATCTAAATGTAAATACTTAAATTAAGTAATTAATGTTTTTCCTATTTATTTGTAAAAATTAAAATTTTAAGTTATTTGTAATATACATTTTATACCATAATTATGTCATTATTTCTCGCATCGTGCGGTAATTCAAACACCGCGCGGTGTTCCCCGCACCGCACCCCACGGCATATGTATGTCCCCCCGCACCGCGCGTCCCTCACTGCGTGAAGCCCTCGGCCCGCACCTGATGACGTCATTTTTGATTGCAGCGCCCCCGCATCGAGTGAGTCGGCGAACTAAACTCACGATACCTAGTGCCCCCTAGGAGTCGTCGATCTAATTTAATCTATGCATGGGACTGTTATGTTCACTATTTTGACAATCCGCCCCCCCCTGGGAATTTCCCTTCAAAATCTTTATTGCTCAAATTTAATTACCCACTGATGGGACAAATTGATTTCGATGTAAGGGAATTTCTCTTTAAAGTTCGTATTGCTCAAATTTAATTAGCCACTGTTGAGAACATTGGTTTCGATGTAAGGGAATTTCCCATCAAAATGCTTGCATAAAATTAATTAGCCATTGTTGGCAACATTGAATGTGGCTCTATAATATAGCGAATCTATTAATTCGTTGGTAGAGAATTTCACTTTAAGGGGATGGTGGGAAAACTCGGCAATGCAGCATTTTGACATTTCGATTTATTTGTCAAAGTGCGCCGTGCTGTCAGTTGCATTTTCCTCGAGTTGTCCGAACGTTTAATTAATTAAAAAAGGTTATAATCCACGAAAATTTGAAGTGAAAACCGCCAAACGTGAATTCTCATAAACCCAAATGAACGATTAATTGTTTAAAATTGTGCGATCAGGATTAATAAAGCGGACTTGCGCAAATTTGCTGCGAATCGAGGTCAGAAATATGGTGGTGGTGGTGTACTCTCCAGCGAAATCCTGGTGTTAAACTGTAATCTCTTCGACAGCAAGTACAAATAAAAGCGTGTGAAAATGTGTAATTAGTTGACCCGTTACGAGTGTTTGGATAATCCCAGCGCGTTTTCCAGGATTTGTAAATCGACGTATTTCACGCAAGGTGAGTTTTCAGTTTGCACAAACATATGTCCACGAAATTTCCGATTAAAATTGCATCGATACGGTTTTTTGAGGTCAGACAGTTTGTTTGTAGCGTAACACGGGGGTATTGTTGTGATATCCTTGAAGGGGCTAATTACTTTCAGGAAATTACCCCGAGTTGTGTTGCCGATTTATATTTACACTCACGAAAACATGCAACTATTTTAACAACACTGACAGGTAATTAATCACTATTTGTAACAATTATTTAAACAATGCTAGAGTTTACTATTACTTGTTTTACGCATGTTCACAATTATAAAAGATTTATTTACGAATGACGAAATAATACAAGATATGCAGTTTATTACAGACTTTTTAATAAGTCCAAGAAACTAAAATTATAATACAATTACAACAAATTCATCTAAAAATGATTTTTATTAATTAACCTAAGTGGACGAGCACTAGTAGTTTGTTAAAATATACTTACAACAAGGAAAGGTATTCATTTATTATATTTTAATGAAATATTACTTTTTAAGTATTTACTATTTACCTGTCTCCTTTAAATTATTTACGTGAAAATTATTTTGAAAATTTTTGTATTGGTTGATATTTAAATACAAATATGTTACTATTGCACATCTTTTTGTTCATGTTATAATGAGGGTTTTGTTTTTGGGTTATTGCCTTGAGAAGAATAATGTGGGATTTATCAAAAAAATATCATTTGCTACAGTACATATTGGTGCAAATATGAATTAATGAATATTATTAATACATACAGGGAGTTTTTCTTGTAAGTGTACACATCCCAATTATGCGCTGTGAATTTTTAGATATTCGTTTTTATTTTTGTAAGAGTTCGATTTGAAACTTAAACGAGTGTTCTCCACTCCCAGGTTAAGCATGAAGTAAAATTTCGAGTTTAGAAAAGCCTGAAAATTTGGTATGGTCGGCCAAACCAAATTTTTAGGCGTTTCTAAATTCGAAATTTTACTTAATGTGCCACGCGTATAAAACACTGATTTCAAGAGAAGTTCCCTTGTTCACAATATTTAAGCGTTTTCGGTGTTTAATACGCGTGGCGCACGAAATGAAATTTCAAGTTTAGAATAGCCTAAAATTTTACTTCATGCTTAATCTGGGAGTGGATAACGAGTGTATCCACACAAGCTTCAAATTGTAAAAATAATAAATATCTTTTGGAAGCCATTCAATTCTTACTAATGTTGTTGCATTATTTAATTCTTCTTCTACATTGAAATCATGATCTTATGGAAAAAAAAACACCCCCAACGAGTTTTACCACTTTTCTTAACTATGTTGCTGTCCTAAAGAAAGTTTCCTTCCTCTTTAAAACATACATTATTTTTAAAGTGGACAACCGGAGAATGTAATACGCATTGTTTAATAATTATACAAAGTTGTTGAGACTCGCAATGATTTAATTACTGATAAGGTTGTATGCATGTGCGTGTGTAAATACATGCGATAAGATAAAATCTATGTGACTTGACGTATTTACGGCGATGATGATTTGTTTTCTCAATCAATTTCAGGAACGTGGATTTTTACGAAATTATTTATCTAACATTGACGAATTAATTAATTTAGATTTTAGATAAGGAAGTGATTGGATAACAAAATATTTGTTGAATAATTAGGTACAGTATTTTTCTTTTGATTTTCCTCTTTTGCCAATTGTATTTCACTATTTTTCACTATTTGCTATCTCTATTAAACAGTGCTGTGTTTGTCAAACAATACTTTTGAGAAATTGTGAAATACAATTGATAAAAGAGAAAAACCAAATGAAAAATACTGTATTTATTAATAATATTGCGCAATAATTAAGAGTTTAGAAGTTGTCCGAGTTTTGTATTTTTGAAGATGTAACTCGTGTATTTTATACGAATGAGATCAAGATTTTAAATTGTGCTTTTATAAATATTTAATTTGATAGATATAACTATATACTTATCAGAGCTGGGACGAATCCTCGTAAAAAGGACTCGAATCACGAATCCGAATCACCTAATATGATTCGAATCACGAATACTCGAATAAAGGATTCGTAAGAGATAAATATGATTCGAATCAAAGATTCGAATCCTGTTTTTTTGAATCACGAATACAAATTCTTTAAGAATAAATTTGATTTTATTATTTTTTTGCAATCATTAATATATAAATGTCATTACCAGTTGTCTTAAGAAAAACATTTAAAACCTAATTATTTATTATTAACACTGAACATCGTTGATAACAGACTAAATACCTGACTCCCTGTTACTCTGATTAAAGATGTATTTGTGTGCTTCTGAACTTCACTTTAAATCAATGTTTTGTACGCGTGGCGCATGAAGTAAAATTTCGAGTTTAGAAAAGCCCCGTGAAAATTTGTCTCGGGTCGCTGCGCGACCCTCGACAAATTTTCACGGGGCTTTTCTAAACTCGAAATTTTACTTCATGCTTAGCCTGGGAGTGGAAACACCCGTTCAAAACTTTAAATTGAACTCTATTATAAAATCGGCGACTGCCTGAAAATTACGTAAATAAAAAATTCACTGAATGTCATTAAAACCGGGAAAGTCAGAGAAACGAATTATGGAATTATATTCAAA
Source organism: Philonthus cognatus (assembly GCA_932526585.2). Lineage (NCBI taxonomy): Eukaryota > Metazoa > Arthropoda > Insecta > Coleoptera > Staphylinidae > Philonthus > Philonthus cognatus. Next base: position 46,492,462 of record OW052244.1, read on the forward strand.
TTGACCAAAACACTAACAAAATAGCCAAATGATATTATTAAATTTGTCAAAATCAGCAGGCAAATTACAAAACACGTAAAAAATTATAAAATTAACTTAAATATTGACAAAAACAATGTTTTCATTGTTCATTTAATAGAATGGATGTTTCCGACAGTAGAAAGTTATATTAAAAGGCCAGGGAAAAAAGATCTTGAATTAGGGAAATGTCGGAAAAATTTAACATTTCAGATTGTAACTACCATGACAGTTTTACTTCAAATAATATTAAACAAAATTTTGAAAACTAGATTATTATCTTTAAAAACATTTTCAGTCATTTAATGTTTTTATCAAAGCATTCAGTTTGAAGTTTCGAACGAGCGTTTCCACTCCCAGACTAAGCATGAACTAAATTTCGAGTTTAGAAAAGCCCCGTGAAAATTTGTCTCGGGTCGCGCAGCGACCCGAGACAAATTTTCTGGGCTTTTCTAAACTCGAAATTTAGTTCATGCGCAACGCGTATAAAACAGTGATTTAACGAGAAATTTAAAAACACACAAAAGACATTTTTCATGTTAATCCTCACAATTAATTCGAATTATTTTTGACGATTCAAATCCTTTTGTAAGTATTCGAATCCTATTATACATATTCGAATCCTTTTATAAATATTCGAATCCTTTTATAAATATTCGAATCCTTTTATAAATATTCGAATCCTTTTATAAATATTCGAATCCTTTTATAAGGATTCGAATCACCCACATTTAGATTCGAATACGAATCCTCTTAAAAAAATGTAACGAATCCGGATCACGAATCCAATTGAACTAAAGTATTCGAATGCCTCTTTTGAATCCTCTGAAAGGATTTGAATCCTGCCCAGCTCTGATACTTATATAAGTATAAATAATCAAGTCTTTGTTTTCTTTCGTTGTTAATTTATACAGGAAGTTTTCTTTTAAGTATACATATCACGATATACACTTCAGATATTCGTTGTTTTTTAAAACAAATTGAAACTTTAAACTAGTGTTTTCTATTCCCAGATTAAGCATGAAGTAAAATTTCAGGCTTTTCTAAACAGAAATTTTACTTCATGCGTCCACACGTATACAACACTGATTTAAAATATGCTGCTAATTCAGTATGCTTAAGTCGTATTTTTTGAACTTTACAATATTTCTGTGTTTAATACGCTCCGCTTCGCTACGCGACCAATCCAAATTTTCAGGCTTTTTTTCTAAACTCGAAGTTTTTCTTCACGCTTAATCAAAGAGTCGAAACACTCAGAAACTTCAAATTGATCTCTTAAAAAAAAACCAACAAATGTCGGAAATTTCATCTAGTTTTAGTATCAAAACTGGTTATTTTATTAATAGATATTTCTCAATAAACTCTGACATTCTGTTTTATTAAAATACCCGAAATATCAGTGAAATGCATTGAAACAAGTCGAGTGACTTTGTTTTGATGAATTTTTCCATGTGCATAAATGTAACAGTTTTTAAAATCTCTAATACGGACAGAGAAAGTAGACTGTTTCAGTAATTTTGTCCAATATACACATATGCATAAAATATGTAATAGTGTGTGTAATGTAAAGTTTACGTCATTATAATACACATGTGAAAATATTTTGTCATCATAGTTTTTTTCTGAGAATAACGTGGAATAACATCCAAAAATATTAAGAATGTATTTCGTCATTGATTATTATTAATTTAAATTAATTAACGATCTTGTATTTTTATTTATTGTTTTAGACTTTTCGTATATGGTAATTTTTCTCATTTTATCTTAATCTGTAGCAGGGTTGTTAAAAAAAACGTTTTTTTCATTTTAATTAACGGGTGTGAAGTTAGCAATAGATCCAGCAATAGATTTTAAAAAATTGATATCTCGGAAAAAACAAAAGCAAATTAAATGAAATTTGAAGATATACACTTCAAATAGCTTAAATTATTACCCCAAGAAATATAAAACCCTTAACTTTTACCCTTCATATTTTTTCACCCCTTCCAAAAATATGTTATGATTTTTTTTTAATTTGGCAATATTTCATAAAGTTACTTTTTAGCTCAAAACATCTCTATAATACCTTCTTTTGATAAGTGGAATCAAAAAACGTTTTGACACCCCATTCGCCACTAAACTATTGTTTTACCCTAAGATTTCAAAAATTAATATCTCGGAGAAAAAAAATACAAATCGAATAAAATTTAAAATACACGATAAGAGATGTCAAAGTTATCACCCAAAAAAAAATTGACCCATAATTTTTACCTACAATATTTTTTCACCCCTTCCAAAAACGTAATCAATTTTTTTCTACTTTGGCAATGTTCCATAAAATTCATTTTTATCTCAAAATATCTCTATTCTACCCTCTTTTAATACACCTAATCAAAAAAACGTTTCGTCACCCTGTTCACCCCTAAAATATTTTTTTTACCCTGTGAATATGGAAATCAATATTTCCGAGAAAGCAAAATCAAATCAAACAAAAAATTACTAAGGAATACATCTTAATTAATAGCACAAAGAAAATCAACCCCTAAAATTACCCTTTCATTTTTTCTTGTCTTTAAATGTAATATATATATATATATATATTGTTTTAAATTCACAATCTTCTTAAATGTTAATATGTATCATATATTATTTCTTTTTATCATGAGTGTGTTTACTCTAATAAGCAAAAGTAAAAAAAAGTGTCAGGCACTTTACCCCCATATAATAAAATAATAATCTCCTGCTCGTCGTATGGATTTATATGCGTATGGAATTATGTGCAACGATTTAAACATTATTTTTTCTGAATTTGGCAAAGGGCCATAGATAAATAAAAATGGTTATTCTTATCATTAATGTGTGTACTTTCATAATCAAAAGTCAAAAAAACCTTTGGAGCACTTTTCCACCCCCGAAAAAAAAAAAAATCTCCCGCTCGTCACGTATGGATCCATATGCAATAAATTAAACATTATTTTTTCCGAATTTGGCAAAAGGCCATAGATAAATAAAAATTGTTATTCTTATCAATAATGTGTGTACTTTCATAATCAAAAGTCAAAAAAACGTTTGGAGCACTTTTTAACCCCCGAAAAAAAAAATCTCCCGCTTGTCACGTATGGATCCATTTGCAATAAATTAAACATTATTTTTTCCGAATTTGGCAAAGGGCCATAGATAAATAAAAATTGTTATTCTTATCAATAATGTGTGTACTTTCATAATCAAAAGTCAAAAAAACGTTTGGAGCACTTTTTAACCCCCGAAAAAAAAAAAATAATCTCCCGCTCGTCACGTATGGATCCATTTGCAATAAATTAAACATTATTTTTTCCGAATTTGGCAAAGGGCCATAGATAAATAAAAATTGTTATTCTTATCAATAATGTGTGTACTTTCATAATCAAAAGTCAAAAAAACGTTTGGAGCACTTTTCCACCCCCGAAAAAATAAAATCTCCCGCTCGTCGTGTATGGATCCATATGCAACAAATTAAACATTATTTTTTTCGAATTTGGCAAAGGGCCATAGATAAATAAAAATTGTTATTCTTATCAATAATGTGTGTACTTTTATAATCAAAAGTAAAAAAAAAACGTTTGGAGCACTTTATCACCCCCGAAAAAAAAAATATCTCCCGCTCGTCACGTATGGATCCATTTGCAATAAATTAAACATTATTTTTTCCGAATTTGGCAAATTGCCATAGATAAATAAAAATTGTTATTCTTATCATTAATGTGTGTACTTTCGTAATCAAAAGTCCAAAATCGTTTCGAGCACTTTTTTTGCGATATTTGGTTAAATATTGATCCGATTCAGAAATCTTTCAAATAAAAGTTGCTAAAAATAAAAAAATACGTATTTTTTGTCATATGACTTTTTGTCCTCCTTTTGTCCTTAGTTTTCGAGATATTTTAATTTAAATTCAAATTTGTATTTAGCGAAGACCTGTTAATAATTAAAATATGTATTCTTTGTAGCAAATGTTTTAAAACGCCGGGGAAAGTTCTACGATGGACACATCACCATTTTTTTAATTTTGTATGCATTTAAAAATCATGGAACCCTCAAAAAGGATGCTAAAACATTAAAATTTAATATTTTCGCAATAAGCAGGAGATTATTTTTTCTTTTTGATTATTTATTGCATATTGATTTATACACTACGAGAGGGAGATTTTTTTTTCGGTGGCGAAGAAGTACCCGAAACGTTTTTAATTTACTTTTGATTTTGAAAGTGCACACATTAATGATAGGAACACATTTTATTTTATCTATGGCCCTTTGCCAAATTGGGAAAAATAATGTTTAATTTGTTGCATATAGATCCATACGTGACGAGCGGGAGATTATTATATATATATTTTTTTTCGGGGGTGAAAAAGTGCTCCAAACGTTTTTTTGACTATTGATTATGAAAGTACACACTATAATGATAAGAATAACAATTTTTATTTATCTATGGCCCTTTGCCAAATTCGGAAAAAAAATGTTTAGTTTGTTGCATATGGATCCATACACGACGAGCGGGAGATGTTTTTTTTTATTATGAAAGTACACACATTAATGATAAGAATAACAATTTTTATTTATCTATGGCCCTTTGCCAAATTCGGAAAAAATAATGTTTAATTTGTTGCATATGGATCCATACACGACGAGCGGGAGATTTTTTTTTCGGGGATGAAAAAGTGCTCCAAATGTTTTTCTGACTTTTGATTATGAAAGTACACACATTAATGATAAGAATTACAATTTTTATTTATCTACGGCCCTTTGCCAAATTCAGAAAAAATAATGTTTAAATCGTTGCACATAATTCCATACGCATATAAATCCATACGACGAGCAGGAGATTATTATTTTATTATATGGGCGTAAAGTGCCTGACACATTTTTTTACTTTTGCTTATTAGAGTAAACACACTCATGATAAAAAGAAATAATATATGATACATATCAACATTTAAGAAGATTGTAAATTAAAAAAATATATATATATTACATTTAAAGACAAGAAAAAATGAAAGGGTAATTTTAGGGGTTGATCTTCTTTGTGCTATTATTTAAGATGTATTCCTTAGTAATATTTAGTTTGATTTGATTTTGCTTTCTCGGAAATATTGATTTCCATATTTACGGGGTAAAAAAAATATTTTAGGGGTGAACAGGGTAACGAAACGTTGTTTTGATTAGGTTTATTAAAAGAGGGTAGAATAGAGATATTTTGAGATAAAAGTGAATTGTATGGAACATTGCCAAAGTAGAAAGGAAATGATTACATTTTTGGAAGGGGTGAAAAAATATTATAGGTAAAATATATGGGTCAATTTTTTTTTGGGTGATACCTTAGACATCTCTTATGGTGTATTTCAAATTTTATTCGATTTGTATTTTTTTCCTCTGAGATATTAATTTTTGAAATCTTAGGGTAAAACAATAGTTTAGTGGCGAACGGGGTGTCGAAACGTTTTTTTGATTTCACTTATCAAAAGAAGGTACAATAGAGATGTTTTGAGCTAAAAATTAACTTTATGAAATATTGCCAAATTAAAAAAAAATCATAACATATTTTTGGAAGGGGTGAAAAAATATGAAGGGTAAAAGTTAAGGGTTTTATATTTTTTGGGGTAATAATTTAGGCTATTTGAAGTGTACATTTTCAAATTTCATTTAATTTGCTTTTGTTTTTTCCGAGATATGAATTTTTTAATATCTATTGCTGGATCTATTGCTAACTTCACACCCGTTTTTAATTAAAACAGTTTTTTTTAAATAAAACGTGTTTTTCATTGAAACAGCGTTTAAAAAAAACATGAACAATTAAAAACATGTTTAAAACGTATTTAAAACATGTTTAAAACACGTTTAAAACAGAACATGCAGGGCATTTTTCTATTGAGTATACATATCCCGATAATTACAGCGTTTTTTAAATTTGCGGGAATTCGTTGTTTAAAAGCGATTAATTTGAGGCTTTTAACGAGTGTTTTCCACTCCCAGACTAAGCATGAAGTAAAATTTCGAGTTTAGAAAAGCCTCAAAATTTGGATTGGCCGCGTAGCGAAGCGGAGCGGCCAATCCAAATTAGGCTTTTCTAAACTCGAAATTTTACTTCATGCGCAACGCTTAAAAACACTGATTTACAGTGAAGTTAAAAAAAACACACACACAACAACTATTATAGGCAACCTAATATACGTTAGAGTTACTGGGTTGCCTATAATCACTGTTTTAAACAATTTCGTCAGCGCAGAATTTGACTCACGTTTTATTAATATCTACATATGGGATTGCTAACGCCGTATATTTTAAACGTTGCGATATTTCAGTGTTTTATACGTGTGGCGCATGATGTAAAATTTCGAGTTTAGAAAAGCCTAATTTGGTATTTTCTTGTAATAAAATGTTATGTTTAATAATGTAATTTGAAATATCTTCAACAATTTAGCTAAAACTTAAAAATGTTAGCAAAAAATCTTAATGGAGTAGTATAAAATATAATTAAGCAAATTTAAAATAATTTAAAAAACGTTTTAAACAAATTTAACGTTTAAAACATGTTTTAAACAAATTTAAGATTTAAAACATGTTGAAAACAAAACTGTTTAAAGCACGGCGGCTGTTTTTAAACATGTTTAAAACACTGTTTTAAAACAAAGTGTTTTAAACATAACATCCCTGTTCTGTAGAGAATCAAGAGTATGAAGCTAAAATTAGATAGAGTAGCTTTAACTTAACGACCTTCGTTGACAAAAAATATATTAAAAATAGAAGGCAAATCCGGCGAACACAAATACATGTATTTATTTTGAGACCCTATTCGCCGACTTTTAATTCATTTGTTTTTTGTAGACCAGCAATGAGCTTTTTAAAATATTATTAGCTTTATTAATAGAATTGCCGTTAATATTGTTATAGTTCAATGTCAGTTAATTTTAAATAGCCCCGTACGATACTAGAGCTTCGCGGATTTTTGATGTAAGTTTTATGTATTTGTTTTCAAAACATCATTTTCAATACTGAATTAAATTAATTTGCAGATATTGTACTGCGAGAAAATAATAAAAAAATACTGGGAAAATTTAATACGGAAAAATTCGATAAACAACATTCTACCCATCATTTTTTTACATTAAAACAAACGAAACAGAATCAAAAAGTGCTCCTGAGAGTTATAGTTTATGGTTTGATAAAACAGATTTTTTTAAATAAATGATTTAAATTTATTCAATTATATTTTGTTGTTATTTTAATAGTTAATATACATTTCATCTACAGATGATTACAGTTTATAATTATATTAGTCATAATAATTACAACTATTGGAAATACAAAAACTGATATCTTTAAGTGAAACACTGCCATGCTTCATGATCTCTAACCTCACATTAATATGTCAAAATCTAGTAACTTATAAGGGTGATTCAATAAAATGTTTTCATTATACCTGGTGATTTTTCGCTAAAATTTTGACATTGATAATTAATATAAAAATCAAATAAAGAAAAACTTGTTATATACAGGGTGTCCGTATTTCAACAGAATGTATAGAGATCTCGGTTATTTGAAGGGATAGAGAGTCGGTTAAATTGGGGCAAAGTTGCGTAATTTAGGGCCCAATAATAATCCAAATACAAATTTGAAATATCTTCTTTCGTTTATGAGATATTGTCAAAAAACGGATTTTTTGAAATTTTGTTTTTATTTTTTTATTCAACAACTATTGAATCCAGACATTTACAACTTTGAAATTATACAGGCACTTTTTAACGATAAATCTAGTAACATATTTTATAATAATGATGTATCACACTTATAGTTTATTGTACATTTTATATGTAAAATTTTAATCTTTTGGTTTCTGTAAAGAGTGCCTTGGAAACGGTTGAGTAACTCACTTATTTGGCAACTCCTAGCACCCATAATTTGCTTACATATCACCACTGAAGACGGGCATCCGACGATACATACTTTAACAGTTGTGATGTTTTTTAAACGAATGTCTTCCACTCCCAGACTAAGCATGAAGTAAAATTTCGAGTTTAGAAAAGCCCCGCGTAGAAAATTTGTCGAGGGTCGCGCAGCGACCCGAGACAAATTTTCACGGGGCTTTTCTAAACTCGAAATTTTACTTCATGCGCCACGCGTATAAAACACTGATTTATAGTGAAGTTAAAAACGCACTGAAAAAAACCAACTCAACTTCGATATTTTTTTCAAAACTGGATGTTTTCTTTCCTATCCATGCTGTAAACCTTCAGATATTCGTTGTTTTCTTGTAAAAAAACTTCGATTCCCTGTAGTCCTTCGGTCTCCGAAGACCATGATTGGTCCTTCGAGCTGTAGCCTTTGTAAAATGGTAATAAACTTAGTAATGTAGAGGGATCCTTCAATTTGAAACTCATAAAAACGAGTTTTATCCACTCGCAGACTACGCATGAAGTAAAATTTCGAGTTTAGAAAAATGTTGACGGGGCTTTTCTAAACTCGAAATTTTACTTCATGCGCCACGCGTGTAAACCGCTGATTTACAGTAAAGTTAAAAATATGATGATGGTGATCAATACTTACCGAGATGTAGCGAAAAAATGCAAAAATTACATTTTTTGTGAATAGTTGTGGAATAATAATAATAAAAGTAGAATAAATTTAGTTTGTGCGACTTTTATGTGATAATCGATACTTATTATAAGTATTACAAAAGACTGATAGTTATTATTTAATTTTGAGTGCTAACAATGATTGACTGCTGTCAAGATTTTATTGATTAATAGATATGACGTCTTTGTTTCCAAGGCACTCTTTGCAAAAAAGAAAATATCATAATTTTAAATATCAAATCTAATATAAATTATGAGTGTGATAAATGAGTGGGTTCAGAAAAAAATATTCTTTAAAAAAATATGAACATCCAAAATGGCGCCCATAAGAAAAAAAAGTTGGCTATAGTCCCCGGGTAAATCTTATAGTTATCTCAAAAAAAATATGCTACTAGATTCCTCATTAAAAAGTGCCTCTTTATTGTTAAAGTTCTAAATGTCCAGATTCAGTAGTTTTTGAATAAAAAAACAAAAACGATTTTTCAAAAAATCAGTTTTTTTTGTTGATATCTCAAAAACAAAAAAAGATATTTCAAAATTGTTTTCAGATTATTGTTATGCCCTAAAATACGCAACTTTGCCCTAATTTAACCAACTCTCTATCTCTTCAAATAACTAAGATCCCCATACATTCTGTCGAAATACGGGCACCCTGTATAGACAATTTTTGATAAAAATTGACGTTTGTAGTGGTAACAACAAAGTTCGAAAACCTTCAAAAATATGCGTAAAAGTTGCGTTTTAATTGTGCGTGACGAAAACTCATTGTTGACATGAACAATTCGTCCGTGATATTTATATTAATGTAGTTTTTTATCTGAAGGTAAAGGACCTGATTATTATTACAATGAGTATGAGTAAGTTATTTTTAAGTTTAAAAAAGAATGATTTTTCTTGCTTTTTTTGCGAAAATATATGTCATTGTTATTCAATTTATGTTAAATAATGGCGTGATGATTGAAACTATTTTGAATACCTTAACTCAATCCTAGTAAACAGAAAACTCATAGAATAATTATTATTGCTTATTAACCTTAGGAAAAAAGTAGTTGACATGCCTTACTAATTTAAAATTATAAATACGAAGAGAAATTAACTTTTTATTTTGGTTTAATCGTATTATTATTTGAATTAATTCATTGAGCAAAAAGTACATTACTTATTTCTAAACAACCGAAGAATTTGCGAAAATATCGAGTGGAATACCATTTGATATTTATGCAAATTCTTAAGTTTGTTTGAAATTAAGTCACGTATTTTCTGCACAATGAAATAACGGGTTGACATTTTATTCTATTCTTGAAACTGTAAACGTTTGAGTGGATATTTTTGTTCTCCGAAACATTGGCCAAAGCGTTTTTTAATGGTCGAGCGCAAGTGTTCCGTATTACTGGACATTTCCATAAATTATACGAGAATTTTGCTTCCGGACACAAAGAAGAAAATAGAATGTATTTCATTTAGCTAGGCGAGAAACTGGAATATATTTGTCCACATAATATTTAAAATTCTAAGACTTAACTTTTCAAACGTAAAGCACAGTATCGAGATATCATTATTTTTAGGCAAATTATTTAATTAATCACACAGATAACTTCACAAACATTATAATACACTGATAACCAGATTATAATACATTCCTTGGTTAAGTGGGATTTCATTGTTGTTCTTTACTAATTTGGGTACGCTGAATCCGAATCCGAGGCCCGTTTGGGCCCAAAGTCGAGAGATTTTGAAATATCTTATCTCAAAGTGGTCAAAATTGGCCATTTGTGGCATTTTTGGCCCCCTAGTGACTTCTGGCCGGCGAGTAATGGCGCTTTTTAAAGGCACAGATCTATACTAGAGATTAGAATTAATCCGCTTAGTTTTTGAGCAGTCTTAAAAACCGTAAGCCATGTTTTTGTTTTTGTTTGGCTTACAATACTGATGAATTTGCTTGTATTATCGCAAATCGCGATTCAATTCAATTCAATTGACAATTTCAAATTTCAACGCGAAACGACTAACAGCCGTCGCCGACGGCCCGTCGGCTATCCGAAGGCGTCTATTTTGACTCTAGTAGGACCGTTTGTTTTTAATTTTGAACGCGAAATAAACAAAAACATAGCTCACGTTTTTTGAGATTGTTAAAAAACCAAGCGGGTTAATTCTAATCTCTTTTTTGATTCTAAAAGTATAGATCTGTGCCTTTAAAACACGCCATTACTCGCCCGCCAGAAGTTAGGGGAAGTTTTTACTGGGGGCCCAAAAATGCTACAAATGGCCCAGTTCGACCACTTTGGGATATGATATCTCCAAATCTGGAGACTTTGGGCCCAAACGGGCCTCGGATTCGGATTCAGCGTACTCAAATTAGTACAGAACAACAATGAAATCACACTTAACCATATCGTTGTAAATCAGTGATATCTATCCAGATGTTCGCATTCCTCGCCTAGTTAAATGAAATAAGCTATATCTTGGACTTTTGTTTGTTTAGCAAGAGTAATAATGTTTTACACAATTTGCCGAAAAAGTACGGAACAAATATGAACGTTTTTTTTGTAATGTCAATTTCGCAGAATACTTGAGTCGCCTATTTCCAAAAACCACTAAATCCATTGTTTTCAAATGGATATTTCTATTTTAATTTTTTTAAATGTTAATAACTAGTCGATATACTTGTTTGTATCTCTAATAATATTGTAGGTATCGTGTGAACACGATAAAACAAACGAACCGTGTATTGTATTTAATATAAATCGAAATCAGATTTATTGTTTTGTACTCTATTATACCATAATGTTTACTTGCTCCGTTTACCTACAATACAATGATGCGTATTTGTTTACCCACATATTTATATTCACTCGTCGATCGATGAAATATGCATGCACGGACTATTTCGTGTTATGCACGTCCTGTCCTAAATTTCCTGTTACACATGTACACGGGTTTATAAATGTCTATTTACGACTCACAGGTTTACTACTGTATGCACTTCAAAGTTTATTATCATTACACAACAAGATTAGAACTACATCCTTTGTTAATAGTGAGTGCACATAGTGTATGTTGTCTCAATTTGTTTATAATTTTTGTAAATTAAGAAATTCCTTCTATCGATAGAAAAGTGAATGTTGAAGTATACGTAATTAGCTTGTTATAATGTTACGTGTGGTGCATTCCCTCGTGAGAGGTTAATTAGTCGAAGATCTGAAGAGCAGCATCTGCTAAACCGTTGAATGACGAATAAATAGAAGTGCAACTTCAATTTCATTTTTTCTTTCCTCAAAATAGCGCCCTTCGCTTTAGTTTTATCATATTTCTGTCAATACAACAGGGTGTTTTTTAGAGGTTAGAGCTCCTTTTTCAATTACACCCCATAAAAATTAATAAAACAACAGATTTTTTGTCTTTTATAGGTAACCAATGTAATGGCATTTAGTGTTTAAAAATAATTTCCGGCATGTGATCACGGCGACTGCGTCTTAAATAAACTATTCTACTGGTCCAATTTTTAATAACTTTTTCCAATGTGGCCGGCCTAATCTCGCGGTTACGAAGCGAATGTTGACCTTTAAGTCTTCAATCGTTGGTGGTTTATCAGCATAGACCAGTGGTTTGTCGTAGCTCCACAATAGGGTCAAATCACACGACCTAGGCGGCCAATTAACAGACACATGTCTCGAAATAATTTGATCACTAAACGTCTCTCCCAATAATGTGAGGGTTTCACGCGGGGTGTTGCAAGTTGCGCTGTCCTGTTAAAACCATTAAGTTCTGAACAGATTTGCATTGACGTTGTGATCAAAAAAGGTCAAATCATTGACCTGTAGCGCTCGCTATTGACGGTAACATTGGCTTCGTCTTCATTTGAAAACAAGTAGGTGTAGTAGTACGAGCTCGTCTTAGGTTTAAAATTTTCCACAAGTGTATACATAGCCACAAATCAAGCCATCATATTTCGTATATGCGGCTCAGATGGACGATTATAAGCACCACGAAATGGGCAAAGTACTTTATAAGTTTGACGCACAGAGCGCGCATTTTGGAAATACATTTCTACAATTTATAATCGTTGCTCGACTGAGAGCTTTGGCATGGTAATTTGCCAAAGCTTACCGAACAAAATTTTCAATAACAGCTTCCTATTCTGACATTGGTTTGACAGATATCCAACATTGAAGTTCTATACCTCTACAAAAAACACCCTTTAGTGTTATGTCGCTCTGCTTCTTTCTTGAGTTAGCAAAATGTTTAAATTTTAGTTCTCCGTCGAACTCACAGATGTTTGGGTCTTTGCTAAACCGTTGAATGGCAAATAAATAGAAGTGCAACTTCAATTTCATTTTTCCTTTCCTCAAAATAGCGCCCTTCGCTTAAGTTTTATCATATTTCTGTCACTGTTGTATATGTCGCTCTGCTTCTTTCTTGAGTTAGCAAACTTGGAAAATTTTAGTTCGCTGTTGAACTCACAGATGTCGCTACTTAGTCGGCACGAATGGTGTCCCTGTATTTAAGAGAGTAACGCAAACTGGCATTAATCTTGACGCCTTAAGGCGCCAAATTCAAACTAAATCAAATTAACAAGACGCGAGTCAAGCATTATAGAATATGATTGGTTTAGTTTGAATTTGGCGTCTAAAGGCGTCAAGATAGATGCCAGTTTTCGCTACTCTCTTAAATACAAGGAAATTAACAAGACGCGAGTCAAGCATTATAGAATATGATTGGTTTAGTTTGAATTTGGCGTCTAAAGGCGTCAAGATAGATGCCAGTTTTCGCTACTCTCTTAAATACAAGGAAATTAACAAGACGCGAGTCAAGCATTATAGAATATGATTGGTTTAGTTTGAATTTGGCGTCTAAAGGCGTCAAGATAGATGCCAGTTTTCGCTACTCTCTTAAATACAGGGACACTAGGCACGAATTTACCATAATATAAATAAATATGATTCGTTATACAATTAATAAATCGTCACTACAATAATGTATTTCTTTTCGTTACAGATTGACGATGTCGTCTTCGACGACTAGCACCTTACTCCTGGTGGATAAGGTCCTCAACGCCACCATGTTGATGAGCACGGAGGCGTCCTCCGTGGTGAACTCCTCGCCCTCAGAGCCGATCTTCTTGCAGACGAAAACCGCCCAGTGGATAGCTGGCTGTTTCGTATGGGCCGCATTATTTTTAACCTGTCAACAAGTAAGGACAATCATTTACATAGATTCACTGTTTACAATACCTTCATGAGCCATTTTCGCCGAAATCGTGCCACAAACAGACCAACGGACCGATATCATTAAGATAAACTGTTAATTACACAAGAATTCAAAAGATAACACTTGATTCGGGACCCCAAAACGGATATTTCCGTAAAAAAAAATGGGAAGTCAATTTTTGGCCGATCACAATACCTTCCTTACATAGTAGTGCGGTCGGTGAAACATAAACACTTTTATAGCAACCCTACCGCTAACAGAAAAATACCCTTATATTTCATTCTCATAATTTTCAAGACACGTGGGGGGGGGGGGGGAGATTGATCCTCTAAATCCGCCCCTCCCCTATCTACGCCACTGATATCCATACCTTAAGGCGACATCTCTTGAGGAACCCCAAGCCCCCCGAATTGCGAGGTCTTGCACCCTCTAGTTACGCCGCTGAATTTGCGGAACCTCAAGGACGTTGACGTGCAATTATCCAACCTTCTAGGTCGACGATCTTTTCCTCTTCCTTCTATCCGTTTATTCTCTTCTCCCTTTATGCTTTTATATTTCTGTATTCAGTTCAATTTTTGTCGTAGTAAATCAGGTTTTTGAATAGTTTGGACATACATATCATCTAATCAAAATATTAACAACCGAAATAAGATTTAACTTAGTTCTATTATGGCCCGTTTCTCCAACATGACTTAGGCCGTTGCTTATGTAAGCAGGGCCTAACTTAAATTAGTAGGGCTTATAATTGAAATGCGTTGCATCAACAGATTTAAGCAATGGCTTATGTAAGTCATTCTTAGTTGTGCGAATAAGTGGCAACGTAGCGATTTACACAAACTGTATTGGCTGTTGATTTGGCGGGAATTTTTATTTTAAATGTCTCCTACCTGATTCGTGGAAAAATATACGCCATTTATAAAGAAAATAATTTATTCTTTATAATCTGTCATTCGTATTCTGCCACAACATATCTAATTTCGCAAAGCTACATTTAAAAATGAACCAAAAACGCAGTGCAAACTATACCGCAGAAGAAAAACGTCTTCTATCTTATCTTGTAGACAAATAAAACCATTGTGTAGAGAAGGATTCTTTAAATAAGGTAATCATTTTACCGTTGTCACAATGTTTAGGTTAGAATCCGTGCCCTAAGTCCTGGTAAACGGCGACTTAGGACTTGAGCATGACTTAAGCGATTTTTTGACGTTAATCAGCTGGTGCAACACTTAGCGACGCGGTTATGACTTAAGACACGGTTTGAGAGACGACTAGGACTTAAGTAACGTTGGAGAAACCGGCCATTAATAACATCATCCTGATCCTATCATTCGATATACAGGGGACTTTTCTTTTAAGTATAATTGATTTCAGTGTTCGGACTTCGTTATTTTTATAAATCCGACGCTTCTAATGAGTGTTTGCCCTCTTTGTTTGAGCATGGAGTAAAATTTCTAGTTTAGAAAAGCCTAAAAATTTGAGTTGATCGCTCCGCTTTGCTATGCAACCAAGCCAAATTTTAGGCTTTTCTAAACTCGAAATTTTACCATACCATATTACACTATGTAAAGTTAAATGAAAGAAAAACTTGGTACTCTTTACGAAATTAATATTGTATGTGTTTTAAATATAGAGAAATGGTAAATTTATTTACATTTATAAAGATAACTTTGGTAAAATGTTATAAATGAATTGTACTACAGTTATCTTTACAAATATAGATAAATTAACCTTTCTAAGTAACATTGTTAGCGTTTTACAGCGTATACAGGGACTCTTTAGTATACATATCCTGATGAGTATCTACTCTGTAAATGTTAAGGCATTCGTTGTATTTTTAAAAGTGTTCAATTTGAAGCTTCGAACGAGTGTTTCCACTCCCAGGCTAAGCATAAAGTAAAATTTCGAGTTTAGAAAAGCCCCGCGTAGAAAATTTGTCGAGGGTCGCGCAGCGACCCGAGACAAATTTTCACGGGGCTTTTCTAAACTCGAAATTTTACTTCATGCGCCACGAGTGTAAAACACTCAAATATTGTGAAGTTTAAAACATACAGCTACAGCAGTATGTTAAAGCAGTATATTTCGAACTTCACATTAAATCAGTGTTTTATACGCGTGGCGCATGAAGTAAAATTTCAGGCTTTTCCAAACTCGAAATCTTACTTCATGCTTAACTTGGGAGTGGAAACACTCGTTCGAAGCTTCAAATTTACACAGTCAAAAATATAACGAATGCGTGTACATTTACAGCGTATGTGCGAAGCTGAGCGACCAAACCAAATTTTCAGGCTTTTCTAAACTCGAAATTTTACTTCATGCTTAACCTGGGAGTGGAAACACTCGTTCGAAGCTTCAAATAGAACACAATCAAAAATATAACGAATGCGTGAACATTTACAGCGTATGTGTTCTGATTTCGTTATTTTTATAAATCCAAAGCTTCTAATGAGTATTTGCACGAGTTGGTTGAGCATGGAGTAAAATTTCTAGTTTAGAAAAGCCTGAAAATTTGGGTTAGTCGCTCCGCTGTGCTACGCGACCAAGCAAAATTTTACGCTTTTGCAAAATCAATGAATGTCTGAGAATGTACGAGGAAACATCGGGATATGTATACCTAAAAGGTAAACTCCCTATGAGTGGGAAATCTTCGCCGGTATTCATCCGAGTGAAAGTGAGAGCCAAATGCGTCTGTTGTCGAGAGAGTTGATCGGGCATCTTTCTGGCTTGACCTTTTGCGAATAACAGCAACATTGTGGCGAACAAAAAAAAAGAGGAGTGAAATAACACAACTGCTTAGCTGCGCGTTTGTTGCTCACGACTTTCCCAGCATGACTTCACCCGCAATTAACACGGGTACGCGACTGGAAAGAATCGAATTCAACGGATATACTCGTTGTTACCGATCGATGAACAAAAAGATGATCATAAAAAAACGTAATAGTGGATTTGTTTACAAGTTTTAAAAGCTTCAGTTTCGTTGCCAATACTAATTTGCATTTACGAGCCCGCAGGGCGAATAAATGCAAGGTATGAGCATGCAATGTAGTTTTCAGAACGTGTTTAACACTCTGCTTTTCCTATGACCAAACAGCGGCAGCGTATATCGTTCTTCGTCACTACTCATTTTATTTTAATAATTTTGACACTGACGTTTGAAGATTTCACTTTCAAAACTAGTTTTGAAAATTCAATTTTCAAGCGTAACAACCTGTCAAAATACAAATATACAATTGACAACTTTTAATGCAAAGGTATTGCGACGATATGTTTGTTTTCGGGAGCGGTCGTAGGAAAATGTATTTTTTCTACTCCTATTTGTGAAATACAATTTTACACATCGATAAAAATGTGTGAAATTTGATTTTTCATACCGATGCGTGAAGTACAATGCAATTCTTATGGGATTTATTTCACGCACCGCTGCCATAAGAGCCAATACACTTTTCAGCATCGGTGAACAATTTTTAGATGGCGGTGATTTTTTAAATGACACATGTCATTTAGTTAAGTTTGTGCTGCTTTGTGTGTTGAACATTGGTGAACATTAAAATGCAGACATCCCTATCTCCAGAGAGGCCTAATACCCCACCAAGGATTATTGCGGCAGCAAACGCTGCTAGTTCGTCGCTGTTGCCGAAAAAATCTCTTGATATCTATGAAAATATTTATAAAAAATTCATGGAATGGCGCACTGAACATGAAATTAATTCATTTTCGGAAAACGTAATTTTAACATATCTCGCAGAACTGGCGACAAAATTCCAGCCCTCAACACTTTGGAGTCACTATTCAATGTTGAAGAGTACAATAAATGTCAACCATAACATAAACATTGGTAATTATACTAAAGTAATATCATTTTTAAAGAGAAAAAGTGAAGGATATACTCCAAAGAAATCTCGAGTTTTGGATAAAGAACATATCCTTAAATTTATAAATGAACCACCCGATAATATATATTTATTAAATAAGGTAAGTGGAATGCAGCATAGTTTACAAAATTCTTATTTATTTTCTTACTATAGGTCGTTTTAATTTTTGGACTTGCTGGTGCCCTGAGAAGAGACGAATTATATAAATTGAATGTAGAGGATATTCAAGATTTTGGATCCTCTCTTCTCATAGTTGTACCAGACACTAAAACTAAAATTTCAAGAAAATTTGCTGTAACACTACATTTAGAATACTACAGAAAATACTTAGCTCTACGACCTAAAAATTACGCTGAAAAGAAATTTTTCATTAATTATCAAAAAGGAAAATGTATCCGTCAAGTTATCGGCATTAATAAAATTGGAAAGGTACCCGCAGATGTTGCAAAATTTTTAAAATTGCCAAATCCTGAGCAATATACCGGCCATTGCTTTAGGCGTTCTTCTGCAACTCTGTTAGTTGAAGCTGGTGCCGATCTGTTAACTTTTAAAAAGCACGGAGGCTGGAAAAGTTCTGCTGTTGCAGAAAGTTATATTGAAAATTCGATAACAAAGAAGCAAGATGTTTCAAACAAAATTTTGAATATTAGCAATAATAATAACAATAGTTGTCTAAATACTACATCCAACGAAAGTTCTGGTGTAATGTACCTAACCAACTGCACTGTAACAATTAATGATAATTATTATAAAGATAAATAAATACTTTACGTTAATAGTTTGTTTGTGTTTTGGAATTTATTAAATCGTGTAGTCGTAGAAAAAGTATAGTGTGTAACACGTGCGTGAAGACTTTTTTACACTCGCGTGATTGCTTCACACGCTTGTGTAAAAAAGTCTACTTCACGCACTAGATACACAATATACTATTATCTACGGCCTCATCAAAAAAGCTTCATCTATGTATCGATTAATATGCGTGAAACTCTACTTTTCAGCACTAGTGTTAAAAGGGTTAATGCATCGATTAATATGCGGGCAGTTCTATTTTTCAACAGTGTTAAAATAGCCAATGCATTTTAAATTGGACTTGCTGTTTTAAATAGTTTTTATTATCTGTCAATGGGCCCGTTTATCAGAGACAAAGGTTGGGAGTTTACTGCCAACTGTTGGGGAATTCTATAATTAGCGGATTGTTAATCGTAAACGTGTTTGGGATTTTTGCAATCGTAAGAAATAGACCGACCGGAGTACCGTTCATTAGATATCAACATACATCACAAACAAATCCAAACATGTTGAATGCTGAACATTTTGATGAACAGGCCCATTTATGAGAGTTCATAGGTCACTGAAAACGCTTATTTATGCATCTATCCAAAATGTAAAGTGAAATTATTGATGCAGAATTTGCAAATCATAACAAATACCACTGAAATTGATAATGTTAATTAAATATAAATAAATAAAAACTACAATAGTTTCTTATTCATATTCTACCATCATGATCACAGCGCCAATGAGGACGCGCGATTCGAGTCTCAACTAAACGGTTTTCAGAAATGCAAGACAAACCTTGTTTGTTTAATCGACATTCTAATTATTTACGTGTTTGTGTGATGATAAAAATGTATGCCAATTGATTAATTTTATGTACTCGTATGTTGTAGAAAAAAACTAGTCTTAAATAAAATGTTGTAGGCACTCTTTGAGATTACCCAAAAGCCCTACTACCTAAATAACTATTTTTAGTACAACTGTACAGGGTGGCCCAAATTGGATGTTACTATAGGGAATCTCAGTTATTAGAAGAGATAGAAAAAATCTGTGGCGCATCCTCGTGCTCTTTTTTCGAGACAAACTCAATGCCGAAAACAGAAATAAGCTATCATCTTTTGTTTTCAAGTTATAGCCAAAATATAGAAAAATTAATAAGAATATTTGAAATTTAATAAAATATAATATATATCAATAAATTTCAAATAAAACATCAACATCGTCGTGAACTCGTTGTCTGAGTGTATCAGCATCGTCAATTTCCTCGACATACACTTCACTTTTAAAATACCCCCAAAGAAAAAAGTCTAATGGGTTTAAATCCGGACTTCTAGGAGGCCATGGAACAGCACCTCCACGTCCAACCCATCGTCCTGGAAATTCATTGTTTAAATAATTTCCAACACGCCGATCGTAGTGCGGAGGTGCACCATCGTGCAGAAACCATAACTGTCTCAGCACAGCTAGAGGCACATCTTCTAAAAGATCTTGAAGTTCATTTTCTAGAAAATCTAAATAACGGCCGCCATTTAAATTAAATGGAAAAATGAAAGGTCCAATTAATTGGTCATTTACAATGCCTGCCCAAACATTAAGGGAGAAACGATGCTGAAAATGCGATCGGCGCGTAGAATGGGGATTATTCTCTGCCCAAACATGCATGTTATGAAAATTAAAACAGCCATTTCGGTAAAGCACGATTCATCCGTCACTAAAATGTTATTAGTGAAGTTTGGATTTCGGGCACTTTGTTCTAAAAGCCATTCACAAAACACAACTCTCTGTTGAAAATCACCTGGCTGAAGATGTTGAACCCGTTGATAATGATAGGGGTGAAAATTATTTTCGCGGATGATTTTATGCACAAAGCTATGAGAAACACCCAACTGCCGAGAGATAATCCATGTACTTAAACCGGGATCCGCTTCTAACAAATTTAAAATTTGATTTTCTACTGCAAACAAAGGATCTGCTCGGTTAACACCTCTGTCAACTGCGCCAAGGGGTTGCAAACTTCCTGTATCACGTGCTTTTTGAAGTAACTCCCGAAAACGATTTGGTGTTGGTAAATGCCGTTCGGGAAACCGATCCTGATAAAGCCTTACTGCTTTCGCGGAATTGCACCTAGCTTCGCCGTAAATAATTAACATATCGGCTAGTTCACTATTAGAATAAATGTGTCGCGCCATTTTCACAAAAAAAATATGTTTGTCTGAATAAGTTTCAGCAAAGACTAAACATAAACATATTTTTTCTTGAAATCCGCCCTTACCACCCCTACTTAATTCATTGTAAATTTCTAAAAATGTGTAAGCAATAAATGTTTTTACAAGTGTGCCATATATCCCGAGGCCCAGCCGTCGACCTGCTCCATTGACACAATACGGCGTGACGACCTTGCATTAAGTGCACTCTGATATTTTCCCTAAGCGCTTGTTGTAATTTGATAAAGCTGATGCCGCATGCCGTTTAAAAATTATTTCTAATTGCCAGTGCTTCCAAAAATGTTGTCTATTTTTACTCATTTATTTTAATAATTAATTGCGGGCTCATTGTTAGAACTATAAACAAAATAATTGTGAATTATGTTTAGAAATAATATAATCTCTTTGTGGTTAAGAGCCTGTTCGTTATTTCAAATACACCCTGTATATCAATGAAAAGGGAAAAAATCATGTTTTTAATAGCACAGCCAACTATGACTTCTATTTAAAAAAATATAACTTTGGGCTGTATCTCTTTTATTACTGAAGATAGAAATAAGCTGTAAATTGCATTCGATTCTCCTCGAAAAAGTACCCCTTGAACATACAATTCTTATCTTGATAAAATAATAAATGACTGAGATATTAATAAAAATCGAAAATGGAAAATATTGAATTTTTGGCTATAACTTGAAAACAAAAGACGATAGCTAATTTCTGTTTTCGACATTGAGTTTTCCATCGATTTTTTTCTATCTCCTGTAATAACTGAGATTCTCTATAGTAACATCCAATTTAGGCCACCCTGTACAGGGATGTGCATTTTAGAGGTGCCACACTTGGAGAACTTTTTAATTTGAATGATAATCACTTTTTTGTGTTTTAATCAATAGAGAAGAGAAAATGTATTTATCTCTAATCGATTCCGCTCTATAATCGGAAGTTGGTAGTTGATAGTATTTTCACGTAAAGCAAGGCCGTAGCCAGGGGGGGATATGGAGGTTCACCCCCCCCAAATTTTTAAAATGTTTGTATGTAAAAGCGGCGCTGAATGAGCATAAACAATATTTTTCAAAACCCCCCTCGAAATTTTTATATCCCCCCCGATTTTTTTTTCTAGCTATGGCCTTTACGTAATGTACCATTCTTAAGAATAAAATAACGTCTTTATTTAAAACGACATTGACACGCGGTAGAAACTGTATTATGCACTTTTTTAAATACGCTGACCATATTTTTTGAAAAATTACTAAAAATGCAATCGACGGAAGTCATGGCTAAGTATGATTTGTATTTGAAATAATACAACTTTATGTCATATCTCATAATAATTGATGATGAATTCTAGATGGCTCAAAGTATCTTTTAAGGTAATACAAAAAATCGAGTTTTTCAAAATTCTACAGTGGCATAACTCCTTAATCCAATTGATTTCTTGAACGATTGCTAACGTAATAACTTACTAAACTTTTATTAATTGTAAAAAGTTACAGTTAAAAAACACACTCAAAATAAAAACGCTATAATCCATCAGAAATTAAAAGTTGGCCGTAACATTCAACCGTAAATCCGGCGCTTCCACTATTTTTATATGTAGCAAACGGTGTCCGGAAAGAAGCTCAAACTAAAAATGCCTACTGGAGAAAACCCATCTCGAACGATCGCACAGGAAAATATCTTACGCGGAAATAACTTTACTAAGAAAAAACCCACGCGGAAATAACTTTACTAAGAAAAAACCCACTCGGAAATAACTTTACTAGGAAAAAACCTACGCGGAAATTACCCCGTAAGGAAAAAAACCCAAGAAGAACCAAAAAACCAACGGGGACATTACTCCTCGAAGAAAAAGTCACAAAAAAACACCCACAGGGAAAAATCTTGCGCGGGAAAAAACACACATGGATAAATTATATCATTAAAGTTTCGTTTATTAAATTTGTCTAAAATGCATTTGAACATTTATCAACCCAAAAATAGATAAATATATCCACTTAATTTAAGACATACGTATGAATGATATTGCTAACAAACACATGATTGTAGAATACTTCAAAACATTAAAAGTGCGATTCTTTACGCAATCTACAACAAGATAGCTTTGAATTCGAAATATACTTAAAGACTAGATTAACATCAAAAAATGGCAAGAAACACATTAATTATATTTTCCTTTTTTTGTAATTTATCTTTTTTAATGTCTATATATTTTATTTTGCAGATTTATCACCATTTGAGGTGGTACACCAATCCCGCAGAACAAAGATGGATAGTGCGGATATTGTTTATAGTGCCTATTTACGGTACCTACTCTTGGATAAGCTTACTGTTTTTCAACTCTGAAAGTTACTACGTTTACTTTTTCACCGTTAGAGATTGCTATGAAGGTAAGTGAAGATACACAAAAAAAGACTGTTATTCCTTACTTCACTTTTTATTTGTATCGTTATCAATAACAAACTCTACACAAAAGAAGTGAAGTGAAGTAAGGAATAACAGTCTTTTTTAGTATAATAATCACTTCACGTAAACTCAAAAACATGCAGTTAAGTGAAGATAGTTTAAGCAATTATTTGTTATAACTGAGCATGGGGCTAAGTTAATAATAAATAACTGCGTAAGCGACTTACGTTGTTTGACGCTTAAAAATTCTGATGTGAGTCAGCAAAGCATATATTGTATGTATTTTTAATAAATCAAACTTCTTTCAGCGTTTGTAATATACAATTTCCTTTCCTTGTGTTATGAATATTTGGGAGGTGAGGGCAACATCATGTCCGAAATCCGCGGAAAGCCTATTCGTTCTAGTTGCATGTACGGCACCTGTTGCCTCACCGGGAAAACTTACACAATCGGTTTTCTGAGGTTCTGCAAACAGGCAACGCTGCAATTTTGTTTAGTGAAGCCTTTGATGGCGTTCGTTATCATTTTCCTTCAAGCATTCGGACATTATCACGACGGTGACTGGAGGTAAATTAATCAATGAAATCATGCTCTGAAATTTTTGGTAACTTGCGTTTATTTCAGTCCCGACGGTGGTTATCTCTACACGACTATAATCTACAACATTTCCATCTCGCTTGCCCTCTATGGATTGTTTTTGTTTTATTTCGCGACGCGGGATCTGCTGACGCCGTTCGAGCCTGTTTTGAAATTCTGCACCGTCAAATCAGTGATTTTCTTATCGTTTTGGCAGGGTGAGTTGATTTTAATTCATATTTTTGACTAATAATTAAGTCAAAACTGATATCAAACATCTATACACTCATGGGGGTTAGCAGGGCTCTTGTGCCCCTCCATTGTCAAATTTTGCCCGCGCCCATGGATACACTTTTTTTATAGTCTTATCTTAATTTTTGTATTCACACACAAATCAGAAACTTGGTGGATGAAGCCACTAGCGTATAAAGTTGTCAATTTACTCGTGTGTTTACTTAGGTGTTGGTCTGGCCATGTTGGAAAAAGCCGAAGTTATCTCTCCTATAATCGACAGCAACGGCACTCGGACGTCTGCTGGTACGGTCTCTGCGGGCTACCAGAATTTCCTCATCTGCATTGAGATGTTCTGTGCAGCTGTAGCTTTGCGCTACGCTTTCCCACACAGGGTGTACGTGCAGGGTTGCATAACAGATTCACACGGACGGTCCGTCACCATGCAGAGTATTTCCAGTAGTTTAAAGGTAAAATTGTTATTTGTCCTTTTATGGTATATCTGTTGGACAATAAAGATTGTTATTATTATTATTATTATTATTAAAATTAAAATAAATGATACCCCATGTTGGGCACCAAATATACTAGATTTAATTTAAAATTTCTATTGTGTTAATACAATTATATATCAAATAATAATGTGTTTATGTCTTAATAGAGCTTATTTCATTTAACTAGGTTAGGAATAGATATTTTATGCCTGTAAAGTTCATCTGTGTGACTGATTAAATAATTTGCCTAAAGAAAATAACATCTTGATACCGTAATTTACTTTTGATAAATTAAACAAGTCACTTCTAAGAACTTTTAGTTTTATGTGGACAAATATATTCCAATTTCTCGCCTAGATAAATGAAATGACTTTTCCACATTGCTTTTTTATTTTTGCTAATTCTTTGTTTGTTTGGATAATATAGGAGACGATGAATCCGAGAGACATCATGACTGACGCCATCCACAATTTCCATCCACAGTATCAACAGTACACACAATATAGTTCAGGTAAATAACGTGTAATTAAATCATTTCTTAGTTTTGAATGTTGTTTACTTATTTTTTCCATCATTTAAGAATGCCGGAATGCAATTAAATAAATGTTCACATGCATTGAGGATTGTAGGTGAGCTTATGTCGCTCATAGTTAGTATTTAAATAAAAACATTTAATGAAAGAATAGCGTCACATGGAAAGGAACAATCTAACAAAAGGCCAATTGAATTCTTTCAATTAGCCTTAAATAATACAACATTCTCAGAATGGGATTTGATCGACGAAGATAGCCTAAGAACCCACCATTATTTTTTGATCCGATTGGTTATGGAGCTTTTTTCTCTCCATGTAAAGCTATAGCAATAAAAATTTAAGCTAGAAATATATGTTTTTTAAAAGGTATAGTTTTTTTAGGAAGAAGTTAAGTATTGCAAAGACTTGCAGCTGACTTGCATAGTCCTGTGATTAAACTGTTACTATTATGTGATTAACTAATCGCGATTAAGGTGTTACTAAGTACATATTTGAAAATCACTACTATCTTTAGCCGCTTGTGCTGGCAACATTGCTTTTTTCCTGTCATTTTGTCATATGTAATCATAAACTAAGAATAATATAGATGTATTTGTGATTTTTATCTATGTAATGAGTGCAGTGCATCTAGTACAATTTTACTAGATTTAGTACTTACAAAGAAATACTCTAGTTTTATTACAATAGAAAATAATTGATATATTTTTTGTGTTAGGTTAGTCATGATGGTAAAGTTAGAAAGTAATAAAATTTAGACTAGACTCGGAGGGGTTTCCGAACTTTTAAACATTGAATTTAATTTTTATGTTTTCACTTTAGCCATATCTTTTGAATGTTCGATTTTTTGTTGAACGTAAAATTAGCAATATTTAATTAGCAATAGTTGCTATTGATGAACTTTTATAGCTCTATATAAGATATTATTGAAGTGATTTGAAAAAAATTACAAAACTCAGATGCAAACAATCGCTCAAATGACGTTTGAGGTTAAGTATAAGTATATTAAAAATGAGGGGTATGGTGTGATTAAAAATTTAGTAAATAACTACTGCTAATCACGTCTAAAATATGACTGTGCAGACTACAAATTTCAGTCACTAAACCAGAGTTATTCACACTTTAATCGCGATTAGTGGACTATGCATAAGCCGTTGATTTAAAAGCTAGTTTTAGCAATTGTAATATTAAAGGTTCAGCCCTGTTATTTAAATTTCTATCATTCCTATCATTTGATGTTGTATAATTTTACCTTAGCTTTATGTAGAATTAATGATTATAATTTAACAAGTCGATGTTGTCTGCATGGAAAATATTGTATATTTTTTGCAGAGGTCGTCACTCAGCTGCCTTACGAGAAGCTCTAACCGCACTTCGGTTTGCATGCGAATTTTGTTGACGTACAGAGTTAAAGAGGAAACGAGTGCATGCTGCCGATGCTGTTGTGTTTTGGCTTGTGCACGTGCGCCGTTGCCCCCTCATCACCTTTACACACTTACAAAAGTAAAACATACACCGACGCCGATTTTGGACGATAGATGTAAAAAAGTATATATATGAATAGGCGCTATTCTCAGGGCGATTAATTATTATGGACGTGTTTAGTGATTATTTTTTTATACAATCTGGGAAAGAGATACAGTATTTTTTTGAATATATTGTTTTTTTTTTCTAAACTAGCGGTGTAACAATTTTACTTAAGTTAGGATTGTCCTTTGTAGATGCAGATTTTTTTTTGGTAGCACGGTGCTTCAAAACTTACCGAACAATTTTTATTATTACATATAATTTTTGTATTATTACCATTATAGTTTTTTTTGGTGTATTATTTTGACTAGTTTAATTTTGTTGTATTATTTTGACTAGTTTAAAAAGGCTTGCGTTCACACAAAGGGAATTTAACAAATAATTCTTATGAAAAAAACAAAATAAAATCAGAAGCAATAATTACTGAGAGAAAATTTAAAAAAATATGTGTGCAATGTTTGGGTTTTAAATATCCTGCAGTTTATGTTAAATGAGTTGTATTTAAGTAGGTTAGTTAGCGAGATATAACTTAACCTGATTCATTCTCGTAACTACACTGCTCCAAGAAATTATGTTTTTTACGTTAACGTCTTTGAAATAACGAAGAATGCTTTGTCTTGTGTTTATTTAGACAGATTGCAAAAAAATGAGAGAAATAAACATAAAGGTTAGCTTAAAAAGTCAACATTCTTAAGAAATTGTAAGGTTGATATTTTATAGCAGTGTAGAATAGAATATAACTTAGAAAAAGCCCAGCTCGAATAACACGAAGCTTAGATAATTGGGATTTTAATAAACAGGATATACTCACACATATTGTTGTGTAAAACATGACTTTCTTATTTTTTTTTTTTAAATTGACATT
The DNA here is from genome assembly GCA_932526585.2 of Philonthus cognatus. Classification (NCBI taxonomy): domain Eukaryota; kingdom Metazoa; phylum Arthropoda; class Insecta; order Coleoptera; family Staphylinidae; genus Philonthus; species Philonthus cognatus. Next base: position 46,519,748 of record OW052244.1, read on the forward strand.
TCTAAAAGAACGGACAGAGAGATAGACAAACTTATAGAATTCTATCACTACTTTTTGTAACCTAGCTTAAACGCAATTAGTTTAAGTAACATCTCGTAATGTAACCTACTTTAATACAATATTACTTACCTTAGATCAGGTTAGGTTAGATTTCCTCATCTAAAAATGTTTTATCAGTTTTGTTTCTTTACGTGAACACATGCCTTTTATTGACTTTTTTTCTGAGCGCCGTGTTTCCTGTACATTAGGCTTTACACGATTTCGACTATGTGATAAAAACTTTAATTTCTAACTTAGCTTTTAGCATCACTATTAATTGACAAATGAAATACTTCTTGTAAATAAATAAGTGAACAGTCAAAAGGTGTGGTGATCTATTCAGTCGTTTTAAAAAATTTACATATCTAAAGAATGGACTAATTTGGTTTTTCCCCTTAACCCTTCGTTTATGTTTGAAAATATTGTCTAACTTTTTTTTAATGATTTAGATTTTTCAACCTCTCAGTAATTGCATTTCAATTTTAATTACTTTAACTAATTGAGTTATTTTCATTTGTAAGAAATTACTTTTTTTTTAGATCACCTCATGTATTTATGTACTTACTAAATCTTTTATATTTTAAAGTGTGTTCACTGTGTATATATTTATATAAAAAAATAGTTGTTTTACTTTTCTTTTATGTATATGTATATTATTGTATAACTTATTTACTTATATATAATTTTCTAATAAAGCTTATATTATTTTAAATAAAAAAACATCATTAATACGTTATTAATAGTTATGAAGATTAACCCGTAACTGGTACACAGTGGATAGTCAAAAATTTCACACCTTTGATGTGTAATAACCTTGGCTACTATAGAGCACTGAAAATCAATCTGCATATTAAAAATAGATACACTTGAAAGTAGATGTAAGGTCAATGCAATATTTCATGGTATGGGGATGTTTAAGATGTTTAAATATTTGTTATTGTTTTCAAACTCCACTGTACCCGTACGGGTTAAAATGAAAAGTTAAATGTGTGCATGTTGTGCGCATGTCTGAAGTCATCGTTGAAATATGTGTCGGTAAACAGATACCGTTGCTTCAATTTAGGATTATGTACAGGGTGGTGCATTTTGGAGGTGCCATGGAAAACTTTTTTACCATTGAATTCTTGAACATAAACATTGAGGGCCCCGCTTTTTAGGTGGCAAGAACCCGAGAGGACAGAGGGTCTCCTCATACGACCCCGACGACCCGACAAGTCCGACGGGCGGAGTGACTCCCCAAACCTACAACAGCGTTGACAATTCTTGCCGGATGGTCCAATCGACAGGGGGGCCCAAGGTCTCGACGATCTCCCAGAACTACACGGAAAAAACAATGCTGCTGAGTTCCGACGACGAGAACTAGACCATCTATTTCTCACCTCATTAATGATGCTTTGTTTTTCTCGCTTTTGAAATAATCCTATAAAAAAAAAGAGGATGATAAAGTGTAAGAATTTTACTTTGCTGGGGATGGGATGATTTTTAAATATACTATTATTAATAGACGTTATAAAACGGTTTTTACACTCTACTAAGCACGTTACATACTTCTTAGTAGAGTCTTAAAAATCTCTCCTAAGGTTTATTAATAAGCCGTTAGTATTTATTTTCTCTTTGGAAATCTTTAATTGTGCTAATTTTTCGAATCAAATGGTTTCTAAATTTATTTCAACGATGCATGGGGTTTTTATTTTGCTGGGGTTGGTATGGATTTCAAATTTGCTCTAAAAAAAAAACATTTACACTTTTCAAAAATATTTTTAATACATAAACTAAAAAAATACTCTTTTCGGAAATGTTTAATGTGGTCTACAATTAACTTAAATTATTCCAACCTCTTCAGAATTTTTTTACTTTGTGGTCAGACAGAAAAAAGGTGAACTTACAAAAGCATCTGCACATTAAAATTAAAAGAAAAACACTTTCATTTCATTGACTTAAACTTAATCATAACTGACGAGACTTAATTTTTCACCTTCAACAAAAAAAGCACAAAAGAATAATACAAGACTTAATTATTCCAAAGAATGAACAAAAAAAATCTTCAGTTAAGGTAAAAATAATTAAGATTATTATTCTATTACCGTCAAACGTAATATTGACGTAATTTTTCTAATAAGATATTCGGGCTGATTCTGTAAGCGAAATGTTAAATTTAACGCACATGTCTAAGCGGGTTTGGTAATTGATATTTATACTTATATTATGAGGTTATAAGTAACGTATACGCTAAATTTAACATTTCGCTTACAGAATCTACCTCATTATTAGAATGAAAAACAAATACTTGGACATAAATAAGCATTCCAATTAGTTAAATACATTGTTGATTTTTGTGATATTTTTTAGTGCAATATTTCCACTACTTTTTATTAGAAAACTACTTTATTTTTTTACGAATAATCAAAATAAAATGATGAGTAGATGAGCGTTCCATATAATGATGATATATATTTTTGTTTTGTTATATATAATCTTTAATTGGTTACGAAAATAATGGAACGTTGTGTAAATGTAAAGTGACAATGATTATATTTTTTTAGTTTGCAGATGGTGTAAATAATAATTATATAACTAGGGCATATAATAATAATAATAAACTGTATATTTATATCATTGTTAAATGTTTTAACTCTTAAAATAAATAAATTATTGCCGAAATATAATTTTTAATTATTTGTCCTATATAAATCATTTATGTATTTTATTAGTGTGTTATAAAATAAAATAACAATAATTTTCATTATAACTATGTAAATTATTTATATATTTATTACGAAAACAATTTATGAAATTAAATTTTGTATGGATTTAATTTTAGTGAAGTTTAAAATCGAGAAGAAATATTTGTTTGATTGCAAAAGTTACAAACTATTAAAAACTGATATGTAATCCACTCAGCACTTGGAATCATCTATTTAAGGATTATAATTTGGATTTTACATGGTCCATTAACTGACAACTCCGCATTTAGGTAAATTTTCGTATCATAAATAATGCAAAAACAAGATGGATAAGCTGGTTTAGATTGAATTGAATTACCAACCACTAGTGTCACTGTTAGCAAAAATTACAGTTCCCTGTAATTATTATCATATTATTTTAAATACGCTGATACAACACAAAACAATTATTTTAAATATATATAAAACAATTTTGAACTTCATGTAAGTTTATAATAATAATTTAACTTGTTATGTATATTTTCATTACTAATTTAAAACGAAGTATTGATTTTTGTAAATTGAAATTTTATATTAGTTTAATCTCCCACCACTGTAACTGTCACTTGTTCTCTACATATGCATTATCAGTTGCTTATAGGTTATGTTTTCTTTTAATCTGTAATCATAATAAAAATTTGTGTTTACAGTATTTTAGGTATTTCGAGTATTAATTGAAGAATGTATACCTATTTATAAATTATAGGAGATGAATATTTTATGTAATTTAATTTAAAGTGAAAATGGAAAGTGGTCCGTATTTAGAGTTATCAGAGGACCCGATAAGGTTCGAAGCCGTGAATCAAGTTACGAATGTGTTCTTCGATGATTCAAATAAACATGTAAGTAAATTATTAAACACTGTTATATTCTTTCCATATATTATGATGTATGACCCTTATTTTAAAAACAAGGGTGAAGCAAGTGTATATTAATTTATTATACTCTTCACATAATAAAAAACATTATAGTGAAACATGTAAGTGTTTAATAAATTACATTGATTAGTGGGTTAGCGTGCAACTATTACACACTAAATAATAAATTAGATGAAGTCCTGCAATCGTTTAGTATAATTTTTAAATATCAAACCTAATTTAACCTAGGGGGCCTAGGTGGGCCACCACAATTAACAGTGCAATTATATGTAGTATTTTTATTTTTCTGAATTTAAATTGAGTTTAGAAATAAACAATTTATTATGTATAGTAAGAATTGCTAACAATTAAATTATGTATTAATTATTTTAGGTTTTTGCGGTGCGATCAGGGGGCGTAATGGGAGTTGTAGTTAAGGGCCCCCTTGAGGGCAATAAACCGAAAAACTTTAGAATGGAAGACCACGGCCCAGTTATTTCAATTAAGTTTTCATTGGACCGCAAAATATTAGGCAAGTAAAATTATTTTTAATAGGTACTGATTTCTAAAATTTACATCAATCACATAGCCGTTCAACGTAATACAACATCAGTTGAATTTATGAACTACAACGGAATGACGGTTGAGTCGGAATACTCGCAGCAGTGCAAAAAAAACTCGACCATCGTCGGTTTCGTCTGGTCCCAGAACAACGAGGTCGCTTTCATGACCGATCATGGAATCGAACTGTATTTGGCGATCCCTGAAAAGCGGTCTCTGAAACACCTAAAGACAGTCTCGGCGACGATTCAATGGTTTTTGTGGTGTCCCCAAAATAAAATTGCACTTTTGGCATCGGCACACGGATCCCACTTACAACCTGTCATCTTTAAACCGGGGAGTATAAGTAAACTGAGTAAAGTTGAAAGTAAGTAAAACATTTAAAAGACAGTATGATCCTTACTGACATACACAAAGTGAAACAACTTGTACACACAAGTTGAAAAATCAAGTGCATATTACTAATCTAACTATTTAGTATAAATTAAGTGATGGTTTTCTTAAAGATAAGTTTATTTAACTTAATATTCACCAGCTGAGCCGGGTCGGATGGCTTTGGAAAGAGATGTGACATTGGCCACTCTTTATGGAACCCCGAGTGTTTTGATTTTGAGACACCAGAGTGGGCCCCACACGGCTGAAGTCCACGTGCACACTTTAAATGGCCCCGGACAAACGCCCATCAAAAGCAATGTTCTAAGGTTGGGATTATCCGGACGATTCGCTATCAACGTCGTAGATAATTTGATCCTTATACACCATCAAGTAAATATAAACAGCATTTAAAAATTCTCTCATTTGGAGTTGGTTATTCATAGATACACATATTTTGTCACTGTGAAAGATTTTTTTTTTCGCGTGTAAGAAGAATAAAGCCTACTCTAAATGTTTCAGATTCTTAAATACTCTTAAATAAGAAAGAGGATTTAAGAAACTAATACATATTTAACACATTCACAGACTTGTAGATTTTTAAAAAAACATACCAATGTTTCATCATCATCCGCGTACCAATGTTTACAATGTTCTAATTTTGAACTTAATTGCGATTACTTATGACTGTCGTGGCCCACTAGCAAGAAACATGTCAGTCATCGCTATGGCCCCGAATGTGTTAAATTCAAAATAATTATAGTAAAATTAAATGATTATAATATTAATTAGGCTTCTAGGTGTTCCTTGGTTTTTGATACGGCTTTGCCAGGAGAAAGTGATGGTACAGTGACTTACCACTCTGTGGTGGTGGCGCCACGGTCATTGAAACCGACGACGTTGGCTCTTCCCGGACTTGTCGAGCCCCAAACACATTTGTGCGAGTTGTGTATCCTTTTTGTCACCGATTTTGTCACTGACACAAGACATTTGAACTATAATAATTAAAATCCAGGAAATTTCACATTATCCCGCATGGCCCATCGACTCATGAATACCATAGCAGAACAAAGAGACCAGTGAAAGGCCCAGCTGATGACTGTTCTTATTTGATTAACATGTAATTGTTATTTTCTTGTGTTCCTACAATTTTCTCTTAATAAAAATATTCAGACTCTCCGAACTGGGTTGTATTTCAACCGAACATTGTGATTGATGCGAAACTCGGATGCTTTTGGCACATAAAACTGTGTCTCAGAGAATTATGTATGCAAATCACCGATCTCGGAGTTTGCACTCAGTTGGCTTTGAAAAGAGAAGGAGGAAAAGCAATATTGCTTGAGGTTTGTAAAGCAACACACTAATCATAATCTTTTTATCTTCTTCTTCGTGTGTAATTTTACATGTAAACCAGTTGTTGTTGGAGTATATAAAGAAATCCCAGCCTCCATTAAAAAAGATCCAAGAGAGCTTCAACTACATAAACTCTGTCTACCGAGTTTGGGCGGAAAACGAGCTGCAAACCCAGACGGCGAGTCCCGCTAACGCTCCTCTGTTACAGCGCACGAATTCTCCGCCACCTGTTTTAATAGATCAAATGGACATTTACACGCAGGTCTTGCAAAAGTTGGACACGGAAGATCAATTCGTAAAATTAGAGTGGATTTTAATCGCCTACATGACCTCCCTTTCAGAGTATGCGATACCCGCCCAGCATAATCTTAACGAAATGCTGGTCACCACGTTGGTTAGTAAAAATAATGTTAAAAACAAACTAAATTTTAATTGCTTTGGTATCTGAAAAGAATATTGTTTCTTAATTTTAATATTAGAAACAAACCTTGTGAAAAATAAAATTTCTCTAGCTTTGCAATTAATTTAGTTTAATTAAATATTTTTGTGTATTTTCTGCATTTTAGGTGAGAAGGAATAAATTTTCAGCCCTTCAGCAACTTTTGCAGTATGGAGTAGTCGCCGATTCCAAACCACTCGCATGCCTTTTGTTGTCCTTGGGGAATTTGCATGCAGCCGCTTCCCAGTTAGCTTTGGATATGCTCACTAGATTAAGTAAGAATGCATTTGTTGATGGTTTTGTTTTAATCATAAATTTTTCTTATTTGTGTAAAGTTTCTAAAAAATCGGACGGTGAATGGTTGATAAATGTTTTGTGTTTGTTTAATTTTTTTCATAGCATATCTGGATTATTTATTGTTTGCAGATGCTATCGAAGAAATCCAGGAAGTTTTGTTGAGTCAGGGACAAATTCTCTCAGCACTGAAATTGGCCAATGAAAATGTTAGTCCAAGAAAATTTTTGGACGCTGCAAAAAATTCTGGGGATCCGGCTCTGTTCCACAGTACACTGTATTATTTCAGCTCGAATCCACAGTTTGCAAATATTTTCAGGAAAGGTAAGGACATTTTTAAACTCCGAGAAGTTTATTATTTAAGTTATTTCTTTCTACAGATGAACGTCTTGGAGAGTACAAAAAATACTACAAGGAATTATTTCCATGAAATTAAATGTAATCGTTGACAATTATAAATGGATTTATAAAAATTAGATTAGAAAAATTGGCTGTGTAATAAAAATAAATAAATATGCTTTTATGTAAAAGATAAACTTGTTATAATATAAAGAATAACATTATTATATTTTCAACACTGGCGGATTTATAGCGATTAAGGCCTCTTGCACCTTAACGTTTGGATTTGGACGCGCAGCGTCGAAATCCAAATTCAGGCTTTTTTCGAAATTTTACTTCATACGCCACGCATAAAATATACAGTTATTTATTATTTTCAAATACAAAATCAATTCAATAAGTGTATTTTATTTAACAGTAAATAAAAATAAAATTTCATTTCCCTGGGCCCGTATTCCCGAGAGTGGTCGTACAAAATCTGTCATTTAGATAGAGAATTAGCATGTGAATTTGATCGTGTGATCAATTTCATGAATGCCAGCCCTGGAAAGTTTTCTGACATATTATTACCCTCAGACTAAGAATAGAATAGACAAGAAATACCGTGGTGGGGATGGGCGTTGATATGATTCCGCAATAACCTCACAAATTTACGTCTGCGTTGAAATGTTTGTAAACAATGATCCCGTCACAGCTGATTGTGTAAACAGTGGTTCAAGCTGCACTTCAAAAATGAAATTATATAAATCACTTCGACTGATGATTTTGTGAGACTTTTGGTCAGTGAAAAATAACATTATTTTGATACTGACTTATGCTAAAGAGTGATAAACAAAATACTTAAATAGGAGATATTATTCCCAGCAAACCAAATCATATAATATATACATTATATTTATCTAATACATATAAGATACATATATTTTACATATATAATATATGTGTGTTTGCTGGGTTAACATTGAAGCAACGCTTTTCTTGTTTGAGACTGAAATGGAAATGCTCTTCCTTCTAGCAATAAACGATATTCTAATCCTTTAATGCACAATCCCGTGCCTGACATAATTAAATCAGAACAGTGGCTCGTACTTACTTTATATAGAATAAGATGGCAGGTTGCGTTTACCATGGTTGTTATGAATATCAAATTGGTAAGTGAATTTAAACTTGTAAATGTAGATCGAATGATTTATATATAACTAAACAATAAAAAATTACATAGTTTTGTACACAATACAAAAAGATTAAGGGAAAATGTTCATATAACCTAACTTAATAGGAATAAAATATAATAAAACGAGGTTCCTACACTACAGTAAATATAACTAAAATAACTTAACTAAATCAATTTCAGGTATTAAAAGAGTCCTAAATTTCGAAAAATAAACAACAAAACAGTAAACATAAATGTTGACGAAAAACAGCTGTGCCGTTACAAAACAATGGCGCCCGCACCCCACTTCCGCAGCATGGCGGAATCACAGCAAAGACGGCCATGCTTCCTCTAGAGTCTAGACTATTCAAACTCTTTGTTTTTACCCTTCTTATTCTTTGCGCATGCGCATGGAAGAATGTTACCGAAACATCGGTAAATTACCAGTGGTAATTACCGAGATAAATTACCACTAACATCCACTAATCATACTGCAAACTTCCATAAAATTTCAGTTTTTCTGCTGGTATGCCACTGGTTGTAAATAGTTCGGGTCTCGTTTACCAGAGACGCAGTCTATATTAAAACTTAGTTTAGGTGGAAAACACAGGTGGCGCTCTTAGTTGCGACTCCGTTCAATTGCGATGTCTACATTTTTATTATCTATGAATTGAATGTCAAGTGAATTGTCAGTCGTGTTAGTCAGACGAAATAATTTAGAAATAGTTCGTTAGTTTGTAATAAATAGCAAAATGGGGAAAGGATTTAATAATTACATGTGCAAGAAGTTCTTCCATCCAGCGTCCCGAGATAATTTAAAACGGGTAAGTTTACAATTTGATTATAATCAAAAAGCAATATTGTGCTGTTTATGAAGAATCTTGCATCACTTGAAATGTTCATAATATGAGGAAAACTATTACAAGTTAGTAATTTTCTAAATTAGTTAATGCTACTTTGCAGTTTGGTTCTTGTTCGTGTTACTGTTTTAATCGAGATTTCTTAATTTTATTCAGGTATGGATGGCGGAACAGAAGGCCGACGCGTACAAGAAGAAACAGGAAGAACTTCGACAGCAGTATGAGAAAGAACAGGACCTGCACGATAACAAGGCCATGCTGAGCAAAGAGAGCAAGGACAAGCTGAGCATCAATTTCATGTACGAGCCGCCACCGGGTGTCAAGAAAGAGAGGGAGCGCGAGGACGACGAGCCCGAGTACAAGTTCGAGTGGCAGAGGAAGTACAACGCGCCTAGAGAGAGCTACTGCAAAGGTGACCAGGAGATCCGCGATCAGCCCTTCGGCATACAAGTCAGGAACGTCAGGTGTATTAAATGTCATAAATGGGGACATATAAATACAGGTACATAAATGTTAACATTAGGTTCTGCTCGTGCCATTGATTTTACATCAAAATTGTAATTGTTATGTTCAAATTATATGTTCGTTTTAATCCCAGTGTCATAATATATTCGTACTATAAACCACTAGGGAAGTAAAGCTGTAACATTTGAAAAGGAATTTCAATTTAGTGTGGGTAATTTACAGCTTCGGCTAAATAAACTACACAACTTTATTTGAATATATCGATCAACTACTTTCGAAACCTCGTAAGTCCAAAATGTCAAATTTTACTGGAGACACAAATTACTACTTTATTTATTACCATATGGGCTGCGTAATCCTTCTGATTTTTTTTTATGGTACATATAACTTCATCATGAGCGATTTTTAATAAGTATTTAGAGTAGATGGTTTATACTAATTTTGGTAAATTAATAATATATGACTTACGAGGAATAGTTTTTAAAAAATCGGGACTTACGAGGGTTCGGAAGTAGTTGATTAATATATTATATTTTCAATAAGATTATTGATTTAAATTTTTCACGAAAACAATAATTTCCATTTACATTACATACAATGAAAGTAAAAACTAATAAAATGCCCTTTGGTTATAGATAAGGAATGTCCGATGTACAGTTTGTCGATGAGCGCGGCACGATCATTGGAAGCGGGACCAATATTGGATCAAAATTCACTCGTAAAGCAAATGTTGGACGACGGGTTGGCTCTGAAGAAGCGACACATCGATGGAACTTCAGAGAATTTGATGATCGACGAGGATGATCCGAACGCCGAGGTCACCTTCCTAAATTCGCTCAGCACCAAACAGAAGAAGGCTCTTTTAAAGTGAGTGCAATTTAATTGTAACTTAGTATCTCTGAAGATAGTAATATAATATCTTTTATCACTTAATACCAGAGCTGGGTATGAGTTAATAACACACTTAATTTGTATAAATTTGTTTTTTTTTGTTCTACAATTGTTTCATTATACAGTTGGTTCATCAGGTAAATAGATGATGTAATATCTTTTGTTTTTGTGTTAGGAAACTTGAGAAAATTGAGAGAAAAGAAATGAAGAAGAAGTCAAAGAAACGAAGAGAGTCTTCTTCAGATTCAGAAGACGATGCAAAGAAGAGGATCAAGAAACAAAGGAGGTACTCTTCAGATCACGACAACGATAGGAGAGAGAAGAGGAGGAGATGAGTAAATTCGCATTGTTAATTTCGGTACTGGCCTTTTGTGGCTCTGGTAGAACATTCTTTTACTTTCAAATTTCATTATATTGTGGTGCCGCTATAATATTCCCAAATTCATAGTATGTTTTACATCAGAGTACAGACCAGGGATGACAAAAATAATAATAAACATGTTCAGTAGTTGAAATATTTATGATTTTTAATGTATTCATTTATGTTTTCATTCAATTAGTATTTTCATTCATTGTGATTTTTAACGTTGTGTTAATTTTCTGAATTTTCGCATTTTGGTTGGTTTAAATTATTTTTTAATCATAATAATGGGGTGAGTCAAAATCAAATCCTGTATATGTAACTTATGTGATACATTTCATATAATTTAGTTTGTGTTTTTATTTAGGTTATTGAAATCTATTATTAACTGAAATGTTAGATACATATTTATATTAAATAAATAAATAATACATTTAAAATATTTGATGTGTTTCTGGCTTTAATTTCCAACCACAATTGGTGATGAAGAAAAAAAATCTGCTATAAACAACGCAGCCTGTGCTGCAAGTTTGAGTTTATAAAAGCTTGAATGTTTCAGACTTTCCTAAACTCGAAATTTTACTCCATGCACCACGCATATAAACACTGAAATATTGTGAAGTAAGAAATACACTTGATAATTTTTTTTTTTAATATGAATAATCGAATTATTTAATTAAGAAAATATTTACATTTTTCTTCACACATTCTCAAGTCAGGTTAAATAATACAAATATCAAATTAACTTTTATTGCGTTATTGCATTAATAGTCCTTAATGGTATACTTTAAATGACTATTGACATTCAATTAATTTTCAATATGGATAAAACTGTACATATTCTCTTCATATGAAATTATTAAATCAATGTACAAGTTTTATTACAACAGATATTACTTATTGTTAATAAATATGATTCACTAGTTGTATTATAGCAGATATTGCTTATTAGTAATAAATATAATTGGTTGCGTTCGGTATTACCCAAACACATTCATGGTCGGTGAGAATAATACATGATATATTTTTTATACTTTTGTGTATCGGTATATAATCTCTTGTGCAATTATTTGTGACAGTTATTTATTTTATATTTTGCAATGGGCCCGTTCCTGGCATTTTTAGGTTTATTACTTGGAATCTATTTATTGGTATGTACACATATCATATTTTAATTCATAAATTATTGTTGCTACTATTTTTAATACTCTTTCAATGGATTTCACCCACATGTATCTTATGTAAGCCCACGTTTATCTAATGTTTTATTTTTCTTTTAATTTTAAAAAACGAATTAAAGTTTATAATCGGCTTAAACTTTAATTCGTTTTTTAAAATAAAATTATAATTTTGTTCAAAGCCTATAAAATACAGGGTGTTTCAACGAGGGCAGAAAGCTAGATATTTCCCTTAATATTTAAAATACGAAAAAACATTTCAGATACAAGTTGCATCAAATTATTTTTTTGACAACATAAAATTATTTTCGCATATACAGCGTGTTCTCTTATTCCTGGGTGCCATACAACTTTGTTATTTAAAATAGGACACCCCATATATTATTAACTTTTTGGATTCCTCATGAAAAATAATTGCCAGTTAGTTAATATAACAATAGGTCTAAGTCGGTAGTTCCCAACGGGGGCAGTACAGCCCACCGGTGGGCGTTAAAGAGATCTAGGGGTTTCTTTTGGTTAAAGGGAGACGTTGAGGACCAACCGCCGCCACCCTGTGTGGTTTATTTGCTCGAGTATTCCGCCGGTACACGACCCGATGCAGGACTACTTCAAATTGAACGCTTATAAACGACAACGAACACCTGAAAACTTACATACAGAGAGTTTTATATAACACCGAACATTTTCAATAAATGCCATTTGACACCTTTCATTTTTAGGTTATGTGTAAATTGGGTTGCCTATATGACCATTACAAATTGTAGCTAATCAATTGCAATTAATGCCTCAACTTGTACATACAAGGAGGGACAAGTATACATGTCCCAATTTCGGCGGATATGCCGTAAATCTTCAGATAATCGTTGTTTTTTTAAAAGAAGTTTAATTTGAAACTTAAATTAAGTGTGTTCCACTCCCAGACTAAGCATGAAGTAAAATTTCGAGTTTAGAAAAGCCTGAACATTTGGTTTGGACGCGTAGCGCGAAGCGCGGAGCGGCCAAACCAAATTTTCAGGCTTTTCTAAACTCGAAATTTTACTTCATGCGCCACCGGTACAAAACACTGACATACTACGAAGTTTAAAACATACCACTGAACTTAACATTGAACCAGTGTTTTGTGCCGGTGGCGCAAGAAGTAAAATTTAGAGTTTAGAAAAGCCTGAAAATTTGGTTTGGCCGCTACGCGTCCAAACCAAATTTTCAGGCTTTTCTAAACTCGAAATTTTACTTCATGCTTAGCCTGGGAGTGGAAAACACTCGTTTAAAGCTTCAAATTGTATTCTTTTAATAAACCGAGCGTGGTAAAATGTACAACGTCTGCATATGTATACTTAAAACAAAAATTCTCGTTATAATATGTTCGGTGTTAAATAAAACTCTCTGTATATGTCGGGATAAGTATATTTTTGAGAAACATTTCCTTTATATTTTGATTTTGATGGAGGGGGAGACGAAAAGAAACAGCAAGTACATTTTAGAGAGCGTTTTTTTCGATTTGCCAGTAAATCCGTAAACTGGGTTACCGGCAGCAACGGCTCGCAGCCTAACTTCAGGGTAGGTCACATCGCCAAGGCACACAAAATTTGAGGTTGGGATCGCGCTTTATAAATACAGGGAATTGCAGATCAAAGTCACCTTTCAATAACGGATACATATTACCTTGGGTCTTTGGCCTACCCTGAAGAAGGCTGGATTGCTTGTAGAACATTTTTTATTAATTCCCATTAATAATTTATAAGTAAAGTACAGTTATTTCCCTTAATTATAACAATTTTTTTTAGTCTGGAGCAAATAAGCCAGTAACAATAGAAACACAATGCAGCAAAGAGAATGACGTCACACTAGAACAAATAACATCTGCCAGTGAGTTGGAATTTGTAGAAAACTTAAATTTGAGGTGCAGTTAATGAATGACATTTCTTAAGTACACACTTTTATTACGATCGTTTTAGGTGTTATGAAAAGTGTTTGGCAATAAATCATGGCCATGTGTATGAAAATGGTGAGTAATTTATATTTTTATTTGAGCCGTTTATTTCGAAAGTGGCTTAAGTCCATTCTTCAATTTTTTTTTGTTGACTGTAATAACCTTTATAAATTGAGGTTTGCCGTCATAAACAACATTTTTTTGGTTAGTATATATTTAAAATATATAATAATAATAATAATATTTATTACCCAACAGGACATCCCAATTACAGAGTAATATTACAAAAGTAAAAATATATAATAATTTTGAACACATAAGTATACAATTATTTTGAAAGTGGCCTAACTCCACTTCATTATTAATAATATCCGAAAGTGCAGATCTTTAATATCAGTATATTCGTTTTTATTAAATCAGAGTGATTTTTGCATCGTAGAAATGTCATAATAGAAAAATAATTTACTGTTTGTCCCCAAATTTTATTATAAATAATAATAAAAGGTGCCTGAAAGGTAATAACTTTATTCTAAACTAACCCATCATTGGCCGAGCAATTATAGAGTTAACTCTAATAGTTGGTTTTAGCTAAAAATTGTGCACTTATTTTTATGATTTCCCACTGAACAAAAAACAAACAAATAACGTTTTATCAACATTAACCCATTAAGCGCCATTGATGCATATACGCAACATTATTAATTTTATGTTAATTAAATTACTAAATGAATTAATTTGATATATTATATTATTTGATTTGACTTCAAAATGTATGAAGAAAAACGTAAATGTTTTGTTATTTATATATCTCAATTATTACTCACTAAAAAAAATGTTTTCTGTGTATTTCTAACTTTACAATATTTCAGTGTTTTATACGCGTGGCGCATGAAGTAAAATTTCGAGTTTAGAAAAGCCCCGTGAAAATTTGTCTCGGGTCGCTGCGCGACCCTCGACAAATTTTCTACTCGGGGCTTTTCTAAACTCGAAATTTTACTTCATGCTTAGTCTGGGAGTGGAAATACTCGTTCGAAACTTTATATTGTACGTTTTTATACAAAATCGACGAATGCCTGGCATTTACAGCGTATACATTATGTGTATTTAAAAGAAAAATTCACAGTATGTAATACAATAAGTCATTCGTAAAAATCATTAAAAGAAGTGTAAAATTTTACCTAAAATCAACCTTTAGAGTTAACTCTATAATTGCGCGGCCGTTAATGGGTTAAACGTTATTTTAATGTTGATGAAATATTACTTACATGTGTTTGCTCAGTGGTGTCATACCCGTGATTTTTTTTAAAATATACATAATATATACGATGTACATTTTTAGGCATTGTCGATTTTATATAAAAACGGGCAATATGAAGTTTAGAACGAGTGTTTCCACTCCCAGACTAAGCATGAAGTAAAATTTCGAGTTTAGAAAAGTCCCACGTAGAAAATTTGTCGAGGGTCGCGCCAGCGACCCTCGACAAATTTTCACGGGGCTTTTCTAAACTCGAAATTTTACTTCATGCGCCACGCGTATAAAACGCTGAAATATTGTAAAATTAGAAATACACTGCCATTTTTTTCTGAGGAATAATCGAAGTATTTAAATAACAAAATATTTACAGTTTTCCTTATACATTTTTTAGTCAGGTCAAATAATAAAAATTATCAAATTAACTAATTTAGTAATTTAATTAACAAAAAAACGATAATGTTGCGTGTATGCATCAATGGCGCTTAATAGGTTAAATGAAACAAGAGTATTTCACATCAACAAGAATGTTTTTACAAGTTTAAAGAATTCTAAAGGAGAAACAATAAATTATTTACCAATATAAATGTTCTATAAGACATTACTGAATGAGGTGAGGATGCGGAGTTTAAAATGTTGGATTTATAATTAATGATTTCGATAGTTAACGCCTTCTAATGCTTCATAGTGGCATCGTCAGTGACACTATGAAGCATTAGATGGCGTTAGCTATCGAAATCATTAATAGTTTTCACATATTGGCTTGAAATAGTCAGAAATGTTCAGTATTCCTCAGCACTGGGTCGGGACCACACTGAAGAGGACCTTGAAGTCCGAAACGCGTCTGTGGGTACCTGGTGCCGGAATACTGAACACAAATTCAAGTTGAATTTATTACCACGTAGTTTTTGTTTTATTTTTAGGAACACCAATACTTGAAGCATATATTAGTATATTTTCTGCCGTCAATGAAACGTCTCTTAAATCACACATAGTTCAATGCTACTCGAATAACAAGAAAATGCAAATTTGTGATAGAGTCTATTATACTAGTATGTGCATAGGAAGATATGGCACAATCTGAAATTAATAAACCGAATTTTAATAATTATGTGTTATCATTTTAAATCACGGAAAGCAAATTAGGGCCCAGCTGCACCAAAAACGTTGAATCCGAGTTCAAGCTGAACTTGTGTTCAAGATGACAGTTTCTATTGTTCTAATTTCACTTTGAACTGAAGTTCAAGGTTAAACAAGTTCAACTTGTTTGGTGCAACTGGCCCTAAATGCACAATAATACAATTAGTGACTAATCTTTATTTACTGATAGATAATTAAAGAAAGCTAATCACAAATTGTAAAGTTAGGTTAGGTCGTCAAAGTGAGGGAAGGTACCTCTTGTTGATTTCCAACTAGCTCAGGATTTTTTTGGGTTTGAGAGCAGGAACCGTTAAAACACGGACGACAGAAACAACTCGTATGGTACGATCATAGGTAGAAGACGAGAAGGAACTGAGAGAGAGGAATATCGAGGAGAACGCAATCAACCGTTGAATTATTAGTGCGTTCTTGGAGGATATCTCGGCTCACATTAAAGATAAAAAACAAGCTTCTTCAGCAAAGTTGCTTTGTTTTAAGAGCTTCACAACCTAAAAATATGTGTATGTATATATAATAATGGAGGAGTGGATGGTGGGGAAAGACATAGTAGGGATGGTAGAGACGTGGATAGTTAAAGAAGAATGGGAGGAAGTGAAAAGATGGTTGCCAGTGAACTTTAGATGGGAGATGAAGGAAGCAAAGAAAAGTGCAGCAAGAGGAAGGGCGAAAGGGGGGGGGGGGGGGATTGTGGGATGGAGGGAGAGCAGGATAGGAGGCAAGCTAGAAACAAGGGAAGGAGGCGAGGGGCTGATGTGGATGAGATGGCGGGAGGCAGGAGAACAAATGAATGTGGGGATAGTCTATGTGAATAAAAACTGGAATGAGGTGAGAAAAGAGATTGACGATAGAACAGGGGAAGCAGGACGGTGGGTGATCATGGGGGATTGTAATGCGAGGATGGGAGAATTGGGAGGAGGGATTGGGGAGGACGGCATGGAAATAGAAAGGAGATCGCATGATAAATGTATAAACGGAGATGGGAGGAGGATGAAGGAGTGGACGACGGAAGAGGGTTGGGAAATTCTGAATGGGTGCACAGAAGGAGACTGGGGAGGGAAGAAAACATACGTGGGAGCACAAGGATCAACAGTAATTGACTACGCGATAATCAAGGGAATAGCAAAAGAGGAAGTGAGGAAGATGGAAGTGGAGGAGGTGCTGGGATCGTATCACCTGCCGTTGAGAGTGGAACTAAGGATAGGAAGGAATGAAGAAGGGAAACAGGAGCAAGGAAATGAGAAGCTAGAGAGTGGGAGAGAGGCGATTAAGGCCATGAGGAGAAAATTAGAGAAGGTGCAATGGGAGGAGATAAGTTCAATGGAGGAGATGGAGAAGACCATAATAGGATGCGGAAGAAAGGTGAAGGGAACAAGGAGGAAGGGACAAGAGTGGTTTGATGAAGAATGTAAACGAGCGAAGAGGGAGGTGAGGAAAGTATTGAGAGAATATATAAAGAACGGAGGAGAGGGAAAGAGGATGATGGAAGCGAGAAGGGCATACGAGAAGGTGTGCGAAAGGAAGAAGCTGGAAGTGGCAGAGAGAGCAGTGGAGGAAATGAAGGAGTGTAGGAACGAGAGAGAAATGTGGAATTTATTGAGGAGAGGGAAAGAGATGAGGAGGATAGGGGTGTCGTTAGAAGACTGGACCAGAAAGTGTAAGGAGGAGTGCGGTGAACAAGGGACAGTAAGAGAAGTAGGGCGAGGGATTGGAGGAGAGGAATTTACGGAAGAGGAAACAGAAAGAGCGTTCAAGGAGGTGAAGGGAGGAAAGGCGGCCGGAAGAGATGGATTGAAGGCAGAAATGTGGAGAGAGATAGGAGAAGGGGGGAAGAAGAAATTCCGAGAGCTAGTAAATGGAATATAAAGGGGATGGGAGAGCATGCCAGAGGCATGGAGAGTAGGTAGGATATGCCCGATATATAAAGGGAAAGATGAGAGGAAAGAAGAGAACTATAGAGGGGTGACGATTATGAGCACGGGATACAAAATACTGATGATTATGGTGAAGAACAGATTAGAAGTAGAGGTAGAAGAGAAGAGGATGCTGCCAGAGTCGCAAGGGAGATTTAGGAGGGGGAGGGGAACGAGGGACCAGGTATTTACCCTAGCGAGGATGACAGAGAAAGCAATGGAAGAGAAAGGGTGTGTGTATGCGGTGTTTGTAGATCTGAAAGCGGCGAATGATTCAGTACCGAGGGAAGATATGGTAGAGTGTCTAAGGCGAAAGGTAGTGAGTGACGGAGTGGTTGAGTGTGTAAGGGAGCTGTATAGGGAAACGGGTGGAAGCGAAGGTGGGGGAAGAAGTATCGGGAAGGTTCAGGACATGGAAGGGCTTGAGACAGGGGTGCCACATGAGTCCGGTCCTGTTTAATATATACATAAGTGAACTAGAAGAGGTGTTGAGAAAGGGGCAGGAAGGGGGAGTGATGATTGGAAAGGAGAAAGTATGGTTACTGGCGTATGCAGACGATATAGTGTTGATGGCGAGAGATTGGGAGGGAGTGAAAGGCATGTTGAAAATGGTGGAAAGATATATGGATAAGAGAGGAATGTGTGTGAATGTGGGGAAGACGAAATGGATGAGGTTTAGGAATAAAGGGAGAGAGGGGAGAGTGGGAGAGCTAGAATGGAAGGGAGAGGTGATTGAGAGAGTGAAAAGTTTCAGATACTTGGGATTTATTTTTAAAGGGACGGGTGGGTATGAAGAGCATATAAGGTGGGTACAAGGAAAAGCGAGGAGAGCATGGGGAATGGCATGGAGAAAATGGGGGAGATGGATGGAGAATAGTATTAAGGTGACATGCAAGGTGTGGGACGCGTGTGTAAGACCGATACTAATGTACGGGGTAGAAGCATGGGGAACGAGAGCGTATGAGGTGATTAAAAGAGAACAGTTATGGTTCCTGAGACGGATGCTGGGACTAGAGAAGTCGACACCGGGATATATATATTGCTGCAGGAAACGAATAGAGAGAGATTGGAATGTGAGGCGGTGGAGAGAGTGGTGAAGTATGAAATGAAATTATGCGGAGTAGAAGAGGAGAGATTAGTGAGAATAGTATGGGAGGCGTGCATGAAAGTAGAAGGGGGGAGGTGGAGGGAAGAGAGAAGGAGAATGTATGAAAGGGGAGGACTGGCAGAGAGGAAGGTACAGGAATGGTTGGGTAGGGGGGTGAGATGGCGGCGTGGATGAGAGAGAAGATGAAGGAGGTGGAAGCGCAGGAGAGACAGGGACGGATAGACAAAAGTGAATATAATGATATGTTTGGAAGATGGCTAGTACATGGGAGGGTGCCGAGATACATGAGTGAGGATGGGTGGAACAGGGATGAAAGGGTGATAATGGCGAGGGCAAGGTGTGGGTCTGGGGAGAGGGGAAGGAAGAGATGGATGGGGGAAGAATATATGAGATGTAGGTTGTGTGAATGGGGGAAGGATACGTGGAGGCACTTGGTGGAGGAGTGTGAGGGTGTGAGTGAGGAATGGGTGGGAGTGAAAGAGAATAGAAGGGTGACGGAATGGATGAGGGAGGACGAAGCTAGGGTAAAGACGCTGGAGAAAGTGGGACGGGAGAAAGAGGGCAAGATGTGAAGGGAAGAAAAATAATAGAATGCAGAATGCTTAAAATAATGAAGAAATATTTTGCCATAAGACGTTGCTTCGCTAAGGGTTAGAATTAGGAAAACAGATTGCTAATATGCAGGGGTAAGGACGCTGGAGAAGGTGGGGAGGGAAAGGAAAGGAGGGAGGAGAGGGGTAATAATATAGTATTGAGAGTGTAAGAATATAGTGTTGACATTGTAAATAGCTTTAGGATATGCCAATAAAGGTTTTTTTTTTATATACGCCATAAAGACGTATATATTATTTTGTTTTTGAATTCCTCATAAAAATTGTGTGTCATTTTATTAAAAACCTACCCACTGAGCAAAAACAAACAAATAACGTTATATCAACATTGTAGCAACATTAAACGCTGTTTTAATGTTGATGAAACATTACTTAATTGTGTTTGCTCAGTGGGCACTGAGCAAAAAACAAACAAATAATGTTTAATCAACATTGCAACAACATTAAACATTGTTTTAATGCTGATGCAACATTATTTCAATGTATTTGCTTAGTGGGAACATTCGGTCTAAGTATTCTATTTTTATATAAAGCATTTAATATTATCCTAAACAGTGTTTTCCACTCCTTGATTAAGGATGAAGTAGAATTTCGGGATTAGAGAAGCCTGAAAATTTGGATTTGCCGGGGCGCGTGAGCGAAGCGAGTCGCGCCGCATTAAAACCAAATTTTCTGTCGTTTCTAAACTAGAAATTTTACTTCATGCGCCAGGAGTATAAAGCACCGATTTATTTTTAAGTTCAAAATTATTCAAACACACATCAACTTAAATTAGAATAACATAAAACCAGAATCGTAAGTATTAACGATTTATTTTTTATTAAATAATTCTATGGTTTACTAGAGAATACATTTTTTGACATTTTGACACGCACAAAACTACTTTCCTTACATTAAACAACTAATAATACTAAACGGTTGATGGAGAATTATCCAACGACGCATAGACGTATCACCAATTTTTAAATCTTTTCTCCAACAGCCTGTATGACAAGTTCGTGAATCTGAAAATATACAAAGTATATTATATATACAGGAAGTTTTTCTTTTAAGTATACATATTCCAATTACAGCGCATTTTCTGTTAGTCTTCAAACAAACAAATAACGTTATATTAACATTGTAGCAACATTCAACGTTGTTTTAATGTTGTTGAAACATTACTTAAATGGATTTGCTCAGTGGGTTAAGTTCTAATTGAAACTTTAAACGAGTGTTTTCCACTCCCAGACTAAGCATGAAGTAAAATTTCGATTTTAGAAAAGCCCCGCGTAGAAAATTAGTCGAGGGTCGAGCAGCGACCCGAGACTAATTTTCACGGGGCTTTTCTAAACTCGAAATTTTACTTCATGCGCCACGCGTATAAAACACCGAATTATTGTGAATATCACAGTATGTCACTAAAGCAGTATACTAGAGACGTATATTTTGAACTTCACTTAAACCAGTGTTATACACGCGTGGCGCATGAAGTAAAATTTCGAGTTTAGAAAAGCCCCGTGAAAATTAGTCTCGGGTCGCTGCGCGACCCTCGACTAATTTTCTACGCGGGGCTTTTCTAAACTCGAAATTTTACTTCATGCTTAATCTGGGAGTGGAAAACACTCGTTTAACGTTCAGGCTTTTCTAAACTCGAAATTTTACTTCATGCTTAATCTGGGAGTAGAAAACACTTGTTTGAAGCTTCAAATTAAACTCTTTTAAAACAGAATGAATCTCAGAAAATGTACAGCGTATGCATACATGCATACTTAAAAGAAAAACTCCCTGTATATATACATGTATATAGCGCAAACAAAAGCTCGTCTTGAGATCGAAAGTTAACTTGCGTAGCCTTTACACAAATTTTGTACAACAAACTAATAATTTATTACATTTCGCTATTCATTGCATTACACAAATGATGATGCTTTTACACTTGTACTGGGTGGGCAAATAAGCGAGGTAAGCGGCTGTATCTCAGAAACTAATGATCGTAGAGAGTTACGGTAAAACATTTTATAGGTCAAGTGGGCAAGGGAAAATGCTGGAAATTATTTTCAAGTTTCCAAAATGGCTGCCAGTGGGCGTTTCCACCATCTTGAATTACATAAAGTTACGTTTCTCGCGGTTTTCCCGAATGAATGTAACAAAAAAGTATTTGCGTTTTAATGCTATCCTAAAGTGGAGCATTTTTTGTAAAAACAATTTTTCTCTATCTTTCGAAATAAAGTAGTAGGGGGTATTTGAATGTTGTTTTAAATAAATGCCTGTAACTTCGAAACGGCTTAATGGATTTGGATAAATTTGGTATCATTGAAAAGAGCATTTCTTGGGCTTTTAGGTTTCTCGTAATTATGACAGTGGGTTTTCTTTTCGTTAGCTTCAGTCGATTTTTGAGATTTTCTAAACTGAACCGGGGGTAAACGTGTATGGAAAGCGTAAAACTTAAGTTCATTTTTGTGATGAGACTTACCGTTTAGCCGTAAATCGTATTTTAAGTTCCAATTTTGAGGTTATATATGTTCGTATTTTCGACAAAATAAGCATATTACGGATACGAATTACACCCATGATGGAATTATCTCCAAAATGATGACGTAATCCATACAATTTGTAGTGTTATCTTTATGTACTCAGCCAATATGACGATATAAATTTTACACTACAATTGACGTTTACTGACGTTTATTTAAAATAATGGATATATAAATCGGCATCCATTAGTAAATCACAGATTAATTAATTTATAATATAAAAAATAGATGGCGCACAGACAATGCCTACTTTACCGACCCAAAGGAGGAAATTTCGAATGTATTTGATTTGTTTTGTTGTTTATAACAAAACATTTTGTGTAATTTATTTTTTTACTTCAGTTCATTGTGTTTAGTGAAATTTATTACAAAAACCGTACTTTTAGGTGCTACTTTGTGGACTATTGTGTAATTGAAGGTAAGTTAATTATTCTGCATATGTAAGCAGTTAAAATCACATACTAAACTTATAACACTTTACAAATATTTAATTCCTTGTAAAACTTAATGACTAGAATGTGGAACCAGAAGAATAGTAATGAGGAGTTTGGCACCGATGAGAAAGCCTTCAGATGGTGCCAGGCGAATGGGTTTTTGCCAAACATCAAAATGTGCCCAAGGCATCAAAAGCCGATGAACTACAGTTCATCACAATCGGGCCTGGGTGCATTTCGATGCAGTAAGGGGGGCCACAATTTATATGTGCCTATGGCAAGGGGCACATGGTTTGCAGGAACCAAGCTGCCACTGACTAAAGTGTTTAGGTAATCATTTTAAATAATACCTAATATACAAAAATTAAATAATATTATTATAGCATTATGTATTCGTTTTGCGAGGACTACTCGTACGAGCAGTGTCGGAAGGAGGCCAGAGATGAAGGCGAGGAAACCTCTTTATCCGATAAGACTATTTGCGATTGGTAATATAAAATAAAGCATTTTGCTGTAGTAGTAAAAAGTAAATCATTAAAATCCTATATAAAGGTACAATTTTTGCCGCGAAGTTGTGATTGATGACTTCCTCATCAGTGAGGAGAGTTGTGGGAAGATTGGTGGTCCCGGCAGAATCGTACAAATAGACGAATCAAAGTTTGGGAAGAGAAAGTACAATCGGGGAAGACAAATTGAGGGTCACTGGGTCCTCGGAATGATCGAGGATGAATCGGAAGATTTCCGTCTGGTGGTCTGCCCAGGAAATGTGAGAGATGCACGAACGCTTATTCCTATAATTAAAGATCATGTGGCCGAAGGCACGGAAATACGCACTGATATGTGGCGTGCGTACTCCAGTCTACCAGAGTATGGCTTCCAGCATAGGGTTGTAAACCACAGCGATCCCGAGCATCGCTTTGTTTCGGAGGATGGTATACATACTCAACGAATTGAGTCCTGTTGGAGGCCTGCGAAGGATTGGTTTCGTACGCGACGAGTGCCAGACCACAGATTTGTCGAAGTGCTGGTTGAATATCAGTGGAGAAGGCAATGTAGAAAAAATGGGGTTAACAAGTTTGCTAGCCTCATTAATGCTGTTCGTTTGGCATACCCAGTTTGGTTAGTAGATATACTCCTATATACATATGATTTTTTGCAAACATTTTATAATATTGAGCTGGTAAAGTCACAAACTTGAAGTCAGTTCAACTTAATGCAGTACAAACAAACAAAAATATTGTCACAGTTCATACAAACGAGTGAAGCGATGTATAATGAAATTCCATATTCCATATAAGCCCAAACAGGCTGGCTTCAGAAAAGTCAAGAGTAGGCTCGGCTACAGCCCGACCGGTTCAAGAATGGGTTAGGCCAGCTGCTGGTCTGGCTCACCAGGCCGGCCTGATGAGGCAGCCCAGGACCGGGCCGAGCGCTGTTCTAGGCCCAATACTAAAAATATTTGGTTATAGCCAGGATTTGAGACTGCTCGCTCAGTTTTAAATCCTGGCTATAGCCAAACATTTTTTGTTTAAAAAAAATTAAATTGAGGGGCATAATATTAAAAATGTTTGGCTATAGCCCGACCGGTTCAAGAGTGAGTTCGGCCCGGTTCTGGGCTGGCTCACCAGGCCGGGCCCTGGTGAGCTGGTGAGCCAGCCCAGGACCGGACTGAGCGCTGCTCTAGGCCTAATACTAAAAATGTTTGGCTATAACCAGGATTTGAAACTGCACGCGCAGTTTCAAATCCAGGCTATAGCCAAACATTTTTCGTTTAAAAAAAATTTAATCATGGGGTCCAATATTAAAAATGTTTGGCTATACCCCGACCGGTTCAAGAGTGAGTTCAGCCCGGTCCTGCACTGGCTCACCAGGCCGGGCCCTGCCCGGCCTGGTGAGCCAGCCCCGGACCGGACCGAGCGCTGCTCTAGGCCTAATACTAAAAATGTTTGGCTATAGCCAGGATTTGAAACTGCGGGCGCAGTTTCAAATCCTGGCTATAGCCAAACATTTTTCGTCTAAAAAAATTTAATCATGGGGTCCAATATTAAAAATATTTAGCTATAGCCCGACCGGTTCAAGAGTGAGTTCAGCCCAGTCCTGCGCTGGCTCACCAGGCCGGGCCCTGCCCGGCCTGGTGAGCCAGCCCAGGACCGGACCGAGCGCTGCTCTAGGCCTAATACTAAAAATGTTTGGCTATAGCCAGGATTTGAAACTGCGCGCGCAGTTTCAAATCCTGGCTATAGCCAAACATTTTTCGTTTAAAAAAAATTTAATCATGGGGTCAAATATTAAAAATGTTTGGCTATAGCCCGACCGGTTCAAGAGTGAGTTCAGCCCGGTCCTGCGCTGGCTCACCAGGCCGGGCCCTGCCCGGCCTGGTGAGCCAGCCCAGGACCGGACCGAGTGCTGCTCTAGGCCTAATACTAAAAATGTTTGGCTATAGCTAGGATTTGAAACTGCGCGCGCAGTTGGATTTCAAATCCAAACATTTTTCGTTTAAAACAAAAATGTAATCAAGTTGCCTAATATTAAAACTGTTTGGGTATAGCCCGACCGGTTCAAGAGTGAGATCGGCCCAGTACCGGGCTGAGCGCTGCTCTAGGCCCAATACTAAAAATGTTTGGCTATAGCCAGGGTTTGAAACTGCACGCACAGTTTCAAATCCTGGCTATAGCCAAATATTTTTCGTTTAAAAAAAAATTAATCATGGGGCCCAATATTAAAAATGTTTGTCTATAGCCCGACCGGTTCTTATAATACATAAGATTGAAGGTCTGGTCGCCTTGAAGAAATTCAATTGTGGACTCGGCTAGGTCCCGGAGATATCTAATTATTAATTTCTTTTTATTATTCCTCACAGATTTACCTGGCATCAACTAGAGTGGAGAGGGGTGGGAGGAGGGAATTTTTGTGGCTGATGTACAGGGCAGAGGTTTATGGTGTGTTTTTGTTTGGCACATAAAATTCAAACAACATTTTTGGGATTAAGAGATATAATCTCAGGGTTGAGGATGCGTATTATATTAAGTCATATCCTACACGAGGTAATCCTGTTTATACAAAACACAGCGGATCTAGGCCAGATAAGGCAGAAATAAAATCATTACTTACAATATAAAGTTTAGTATTTAATACCAATAAAATGTATTATTTCTATTATTATTGTTTTATTATTATAGTTAATTAGTACTATATGTACGCCACTGACTTCTTCACCATACCTTACATGGATGAATTAATTTCCATTTCAATCAAAGGGTTTTATCAGTACCTACTTAATACATAACATAATTAAATTAAAACTTTACTTTTTAGGTTATGTTATGCATTTTTCTGCACTATTCTATTTTTTTCCGTATATAGATCTCATAGCATTATTGCAACTAGATAATCACACATCAATTTTTCTTTACTTACTCAGTTATAGTATATAAAATTGCGGTAGACTTTTGATTTTAATAAATCTACGATAACCGTTTACGAAAATCAACTCGGATTAATCTGGAATATCTGTAGGCTAACAAAATTTTTTGCAGCACAACACGAATTAACGCTTACACGTGTTAGAAACAAAATAGAGTATTTTAATTATAATATTAATCTTAGAAGTCATAATTGTAATAATTGGAGCAAATTTTCGTGAACGGATATTATTTATTTAATTTTATTACACCTAGCGCCATCTATTTTTAATATCATAAGTTAAAATAGTTATGATCTAGAGATCACTAATATAGGATCTAGAATTGTATATCGATTATTTAAAATAAACGTCAGTAGATGTCAATTGTAGTGCAAAATTAATATCCTGATAATGGTTGTATACATGAAGGTAATACTACAATTTCGATTAATTCCGTTATAATTTAGAACATAGTTTCATCGTGTGCCCAATTTATACCTGCAATGTACGTATTTAGCCGAAAATACGTACATATATAACCTCAAAATCGGAACTTAAAATACGATTTGCGGTTAAACGGTAAGTCTCATCACAAAAATGAACTTAAGTTTTATGCTTCCCATACACATTTACCCCCGGTTCAGTTTACAAAATCTCAAAAATCGACTGAAGCTAAAAAAAAGAGTTACCATGACAGTTGTGCCGCCGATAGAGGGCGTTATTCAATATTATAACCAAAATATTGGATTTTCTCAAAAAATTTAAATGCGATGATATGACTTTTTTTAGACTAGAAAATAGACAAATAACCAGCCAATAAGCCTGCGCAAACCGCATCTTAATATCTTTTTCCTAACTCAAATTATTTAAAAAAATACTAAATCAGGAAAATTCATATATCCCCATTTAAAAATGTATCGGTTGCGTTCGATAAGAAGGCAAGTAGTAGGCCATGGATACGACAATCGCCTAACAAAAATATTGCCAAGTAACGTCAAACTTTTGTCACACGCAGCCCAATATTGTTGATTGCGCATAATTTGAGTACTTTTTAATCAAAATGCCTCTCACAAATAATGAAGCCGTTGACATGATTGCGATTTATTTCGAGTGTTTTCAAAATGCTGCAAGATAGTACGCGGCACGGTATCCAGATCGCTGTCATTACGGGAGAAGAATGTTTCCGCGCTTGGTACAGCGATTACGCGATACTGGAAGATTTCGTCGTCCTAAACGTCGCAGGCGTCGCAATGGAAGGACCGAAAAATACATTGGCTTATCTTTTCGTTAGCTTCAGTCGATTTTTGAGATTTTGTAAACTGAACCGGGGGTAAACGTGTATGGAAAGCGTAAAACTTAAGTTCATTTTTGTGATGAGACTTACCGTTTAGCCGTAAATCATATTTTAAGTTCCAATTTTGAGGTTCGACAAAATAAGCATTTTACGGATACGAATTACACCCATGATGGAATTATCTCCAAAATGATGACGTAATCCATACAATTTGTGGTGTTATCTTTTTTTACTCAGCAAATATGACGATATAAATTTTACACTACAATTGACGTTTACTGACGTTTATTTAAAATAATGGATATATAAATCGGCATCCATTAGTAAATCACAGATTAATTAATTTATAATATAAAAAATAGATGGCGCACAGACAATGCCTACTTTACCGACCCAAAGGAGGAAATTTCGATGTTTTTGATTTGTTTTGTTGTTTATAACAAAACATTTTGTGTAATTTATTTCTTTACTTCAGTTCATTGTGTTTAGTGAAATTTATTACAAAAACCGTACTTTAAGTGCTACTTTGTGGACTATTGTGTAATTGAAGGTAAGTTAATTATTCTGCATATGTAACCAGTTAAAATCACATACTAAACTTATAACACTTTACAAATATTTAATTCCTTGTAAAACTTAATGACTACAATGTGGAACCAGAAGAAGATTATGGAGGAGTTTGGCACCGATGAGAAAGCCTTCAGATGGTGCCAGGCGAATGGGTTTTTGCCAAACATCAAAATGTGCCCAAGGCATCGAAAGCCGATGAACTACAGTTCATTACAATCGGGCCTGGGTGCATTTCGATGCAGTAAGGGGGGCCACAATTTATATGTGCCTATGGCAAGGGGCACATGGTTTGCAGGAACCAAGCTACCACTGACTAAAGTGTTTAGGTAATAATTTTAAACAATACCTAATATACAAAAATAAATAATATTATTATAGCATTATGTATTCGTTTTGCGAGGACTACTCGTACGAGCAGTGTCGGAAGGAGGCCAGAGATGAAGGCGAGGAAACCTCTTTATCCGATAAGACTATTTGCGATTGGTAATATAAAATAAAGCATTTTGCTGTAGTAGTAAAAAGTAAATCATTAAAATCCTATATAAAGGTACAATTTTTGCCGCGAAGTTGTGATTGATGACTTCCTCATCAGTGAGGAGAATCGTGGGAAGAGTGGTGGTCCCGGCAGAATTGTACAAATAGACGAATCAGTTTGGGAAGAGAAAGTACAATCGGGGAAGACAAATTGAGGGTCACTGTGTCCTCGGAATGATCGAGGATGAATCGGAAGATTTCCGTCTGGTGGTCTGCCCAGGAAATGAGAGATGCACGAACGCTCATTCCTATAATTAAAGATCATGTGGCCGAAGGCACGGAAATACGCACTGATATGTGGCGTGCGTACTCCAGTCTACCAGAGTATGGCTTCCAGCATAGGGTTGTAAACCACAGCGATCCCGAGCATCGCTTTGTTTCGGAGGATGGTATACATACTCAACGAATTGAGTCCTGTTGGAGGCCTGCGAAGGATTGGTTTCGTACGCGACGAGTGCCAGACCACAGATTTGTCGAAGTGCTGGTTGAATATCAGTGGAGAAGGCAATGTAGAAAAAATGGGGTTGACAAGTTTGCTAGCCTCATTAATGCTGTTCGTTTGGTATACCCAGTTTGGTTAGTAGACATACTCCTACATACATATGATTTTTTGCAAACTTTTTTTTAAACAAACAAAACTATTGTCACAGTTCATACAAACGAGTGAAGCGATGTATAATGAAATTCCATATTCCATATAAGCCCAAACAGGCTGGCTTCAGAAAAGTCAAGAGTAGGCTCGACTACAGCCCGACCGGTTCAAGAATGGGTTAGGCCAGCTGCTGGTCTGGCTCACCAGGCCGGCCTGATGAGGCAGCCCAGGACCGGGTCGAGCGCTGTTCTAGGCCCAATACTAAAAATGTTTGGTTATAGCCAGGATTTGAGACTGCTCGCTCAGTTTTAAATCCTGGCTATAGCCAAACATTTTTTGTTTAAAAAAAATTAAATTGAGGGGCATAATATTAAAAATGTTTAGCTATAGCCCGACCGGTTCAAGAGTGAGTTCGGCCCGGTTCTGGGCTGGCTCACCAGCTCACCAGGGCCCGGCCTGGTGAGCCAGCCCATGACCGGACCTAGCGCTGCTCTAGGCCTAATACTAAAAATGTTTGGCTATAGCCAGGATTTGAAACTGCGCGCGCAGTTTCAAATCCTGGCTATAGCCAAACATTTCGACTGAAGCTAACAAAAAGAATTACCAAGTTAACATTAAAACGCAAATACGTTTTTGTTATATTCATTGGGGAAAATCGCGAGAAACGTAACTTTAGTAATTCAAGATGGTGGAAACGCCCACTGGCAGCCATCTTGGAAACTTGAAAATAATTTCCAGCATTTTCCCTTGCCCACTTTACCTGTAATATTTTTTACCGTAACTCTCTACGGTCGTTAGTTTCTGAGATACAGCCGCTTACCTCGCTTATTTGCCCACCCGGTACATTTTCAACGGAACATTTCGTTACGCAATTTTTAAATAGCAAGCTGCATTGGTAAATAACAAAATGTCAGTTCAAAGCCACTCAAATCGATCTGTAAATCAACAATTTATTGTTTGTGAACAAAGTTTGCTATTTAGAAATTTCGCAACAGCAATTGTGCCATTATAGTGTACAAGTGTATTTGCTTCATTAGTGTAAATATTAAATGAATAACAAAAATAATTGCTTCATTACACAAATTAGTCAGTGGTGCATGGCTTTCGACCTATCGTGCCATTTAAAAATGACTTGACATATTTAAGCAACCTTTCAGAATGCCAATCTACGGTTTTTGTAACAAAATGTTTGTGCTAACTCTCTAACACCAGCCGTTTTCTAAAAAAAAATAAATGATACGGGTGGTCTGGGACACCCTGTATATTTATTCTACAGGCTGCACGCAGCATTTTCGATGGTTGTGTACAAACAAAAGAGAATACAAAGACGGTTAAATTAGATCCATTTTAAAACTACGTCAGCAAATTGTAAGTAGCATCATTTGTAATGAAAGTATGGCAAACATTAAAAAACCTCATTAAAAAAATCCAATATACTCACTTGAACATTTGGAGGAGTGCTCAATATATACATAATACCATCAGCAACATCTTTAGCGTTTAGTATACCATCCATTTTAACAGATTCCTTCACATTTTCATCAGCTTTATCAAAGAATTCGGTATCAACTTTTCCAGGAGAGATACTCTAAAATATGAAAATAAATTATTATCACTATAATAAAGAGAGAGCTATATGCCGTGAATGTCAATTTTCGATATAAATATCAAATTAATTCATTACGTGTCAATAAACATGATTGAATATTCCACTTTAATGTATTAACATTTTTAACATCGAAAATATTCAAATACGAGAATATTCAAATATTTTAATATTTGAATATTTCAATAATCAAATATTTGAATTTTCGATTATTTAATTTAATGAGTAATTTGGTGATTAAAATATTCGAATATATGAATTATTCGTATTCGAATCTCAGCCTTATTATTAACTCAACAAATCTGACAGTTAACAACAACACACTACTGTTTTTGTTAGTACGTTATGATACAGGGAATTTTTCTTTCGAGTGTACATTTTCCTATGTATGCCCCAAGGACAGTCGAGTATACGGTAAGAAGGATCGACAGAATCGAAGATTTTAGAGTGGGGGTACAGATCGTTACGTCACAAATGCGCGCTGAATTTAAATGTGGTTACTTAATGGTAAACTTTAGGTAAACATGCATAAGCTGTACATTTTCTGACATTCGTTGTTTTTTAAAAGAGTTCAATTTGAAGTTTTAAACGAGTGTTGTCCACTCCCAGACTAAGCATGAAGTAAAATTTCGAGTTTAGAAAAGCCCCGTGAAAATTTGTCGAGGGTCGCGCAGCGACCCGAGACAAATTTTCTGGGCTCTTCTAAACTCGAAATTTTACTTCATGCGCCGCGCTTATAAAACACAGATTTTAAGCAAAGTTCGAATATACATAAATTTCACAATATTTTAATGATTTATACGTGTGGCGCATGAAGTAAAATTTCGAGTTTTAAAAAGCTCAGAAAATTTCACGGAGCTTTTCTAAACTCGAAATTTTACTTCATGCTTAGTCTGGGAGTGGAAATCACTTGTTTATAGCTTTAAAATGAACTAAAAAAAACAGGGAATATCTCAAGATTTACAGAAAATAGGCTGCATTTGGAATACGTATATTTTATAGAAGAATTCTCTGTATAATGTAAATACATATTTAGACCCTTAAATATGTATTTACATTTCCACTTTTTGACCTTGACGAAATTGAGTCAGTTCTCCCTGGCGGATTATTTTGTGCATTATTTCGACTGAATTTTACATTTTAATTTGTACATCACGATATATTTCACTGAAACCGGTTGGTCGACACTTAACACTAACACAAGGTTTTATTTTAATAACACTTATTTTTAACACAAAATATTAAAAATCTATCTATAAAAGTACAGCAAAACAGGAAAGAGAGGTTATGATAGACTCGAAAATGTTACCAAATCAACGGCATTGTTCTCTCTTGCACGAACTATGCCCTGCGGGGAAAGGGGTAGGGCAAAACATGGAAAGATACAATTCTGTCATACCTTGGAACACATATGTCTTACGCCCATCGACGTACCTTGTGTATACCCATACATATAAAAAACGGATTGAAACGTTCGTGTTTCGATTATAGCCAACCTAACTTTCATACACATACTAAAATGTCAAAAAGTAATCAAATCAAATTTGAATTTAAAATAATTGTAACACAATTAAACAAAATAGTGGTTTAAATTAAACAATTTAGGAAGAGTATTTCTTATAACCAACATGGTTGAAATGTTGCTATCTTATAATAATATTAGTTAATTTATTTCACGTATTTGTAATTAATAGATATTTAAAGGCAGGTATCGGATTTTATTTAGTATCTTAAAAAATGCTTAGTGGGGCATTAAAACTTATTTTTACTTCTAATAATAAGGTAGATATTGTTTAAGAGAAAAATGTCGTAAATTTTGATGAATTGAAAGTGTAATATTATTTAAACACGATAAATGAACAAAAAAAAGTTACAAGTTGGAAATGACAGCACCTACTTTTGTTTTGCAATTTCTTCTAGTACAGAAACAGGATTTTCCCCCACAGAGCATAAAATATTTAATTTTAACTTTTCACCTAAAACGTGATTCAATTTCTTCCGCTTTGAGTGTGAATTAACTACACAGCGTTTTGGAGAAAACTTTATGATGATCATTTGGATTGTTCTTATAAAGTCGTTCCTTACACTCCTCAAGTTGTTATTATTGTGATGCCAGGTTACTATTTTAACTCTTTTTTCTAGGGAATACGTTACTACTGAGAACGTTTACGCGTACGAAATAAAAACATTTTTATTACTAATTGACGTTTTAATGCGTAAGTTTGGTTGCCTACAATCACAACATAAAGCATAGTACACACGAACGTTCCAATGCGTTTTTTTTTATCTGGGTATACATAGGGATTTGTATACAGAAATAAAAAATTCCTTGTATATCCTTACAATTTCTAACACTTCTAGCCTCCTTTCTCTGATAAGCCCCGGAATATCAGTATTCGGGGGCTTATCGGAAATATACCTACTGAGCAAAAAATAAACAAATAACGTTATATCAACATTGTAGTAACATTAAACGTTGTTTTAATGTTGACAAAACATTACTTTAATGTATTTGCTCAGAGGGTATTATAATTTACTTCGAACAAGTGTTTCCACTCCTTGATTAATCATGAAGTTAAATTTCGAGTTTGGAATAGCCTGAAAATATTCATTTGCCTGCGCGCAAAGTTAATAAAACACAAAAACATTTAAAAAAGACAATTACTTACAGAAACCTTAATTTGACTGCCCCTAGCATTTAATTCCTGTCGTAAGCACTCGTGATAATTAGTCACTGCAAATTTGGAAGCCCCGTAGAGACCACCCCCTGGAAAATTAATAATCCTGTGCCCTAAAATGCTATTCACGTTGACGATGTGTCCGTTTATTTTATTATCAGACATAATCTTGTAAGCCTCTCTGGTTGCGATGGCTAGACCAATAACATTAGTTTGTAAAACACTTGCCCACAAATCTTTTTCACCATCCAATACGGAGGTATTTAACATTAGTCCAGCGTTATTGATAAGAATGTATACAGGGCCCAAGTTTTGCAAAGTCCATTGGAATGCATCGCATACTTCGTTTTCTTTAGATATATCCACTTGGCAGGCAAATAGTTTTCCTGGATATTTCAACAAATTCTTGGCATTTTCTTTGATTAAATGTGGCCTTCTTGCAAAACCTACAACCTGTCAGAATCGTGTACAAGATATTACTACCTAACACATAATACAAATTCATAATTTATCGACACAATGTGTTTGACCTAAATGTTACATATACTTTTTCATTGTATCATTCAATGACCGGAGGTGTATTTGCACTGGAAGCAGTTGTTTCAATGGATATTTATTGTCTTAAGTTGTTTTATTAATTAAGACACATTATTTGCATTTCTATATTAAGTTGTGACGTAGGTACTTATTTGTTGGGTCGTTATTATTCATGTTTGACATAACCTCACTATAAATGATATTTGACACTTTTTTTGCAAGGCACACTATTTATAATTTTTGAAAATATTTATTTACATTTTTTTTTCGACCAAAATATTGAGCGAAAAACAACAAATTGGGCATTGTTGGATTTAGAAAAATTATGTCTAATGTAATAATATTTAAAAATTATAGACAGCCATTGAAATATATTTGGTTGGCTATTATTTGTCAATGAAGTTATTATTAAAAATAATGAATATTCATGTCATATTTTAGTATTTAAACGGCCGTTGACTTTGGTTTATATTTCAATAAAATCGGTCAATAACTAACAGAGTTATAGCGTTGGGCGTTTTTTTTTTATTAAACACCCGATATGTGTGGTATTAAAAAAAATATTTCGTGCAATTTTTGTTTAAACCATTTTTCTTCTGTTTTTAATATGAAAAGAGCTATAGAACTTTCCGTCTTCAGTGACTGACTTTTTTCGCGGGGACCATGCTCGGACTGGGAGCATCCACGGACTGCTTAATCGGGACATCCTATACATGATGTTCCGATAAGCAGTCCGCGAAAAAAGTCATTTTGGCAATTTTCTATTTTCCTGTATACCTTGGTTGTTATTATTGGTAGAATAATGATTTTTTTACCATCATTTAGGCACTTTTTATGCATTTGAATAATATTTTGTTAGTTTTAACATAAGACAAATATTTTCCAAAACACGCCCACTGAGCAAAGACACGTTGCATGACACGTTACTTCAATGTTACCGCGCAACACGAAACGTTGCCTTTTAAGTTGCATGAATGTTGAAAAAAAAACGCTGAATGTCTGCCTGCAGGAAAGAAAAATGTTGCTGCACCGTTGACAAAGCAACGCCTATGCAACACAAGCGATTCTTTTATTTGTATGTAACCCAACATACGAATGTATGTATATGTATGTTAAGTTACATACAATGAATGCATAGAGTCCGTATTGTATACAACCCGATGTGCAGCAATTAAGTGAATGTTGTAGGAATGTTTCTCTTGTAATCTCAATGCAAAATTTATTTCTGTGTTTAAATGGTTCAAATAATACAAATATATATTGGTAACAAGAAAACAATAAAAAAACTGTCTTACAAAAAGTAATGTATAGTCTAGGGGAGACAGTACCCCGGAACCTAAGTACCTGGTACCCTTAAACGCTAAAAAAATAGAACATAAAATATTGCTAACACCCTTTAAGCAAACACATTTAAGTAATGTTTCATGAACATTAAAAAAACGTATAATGTTATTACAATGTTGAAAGAACGTTATTTTTTTGTTTTTTGCTCAGTGGGAAGTGCATGAACTTCAATTGAAATTAGCGGTTTATACGCGTGGCGCATGAAGTAAAATTTCGAGTTTAGAAAAGCCCAGAAAATTTGTCTCGGGTCGCTGCGCGACCCTTGACAAATTTTCACGGGGCTTTTCTAAACTCGAAATTTTACTTCATGCTTAATCTGGGAGTGGAAAACACTCGTTTAAAGCTTTCAGTTGAACTCTTTTAAAAAAATAAAGAATATCTGAAGATTTACAGCATATAATTGGGACATGTTTACTTGATGAAAAACTCTCTGTATGTTCAATGTCCATGAAATGTGTAAACCACGATGCTGCATTACAGCAACAGTTTCAACAATTATACAATGTTAAAAATGCAATGTTACTATTTTCAATATATATTCAATGTTTACAATACAATGTTGCATAAGAGTCAAATTGTAATGAATAATCATTACTTCGTATAAAACAAAACTGCATGTGTATATGTGAAAAACTGAAGTTAGTATGTGCCGACTGAACACGGAAACATTTTAAATATTGCACGAATATTGAACATGATACTAAAATAAAACATTGTATTCAAATTATTACAACAAAGTTTTGGCAACGTTACAAACATTGTATAAACGTTTTCCGTGCAATATTGATTTATATACATTACTGAAGTGTTAAACAGGATACTAAAATTCAATATTTCTTTATAACGTTTCAAAAATATTGCGGCAAAGTAACACAACGTTATTAATATAACGTTGTGTTACTTTGCCGCAATATTTTTGAAACGTTATAAAGCAATGTTGAATTTTAGTATCATGTTTAACATTTCAGTAATGTAATATAAATCAATATTGCACGGAAAACGTTTATACAATGTTTGTAAAGTTGCCAAAACTTTGTTGTAATAATTTGAATACAATGTTTTATTTTAGTATCATGGTTCGTGCAATATTTAAAATGTTTCCGTGTTCAGTCGGCGCATACTAACTTTAGTTTTTCACATATACACATACAGTTTTGTTTTATACGAGGTATGGCATACAAGATTTATATATTAATATCGTTTTTTTTACCAATAGTCCTGCTTTGACAAGTTCTTCAGCAATGCACGCACCAATACCACAACTGGCACCAGTTACTACAGCTACCTTTCCCTTCCAACGTTCCATTATTTAAGACATAAACGAACTACGTATTTTGTGCTCGTAAACAATACATTTATTGATATAATAAAAAATGTTACGTACTTTACGTAATATAACCTTAACATATTTTTATTCCTTGAACAAATAACATTGTGAATTTGTTGTACAGTTAGTTATAAATTTATTAATCGTTTAAAATGTGTATACGGAATGTTCAATGTAAACAGAGAGTAATGCAGGTTTCTTATGGCATTTCGTTCCACCATTAATAAATGAACACCCAGTAAACATATATCTATTATTAAATACATCCATGACTTGTGTAAACTATGTATTATTGGTAATTGCACGAATATTATAATTATTATAAACGTGGGTGAATTTTGATGAAATATTCAGGAACAATGTATTTTATCCGTGCTCAGAAATAAGATTAGACAAATAAATCAAATGCCTGACAAATCCAAATTTTCAGGCATTTCTAAACTTGAAATTTTATTTCATGTGCCACGCGTATAAAACATTGACTTATTATATACATTTTTTTGTAAATTATGACTTTTTATAATTTCGTAATCGTCATTAAACTATTCTTCGCAATATTATTTACCTTTGGTCGAGATCTTTTCAAAATTAATTTGCAGTATTAAATAACAATAATTAAATCTTATAGCCACCATACATCGCAAATGTGCAAATACATTCGGCAACATACATTGAATATTTAATATATTTATATCCTCTAATG
Source organism: Philonthus cognatus (assembly GCA_932526585.2). NCBI lineage: Eukaryota > Metazoa > Arthropoda > Insecta > Coleoptera > Staphylinidae > Philonthus > Philonthus cognatus. The sequence continues at coordinate 46,557,143 of OW052244.1, forward strand.
AATATTGAGTACAGTATATTCAGTTTCTTAATTTTAGTAATGACAATTTAGTAATTTTTCTCACGCTGTGTAAATGAAGAGGAACCTGTTTTATAAAAAAAAACCTGTTTGATTAAAACAAAATAAAATCGTTTAATTGAATAACTCTATCGCTTACAGAAAAAGAGCCTTTTATTTCAGTCTAATATTTTTCAAGACTCAAGGGTTGGGGGGGGGGGGTATTGATAACCTCAACATCCCCCCCCATCTACGCCACTGGTGCAGTGTACATCAAAATAAAAGTTAAACAATAAATTGTTTCGTTTTTAGTCGGATTATATGTAAAAAAAGGTTTTTAATTTAAATGCACTTGGTTTTCACCAAGTGAATTTAAATTAAAAACCTATACATTAGTATATAGAAATGTTTTACCAAGTGATCAATGAGGAACAAGTTAACGATATGTAAAAAAGGTTTTAAATCCGTGTCCTTGAAATAGGTTTTCCTAATAAAGGTCGTCAATTTTAAAACCTTTTACCTAAAGATTTTGAATAGACTATTCTTCGTTTGAACATTTACCGATACATTTAATCGTTTCGATATCTTTTATAAATATAATCCGACCAAAAATATACATAGATACATTATTTCCAAACGATACTTTCTATCCAGGGTACGTAAGACTTAATATTGGTGAAGACCTTGGGAATCTTATTTCCAGCACAAGCGCCTTTTCCGTGTGACACAACGGCGACCAGTGAATCCATACAGGGGACATCTTTATTTACAATTTGTAACGTTCCAACAGGCTGCCTCTATAAGTAAAATTATCATTTTAGTATCGTCGATTGAAAGGAAAAATATACTTTTATCATGAACAATTATACACACTTACATTACAATTAGCACTTTTAGTTCCAGCGCATAATTCCTTATCAGTAATTGCAAGCGCTGGTTTATCAGGATTATTATAAACGTTTTTACATTCATCCTGAGTAAAAAGCGTCATCATACTCTTTATTAAATCCCCGACTTGCTCTTCCCGGTTAACTGTAGGTTGGAAATTCCACCCAGAAAACATTATTTCTTGTTCACTTATATCCTCTTCGTTTAAACAGATAGGATGGACGCTTCTGTCTAAAACCACGCTTTTTTCCAATTTGATCAAACCGAGGACGTTCTTCCTTGTCTTTGCACTGAATTCTGGATGCAGCGTTAGTTCAATAATTTTAATTTGCTGAGCTCCAGGTGTCAACTCCGATACGCCTTCATCGACTTGTAGTTGGCCCAAGATCACAGTTGTTGGAGGTCCACTTAAACAAAAAAAAAAAAACAATAGAACATTATAACTGTGTTTAATTTTATTATCGAGCGGTATTGCCAACTCTAAAAAAATGTCTAAAAGCCTCATCTTAAAAATCACCAGATCTTATGTTTTTTATTAAACGAATTCAAATTAATGTTAACAACGAAAAACTAAAAACTATTTTTATATATATTTTCTGATTTATCCCACTGAGCAAAGCACAAACAAATAACATTATGTCAACATTGTAGCAACATTAAACGTTGTTTTAATGCTGATGAAACATTATTTATTTGTGTTTGCTCAGTGGAAAGACATATTATAAACTTTTTTAAGTTATATCGTTTGAAAATTTTATAAATGCTTACTTATTCTTTAATCCCACTGAATAAACACATTTAAGTAATGTATCATCAACATTAAAATAACGTTTTATGTTGCTACAATGTTGATATAACGTTACTTGTTTATTTTTTGCTCAGTGGGATGTGTCACATTATTCTGTTTTTTTTTAATTTAACACTTTTCTCAATTAATTCCAGTGTTTTCATTAATTACTTTAGGTTCTACAGTTATTTTAAGTTAAATGGCAGTCATGGGTTAATCACGTTAGGTTAAATATATAATCTGTTTTTTTAGTTATACATGCTACGATTTTTCAATGTAAATTTTCACACATTCGTGATCTCATTAAAAACATTTTTTTTTTTAATTTTAACGAGTGTTTTCCACTCCCAGACTAAACATGAAGTACAATTTCGAGTTTAGAATAGTGTGAAAATTTGGCGTAGCGCAGCGGAGCGACCAAGCCAAATCAGGCTTTTCTAAAATCGAAATTTTACTTCATGCGCCACGCGTATAAAACACTGATTTAAAGTGAAGTTCAAAATATACTGATTAGTTCTGATCACATGTTCATTAATTTTACAAATGTTTATATGGAATATGTGAAAGTATACTTACAAGAAAAAAAACCCTGTATGTGTTGTAAAGTTGCAAGTTGTAGCGTGAAAAAATGTACGCCATTTATAAAGAAAAGAATTTATTGTTTATAATCCGTCATCCGTATTCTGCCACAACATATCTAATTTCGCAAAGCTACATTTAAAAATGAGCGGAAAACGCAGTGCAAACTATACTGCAGAAGAAAAATGTCTTCTATTTTCTCTTGTAGACAAATATATACATATTGTAGAGAATAAAAGAGAAGGATTCTTTAAATGAGGTAATAATTTTACCGTTGTCACAGTTTTTAGGTTAGAATCCGTGTCCTAAGCTCTGGCAAACGGTGACTTAGGACTTGTGCATGACTTAAGCGATTATTTGACGTAAATCAGTTGGTGCAACACTTTACGACACGGTTATGACTCAAGACACGGTTTGAGACACGACTAGGAATTAAGTAACGTTGGAGAAACCATAAATGAGGTTAGATAAAAATTACATTAGTTTTATGAAGCCCAACTTTAAGTGTATTATTATTATTATGTATAGGTACTTACAATGATCTAGTATTTAAGCAATACGCAGGTGCTATTACGTAATTTGTGCTTATTAAAGCTCCTGTACAGCGGGGAGTAACACCAGAACTTGAATTATACATTATAGTAGCCTGAAAATATGAAGTGTTTTACCCAATGATCTACTAACTGATAGATCGAGCGTAGAGAGAGAAACGCGACACCAACATAACTAGACAGAGAGGAGCTGATGTTCGGGTAAAACGATGACTATTGCATGCGCGCTTACGAAGATTTGGTTGTTTTTATTGCGTTTTTTTTAAGTAAATTCTAATATATTTTGAAAAAAAATATTGTGTCAGTGAAAAATATTTTTTTTTTCACCACGATGGCGTAGTACAGTACTGCTCGCTATTCTAAGGATTATAATAAAAATAGGCGCTGTTATTTTAAATGTTAACCAGTTTATATTTACCATATAAGGAAATTCCCCTAATTTAGCCTCTTTAGTACCAGCGAATATTCTTTTATTACAGCTTGTGGGCGTTTCACCATCAGGGAATTTAAAATCGGAAGCTTGGAATAGTTTACCGTATTCTTTACATTCTAAAAGAATACACACAAAATTATATTAAATTCTAACGAGTGTCTATAACCTGTCGGCATTTTGGTTGCTTTGAAAAACAAATTATATACCTTAGATTATGACATACGAAATGGTAAATCTTGGAAACGTCAAATACATTTAATTATATGTCATTGGGTTGTCACAGTGCTGAATTTAATGACGACGTATGTTTTTGAAGTCAGAACCTACTGGGATGCCGACAGTTTATAGGCACTCATTATTTTTCATGCACTTCTTGTACTTACTCTGCGATGAAATTGATTCTGCGCCAGATCCTAAAACCACAGTAAAACATACATTTTAATATTAATAACTAAGATTAGGAGAACATTGACTCATTATAAAACACAGGGTAACGACCAACCGGGAAAGTCAGGGAAGTCAGGATATTTTTAAAATAATAATATAAAAGCCTTCGCTGATTTTATGAAAGTGTTCAATTTGAAATTTCTAACGAGTGTTTCCACTCCTTGATTAAACATGAAGTAAAATATCGAGTTTAGAAAAGCCTAAAAATGTTACTGACAATATTGTGAAGTTTAAATTATACTGGTTATGTTTAATTTTATGTTAATAAATTGCAGAAAAGTATTCTCAAATCTTGCGATTTCTAAATTCGTGCTTTATAATATGTTTTCTTTTCATCTCTTAAATTATTCGCATCTGCAACTATATGAGTGTTCAAATATCTAAAATTTAGAATTTAGATGTTTTGACGACAGGCACTTTAAAATTGCTTTGCAAGCAAGGCGTTGTCGACCTTTGAACTAGTGAATAACTTTTTTCTTTGCTATATTTGGTTATATGAAGCACTGGCGGCTCGCGGCCTATCTTCATGTGAGGCTCAAATCCATAATATAAAAATGAGGTTGAAACATATACTTATTAGTATTATTATTAGATTAATACATACAGAGAGTTTTAGGTAACACCGATGCTACACCCCGAATTTACTTCCAAACACTTACCATAATCATTCGCTTCCCAACTCCAATTACCACTACTTCGTCCCTGATCTGGCCTAGCTAAAGTCAGTAGAGTAGGGGGGGTTTAATTAACTTAAACGATACTAAAGGGGCGCCACATGGTTAGTTAGCAGATAAGTACGAAATGGTAATAAGTAACCATGAACCTTTTGTAGAGAAAGTAACAAACGAATTAGGGGCAAAATCAAAATATGGAAACAACCTTTTACAGAGAGAAAGAGACTTATGGTATTTATTCATAATAAGAAAAAATTAAGAGAACATTATGTAATAGACAAAGGAAAAAAAATTATGTGTATTAAGTTCGGCATATCTTATATTAGGGCGCAAAATACTGATGACAAGTATATGTATTGATCTTCGTAAACGGGTACCTTGATATAACGTTATTCCAATTACAAAACCCCCAAATAATTCGGCATACAAAAAAAATAATTGTTTATTTGAAAGGAACCAAAATCGCATCAAATGATTTAGAATCTAGGTAATCATCACAACTAAACATACACTTCTCTATTTAAGAATTGATGTTGTTTCCTTTTAAACAAAAAAAAAACAAAAAAATGCGTTTTTCTATATATGTATATCTTATTCACCCTGTATATACGATATTTAATTGAATTTAAGTTAATATGTGATAAATTGAGAAAAGAATAATAAAAAAAATAAAAATTGAATCTATAGACTTTCGGTTTAAAAAAACAAATTAAGATTCCTCCAACCTTATATCTCTTTCTCTTCCTCCTCGGTTCACCACATTACGGGAGTACGTGAATTGAGCTGGTACTCAGCACGGAAGTCGGACCAGAACGTAGAACAGGAACACAGCACACCAAAACGGAACACAGCAAACAGGAACGGAAGCCAGCAAACCGGAAACCATAATCCGACACGGAAACCAACCAGCCGGAAGCCGGAACGGAAGGCAGTCGGCCGGAACTGAAAACATTCCGCCGGAACGGAAAACAGTCCGCCGGAACGGAACACGGTCGGCAGGGACGGAAAACAGTCGGCCGGGACGCAACACAGTCGGCCAGGACGGAAAAGACCTACATAAATTCCCCACTCATTAGCATCGTGAGAATAAGAGTGAACGAGCTTTGCAAACTCACCTAGGTTGTTGTGCGGTCTCACTGAGCGAACTACTGGACTTTTAAGTATTCTCCGAAAAAAAGAAAAATCGACATGTGGAACTTAACACAACTCCACCAAAAACTACTCAAAACATTCCCACATTGGAATATATATATATTTAATTTAATACTCCCTCACTAGAGGAACACTCAATGGTGATAACGTAATTAAATATTATTTTAAATTAATAAGTCCAGAAGTTCCGATTCCGACGTGAACTCTTTCACGGTCAAAGCGAAAAAAAAAGAAAACCGCATATCGACTATCCGACAAGACCGTCCCCTACGTCACGACTCCTCAATCGAAAATCACCATGGCCAACATTCGGTATGGTTCGAAAATCAAACAGAATAAAAATCAAAAATGAAAATTTCAAAAGTTTTACGCGCCCTTATTACAGCACAATGTCAGTACGTTCTCCATAGGTTATCTTGAGTCATCATCGCGTATTACCTAATATGTAGTAGGTTCTGTTGTTAGATCACAGATGGCGTGTCTAAGACGAGAACTATTAGTTCGGTGTTAATTACTGCGTTTCCTAGCTTAAAGACGGACATTGCGGACTAAAGAGACCCTTTAGGTAATCGCCTGAACACTTAAACTACAAACAAGCAAAAATACACTAGTTTAATAATCTCGATCGTAAATCGCTAAGTTATTCTCTATGATTCCTTATTGACAGCTGGTGAAAGTAAACAAATGTGTGATGTGAAAAATAAATGCCGGAATTGTTTCTCTGGCTGAACTGCACTTATACGGGATCTTCTTGTAGTTAAGTGAATTAATTAAGGTAGGTTTGTTCACCGTTTGGCTAAGTGTCGCGTCAAGTTGAAGGAAAACAATGTCCTAACCTCAAATTAATACCACAAACAAAATTAATCACTTCCAAAGTACTTCACCGTATAAATCTAATCAGGCCTCTTATCTTGTAGGGCATACTAATAATAAGAAAAATGAACTCGATAAGGACTAACCGACGATACCGATGTGAACCTCAATGGAGCAGCAATACCTTCGGAGAGCGACAAATTCTTCCCAACAACGAAGCTGAATTTGCTATTGTTTACCATTAGTGACCCAAATTATTTAAATAAAGCTCCGATTCCGAATGGCGAAAATGAACCGTAACACCGAACATGCCAGAAAATGTTCACTGTAAATTTTCCTATGTTCGATTTGTTTTGGGATGCATCAAAGCATTGAGTGCGATGTGATTTACTACGATTTCCAATGGTAATATAGTCAACCCAATTTACATTCTTCTGGGTGGGATTTCCTTGGTTACAATTTTTAGTAGTTCTAATGCAAATTATTACTAATGTAAATAGGGTACATCTAACGTCAAAATAAAATATGTCAGTTATTAAATCTTGTGCGTTGAATGTAAGTGCAGTGTCTGGGAATATGGAACATACTTTTTTTGTCCAAAGCAATCGGCTTTTAAGACAATCAAGATTAATACGGTCGTGAAACATACCGGGAGTTTTTCTTTTAAGTATACGTATTCCAAATTCAGCCTATTTTCTGTAAATCTATAGATATTCCTTGTTTTTTTTAAGTTCAATTTGAAGCTTCAAAGGAGTTCCAGACTAAGCATGAAGTAAAATATCGAGTTTAGAAAAGCCCTGTGATTTTTTTTTCTGGGCTTTTCTAAACTCGAAATTTTACTTCATGCGCCAAACGTATAAAACACTAAAATATTGTGAAATGTATGTATATTCGAACTTCACTTGAAATCTGTGTTTTATACGGGGGGCGCATGAAGTAAAATTTCGAGTTTAGAAAAGCCCAGACAAATTTTCACGGGGCTTTTCTAAACTCGGAATTTTACTTCATGCTTAGTCTGGTTTAAAGGTTCAAATTAAAAAACAACCAATGTCGGAAAATTTACAGCTTATGCATGTTTACCTAAAAAAAAATTACTGTATCTTCAATTCATTGTAAGTTACGCAGTCAATAAAGTAATAAATACACATACATTATCTTTATTGAGTATTATGGTAACAAATAAATAAAAATTGAAATGTTTGCCAAATGAAGCAGCACACCTAACACCCCAGTGTTGTTGTGCTGGCAGCAGACCTAGGTGCGGTAATCGCAAACCTGTCTCGCCACGCTCTTCAAATTTGGAATATTTATATTTAAAACTGCCGAAAGGCAGTTTTGTGACGGCATTTTTGCTGGTACACCCAAAGCAACATACTTGGGGTGGTCCTGATCAAATGGATTACACAGTACGCTGAATCGAAGTTCTAAATAATCTCCAGTGAAATTCAAGCAATGTATAAACTTATCTTGAAATCCTCGTCAGGGACGGCAGGATCGGCCGGGCCGTACCCATAAATTTGATTGATCAAAAATTATTACTTTTTATTTTCTCAGAAATAAATATTGCGCACTTTTTATAATAAATATATAACAGGCAAATAGGTGGTAAAATTAATAAGCACTCAGTATAGGGCCGATAAGTGCGGGAATTTATTTTCATTTAATATATATTTACTAAGTAACTTCGAGTGTCAGTGCAGTTTCTGTCGTTACATTTCCCCTGCAGCGTGAACGTACGTCCGCAAATGGTTTACTCGAGTACGGCAAATTAGCCGGGGCCGTACTCGCCGTTCTTCCCCCTTGAATATGGTTGGGGCCTTGACGTGGTGAGGGGGCTCCTCGGCCTCGGGAGCAGAGAACCTTATCTCTGTTGGCGGTGCTGGGGCCAAATACCAACCCCACTTTGGCTTGGATTTCGTCTAGACGGGCAGTTGGAGCGACCCGACTCCAACCAATCGGCTGTGTCGTCCCGTCAGAGGGCTGGCGGGGTAGACCCTGAGGAGTGGCAGGCGCGCAGGGGGGCTGTGTTGTGGGCCTTCGGTTGGTTGCCGGAGGTCTGTGGCCTGGATCTCTCTCATGTGGCAGGCCGCTTCTTGGGGACTATATCGGACCGGAAATCCTGGGTGTCAAGTTGACACTCCCCTTATGAACTCCGTGGTGGGTGGGAAGCGTAAAGATGAAGTTTAGAGATCACCTGATATGGAAAAAGTCGAAAAAAACATAATAGGAGTGGACGAGTCACTTGGTTCGCCACTCAAATTGATGCCATTGGCAAAAAGTATCCCTACAAGAGCTGTGGCTGGGCCTTCGGGTACGCCGCTGTCTCTAGTGATCAACCTGCGGCTGGTCCCTCAGGATTACAACAGGATGACCTGGCTGAATTCACCCCTGTTGTTCCCAAGAGAAAAAGAAGCGGCATTTGCGAAGCAGAGGCCAAGCTAAGGAGAAATAGGACGGCAGAGACATGCGCAGACTCAGTGAAAAAGACTGAGGCTGCGGACTCCGCCAAGCCTCTAAAAAACCCCAAGCAGGCGAAGCCCAGGCTGGGTAAAACCACCCAGGGCAAACCGATCCCTGACAAACAAGGAAGGAAACTCAAAGACCAGTACACCAAGAGGTTACGTTCCACCACCTCCTCTGAGCCAACCCCGAAACGCCACTAAGCCAACGGGTGGGGGCTACAGCGGCAGGAGGAAGGAGAGTACTTCTGGTATCCAACAAGGATGCGGCGGAAAGTCACCTCAGGCTGGTGATAACGGATGGATCCAACCCCTTTGGCAACCTCTCCCAGGAAAGGGCCACCGTAATTAGGCAGGCGCTTTTCAGGGTGGTGTTGGGCTCAAAAACCGCCACATCTAGTTCTCCGCCGAGATTCAGGGCCTGGTCCTACGCGGGTGAATTTGTAAAAGTTCACTGCGGTGATCAACGGTGGCGGTGATCAAGCCATGGCCTGAGGCTAGATTACTAGCCATAGTCGAGGACCGCCTTCCTTAAATCACGAAGTCGACCCTTTGGATTCCAAGGGAAGATTTTGCAACTACGGAAGGCGAAGAAATGGTGCTCAGGAGGCAAAATCGATACGGGATTAGCCGATCTTCCACCGGTCTGTGACACACAACCTACCTAGGCAGTTGCTCATACTGGGGTTGGGGGAGGAGGATCTTAAAATCCTAAGCGGAAGAGGTAACCGTATTAGTTACAGGTTTACCTCTTTAATCCTGAGGTTCAAGGACCCAAAGAAAGAAGAAGAGAGGAATGTGAGTGGGGTGAGTCAGGCAGGGGCTGAGAGCCAGCCTGAGACATCCAACTCGCCGCTTCTCAGAACGGAAAAGAGGAAGGTGAGTGGGGTGAGTCAGGCGGTGGCTGAGAGCCAGCCTGAGACATCCAACTCGCCGCTTCTCAGAATGGAAGCTCCCAAACAGGCTGAGCAGGTGGCTGCGACATCCGTGTACATGAATCCCATGTCGCGTCTAGCCGATAATCTTGCAGCCGCCTGTCGCCGCTTGTATTGCGTGAGCACGTAGCCGCGTGGACGACCGGCCTAAATGTAAGTTGCGTTAGAACTACTAAAATCAGAGCCAATGAAATCGCACTTAATCCTTTGATGCATCCAAGAACACATCGAACATAGGAAAGTTTACATTGAATGTTTTCTGGCATGTTTGGTGTTACATAAAACTATCTGTACAGGGTACAGATACAAAAAACTAAGATGTCCCGTTCTCTTTTTTAGTGTTGAGTTTAATGGCGCAATCAGATCTACGCTAATTAGATTGGTGTAGAACATACAGGGTGATTCTCAAAATCTGCCGGTTTTTATTATCTCTTATGACTCGGTTATTTATGGAGATACAAACAAAATTTAAATACGAAAGTTTTATGGATTTTTACTTAGAATCCAGTGGTGTACTTAAAAAAATATAGATGTTTTAATTTTTGAGATATTATCAAAACTAATATTTTCTTAAATGGGACACCCTGTATCTGAGTATCTCAAAAAATTGCATTTTTTCTTGGAATTGGAACAATATGTAACACTTGATATTTTGTTTTGTCCTAAATAGCTAAAATACCAAAAAAAAAAAAAGATTTTCTAGATGGCCATGAATTGAATTCTGTAAGCTTTTGTTTTTGTTTGTTTACATGTCATAAAATTCAATATTAATTACGTATTGGTTTTGATATTCCGTTGTTAACGAAATATTTTCGATTAAAATTCTTTAAAAAATGAGTCTAAAATGAATATTGTTATAAACTATGAAAAATTAAACATTTTGGGTGCTATATTGAGGGTAATGAAAATAAAGACGCAGCTTTAGACCTACAGCCAGAAAAAGAAATATTTCAAATATATTTATATCACAATTTAAGTGAGTATAGATCATTTGGAAAACCAAGAGGTAAGATTTACAAAAAGGAAAATAAAGATTCTACGGTATCTAGCCGTAATATTGAGAAATATATTGGCACAAGTAAATTAAACGTTTTAAAAACGTTAAGCAAGCATACGTATAAACCGTATAAAATAATAAAGGTTCATAACTTGCATCCTGGAGATGAAGAGTGGCGTTTAGAATTTTTAATCGACAGAACAATCGATATTGGTCAAACATAAATCCTCATCAGACGGTCGCCAGGGTGCAACAAGGACGGTTTGGGTTCCATGTATGGGTGCCGCTTTATTAAAACAGAGTCCTTAACTACCGGATTTTTAACGAAAATTTATATGCTGAAGGATAAATCCAAATTTTAAAAGAATGTGTAATGATCGAGTTGGATAACATGCCATTGGCTATAAAAAAATATGTTTATTTACAACAAGACGGTGTTCCAGCACACAATAGCCATATGGTAGGGCACTTACTAACTGCCAATTTTGGCGAAAGCGTTGAATTTACTTGTGCCAATATTTTTCTCAATATTACAGCTAGATACCGTCGGATCTTTATTTTCCTTTTTGTAAATATTACCTCTTGGTTTTCCAAATGATATACACTCACCTAAATTGTGATATAATCTTTGAAATATTTCATTTTCCGGCTGTCGTCGGTCCGGATAACGCTCAAAATATAGGTCTAAAGCTGCGTCTTTATTTTCATAACGGCTATATTGAGGGTAATTAAACTAAAGACCTAAAATGTTTAATTTGTCATAGCTTTAAAAAATATTCATTTTAGACTCTTTTTTAAAGAAGTATAATCGAAAATATCAAAACCAATACGTAATTAATCTTGAATTTTATGACATGTAGACAAAAAAAGCAAACGCTTAAAGAATTTAATTTATGGCCATCTAGAAAATATATTTTTTTGTTTTTTAGTATTGTAGCTATTTAGGACAAGCAAAATATTGAGTGTTGCACATTGTTGCAATCACAAGAAAAAATGATTTTTTTCGAGATGCTTAGATACAGGGTGTCCCATTTAAGAGAATAGTAATTTTGATAATATCTCAAAAATTAAAACATCTATAATATTTTAAGTACACCACTGGATTTTAAGTAAAAAGTCATAAAACTTTCTTACTTGAATTTTGTTTGTATCTCCATAAATAACCCAGTCATATGAGATAATAAAAATCGGCAGATTTTGAGAATCACCCTGTATCTTCTAAACCAATCTAGTTAGTGTAGTTCTGATTGCGCCATTTAAACACTAAAAAAGAAAACGAGACATATTTTAGTTTTTTTGTATCTCGTACCGAAATTTAACATTTCAAATTGGTCGTAACCATGAAATTGAATGCATCTCAAAAAAATGAAACAAATGTTGGTTTGATTTTGTTATAATATTTTGTTAGTTTTTTTTATTTATATGAAATTCTCCAATATTAAACGCATTTGTTTACGAATTTAAAACAATACCGTTATTGTTATTCTGATGTTCGTATTATTTCAAATCTCACCTTGAAAGCCAGACGCAGCGATCAAACACACGCCTAGAATGAATGGAATCATCTTTAAGACTATTTCTTTATACTTACTTGTTGATATAAATGTAGGCAATTATAAAACGTAACCTTGTCTTGATACAAGATATCACATGACCGGTCCGTCGGGAATTTCCAGTATTTAATTACCTAATTTTTATTAAAAAAAATCTGTCGAATTGAAATTTATACAAGATTAACGTCATATACGGCTTTTCAATATCTCTTTAAATAAAATAGTTTTCCATATTTGGCACTTCCAAAGTCCACCACCCTGTACACATTTTCCCAATCGTTGCAGTTAAGGTCAATTATTCGTATGTAATAATCAACCCACTGAGCAAAAAACAAACACATAACGTTATATCAACATTGTAGCAACATTAAATGTTGTTTTAATGTTGATAAAACATTACTTAATTGTGTTTGCTCAGCGGGAATAATATATTGATTATTCATTTTCAAGCACAAGTTCTCTCTTAGTCAAGTCTAAGTATTGTTTTATGAATTGTGAAAAATAATTTAGAAAATTATGCGATATAGCATTGTCTTTTTAGGTTTTCTAAATTAATAGTATTTATTTGCTTTATTTTCACTTTTTTATTAAAATTCTAAATGTGTTCATGCACAAGATTAAAATGACATATTTGTAAATAACCATAAAATTATAAATATTTACGTAAACAAATGCGATTGATTTGAAATCAGATAAAGGCAGGCTGGTTTAAAGGATTAAATCTAAGAGTGTGTTGTTTAAAGCAGTTTTCTCAACCTGTTTTTGTACTTGTGGCCCCCAAAAACGAAATATTTATATTCATGGCCTTCTTTCTCACTTGTCAGGAGAAAACTACATTATCTCCCACTGAACAAAATACAAACACAAATAACGTTTTATCAACATTGTAACAACATTAAATGATGTTTTAATGTTGATGAAACATTAATTAAATGTGTTTGCTCAGTGGGCTATTTGTATACAATAATTTATTTTAAAATCGGCAGTGTCCCCCCCATTGACTTTTTCATATACAGGTTATAACTAATTAATATGGCGGAAATAAACTTATTTCTTTAAAAATAAAAGACTATGACAAATAGTAGCTACTTATCAGAGCTGGGCAGCATTCGAATCATTCTGGATTCGAATCCTTTTACAGGATTCAAAAGAGGCATTCGAATACTTTAGTTAAACTAGATTCGTGATCCGGATTCGTTACATTTTTTTAAGAGGATTCGTATTCATATCCAAATGCGGGTGATTCGAATACTTATAAAAGGATTCGAATATTTATAAAAGGATTCGAATACTTACAAAAGGATTTGAATCGTTAAAAATAAATCGAATTAATTGTGAGGATTAACATGGAAAATTTGTTTTGTGTCTTTTTAAATTTCTCGTTAAATCACTGTTTTATAGGCGTGGCGCATGAAGTAAAATTTCGAGTTTAGAAAAGCCTAAAAATTTGGTTTGGTCGCGTAGCGCTACGCGCTACGCGACCAAACCAAATTTTGAGGCTTTTCTAAACTCGAAATTTTACTTCATGCTTAGTCTGGGAGTGGAAACGCTCTTTCGAAACATTAAACTGAATGCTTTGATTAGAACATTATATGACTGAAAACTTTTTTAAAGATAATGATCTAATTTTAAAAAAAAAAATTGATATTATTTCAAGTAAAACTGACATGGTAGCCAGAATCTGAAATATTAAACTTTTCCGACATTTCATTAATTCAAGATTTTTTTTGACAAATTTAATAATATAATATGGGTTTTTTTGTTAGTGTTTTGGTCAATTTTAATAAAATTCCATAACTTCTCTGACTTTCCCGGTTTTAACGATATTCAGTGAATTTTTATTTACGTAATTTTCAGGCATTAGTCGATTTTATAATAGAGTTGAATTTGAAGTTTTGAACGAATGATTCCACTCTCAGGTTAAGCATGAAGTAAAATTTCGAATTTAGAAAAGCCTGAAAATTTGGTTTAGTCGCGAAGCGCTACGCGACCAAACCAAATTTTCAGGCTTTTCTAAACTCGAAATTATACTTCATGCGCCGCGCGTACAAAACACTGATTTGAAGTGAAGTTCAAAAACACACAAATACATCTTTAATCAGAGTAACACGGAATCAGATATTTAGTCTGTTATCAACGATGTTCAGTGTTAATAATAAATAATTAAGTTTTAAATATTTTTGTTAAAACAACTGGTAACGATATTTATATGTTAATGGTTGCAAAAAATAATAAAATCAAATTTATTCCTAAAGGATTTGCATTCGTGATTCGTAAAAACAAGATTCAAATCTTTGATTCGAACCATATTTATCTCTTACGAATCCTTTATATGAGTATTCATAATTCGAATCATATTAGGTTATTCGAATTCGTGATTTGAATCCTTTTTACAAGGATTTGTCTCAGCTCTGGTACTTATACACGGCACTTTTTTTTAAATATACATATCCTGATGCTGTAATATTTTAGGCATTCATTCTTTTTTAAAAGAGTTTAATTCCAAATTTTCAAATTGCAAATATTCAAAACGTTTAAATTTGCAATAAGCAAATGCAGCTAATCATGTTTCAGATGCTGATGATGAATTATGCAGTATATATCTATAGATATTTGATGATTTGCAAAACTTTGTTATATGTTATATATTTGTTATTTTCGATATTTTAAAAGATTTTTATTATGTTTAGTTTGTAGAATTTAAAGAAAATTTCTTGAGATTTTTGTTTTGGTTTGAAATGACTTTGTTAACACCGATGTGATATTTCTTATCAGAATAAATATTTACGTATAAAAATGCAATTGCTGTTTGTTTGTTAGAGTTACCTCTATATTATTTTGTATTATTGCCTTGTCTCGAAAATCACAAATTTGCTATCCTTGAATAGAAATTAGCAAATAAGTTGAATTTTACCGCCGTGCATATTTGGCATTTTTTTATGCGAGGATAGTCTAATAGATAAAAAATAACTTCAATTTTTTTTTTTTTTTGGGTTTTGGCTTTTGCCTGGCCTTAGTTACGAAACTATTAGCCATCATCAATTTTTTTATTGTTTGTATATATTTCTTAATTTGAACTTATTACTAATTACATATAACTATATATTTGGACGTCACAACACATTCACACACACCCATGGACTCCGGGACGAATATTTTTCGTTCGAAAAATTACTCGCCCCCGCTGGGAATCGAACCCAGATCACCGCCGTGAACGATTGGCGAAACCAGCGGCTCAACCGCTCGGCCACGGCGGGCCCTTTTTTTTGTTTGGTGGCAGTGAAATATGTTATAAAAGGAACGATGAGTTCATTCTAAAGTCATACATGTAGCAACGTAATGGCTAAGTTCCTAATTGTGGGGTTTTTAATGGTTGGTTTAGTTGCTCAAATTTACGCGTATCGCATAGATAGGTAAAATTATGTGTTATTTTATTAGTTTTAAATATTTTCGATGTGCTTTTTATATAACAATGTTTTAAATGATTAAAATTGAAGGTTAAGTGGAGCAGCTATTAAAGTGATACTAACCGTATTGCTAACAGTTAACCAGCAAATGTCTAAAAGTCTTATGTTAAAAATCACCAGAAATAATTAGATTTTATGGTTTTCTTATTAACCGAATTTCAATTATGTTAACAACGAAAAACTCTGAAATAATTAAGAACTTTGTAAGACTGAAGAATTTTCAAAAAGATTTTAATACTATTTTTCTTTTTTGACACTCATCAACTGTAGCTTAATTATTGATTCAATCAAACAAAGCTTCAAACAAAGGTTGCAGACATTGTTATATAAAAAGCACATCGAAAATATTTAAAACTAATAAAATAACACATAATTTTACCTATCTATGCGATACGCGTAAATTTGAGCAACTAAACCAACCATTAAAAACCCCACAATTAGGAACTTAGCCATTACGTTGCTACATGTATGACTTTAGAATGAACTCATCGTTCCTTTTATAACATATTTCACTGCCACCAAACAAAAAAAAGGTGGCAGTGAAATATGTTATAAAAGGAACGATGAGTTCATTCTAAAGTCATACATGTAGCAACGTAATGGCTAAGTTCCTTATTGTGGGGTTTTCAATGGTTGGTTTAGTTGCTCAAATTTACGCGTATCGCATAGATAGGTAAAATTATGTGTTATTTTATTAGTTTTAAATATTTTCGATGTGCTTTTTATATAACAATGTTTTAAACGATTAAAATTGAAGGTTAAGTGGAGCAGCTATTAAAGTGATACTAACCGTATTGCTAACAGTTAACCATCAAATGTCTAAAAGTCTTATGTTAAAAATCACCAGAAATCATTAGATTTTATGGTTTTCTTATTAACCGAATTTCAATTATGTTAACAACGAAAAACTCTGAAATAATTAAGAACTTTGTAAGACTGAAGAATTTTCAAACAGATTTTAATACTATTTTTCTTTTTTGACACTCATCAAAAGTAGCTTAATTATTGATTCAATCAAACAAAGCTTCAAACAAAGGTTGCAGACAACAAAAAAATACACAACTTCAACTTGAAAATTTACGAACGAATGTCTTCCACTCCCAGACTGAGCATGATGTAAAATTTCGAGTCTAGAAAAGTCTTGAGTAAAATTTGGCTAGGCCACGCAGCAAATATGACAAATCATCAATTTACTTGATTTTTGATTTTATCACTTTCGAACGAGTGTCGTCCACTCCCAGACTAAGTATGAAGTAAGATTGCGAGTTTAGAAAAGCCCGGTGAAAATTAGTCTCGGGTCGCTGGCGCGACCCTCGACTAATTTTCTACGCGGGGCTTTTCTAAACTCGAAATTTTACCTTTGTTAACATTCTACTGCAGGCCTTTTACTTGCTAGTATTTACATTTGTGGCATTTTTTTATTATCTATGGCGGTTCATTTTTTAGATTTCTAGCATTTCTTTTTTAAATTTGTAAGATTCTTTGTAGACATACATGTATTGTACATACCGTGCTATCTTTTAAATGGTGATTTAGAGTAGGCGGCTTTTTTTGTGCGGCTGTCCAGAATGTTAATTGAATGATGGAATACATTTGAGGTTATGGTAAACTATGTGTTAGCAGTCAGTAGTGCCAATCTAAATTCAAACCCTACTCTAAATCATGTTTTAACACCTTAACGCGCAGCCCCGTGTCTAGCACGGGCAAAGGCCTTTATATATATTTTAATCGGAAATTTGTATTTATGCGCAGGGGTGGCATGAAAATAATATTAAATAAATACTTAATATTTTTAGAGTATACTAGGTCCATAGTTGGTCATGGTATTCAAAATAACTACGTCAAAAAAAGAAAAATGATTTTTGTTTCACCGAAGTCTCGAATTAATTGATCCTTAGAGGGTTAAACGATCGCACGATAGAAGCGGACGCACATGCGCTCTTCATCAAGAATATGAAAACAAAGTGATATTCATTTATTTCATTATTGCAATTCTTACAGTTATAAAAATAAAATAACTTTTTTACAAATTAATAAAACTGATGAAAATTCCACAAGAGTCGATAAATGTAGTAAAATTTAATAATTTTTCGTAAATTCTTAAATATGTTTTCGAATGCAATCCGACACATTTTGACAGACAGTTAAAAATCATCGAAAAGTGTTAATAGTTGATCGAAAACATTGACGAAATTATTTAATATTGAAAAGTGATAAATTTCAATAACACTTACGAAATAATAAAATATTTAGTCGTTGTATTTTTAAAAAAGTTCAAATTGCAGCTTTAAACGAGTGTTTTCCACTCCCAGATTAAGCATGAAGTAAAATTTCGAGTTTAGAAAAGACTGAAAATTTGGTTTGGTTTGGCTTTTCTAAACTCGAAATTTTATTTCATGCGCCACGCATGAAATTTCACTGATTTGATGTAAAGTTCAGTACATAAGTCTTTAACATACTTTAGAAGTATGTTTTAAACTTCATTCGAAATCAGAGTTTTATAATTTTCAGGCTTTTCTAAACTCGAAATTTTACTTCATGCTTAACCAAGGAGTGGACGTTAGACGTTGTAGATTGACCGCCTTTAAAAAAGCAATGAATGTCTGCAATTTTATAGCGCATTAACTTGAACATCAAACGTGAGTCAATTTTAAGAAATTTAAATAGTATTGAAAAAAAAAATTAAATTTTGATAAATTTGAGTAATTTTAAGAATTATATTAGTATAACTAGACATTTATTTCTGTTTTGTTAATAAAATTCTGTATGAATTTTAATCAAATATTGTTCTTTCAAAATATGTAAAAATCAAAATATACCCCATCAATAGTTTTTCAGTTATTTTCACTTGAACGTCAAACCGGAGTCAATTTTGATAAACTCGAGTGACATTGAAATATCCAGAAATCATAACTTGGACACTATTTAAGATATCTGTTTAAAACTTAATGTACTTAATTACTGTAATAAAAATAAAAAGAAAATAGTACAGCCAAATATTTGGCTATGTGAACTGAACTCGCTTTGATTTTTCAAATTGTCAATCAAATTGACAAATCTGCGGAAATGTCAAACGAAACTTGATTAACGTCGACATGCCTCAACTGACTAAAACGCAAAAAGCATTAATAACGACCCGTTTGGAGACGGTATTAGCATTAGAGACATTGCTAATGAAGTGCATATAAACAAAAGCACCGTCTTGTTGGCCAAGAAAAAAATTGTTGTTAAGTACAGGTTAACAACAATTTTTTTCTTGGCCAACAAGACGGTGCTTTTGTCATGATAAGATTGTTTCACAAGAAAAAAAAAATATTTTAGAAGTTTCAAAAGCCCCCTGCTGTACTAGTTTTTTGTTCTTGCAACTGTACATACATAAAAGTTAATGATGTAAATTAATGTTAATATTCTAATATTCTATAATTTCAGAGAATTATTTGACGATGATTCAAAAGAAACTTCTGATCCGGCTACACCGGATTTAGAAAAACATAAAAAAGAGAAGGCTCCTCCGATACTTCCTCCTCCTTGCATAGCGTCTTTATGCCCAGGAAAATAATTATCTACAAGTAAGATTTTCTACCGCATGTACTTAATTTAAAAAAAAATTAAATGTAACATTAAATAATATATTTGTTTGATAGTCAAACAGAACCAAGTGTTTTTTTTGTCGTTGAATACCTATACATGGTGCAATCAGAGGCGTAACAAGGGGGGTGCGGGCCGCCCCGGACATCAACGCCGAGGGGGTGATAAAATGGCAAAAATAGCCTTCACACAACTTTTCGAACGCATGTATTTGTTAGTATAAAATAAAGAATAAAATATTATTAAAATGTACGGTGGGTATGTCTGACACAAGGTCGTAGTCAAGGGGGAGGATATAGGGGTTCAAAAATTTAACCAAAACTCCTTTATTCCAAAACAAAGCAATTAACATATTACACCTTTGTACCAAAATACACTTTGAAAAGGATACAGGGTGTTATTGAAAAAAAATATATATTTTTATTGTTGGAGATAATTGACACGAGGGAACAGTTACAGCAAAGAATTTTCTAGGCTGCTAATCAAATTCGTCAAAACTACAATATTTATCTAGTGTATGGATTTTTAGGAGACGATGTCATGCCTGTGTTAAGGTTGGAGGGCAAGGCTGTAGCCAGGGGTGGGGGGTGGGATATGGGGGTTCTGACCCCCCTCCCCCCCGAAATCTTAAAAATGTTAAATTTTTGTATGTAAATGCGGCTCTGTAAAAGCAAAAAAAAATTTTTAGCATTAACACCCCTCCCCGAAATTTGTGTAACCCCCTCCGATATTTTTTCTGGCTACTGTCGTGCTGGAGGGGACATTTTGAACATTTGTTATAGTTTTCAATCATTGTTTTGTTAATTTATAATTTAAAAAAAAAAAAAAAACTTTTAGGGTGCATTTTGGTACTAAGTTGTATTAGGTTAATTGTTTCGTATTGGCCTAAAGACGCTTTGATTAAATTTTGTACACCTAATTATGACTCACCCTGTATATAGGATCTGTTCTCAAAATAAATGTCTTAATAACTGTGTTAATTATAAAGACTTATTTATGAAAGAAGCATGACTACCCGCAAAATTACATATGGAAAGTCCAAACAAAACTTGAACATATTTAAAAATTATAAAATGTTTTTTCAGGAATTATTTTTGCTAATGTGTTAACGATATAGAAAAATAGTTAACTGATAATATTTTCTATGAAACAAAAATTGATAAGTATTTATTTATGAACATTTGTTTACTATTTATCAAATTAAACTAAAGAGAAAACAAAAATAAAACGTCGAAAATAATGCTTGTAGGTAAAGGATTTATGCTAATTTTATTTTGATCATTTCAGTTCAATAATAAAGATACAGACTGAAATTGAAATGTTTACATGGAAATACGATATAATGCGTCTTGAAACGGGACACACAGTATATCATGTGAAAACTAACACTTTATCTGTTCTAAACCTCTAACATTAGTGTAAGAAACAAATAAGTTGTTTTGAATATCTGAAAATAAAAAAAAGTATATAAGTTGAAAACTCAATTCAGTCGGATTTTTTTTATTGGCCAGCCAGATTTAGTCTTTATTTTACTTAGGTTCTTTAATTATACACCATTCCATTTGTTTCTGGATCTCGCCTAGCCATGCTTTCGTGTTGTTATGTTGCAGTATCAACATTTACATTTTTTATTAGTTGCCACTCCTGATTCCTTATTTTAACAGTGTTGCAATAATTTATGATATCATAAGTAATCCTCTTTTTAATTTTCAAGAGGTTTATTGTTAATCTTGCAACAATTATTTCGCCACGCGGTCGCTTCTTCGAGCATTTTATTATTAAATCAAATTAATCTAGTGTTGCAATGCTGTGTCAATGTCAAAGTGAAAAATAATTTCAGGCACATATTAAATATTAACATGCCAAAGATTATCTCTGAATCAAAAAGGTTACAAATTCTCAAATCCTACAAACATTTTAGGCAAAGTAATCCAAATCTACAGCATCACAATATTATTACGATTTTAATAGATATTTTTGGGGTATGTCTAGTATTTTAATTATCATATATATTTAATTAAAGATAATTACGTTTCAGGTAGGGAGATCTTCATTACAATTACTTTTACGACAAAGACCTGACGAATTGAAATCTACTACTTCTGGCAAACGATCTAAAAACAGCCACTTTTGGAATCAGCTAGCTAGAAAAGATCTGCAACAACTAATTTGGCAATATAACTCTAGAAATCAGTATTTTACTTTGAGAGATCTTTTGAATGATATGAAAGAAAATTATGAGTTCCATGGGAGTAGAACAACACTTTATAGGGTTGTTAAAAGTATGGGGTATAAATTCAAATTAATTAATGGGCGCAAAATTCTCTGTGAACAAAAACATGTTGTTGCAGCTAAAATTATTTTCCTTAGAAAATGTTTACAGTATCAAAATTCCAGTGAAGATATCCAATTCGTATACCTGGATGAAACATGGATATATCAGAATGGATCTATGGTTCGACGCTGGGTACATGAAACGGATATAAAAAGTAATCCAACTAAATTCAAAAATGAAGGCAAACGCTTCACCATTCTACATGCTGGGTATAGGGGTGGGTTTTTGGATGGGTGCGATTTTTTATTACATTCGAAAAACAATGACCGAGATTACCATGCCACAATGGATGGTAATACTTTTCAAAATTGGGTGGTTAATCAACTTATTCCTGCTTTGGCTAAGCTTTCAGGGAAATGTGTAGTTATTATGGATAATGCTGCATACCATTCTGTGCAATTAGACAAAACTTCATTTTCTTGTAAGAAATGCGAAATGCAGGAGTGGTTGGTTAAACACAATGTAAAATTCAATCCAAAATTAACCAAAAAGGAAGTATGGGCTTTATTTATACCTTTTCGATCAAATGACAAAATTTACGTAGTTGATGACATTTTGAGAAAGAACGGGCACGAAGTTCTTAGATTACCGCAATACAATTGTCAATACAATCCAATTGAAATGGCATGGGGGTTTTGTAAGACTTACTACAATAAGCACATAAATTCTAAGCAACCATCTAAGGATCGTGTTCAGAAATTATGGCTTGAGTGTCTCTCAAAATGTACATCCGATATGTGGCAAAATTTCTGTGATCATTGTGAAAAACTTATTTCGGATGACTGGACAAAACACATGGGGAACCTTTCTTTTGAAACCATTCCTCCTTTTATTATTTCGCTTGGGGAATCTGGCTCAGAACAAACATCAGAAGATTCAGATGCAGGTTCTCTTGACTAAATAATAAAAGTGGAATGAGGGCTTAAAAATTGTTTGACATGAAAATTATCAGTATCACAAGAGGGTGGGAATACATTTGCAATTCTACAAAAAAATACTGAGGGCCAACAGAAGAGAGAATGACCAAAATTAAGGTGGATGGATGGAGTTGATCAAAATGTGTTAACGGGAAGACCCAGGCGAGAAATACAAATGGATGACGAAATAAGTTTGCAGAGCCGAATTCATTATATTTGTTATATACAATATTATTGCTGTGTTTGTATGTACAAAAACCAAGTAGTAAATTTTGTTAATCTTAAAACTGCATATTATCCTTTTATATCTGAAAATTTGTAAAACAGGCAACAGTGTAAGATCACAATAGTCAGAAATTATAACCTTAAAATCGAACATCTGACAGTGACATTCAAAAACCCTGATTTAAAACACAACCAGCCCCATTTACAATACTTAAACTGTCACTTTTCCATAGCTAGGCGAGATCCAGAAACAAATGGAATATATTATATTTGGGTGTCCCTACTGTTTGTCATGTAATGACATCAAGGCCGTAGCCAGGAGGGGGATATGAGGGTCCACCCCTCCCCCCCCCTTCACCAAATTTTCTAAATGTTAAATTGTTGTATGTAAAAGCGGCGCTGAAAGAGCCATGTTGTAATATATTAATTATTTGACAGAAAAGTGGTATTAAAATGCCGAAAGTAATGTTCCGCCACTTTAATCTTTATGATAGGATAATTAAGTACATGGCAACCATGTGGAAAACATAACCTCAATTTTTTTTCTCCTTCTGCGTAATTTATGGCCTCGGCTACTACGCCCTGTTGACCAGTCACAGTATTTTGTATAATTCAATAAATAGTTTAATAAATAGAATTTCGCTATCCCCGAGGTAGGGAAAGGGATTTACGGAAAATACACACGTAGTTGAAAGGACGGGTAATAAATGAAAGGATTTTCAGGATATAGGTGATTGTAAAGAATAAAATAGATAGGATGAAAAAGGTCCGGTGTGGGTCAAACGCGAGCAGGGATGGAACGCACAATTCATGCTCGACGTCCGCTCTGTTCGGGGTCCAGAACGGAACTCTAAATTTATTTTGAAATCAAAAGTCAAAATTACAACCAGAGTATCCAACCAAATATCCCGATCTGGTTAGCCAAATAAAATTAAACAAATATAGTACCTACCATCATCAAACGAATACGTCCAATTTCTCCAAATCCAGTAGACAGCGACAATTCGGTTTTTGCCATCATCATCATTATACACATATCTTTTGCTGTGGTACGTCATCATTCCATGGTATTGCACCGTAGATGGTGTTGAATAAGAGATTGCTCTAAAATTATATGATGTACCATTTGCCAAGTCATCCAAAGAACACATAAAATAGGTTTTTAAGTAATGTAGCGTGTAGATGATAAATAATTGACGTGCAATAATGTGAATGAATTTAGCAATTGATTAAATTGTATCTGTTCTTCAAAAAAGTTAGCTAATTCCTAGACCTTATTGCGACCAGTTATGTTGCCAAATATTATAATTTCATATACTCGTATTTAGTAACTTTGGTTCCTAAGTAGGAGTAGATACTAAATGTTAATCACCAGATCTGGCCATAAGAAAATAGGGTTATTTCGAATTCTATTTAATTACGAAGGTCGAACGAGTCTTTATCTTCTAAGCATTGGATATGGTATTTGTGTGTGATTGATTACGAAGGTCGAACGAGTCCTTGTCTTCTAAACATCGGGTATGGAATTTGTGTGTAATTGAGCAGTCAAGATCTTTGTGACGAGACGCCTAGATAAAAGGACCTGCCCGTGAAATATGAAACCAGCTGGACCAGTTCGGGAAAGATACCTTTTCATGGCCAAACGTTTAAAAACACGGTTTGGTGCAGCGAATTCAAGTAGGACCACCTTAGTCCATCCACACAGTTTTTGCCACCTCGAAAGCGGGTCGAGAACCCGATCAAAAGATCCACACAGTCTCTTTGAAGTATGCCTAAGAATGAAATTTTAAGGAGAGATTTCTTGTACAAAATTAATTCTTTTGTTTAAGCAAAGTGAGCTGTGGAAACAAAACCAACACGATTGGTTTTAAAGAAAATATTTACAATTTGTGGAACATTAAGCACACTATTTTTAACGTAAATTGCATATTTTAATGGAGAAACTGCAAAATAATACAGGTATTTAAATTTCTAAAAGTTAGTACATACGAATAAGTATTTTAATTTTTTACATAAAAAATATCGAAATTATGCCAAATAACCCACTGAGCAAACACATTTAAGTAATGCTTCATCAACATTAAAACAACGTTTAATGTTGATACAATGTTGATATAACGTTATTTGTTTGTTTTTTACTCAGTGGGAAGTAGATAGAAGGGGACCCTATCAAAACATTCACACGTACCTTTCCCTTCCAACGTTCCATTATTTAAGACATAAACGAACTACGTATTATGTGCTCGTAAACAATATATTTATTGATATAATAAAAATTTTTACAAACTTTAAGTAATGTAGACCTTAACATATTTTTATTCCTTGAACATATAACATTGTGAACTTGCTGTACAATTAGTTATAAATTTATTAATCGTTCAAAATGTGTATACATGTATGTTCAATGTAAATAGAGAGTAATGCAGGTGTGTAATGGCATTTCGTTCCACCATTCATAAATGAACACCCAGTAAACATATATCTATTATTAATTATATCCATGATTTGTGTAAACTATGTATTTTATTGGTAATTGCACGGATAAATATATTATAATTATTATAAACGTGGGTGAATTTTGATAAAATATTCAGGAAAAATGTATTTTAACCTTGCTTAGAAACAAGATTTGACAAATAAATCAAATCGCGCGCGAGCGAAGCGAGTCGCGCCCTGACAAATCCAAATTTTTGGGCATTTCTAAACTTGTAATTTTATTTCATGCGCCACGCGTATAAAATATTGACTTATTATATACATTTTATTGTAAATGGTAACTTTTGATAATTTCGTAACCGTCATTAAACTATTCTTCGCAATATTATTCAAGATCTTTACAAAACTAAATTGCAGTATTAAATAACAATAATTAAATTTTAAATATCTAGTACTGAAAAGTTTCGATTATTTAAATATGGATTCTTTTCATAACGATATTTTACTGTATGGACACTTTGTTATACGATACTCAATTTCGGTATTTTTTAAGATCGGAACATCCCTGGTAGATAAAGGTCGTTCGTGAATAATTCGTTCAAAAAGAACGATTCTGTACAGTGCTTGTCCATTCGATCTGAATCTGAATCCGCCCGAATCGGATGACTAATGCGTTTGCTCGAATCCGCGCACATCAACTCCGCTTGCCCATTCGATCTGAATCTGAATCCGCCCGAATCGGATGACTAATGTGTTTGTTCGAATCCGCGCACATCTTCAATTCCGCTTTGTACATGTGGTCTAAATCCGCCCGAAACGATTTTTCACGACTTGCAGAATCGCACCCGCTGCGCCAGCCTTTATTGGTATTTTGTACGACTCGACGTGTAATTTTATCAGCTAATGTTTGTTCTCTACTTATGAGACAAATCACAGAATATCTACAAGATGAATTCAAGCCACCGAAGTTTTATTTGTAACAGCTTTACTACTGAAAAGGTAAAATTATTTGATAATTTAAAAATAAATATAACAAAACATTTTGAATTATAATTAAACTTGTATATACTTGCTTTATTTTTTATAGACACATATCTTTCGAATAAACCTATCATCTTTACTTAAATTATACAAGTCAATTCCCTTAAAACGGCATTCGCTCGTTTAATTGATGTTATTGGGTCGGTCGTCTATCTCGGCGCCGTTCGGTAAATAACAAACATATATTATTATCATTATTATTACTACTATTAGTATTATCATTCACCAGCAATGGTGAGAACATAAAAATACTTACCGCCGGCGCTGCTCAGGGGTCAATTCTGGGACCCATACTATGGAACATCTCATATGATGGCATCTTCAAAATGGACATGCCTGATGACACATTTCTGGTAGGATATGCTGACGACATTGCTGCAGTGGTTGTGGCACGAGATTTAAAGGACACCCAAAGAAAACTCAACCAGATAATGCGAAGAGTGATCGTATGGATGAGCGAGCACGGGTTAACTCTCGCGACCGAGAAGACCGAAGTTGTAATACTTACGAGGAAAAGAGTACCACTAGAAGTGCAACTACAAGTGGGAACCGAAAGCATCACATCTACAACAAGCCTAAAGTATCTAGGATTACGGCTAGACAACAGAATGACTTTCCGACCACACATCGACATGGTATGTGAGCGGGCTTCGAAAGTGACGTCCATGTTGAGTAGGCTCATGGCAAATGTAGGGGGACCGTTGGCAGGAAGGCGCAGATTGCTTATGTCTGTCGTGCATTCAATCCTACTATATGGATGCGAAGTATGGGCAGATAAAATAACAAGAACGCTGACGAAGAAAATGTCAAGAATACAGCGAACAAGCGCATTACGCATTGCCAGCGCATATAGAACTGTGTCAGAGCCCGCGGTGCTGGTAATTGCCGGGGTTACTCCTATTCACATCCTGGCAGTAGAGAGAAAGACCGTATATACAAATAGGAACGTATCGGGCCAAGAACAAGCACAGATCGAAGCACTGGAAAATTCCTCATGTCAATGGCAGGACGAGTGGCAAGCGGATCCCAGAGGAAGATGGACGAGGAAATTAATCCCGAATGTGTCCAAGTGGAACGATAGAGCGCACGGGGAGGTAAACTATTACCTGACACAATTCATGTCTGGTTACGGTTATTTCAACTCCTATCTTGCAAAAATAAAAAAGATAGAAAGCCCAGAGTGCCCGTATGGGGACTCAGACGAAGACGACGCTGAACATACCATATTCACGTGCAGCAGGTGGATAAACGAGAGGAACACGTTAGAGGAGAGAGTCGGCACGATTACGCCGCACACTATTATCGACATAATGTTGTCAAACGCGGACGCATGGCACGCAGTAGCCTCTTACATCGAGGATTTGTTAAAACGGAAGAAACAAGAGACCTAGAAAATAACAACTTAATTTACGTAACCACCTTGAAGTAATGTCATTTGACGGTTCCAGGGTGGCTACTTGCCTGAATCAGAGGGGTTTTAGTGGGTGAAAGTCTCACACACCAGGGAACGGTCTCCCCTGAGGTGCTTTTAGCATTTCCCCTACGCCTAATAAATAAAAAAATAAAAAAATAGTATTATCATTAAATATTGCGCGTAGTTAATTGACGGTAAGTAAATGGTCACTGTTTATGAAACAAGTGTCTATCATCACTATAAAAGGAGATTAAAGCGAGAACGAACTATATTATTATTGTTCTCTATATTATTATAAGTGATTCGTTTACGAACGATTCATAAAGAACGAATCACTTTTAAGAAATGATTCGGTTGATTCGAATCACCTAGAAGATTCGAACTTCCCATATCTAATCCCTGGTATGCGTACACCTGACGAGTGAGCGACTTGAAACGAATTATTAGGCCCGTTCATCCGAGACCAAGGACGGTCGAGTATACGGTAAGAAGGATCGACAGAATCGAAGATTTTGGAGTAGGGGTAGAGATCGTTTACGTCACAAATGCACGCTGAATTTAAATGTGGTTACTTCATGGTAAACTTTAGGTAAACATGCATAAGCTGTACATTTTCTGACATTCGTTGTTTTTTAAAAGAGAAATTTGAAGCTTTAAACGAGTGTTGTCCACTCCCAGACTAAGCATGAAGTAAAATTTCGAGTTTAGAAAAGCTCCGTGAAAATAGGTCTCGGGTCGCGGAGCGACCCGAGACAAATTTTTACGGAGCTTCTCTAAACTCGAAATTTTACTTCATTCGCCACGCGTATAAAACATAGATTTTAAGATAAGCTTGAATATGCATACGTTTCACAATATTGTAATGCTTTATATGCGTGGCGCATGAAGTAAAATTTCGAGTTTAGAAAAGCCCAAAATAATTTTCACGGGGATTTTTTAAACTCGAAATTTTACTTAATGCTTAGTCTGGGAGTGAAAAACACTTGTTTAAAGCTTAATATTAAATTTTTAAGAAAGGTGCGAAAAGGGGAAATTATTATTTGAAACATGTTTGTAATTTTATTTATTTAAAAGTAATTAAATTTTCTCCTCTTTGCATTTTATTTTATTTGAGAGATTTTGCTTCCAAAATCTTTGTTGTTTTTAAAAACTTATTACTCTAATATTAAAAAATCTATCTATGAAAGAATAGCGAAACCGGAAAGAGAGGTTATGATAGACTCAAAAACGTAACCAAATACAACGTCATTGTTCTCTTCGCACGAACTTAGGCCTGTGGGGAAAGGGGTAGCGGAAAACATGGAAAGATCCAATTCTGTAACACATATGTGTTCATATTTGTTACGCCCATCGACGTACCTTGGAGTGTACTGTCAACTGTTCGGGAATTCTCTGATGACCGGATTGTTAATCGTGGACGTGTTTGGGATTTTTGCAATCGTACAAAATAGACCGGCAGGAGTACCCTTCATTAGATATCAACATACATCACAAACAAATCCAAACATGTTGAATGTTAAACATTTTGATGAACGGGCCCATTGTAATAATAAAGTATACATATTTCCCCTCTCCTTTGGCTTTGGCCGTGTTTCCATGCCAGCCACATAGCGCAAAATATCGAATGGATATCCACCATACATCGCAAATGTGCAAATACATTCAGCAACATACGAGGTGTGGAAATTAAGTAATGAGATTGGCAGCATAGCGTTCGATACGGCAACACTGGAAGCACGTGGCTTGGAGGGGTGACAGATGAACATGCGATAGGCGTTCAGTACAAGTTTGAACTTGATCGAATCATTACGCTGTGCGTAGTCATTGTTCTCGTGAAACCGTATTTTGAAGTGCGTTCTAAAAATGAGTGATATTAATTTCGAGCAACGGTGTGCTATCAGGATTTGCTTGAGACTTGGGTACAGTGCAACAGAAACTTTTGCAAAACTTCAGCAGGCCTACGGAGACAGTGTTTTGTCAAGAGCCCAGGTTTTTCGATGGTTTAAGGCATTTTCAGAAGGAAGAGAGTCGATGGAAGATGAATCACGCAGCGGAAGGCCTGCAACAGCACGAACCGATGAAAATGTCGATAGAATCCGGGAACTTGTGCGTTCAGATCGTCGGTTAACGATCAGAATGATGGGGGAACAGTTGAATTTGAGTCACACCACCGTTCATCACGTTTTTACCAATGAATTGGGGATGAGAAAGATCTGCGCGAAAATGGTTCCAAAAAACCTTTCGCAGGAACAAAAGGACATTAGAAGGGAAAGGTGCCTTGACTTTTTGGAATCGATTGAAAATGATCCACATTTTTTGGAACATGTCATCACTGGTGACGAGAGTTGGGTGTTTGAATACGACCCGGAAACAAAACGCCAGAGCATGCAATGGTGCACGCCAGGCTCTCCAAGGCCCAAAAAAGCAAGAATTAGCAAATCAAAAATTACATGCATGCTGATTTGTTTCTTTGATAGCCAGGGAATCGTCCACAAAGAGTTTGTGCCTCAAGGCCAAACAGTAAATCAACACTTTTACCGCGAGGTTCTTGAAAGACTCCGAAAAAGGATCATTCGTGTGAGATCACACATCAAGAACAATTGGATCCTGCATCATGACAATGCGCCGTGTCACACTGCAATATCAATAAACCAGTTTTTGACCAATAAAAATATTCCTGTAGCTCCTCAGCCTCCTTACTCACCTGACTTGAGTCCTGCTGACTTTTTCCTCTTCCCTAAATTGAAAATTCATCTGAAGGGACGTCATTTTGGGACACTCGAAAACATTAAAACGGCTGTAACCGACCAGCTGAAGGCTATCCTAGTATCCGAGTTCCAGCACTGCTATGAGGAGTGGAAGAAACGTCTCCAACGCTGTGTGGCTTCCCAAGGGAATTACTTTGAAGGAGACAACATTCAATTGTAATTTTATTCGAATAAAACTAATTTAAAAAATCAGTCTCGTCACTTAATTTCCACACCTCGTACATTGGATATTCATTATATTTATATCCTCTAATGAAAATTCATTACAGTTTATTCAGTTTCTTAATTTTAGTAATGAGAATTTAGTAATTTTTCTTACGCTGTGTAAATGAAAAGGAACCTGTTTTATAAAAAAAAACCTGTTTGTTTAAAACAAAATAAAAACGTTTTATTGAACAACTCTATCGCTAACAGAAAAAGAGCCTTCTATTTCAATCTAATATTTTTCAAGACTCAAGGAGGGGGGGGGGGGTATTGATAACCTCAACATCCCCCCATCTACGCCACTGGTGCAGTGTACACCAAAATAAAAGTTAAACAAATACATGGTTTCGTTTTTAGTCGGATTATATGTAAAAAAAGGTTTTTAATTTAAATTCACTTAATTTTTACGAAGTGAATTTAAATTAAAAACCTATACATTAGTATATAGAAATGTTTTACCAAGTGATCAATGAGGAACAAGTTAACGATATGTAAAAAAGGTTTTAAATCCATGTCCTTTAAATAGGTATTCCTAATGAAGGTCGCCAATTTTAATACCTTTTATCTAAAGATTTTGAATAAACTATTCTTCGTCTGAACTTTTACCCATACATTTAATCCGTAGAGTAATCGTTTCGGTATCTTTTATAAATATAATCCGACCAAAAATAAACATAGATACATTATTTCCAAACGATACTTTCTATCCAGGGTACGTAAGACTTAATATTGGTGTAGACATCGGGAATCTTATTTCCACCACAAGGGCTTTTTCCGTATGACACAACGCCGACAAGTGAATCCATACAGGGGACATCTTCGTTTGCAATTTGTAACGTTCCAGAAGGCTGCCTCTATAAGTAAAATTATCATTTTAGTATCGTCGATTGAAAGGCAAAATATACTCTTATCATGAAAAATTATACACACTTACATCACAATTAGCACTTTTAGCTCCAGCGCATAATTCCTTATCAGTAATTGCAAGCGCTGGCTTATCAGGATTATTATAAACCTTTTTACATTCATCCTGAGTAAAAAGCGTCATTATACTCTTTATTAAATTCCCAACTTGCACTTCCCGGTTAACTGTCGGTTGGAAATTCCACCCAGAAGACATTAATTCTTCTTCACTTATATCCTTTTCGTTTAAACAGATAGGATGGACGCTTCTGTCGAAAACCACGCCTTTTTCCAATTTGATCAAACCGAGGACGTTCTTCCTTGTCCTTGCACTGTATTCTGGATGCATCGTTAGTTCAATAATTTTAATTTCCTGAGCTCCAGGTGTCAGGTGCCAGTCATCGAGTTGTAGTTGGCCCAAGATCACAGTTGTTGGAGAACCACTTAAACAAAAAAAAAAACAATAGAAAATTATAACTGTGTTTAATTTTATTATCGAGCAGTATTGCCAACTCTAAAAAATGTCTAAAAGCCTCATCTTAAACATCACAAGATCTTATGTTTATTTATTAAACGAATTCAAATTAACCCATTAAGCCCCATTAATGCATACACGAAACATTATTAATGTTTTGTTAATTAAATTACTAAATAAGTTAATTTGATACATTATATTATTTGACCGTAGTTGAAAATGTAAATATTTTGTTATTTAAATATTTCGATTTACTTATTTAAAAAATAAATAATGTCAGTGTATTTCTAAGTTCACAATATATCAGTGTTTTATACGCGTGGCGCATGAAGTAAAATTTCGAGTTTAGAAAAGCCTGAAAATTTGGTTTGGCCGCTCCGCTTCGCGGAGCGACCAAACCAAATTTTCAGGCTTTTCTAAACTCGAAATTTTACTTCATGCTTAGTCTGGGAGTGGGAACACTCGTTCTAAACTTAATATTGCATGTTTTTATATAAAATCGTCTAATGCCAGAAAGTTTACAGCGTATACATTATTTATATATTTAGAAAAAAAATTCACAGTATGTAATACAAAACTCAATCATAGAAATAATTAAAAAAAATGTGCAGAATTTTACCTAAAATCAACTTTTAGAGTTAATTCTATAATTGCTCGGCCGTAAATGGGTCAATGTTAACAACAAAAAACTAAAAACTATTTTTATATATATTTTCTGATTTATCCCACTGAGCAAAGCGCAAACAAATAACGTTATGTCAACATTGTAGCAACATTAAACGTTGTTTTAATGTTGATGAAACATTACTTATTTGTGTTTGTTCAGTGGGAAGACATTTTATAATTATTTTTAAGTTATATCTTTGGAAAATTTTATAAATGCTTACTTATTCTTTAACCGCACTGAATAAACACATTTAAGTAATGTATCATCCACATTAAAATAACGTTTAATGTTGTTACAATGTTGATATAACGTTATTTGTTTATTTTTTTCTCAGTAGGATGTGTCACATTATTCTATGTCTTTTTTTTATTTAACACTATTCTCAATTATTACCAGTGTTTTCATTAATTACTTTAGGTTCTACAGTTATTTTAAGTTAAATGGCAGTCATGGGTTAATCACGTTAGGTTAAATATATAATCTGTTTTTTTTAATATAACCAATGAAATTTGACATTTCAAGAATTTAGTGGTGTGATGCAGGTTGTGTGTTTAAGGTTAGGACAAGATTAATCAAAGGTTATATGTCGGGAAATCTGACAATTATATGACAATTCAATTAACTCACAAAGATTACGATTACAAATGTATTTAAATATCACCGCCTCAAATTATTTGTACTACTACTACCAATTTAATAAAGTGTCTCTAAGGATCAGGTAATATTCCTTGTTCAGAAATATCTGTCTTCTTTATAATCTGCCCATTTATATGTTCAAATTCTAAAAAAGATCTAAATATAAGGAAATTTTTCTTTTAGGTATACATGCTACGATTTTTCAATGTAAATTTTCAGACATTCATGATCTTATTAAAAACATTTTTTTTAATTTTAACGAGTGTTTTCCACTTCCAGACTAAGCATGAAGTAAAATTTCGAGTTTAGAGAAGCCTGAAAATTTGGCTTGGTCGCGTAGCGCAGCGAAGCGACCAAGCCAAATCAGACTTTTCTAAACTCGAAATTTTACTTCATGGCCACGCGTATAAAACACTGATTTAAAGTGAAGTTCATAATATACTGCTTAGTTCTGATCACATGTTCATTAAATTTACAAATGTTTACATGGAATATGTGAAAGTATACTTAAAAGAAAAAAACCCTGTATGTGTTGTAAAGTTGCAAGTTGTGGCTTTCTTTTTTTGGAAAATCTCTGCATCGTGACAATTTATTTGACAAATTATGATTTATTTGTCACATTGATAATAATTTACCAACATCTCAAAATTTGATGTTA
Source organism: Philonthus cognatus (assembly GCA_932526585.2). NCBI lineage: Eukaryota > Metazoa > Arthropoda > Insecta > Coleoptera > Staphylinidae > Philonthus > Philonthus cognatus. The sequence goes on from OW052244.1 coordinate 46,591,142, forward strand.
AAAATACCCTATTGTTAAATCAGGACTGCAACTGTTCGCAGTAAATACACCTTGGGGCTGGTCATATTAAAAAAAATACAGAGTTTAAGTTAATAACTAAATTAGATACATTAATGGCCGGTTTCTCCAACATAAGTTAGGACATTGCTTATGTAAGCAGGGCCTAAATTTAAGTAGGGCTTATAATTGAACGCGTTGCACTAACAGATTTAAGCAATGGCTTATTTCTTAATTGTGCGAATAAGTGGCAACGTAGCGATTTACACAAACTGTATTGGCTGTTGATTTGGCGGGAATTTTTATTTTAAATATCTCCCACTTGATTCGTGGAAAAATGTACGCCATTTATAGAGAAAAGAATTTATTGTTTATAATCCGTCATCCGTATTCTGCTACAACCTATCTACTTTCGCAAAGCTGTATTTAAAAATAAGCGAAAAACGCAGCGCAAACTATACCGCAGAAGAAAAATGGCTTCTAATTTCTCTTGTAGACAAATATAAACATATTCTAGAGAACAAAAGAGAAGGATTCTTTGAATGAAGTAATAATTTTACCGCTGTCACAGTTTTTAGGTTAGGTCCTGGCAAACGGTGTCTTAGGACTTGTGCATGACTTAAGCGATTATTGGACGTAAATCAGTTGGTGCAACACTTTACGATACGGTTATGACTCAAGACTCGGTTCGAGACACGACTAGGAATTAAGTAACGTTGGAGAAACCATAAATAAGGTTAGATAAAAATTACATTAGTTGGATCAAGCCCAACTTTAAGTGTATTATCATTATTATGTATAGGTACTTACACTGATCTAGTATTTAAGCAATACGCAGGTGCTATTACGTAATTTGTGCTTATTAAAGCTCCTGTACAGCGGGGAGAAGCACCAGAACTTGAATTATACATTATAGTAGCCTGAAAATATGAAGTGTTTTAACCAATGATCTACTAACCAGCGACGGCTCGCAGCCTAACTTCAGGGTAGGCCACAGCGCCAAGGCACACAGGTTAGGATCGCGCTTTATAAATACAAGGAATAGCACAACAAAGTCACCTTTCAATAACGAATACATATTACCTTGGGTCTTTGGCCGACCCTGAAGTTAGGCTGCGAGCCGTCGCTGCTACTAACTGATAGATCGAGTGAAGAAAGAGAAACGCGGCACCGACATAACTAGACAGAGAGGGGCCGATGTTCAGGTAAAACGAATGATGAACGATTTGGTTGTTTTCATTGCGTTTTTTTTAAGTGAATTCTAAAATATGTTGAAAAAAAATATTGTGTCAGTGAAAAATATTTTATTTCTTTTTCATCACGATGGCGTGTGTGGCGTAGTACAGTACTCCCGCTATTCTAAGGATTATAATAAAAATGGGCGCTGTTATTTTAAATGTTAACCAGTTTATATTTACCATATAAGGAAATTCCTCTAATTTAGCCTCTTTAGTACCATCGAATGTTCTTTTATTACAAAAATCGGTAGGTGGGTATAGTTTTCCGTATTCTTTACATTCTAAAAGAATACACACAAAATTATATTAAATTCTAACAAGTGTCTATAAACTGTCGGCATCTCGGTTGCTTTGAAAAACAAATTATATATCTTAGATTATGACATACGAAACGGTAAATCTTGAAAACGTCAAATACATTTAATTATGTAAAGTTAATTAAAGGAAGGGCACTTGGTATTGTTTCACAATTAAATCTTTATTCCGACTAGTTTCGGTTTGTTAGACCATTTTCAAAGGAATGTAATTATATGTTATTGGGTAGTCACAGTGCTGAATTTAATGACGACGTATGTTTGTGAAGTCAGAACCTACTGGGATGCCGACAGTTTATAGGCTATCGTTATTTTTCATGCACTTCTTGTACTTACTCTGCAAAGAAATTGATTCTGCGCCAGATCCTAAAACCACAGTGAAACATACATTTTAATATCAATAACTAAGATAAGGACAACATTGACTCATTAACGACCAACCGGGAAAGTCAGGAAAATTTTAAAATAATAAAAACGCCTTCTTTGATTTTATGAAAGTGTTCAATTTGAATTTTGTAACGATTAAGGAGTCGAAACACTTAATTGAACATGAAGTAAAAATGAATAATATATTCATGCGCTAAGCGTGTCAAACATTGACAATATTGTGAAGTTTAAAATATACTGCTTATGTTTAATTTTACGTTAATAAATTGTAGAAAAGTATTTTTAAATCTTGCGATTTCTAAATTCGTGCTTTATAATATATTTCCTTTTCACCTCTTAAATTATTCGCATCTGCAATTACGAGTGTTTTTTGTTTAAATATCTAAAATTTAGAATTTAGATGTTTTGACAGCAGGCACTTTGAAATTGCTATGCGGGCAAGGCGTTGTCGACCTTTGAACTAGTAAATAACTAACTGTATTGTTTCGAGTTTACGTGAAGTGATTAATCACAAATAGAAAGACTGTTATTCCTTACTTGCTCATTATCAATAACAAACTGTTATTTATTTGTTATTGATAATGAGCACCTTGTGTCTCGAAATGTACATCTAACATAAAAATAAAAAGTGAAGTAAGGAATAACAGTCTTTCTATTTGTAGTAAATAACTGTTTTCTTTCCTATATTTGGTTATATGAAGCACTGGTGACTCGCGTCCTATCTTCATGTGAGGCTTAAATCCATAATACAAAAATGAGGTTGAATGAGGTTATTAGTATTATTATTAGACTAATATTATTAGACTAATACATACAGATAGTTCTAAGTAACACTGAACATGCCAGAAAATGTTCACTGTAAAGTTTCCTATATTCGATTTGTTCTGGGATGCATCAAAGCATTGAGTGCGATGTGATTGGCTACGATTTTCAATGGTAATATAGTCAACCCAATTTACATTCTTCTGGGCGCAATTTCCTCGGTTACAACTTTTAGTAGTTCTAATGAAAATTAGGACTAATATAAATAGGGTACATGTAACGTCAAAATAAAATATGTCATTATTAAATCTTGTGCGTTTATGGTAAGTGCAGTGTGTGGGAATATGGAACATACATTTTTTGTCCAAAGCAAGACATCGCATTTCAAGACAACCAAGATTAATACTGTCGTGAAACATATAGGGAGTTTTTCTTTTAAGTATACGTATTCCAAATTCAGCCTATTTTCTCTAAATCTTTAGATATTCTTTGTTTTTCTAAAGTTTAATTTGAAGCTTTAAGCGAGTGTTTTTTACTCCCAGACTAAGCATGAAGTAAACTTTCGAGTTTAGAAAAAACCCGTGAAAACTTGTCGAGGGTCGCGCAGCAACCCGAGACATATTTTCTGGGCTTTTCTAAACTCGAAATTTTACTTCATGTGCTACGCGTATAAAACATTAAAATATTGTAAAATTTATGTACATTGGTACTTCACTTGAAATCTGTGTTTTATACGCGTGGCGCATGAAGTAAAATTTCGAGTTTAGAAAAGCCCAGAAAATTTGTCTCGAGTCGCTGCGCGACTCTCGACAAATTTTCACGGGGCTTTTCTAAACTCGAAATTTTACTTCATGCTTAGTCTGGGAGTGGAAAACACTCGTTTAAAGCTTCAAATTGAATCCTTTTAAAATACAACGAATGTCAGAAAATTTACAGCTTATGCATGTTTACCTAAAAAAAATTCACTGTATCTTCAAAAAAAAAAAAAATCACTGTATCTTCATTGTAAGTTACGCAGTCAATAAAGTAATAAATACACTTACATTATCTTTATTGAGTATTATGTTAACAAATAAATGAAAATTGAAATGTTTGCCAAATGATGCAGCACACCTAACACCCCAGTGTTGTTGTGCCGGCAGCAGACCTAGGTGCGGTACTCGCAAACCTGCCTCGCCACGCTCTTCAAATTTGGAATATTTATATTTAAAATTGCCGAAAGGCAGTTTTGTGATGGCATTTTTGCTGGTACACAAAGCAACATACTTGGGGTGGTCCTGATCAAATGGTTTACATAATACGCTGAATCGAAGTTCTTAATAATCTCCAGTGAAATTGAAGCAATGTATAAACTTATTTTGAAATATAAGCAAACGGAAGTAACAACAATCTGTTTTTCTATTATTTTTGCATATAAGCTAAATCTGTTCTCCTCGTTCTCATATTTCTTTTCTGTTTAATATTAACTTTCCAAGAGACAGCGTAAATTTTAACTGTGACGCTGAAAAATTGAATAATCATTTTGTAAATGCGGCCAAAAAACTCATCACAACTACGGTATCTGACAAGAAAAGTAATATAGGTGTGGACATGAATCTCCACTCAATATTTCTAAATCCAATCACGCTTTAGGAAGTACAAATTTTAATTTCAAATATGCCAAATAAAAAATCTTTTGGAATTGATGGAATATCGATGTATGTTATAAAAAAGTATCTAAATGAAATATGCGAACCTCTTTGTTTTATCATAAATAATTCTTTGTCAAATGGAATATTTCCGAAAATACTCAAAGTTGCTGATGTTAAGCCATTGTTTAAGGGTGGCGATTGTACTAATATTAAAAACTTTAGGCCAATCAGCCTACTGTCTTTGTTTCCAAAAATACTCAAAACAATAGTTGCCCAACAATGTAAATTATTCTTCAAAAAGTGTAGCCTATTTTCCAAACACCAACATGGATTCAAGGAAGGTAAAAACATAAACACAGCCTTGTATGACTTTACACAATCAGTTTTAATGGGAATGGAATCCGGCGATGTGCCCTGTGGTATCTTTTTAGATCTATCTAATGCATTCGAATGCATTGATCACCAGATGCTACTATCAAAATTAAATAACTATGGAATTCAAGGAATAGCTTATAATTGGTTCGAAACTTACTTAACTGAAAGGAAACAAATAGTGGAAGTACCGTCTGGTGGTGATGTAGTTAGGTCTTCTAAATTAGGGGTAAGAATGGGGGTGACACAAGGTCGTGTACTAGGTCCATTTTTATTCAATATATATATATATATATATATATATATATATATATATATATATATATATATATATATATATATATATATATTAATGACATGTTCAAAATCATTGATGATGAAACAATAGAACTTGTAAACTACACTGACGATACTAATATATGTGTTCGAGGGGAGAATATTCTAGATGTATCAAATAAATCAGAGAGAAATCAGAGATTGTTGGAAAACATGAAAGCGTGGTTTACAAATAACAAAGTCATACTAAACGAAAACAAAACAAATTACATGTTATTTAAGAAAACTGAGGCTACAATGTATCCTCCATATTTAGTAATTAAAAACATAAGTGTCGGTCTAACGACTCATGCTAAGTTTTTAGGAGTATACATTGACAATATATTAAAATGGCGGCAGCACATTGAGCTACACGACTATGTTCAATGTGTTATATGCTAAGACTTTTTAAAGCTAATGTGTCATTCTCAATATTAAAACTAGTCTACAATTCAAATTTTATGTCCATAGTCCGTTTTGGTATTAAGTATTGGGGTACTTCCACTTATTTCAATAAAATATCTTTAATCCAGAAACGAGCATTATAAATTTAAAACAATCTGTTTCATGTAGATCAATGTTTTCGAGTTGTGGGTTACTAACAGCAACAGCTGTGTACATAATGCCTACTATTTATACGTAAGCAAAATACCTATTTTAATGATAGCAAAGGGGTTCATAGATATGGAACCAGAAACAAAGAACTTTTAACATATCCTATACACAAATTTTCCATTAATGGGAAAGGAGTGAATTATTCATGTCTACGCCGATATAATAAACTTCCTACTTTTATAAAAACGGAAATTCATTTTGTAAAATATAAAAAGTATATTTATAATTTAGTATGTCAATTAATTGATTAGTTATTAGTCACACACACCTTTGACGTTTTTCTAATATTAAGTGTCTGTCAATATTTGTACATATTGTAATTTGCTCATTTATATTGGAATAAAGATTATTATTATTGATGTAGGTGATTAATGAATGACACATTTAATTTTGACGTTAAGTGTAAGTTGCGTTAGAACTACTAAAATTAGAGCCAATGAAATCGCATTCAATGCTTTGATGCATCCCAGAACACATCGAACATAGGAAAATTTACATTGAATATTTTCTGGCATGTTCGGTGTCAGGGGCTATTACATTAGATGTGTGACCTTGGAATCGTTCGATTTAACAACAGCACTTTTTCGTGAAGTCAGCTATGGAAGTAAAATTATAGTGAAATCAGCCGCTTTTCGCCAAACAAGGCACAAGCAAGGTTGCCAGATTGGCCGAAATTCCGCCGTTTGGGCTGGAAAAGTTCATCTCGCGGGATAAAATTTTATTTTGCGGATTTTTTTTAAATTAATAACGAGCACGTCCAATCAAGGAAAACTAGTTCAGTAACGCATAAAAGTGATATTTTAAATGCGCGTATTTTAATTAAACTAAACATTCTTTTAATTTAATTTATATTTGCACAAAATATATCAACAATATTGAAAAATGGTCACATATTCAGCATTCTCGTTTAAGAACGTATCTTAGATTCCATATGAAGCAGCTTGCAGTCATGTTTTGCATAAACTTTCAAAGATTACCCTTGTATTTTTTGTGCCAATAAAGTTTTATAGATTTTATAGATACATACGAATTTTATTGGTTAATTTAACCAGTTTCACAATTGAACTAAATATTATTATGAATTATTTTTGGTTAAGTATGCAAGTTTTCCTTATTTATTGGTCAATAATGATCAGTTAAAATCAAATTAGGTGTCAAAATTAAATTTGTGTAATGCAGATTTAATTTTAATATTTAAAAGTTTTTTTAATTTAAATTAAAAAAATACAGATATATTTTAATCGCGAAAAAAAAAACGGCCCCTATTACGGAGGTCGCTATAGCCACCCGTCTCTCTTTCTTTCTACAGAATCGATCTCTCTCTTATACTATTTCTCTATGTTCGGTGTTACATAAAACTCTCTGTATATGGGTTAAAAGCACTACGTATCCATTTTGTTTATCAATGCTCCTTACGTCACGGAATTATGTCATTAATACATACGTTTAGCAGCACAACGAGCGCACCTTTTAATTTCGGGATGCATTACCTTGGCATTTTTGTTTCACATAAGGTTGGCCCCGGCCGAGACTGATATGAAGTTATTTTAAGGGGTCAGGGAAAACATCTGGAATCAGGAATAGGTCAGGAAAAAGTCAGGGAAATTTAACATTTTAAATTGGTCGTAACCATGACGTTTAATGCATCTCAAAAAATGAAACAAATGTTAGTTTGATTTTGTTACAATATTTGTTTAATTTTTTTATTTATATGAAATTCCCCAATATTAATCGCATTTGTTTACGAATTTAAAACAATACTATTTATGTTATTCTGATGATCGTATTATTTCAAATCTCACCTTGAAAACCAGACGCAGCGAAGTCAAGCATCTCAAATGAAACAAATGTTGGTTTGATTTTGTTACAATATTTTTTTAATTTTTCTATTTATATGAAATTCCCCAATATTAATCGCATTTGTTTACGAATTTGAAACAATACTTATATTGTTATTCTGATGTTCGTATTATTTCAAATCTCACCTTGAAATCCAGACGCAGCGAACAAACACACACCTAGAATTAACGGAATCATCTTTAAGACTATTTCTTTACACTTACTTGTTGATTTATATATAGGCAATTATAAAACGCCACCTTGTCTTGACCCAAGATATCACATGGCCGGTCAATCGGGAATTTCCAGTATTTAATTACCTAATTTTTATCTTCAGCAGTAAACATGTTTTAATCAATAAATTCCTTCTCCTAATTACTTTAATTAATGGCACAAAAATGTGTGAAAAATGTGATTAACGTATTTCAATATCTCTTCAAGTAAAAAAGTTTTCCATATTTGGCACCTCCAAAATCCACCACCCTGTACACATTTTCCCAGTCATTGCAGTTAAGGTCAATTATTCGTATGTAATAATCAACCCACTGAGCAAAAAACAAACAAATAACGCTATATCAACATTGTAGTAACATTAAACGGTGTTTTAATGTTGATGAAATATTACTTAATTGTGTTTGCTCAGTGGGAATAATATATTGATTATTCATTTTCAAGCACAAGTTCTCTCTGAGTCAAGTCTGTTGTTTGATGGATTGTGAAAATTATTTTAGAAAATTATGCGATATAGCATAGGTTTTCTAAATTAGTAATATTTATTTCCTTTATTTTCACTTTTTTTTATTATAATTCTTAATGTGTTCATGCACAAGATTAAAATGACATGTTTGTAAATAACCATAAATTTACAAATATTTACGTAAACAAGTGCGATTGATTTGAAATCAGATAAAGGCAGGCTGGTTTAAGGGATTACATTTAAGAGTGTATTGTTTAAAGCAGTTTTTCTCAACAATTGTTTTGTACTTGTGGCCCCCAAAAACTAAATATTTATATTTATAGCCTTCTTTCTCACTTGTCAGGAGAAAACTGCATTATCTCCCACTGAACAAAAAACAAACAAATAACGTTTTATCAACATTGTAACAACATTAAATGTTGGTTTAATGTCGATGAAACATTAATTAAATGTGTTTGTTCAGTGGGCTATTTGTATACATTAATTTATTTTAAAATCGGCAGTGTCCCCTAATTGACTTTTTCATATACAGGATATAACTAATTAATATGGCGGAAATAAACTTACTTCTTCAAAAATAAAAGACTACAACAAATAGTAGGTACTTATCAGAGCTGGGCAGGATTCGAATCATTGAGGATTCGAATCCTTTTACAGGATTCAAAAGAGGCATTCGAATACTTTAGTTAAACTGGATTCGTGATCCCGATTCGTTACATTTTTTAAGAATACTTTTAAAACGATTCGAATATTTATAAAAGGATTCAAATATTTATAAAAGGATTCGAATATTTATAAAAGGATTCGAATATTAAGTAAGTAAGTAAGTAATATATATTTGCGCTATAACATAAAGGTTTTACACGAGTCAAAATACATAATAATAATAATAATAATAATAATAATAATAATAATTTATTGATGCAAGTACATACAAGTAATGTTTACATAAGTCAAATAAAGAAAAGAATATAATGTAATGTGACATACTAAAAGTAGTGGTAGCAGGAGATGTATTAAACATATTAAAATCATATATGATGAATTAATTTCTCACTTAACCCATGGTGAAACATATTTAATTAATACGCTTTGATTAAAACACTTGGTTTGTTTCACTGATTTTTTATTTTTACTCCAACTAGTTTCGACTTTAGGTCATTCTCAAGGAGATATGTATAAAATTTTACAAATGTATCGATATTTATACAAATTTTACAGCTAATTTCAGGTAATAAGGGCCGTCGCGATGGTGGAAAGCCAAATGTCTTCGATGTTATTAAGCGTGGTTTTTCCATTTTTTATTGCTCTGTTTATTTCTAATCCCTCTCGGAGATTTAAGTCACGTCCCTTATTACCTGAATACAAAATATTTAAATTACTATTATTGAAAAAATGGTTATTTTCTATACAATGTTGTGAAAGTCTGGTGTAAAATTTATTATTTAATATTGATTTTTTGTGTTCACTTAATCTAATTTTAAAAGTTCTTCCTGTTTGTCCTATATATACACAATCACAATCTCCGCACTTGATTTCGTATACGCCACTTTTTTCAAATTTGTCTATGTCGGATTTATTATGCACTAAAAGTTTGTGTAGATTAATTGGATTTGTCATTATAACATTAAATTTATACCCTTATTACCTGAAATTAGCTGTAAAATTTGTATAAATATCGATACATTTGTAAAATTTTGTACATATCTCCTTGAGAATGACCTAAGGTCGAAACTAGTTGGAGTAAAAATAAAAAATCAGTGAAACAAACCAAGTGTTTTAATCAAAGCGTATATTAAAATCAGTTTAAAAATATATAAATATGAATTTAGAGTCTTAAATTAAGATAAAAGTAGATAAAATATGATAAAAGGTCAGGTATATAAAAAATAAATTAAATTAAATAGAGACTATAAATATAAATATATAAATAAATAAATAGTACAAAAAAAATAAATAAAAAAGAGAAAATAATATCACAGACTATACTATATCACAGTTACATCACTTATGCTCGAAGAAACTCTTCCCATGTAAAATATGGTGTTGAGCTCAAATTGTCTTTCAGATAACTTTTAAATTTTTTCAGTGGCAGGCATTACACAATAGCAGGTAATTGATTGTAAAACTTAAGTCCCCAGTATCTAGGTCCATCCCTTGATTTACTTAGCCGTGTATATTGAATATATATATATATATATATATATATATATATATATATATATCATTTCTTTGACGAGTATCATATGTATGTATAGAGGCGGCACACTGATATGACTCGATGTTTTTCTTAATATGAACAAGGCATTTATATATATATATATATATATATATATATATATAAGCAGGGTAACGTCATAATTTTTAGTTTTACAAAGTATGGCCTGCATTCTTCGCGATATTGGGCACCGGCTACAATTCTGATTGCACGTCTTTGCAACCCGAATATTCTCTCTTTGATGGCAGAGTGACCCAGGCAAGGATGCAGTATGATATAACTGAGTGGCATGTACCGAAGTAGGCAGTTTTTAAAGCTGCAGGTGAAAGTGAATTAGACAAATTGCGCAAAAGAAATATATTTGAGCAGTCTGTTTGCTAGCTTATTGCCATGTACACTCCAAATCAAAGAAGAATCTACTTTTTATATAAGGTTGATAGAATAAAACACTTGGTTTTTGTTTCACAAATTCAATATTTTATTTCCACGACTAGTTTCGGTCAGACGACCATTATCAATGTGGTTTACAAGGATTATAGTAATCCTTGTAAACCACATTGATAATGGTCGTCTGACCGAAACCGTGGAAATAAAATATTGAATTTGTAAAACAAAAACCAAGTGTTTTATTCTATCAACCTTATATAAAAAGTGTAAAGATGTTTCACCAAGTGTTAGATGAGTCAACAATCAAAAGTTTAAAGAAGAATCTAGTTCAACACCCAGAAATTTTGCGGAAGTTTCAAAGTTATGTTCACACGGTTTTAATGTGAAGATTAAATCAATGGATTTACTTTCGTTTATAGCAAGTCTGTTACTATTAAACCAGTCGAACGAAGTACGTTTTGCATTACGGTTCTGTTGGACCAGCTCAGGCAGATCGTTTCCAGTATTAATCAGCGATGTGCCATCCGCGTACAATACTGTTCTACAACTTTTCTGATATGTTATGTAGTCATTAATATATATTAAGAATAACAGAGGGCCCATGATGGAACCCTGTGGCACACCGTGTTGTACTGTACGCAAAGATGACGTTGCATTATTAAATAGTATAATAAATAGCTTAAGCTATAAATTGACAAATACATGAAATATACATACATTAAATATAAAGTTCCAAGTAAAATCAAAGTTGACAAAATAAATTAAGTCATACATAAATATAATGCACATCTCACAAACTTGTTAACAAACAAATAAGTCAGATGGTTGACATGTCACAATTTAAAAATTCGTCAATTCTATAAACGCAGGTTCGTGCAAGAAAATGTTTTATTATGTTTTTAAATTGAATAGGTGGCAGAGACTTTAATACTTCTGGTAAGGCATTATAGAGCTTAGGTCCAAAATAGGAAATCCCAGTGCGCGACTTAGTTAATCTCAGCTTTGGTGTATCTAATAATATCCCGGATCTAGTATTTCGCCCACTGATCTCTCTACGAGTTCCATAAGAATGCAGATGTGTTCTTACGTGCATTAAGCATTCTAAGATAAACAATGATGGCAAGGTAAGAATATGTAATGCTTTAAAAGTTTCTGTACAATCTTCCTGGAAGGACAATCTACCAATGATTCTAATCGCTTTGCGTTGTAGACGAAAAAGGCGTACTGTAATTCCCGCGTGACTGTGGAAAAGTGCATAATATACCTGGACTAATGCATATGCAAGAATTTGACTTGCCAGCTGCCTTAGCAAAAATAATACCTTGCATAGTTTTGCAGCTGTTGCGTTTTCGTGTTCGGAAAAATTTAGTTTATTATCGATGTGCAGCCTAAGAAATTTCACGCTACTAGTGGGAATATTGTTCTTTAGTGAAAATGATATTTAATTGATGAGGCGGATACATGATGAAACTCCATAATACTATTTGAAATAAAACAACGCAGTTGGGAGGGTTTCACTTTTATTGTTGAACACTGCACAATAAAAGTGAAACCCTCCCAACTGCGTTGTTTTATTTCAAATATGAAAATGATATCTTTGCGGTCTTATCTGAGTTCATGCTTAAAGCATTGGCAGCAAACCATTTAGACACGTGATCAATTGACTCGTTGTTAATTCGATTAACATCGTAATCGTTGGAAGCTGAACTTTTAATAGTGGTGTCGTCCGCAAATAATATTATTTCTGATTTTTTAGGTTGGAATGCTAAATCATTAATATATAATAAGAATATTAATGGACCTAGTATGGAGCCCTGTGGTACATCATGGTTTACTTTCAATTCATTCGATCTTTTAATATTAATGATTACTTGTTGGTGTCGATAACTTAAATAAGAATTAATTAGACGGCAACTATTTGGGTGGAAATTGTAATAGTAAAGCTTACGCAAGAGGATCTCGTGGGAAATGCAATCAAATGCCTTGCTTAGGTCTAAAAAGGTTGCGATAGAGGAAGAACGATTTTCAAAGTCATTATATATTTGCTCTACTAGAGCCGTGATTGCACCTCCCACGGATCTACCCTTGCGAAAGCCATACTGATTGATATGGAGAATTGAATTTTCATCAATAAAACTAATTATCTGTTGAAATAAGATCTTTTCGAACACTTTAGATAGTACTGGCAAAATGGAGATGGGTCTGTGTTGTTGCATATTGATTTATCACGTTTCTTGAAAACTGGGATCACTGATGCACGTTGTAAACATTTAGGAAAAACAGAAGAATCAATACAGAGATTTAGTAATTTTGTTAATGGAAGAAGAATGACATCCAGCATACCCAACAACAAGTGTGAATTCATACCGTATATATCTCGACTTTTTGACTGTTTTAATGATCCAATAACACTTCTCACAATAATGGGACTTACAGATTTAAATTGGAAGTAAGCATTACCTTTGGACATCTCGACTGTATTCATTAAGAAAATTGGCGAGGTGTCTGTGGCTGGTATTTTGTTGGTCAAGTTATTAACTATTTCTGTGAAAAACGTATTGAACTCATTACAGTCAATATTTGTTGAATTTGTTTTAACTTTATTATTGCCTGTATTGACCAATGACCAAATGGCTTTCTGTTTATTGCAGGATTCACTAATATATTTATCATGATATGCTAAGATAAATGATCTGAGCACGCTTAAGTTCTGATTCATAATATGATTTATATCTTTTATAGTAAGGCAGTAAGTCAGGAGCTCTAGTACTGACATCCCTGATAAAAGATAAGGTTTCCCGCATATTTTTTAGGACGTTATTATACCACAAAATTTTAGATCCCTTCTGGGGTATTCCCACTTCTCTTTCGGGAAAGAATTTGTTAATTAAGTTTTTTATTATGTCAATAAAATGTTGAAACTTATTATCTATATTATTTTGTGTGTTATTAATAAAATCCCATGTCACAAGGCTCAGTGATGAATATAGTCTGAACTGACCATACTTTGTAATAGGCCTAATTTTATGTTTATGTTATAAAAGGATTCAAATACTCACAAAAGGATTGGAATCCTTACAAAAGGATTTGAATCGTAAAAAATAATTCGAACTTATTGTGAGGATTAACATGGAAAATTTGTTTTCTGTGTTTTGAAATTTCGCGTTAAATCGCTGTTTTATACGCGTGGCGCATGAAGTAAAATTTCGAGTTTAGAAAAGCCTCAAAATTTGGTTTGGTCGCGTAGCGCTACGCGCTACGCGACCAAACCAAATTTTGAGGCTTTTCTAAACTCGAAATTTTACTTCATGCTTAGTCTGGGAGTGGAAACGCTCGTTCGAAACATCAAACTGAATGCTTTGATTGAAACATCAAATGACTAAAAATGTTTTTAAAGATAATAATGTAATTGTCAAAATTTTGTTTAACCCATTAAGCGCCATTGATGAATACATGCAACATTATTAATTCTTTTTAAATAAATTACTATAAAAGTTACTTTAATATATTATATTATTTGACCTGACTCAAAAATCTTGGAATTTAAATATTTCGATTATTACTCATTAAACACATTTTTTTGTGTATTTCTAACTTCACAATATTTCAGTGTTTTAAACACGTGGCGCATGAAGTAAAATTTCGAGTTTAGAAAAGCCTCAAAATTTGGTTTGGTCGCGTAGCGCTACGCGCTACGTGACCAAACCAAATTTTGAGGCTTTTCTAAACTCGAAATTTTACTTCATGCTTAGTCTGGGAGTGGAAACGCTCGTTCGAAACATCAAACTGAATGCTTTGATTGAAACATCAAATGACTGAAAATGTTTTTAAAGATAATAATGTAATTGTCAAAATTTGGTTTAACCCATTAAGCGCCATTGATGCATACATGCAACATTATTAATTCTTTTTAAATAAATTACTATAAAAGTTACTTTAATATATTATATTATTTGACCTGACTCAAAAATCTTGGAATTTAAATATTTCGATTATTACTCATTAAACACTTTTTTTTGTGTATTTCTAACTTCACAATATTTCAGTGTTTTAAACGCGTGGCGCATGAAGTAAAATTTCGAGTTTAGAAAAGCCCCGTGAAAATTTGTCTCGGGTCGCTGCGCGACCCTCGACAAATTTTCTACGCGGGGCTTTTCTAAACTCGAAATTTTACTTCATGCTTAGTCTGGGAGTGGAAACATTCGTTCGCGACCCGAGACAAATTTTCACGGGGCTTTTCTAAACTCGAAATTTTACTTCATGCGCCACGCGTATAAAACACTGAAATATTGTTAAGTTAGAAATACACTGCAAACATTTTATTTAAATGAGTAATAATCAAGATATTTAAATAACAAAATATTTACGTTTTTCTTCATACGTTGTCCAGTCAAATAATATAATATATCAAATTAAGTTATTTAGTAATTTAATTAACATAAAATTAATAATGTTGCGTATATGCATCAATGGTAAATAATGGGTAAATATTATTTAAAGTAAAACTAATATGGTAGCCACAATCTGAAATGTTAAACTTTTCCGACATTATTGATTCAAGCTTTTTCCCTATATCTTTATTCTGTGGGAAACCCCCATTTTGTTAAATTGGTTTCATTGCATTTGTCCATATTTAAGTTGTTTTTATAAATTTGTACGTATTTTGTAATTTTTATGATGCCTGTTGATTTTGACAAATTTAATAATATCATATGATTTTTTTGTTATTGTTTTGGTCAATTTGAATAAAATTTCATGCCTTCTCTGACTTTTCCGGTTTTAACGATTGAATATCGTTAAAACCGGGAAAGTCAGAGAATTTTTTATTTACGTAATTTTCAGACATTAGTAAATTTTATACTAGAGTTTAATTTGAAGTTTTGAACGAGTGATTCCACTCCCAGGTTAAGCATGAAGTAAAATTTCGAGTTTAGAAAAGCCTGAAAATTTGGTTTGGTCGCGTAGCGCTTAGCGCTACGCGACCAAACCAAATTTTCAGGATTTTCTAAACTCGAAATTTTACTTCATGCGCCACACGTACAAAACATTGATTTGAAGTGAAGTTCAAAAACACACAAATGCATCTTTAATCAGAGTAACACGGAATCATATATTTAGTCTGTTATCAACGATGTTCAGTGCTAATAATAAATAATTAGGTGTTGAGACGTTTACAGCAGTATGAAGGAAAGAAAAAATAAAGGAGAAACGAACTTAACTATACGATATATTAATAATATTCCAAGGATAATTGAAATTCAAGAGGAACATACATCAAATAAACCGGTAAACAGCAAAAAAATAAAAAAACTAAGTGTATATGTTCAAAATGTTAGTGGAATGCGTACAAAGATTGAAGATATAGTAGTAAATATAAATGTATGTAATTATGACGTCATTGTTCTCATCGAAACGTGGCTTAATGATGAAATATCAAACAGTGAACTTAATTTGTTTAATTATAATATTTATAGGTTAGATAGAAATCAGTTTAATAGTTAATAGAGGGGGTATATTGATATGTATACGAAAAGATATTTGTTCGAATGAATTGAGTATCTCTGAGGTTCGTGTGGAACAGCTTTATGTCTTACTGACGATAGGCGGCACTAATATTGTTATAGGCGGCATTTATATTCCTCCCAGCTCTAACCTTGATAAATATTATCAACATTGTGATTCTTTGGAATTGATCAATATGCACTACAGTAATGCCAGATTTATTATATGCGGTGACTTTAACATCCCAAACATTAAAACTTGGTACTATCAGTCCAATCAAACTCAAATAATTCATTAGATGTGTTAGCTAATGCATATAGTTTTTTTAACTTTGAGCAGAAGAACAATGTCTGTAACCAAAGGGGAACAATTCTAGATTTAACTTTTTCCGATTTTAATGAACTTTCAGTGGAGGGGGCTACGGACTTGTTGGATAAAAACTCGTTACATCATACAGCGGTGACATTTACAGCCAATATTGACGATGTACAAACGTTCACTCCCCCTCATTCTGTTAGGAATTTTAAGAATGCAAATTATGTAGAAATTAATAAATATTTGAGTTTGATTGATTGGGATGCACTCTTTGGGGAATGTGATATCAATAAGATTACACAGTTATTTTATGACCATTTGTATTATGTAATTAATTTGTATGTACCCATGAAAGTGATTTATGTGAACAACTACCCCTGTTGGTTTGATTTTTCACTAATTAAAATGACTAAGGAGAAGAAAGCTTTACATACAAAGTACAAACTGCACGGAATCGATGAAGATTGGCAACGTTTTTGTGAATTGAGAAGAGAATGTAAAAATCGCTGCAAAATGTTAGAGAATCAATATATAAAAATCAATCAATCACAAGTAGTATTCTTCCACACTTACTATATCTATACAATGAGTCTATTAAAGAATCTGTATTTCCTGATTGTTTAAAAATAGGACGTGTTACACCAGTATTTAAAAAGGGTAGTAAGGAAGACTTGAGCAACTACCGGCCTATACAATTACTATCATTATTTTCAAAAATATTTGAAAAGATAGTTAGTAATAGAATGAATAACTACTTACGAACTAACAACATTATAAATTGTAACCAACATGGATTTACGCCTAAAAAGTCGGTCGAAACAGCACTTTGCTCATTTATAGATTTTGTCATAAATAAACTAGATAAAAGAAAATACGTTGTGCTTTTGCTGTTCGACCTGACGAAAGCTTTCGATTGTGTTGATATAAATTTTATAATAAAAAAACTTGAAGCATATGGATTTAGAGGTCATTTTTCTAAATGGTTACTTTCTTGCCTATCAAACCGAAGTTTCTTTGTTGAAGTCAATAAATTTAAATCGACTTGTAAACAAACGTTTTATGGTGTTCCGCAAGGGTCAGTATTAGGCCCACTTTTGTTCCTTTCAATGACCTTCCGGAATACTTGATAGAAACCGCATTATTATTTGCTGATGACACCGCAATATTAGTGACAGCGGACAGTCGTACTGAATTAATTGACAAAATAACAAATGTCATACACAGAATGAATGAATGGTGTGCCGCCAATCACTTAATATTAAATTCGTCTAAAACGGTATGTATGCATATAGGTAAGAAACGTCAACTGCCAAATGACTTCAAAATCATAGTAAATGACATCAAATACCCGCTCGTAGACTGTGTGAAGTACCTAGGTGTGCACATAGATCGGAAATTGACATGGAGAAACCACACCGATCATGTTTGTAGAAAGTTAAGTGAGGCCTTAGAATGAAGAACGAAACAGAAGAAAATACTTTAACGACTCTGTACTATGCATTTGCCTACCCTCACCTGTCTTTTAATATACTGGCATGGGGAAGAGCAGTTGATGCTCATAATGTATTCATGGCACAGAAAAAAATTATTAGATCAATGTTTGGTCTTCAGAGACTAGATACATGTAAACATGTATTCGTAGCAAAAAAAATGTTAACACTGTATGGAATATATGTCTACAAGATGCTATGTTACATAAAACAAAATCTTAATGTTTTCCCTACGTCAAGTCAACATCACAATTATGAAACTAGACATTGTAATCTACTGCGGTTAGATAAATCGCACACAACTCTTATGAATAGAGCATATTTTTGCGAAGGGAAAAAAATGTTTAATCTACTTCCAGATAATGTTAAGAAGTTAGATTATTCTAAATTTAAAAAACATATAAAAAATATACTTATAGCTCATCCTGTTTACTCAGTTGACAACTACTTATTGTTATTCCCTACTTCCATTGACGGCAGTGGTAATAATTAAACATATCTGTAGTACAAATTTTTGTAACTTCTCTTCCTTGACGTTCACATCTTACAACTATGTTATTCAACATTTATTGTAGCTAAAGTGATAAATAAATTTAAAAAAAAAATAAATAAATAAATAAAATAAAAAATGGAGTTAAATATAAATAGTCAACCTAGGAAGTTCTGGCAACACGTATCAAAGCTGAAAAAGGAAGATGGTTTTCCACGAATAATGACTTTGAACGGCGTTATCTTCAGTAATTTGAATTCAATTGTTAACGCTTTTGCGGATAGTTTTGCTTCTAATTATAGATCACCACAACTTAATAAGCCATTAGTGAAAATGCGTATTCTTGATGAAAAGGCTAGTTGTGGAGGTTTCATTATAAATATCGCGGACGTTTATGATGAGTTATCACTATTATCAAATAATTTTAACTGTGGGCCTGACGACATTCCTGGAGACTTCTTGAGTAATTGTGTGTGCTCTCTTTCAAAACCTACATATATAATATTTCAAAGGTCACTGTCTCAAGGAGTTTTCCCTGATTTATGGAAACATAGCTTTTTGATGCCTATCCATAAATCTGGGAAAAAAGATGTAATTAGTAATTATAGGGGAGTAGCGCACCAATCAGCTATTCCAAAAATCCTAGACAAAATTGTTTCATGTCAGTTAAAGTGGCTGTCTAAGATATAATTATTCAGGAACAACATGGTTTTTGTATTGGACGGTCCACAGTTATAAATTTATTGGAGTACCAAAGCTATATATTAGATGCCTTGGAGAAGGGACATCAAGTTGATGCAATCTACACTGACTTCTCCAAGGCATTTGATAGAGTTAACCACAAATTATTGATTAACAAGCTAAAGTGTTTTGAGTTTCATGGTACCGCTATTAAATGGATTGATTCTTTCCTATGTAATAGATCACAAATTGTGAAAATAGCTAATTGTCTATCAGAACCTATTCATGTGCCTTCTGTCGTTCCGCAAGGAACCCATTGCGGACCAATCCTTTTTCTTCTATTTATAAATGATTTAAGCAAGGCATTCATAAATTGCGAATATCTGTTTTTTGCAGACGATTTAAAACTATTCAAATCAATTAAATGTCCTGCTGATCAGCGTCATATTCAGTGTTGTCTTGATAAGCTTGTGCAATATTGCGATATTAATGATTTAGCCTTAAACATTCAAAAATGTAAATTCATTCAATTTTAACGGAGGTCTACTACAATTAATTTTAGTTATGAATTAAGCAATTCCAACTTAATGCAAGTTGAGTGCATTAACGATCTAGGAGTAATGTTTGACGCTAAACTGACATTCAATCAGCATATTGATTTAATTACTAAGAAAGCACTTAAAACCCTCGGTTTTGTATTTAGGAACGGTAATAAATTTAATCTATCAACCATTAAATTACTCTACTGCTCTTTGGTTAGATCAAAATTGGAATATGCTAGTATGGTGTGGTCTCCATACTATAGTACATATATTACTAAACTGGAAAGGGTTCAAAATAAATTTACACGATATGTTTCATTCAAATTCGGCATTCCAGATCAAAACCCAAATATTCTATTAAATAATTTAAACCTTGCTTCATTAAGATCTAGGAGGATTGAACTGGATTTATGTTTTTTTCATAAACTTGTCTCTGGCGAGATTATTTCTATTAAGTTACTTGGTTTGGTAGAATTTAATGTAAACCCATATTTAACTAAAAGTAGAAGTAAGGATGTGTTTTTTATTAGTAGATGCAGAAATAATTACATTTTCAATGGTCCTCTTAATAGAATTATGAGATGCATTAATCATTGTAACACAAGCGACACTTTCGACATTTTGGGCACTTTGTTTGTTTAAAACATTTATTTTGAAATTGCGGTCATTCTATTGGCAGGGTGCTATTTCTAGTTAGTTGCATAACTATTATTATTTAGTTTAATTGCATAAGTATTACTTTGTTAAAGTTTGGGGAAGTTATATATGATTTTTTTTAATTTTTAATTTTATATAATTGATTGTATCATTAATTACGGGCGTGATTTTAGTGTAGTTGAATTATTGTTTGTTTTTAATATATTGTGAAAATTTTGGTATTTTATATTTGTGAAATGGTGATTCCGTTTAATAAAGATTATTATTATTATTATTATATTTTTGTTGAAACAACTGGTAACGATATTTATATGTTAATGGTTGCAAAAAAATAATAAAATCAAATTTATTCCTAAATGATTTGCATTCATGATTCGAAAAATCAGGATTCGAATCTTTGATTAGAATCATATTTATCTCTTACGAATTCTTTGTTCGAGTATTCGTGATTTGAACTATATTAGGTGATTCGGATTTGTGATTCGAATGCTTTTTACGAGGATTCGTTCCAGCTCTGGTACTTATACACGGCATTTTTTTTTAAATATACATATCCTGATGCTGTAATATTTTAGGCATTTATTCTTTTTTAAAAGAGTTCAATTCCAGATTTTCAAATAGCAAATATTCAAAAACTTTTAAATTTGCAATTAGCAAATGCAGCTAATCATGTTTCAGATGCTTATGATGAATTATGCAGTATATGTCTATAGATATGTGATGATTAGCATAATTTTGTTATTTGTTATATATTTGTTATTTTCGACATATTAAAAGATTCTTATTGTGTTTAGTTTGTAGAATTTAAAGAATTTATTTTGAGGTTTTGTTTTATGTTTGAAATGTCTTTGTTTACACTGGTGTGATATTTCTTATCACTAAATATTTATGTATAAAAATGCAATTTTGTATTATTACCTTATCTCGAAAATCACAAATTTGCTATCCTTGAATGGAAATTATTAGCAAATAAGTTGAATTTTAACGCCGTGCATTTTTGGCATTTTTTCATGCGAGGATAGTGTAATAGATAAAAAATAACTTTAATTTTTGTTTGTTTGGTGGCAGTGAAATCTGTTATAAAAGGAACGATCAGTGAAATCTAAAGTCATATTTGTAGCAACGTTATGGCTAAGTTACTAATTGTGATGTTTTTAATGGTTGGTTTAGTTGCCCAAATTTGCGCGTATCGCATAAATAGGTACAATTATGTATTATTTTATTAGTTTTAAATATTTTCGATATGCTTTTTATATAACAATGTTTTAAATGATTAAAATTGAAATCTATAAATAATGCTTTTTCTAATATACGAGTGAGTTTTTATAAAGTAAAAATAAAGCAATTAAAGTGATACTAACAGTATTGCTAACAGTTAACCATCAAATGTCTAGTTAAAAGTTAAAAATCACCAGAAATCATTAGATTTTTCGGTTTTTTTTATTAAATGAATTTAAATTATGTGAACCAAGAAGAATTCTGAAATAATTAAGAACTTCGTGAAATTGAAGAATTTTCACAAAGATTTTGATCAAATGATACTAACGGTATTGCTAATAGTTAACCATCAACTGTCTAAAAGTCTTGTGTTAAAAATCACCAGAAATCATTAGATTTTTTGGTTTTTTTATTGAAAGAATTGTAATTATATTACAACAAAAAACTCTAAAATAATTAAGAACTTTGTGAGACTGAAGACATTTCAAAAAGATTTTGATACTATTTTTCTTTTTTGACACTCATCAACTGTAGCTTTATTATCGATTTAATCAAACAAAGCTTCAAACAGAAGTTGCAGACAACGAAAAAATACACCGCTTTACCTCGAAAATTTACGAACGAATGTCTTCCACTCCCAGACTAAGCATGAAGTAAAATTTCGAGTTTAGAAAAGCTTTGAGCAAAATTTGGCTCGGCCGCGCAGCAAATTTGACACAAATCATCAATTTACTTGATTTTTGATTTTATCACTTTTGAACGAGTGTCGTCCACTCCCAGACTAAGTATGAAGTAAAATTTCGAGTTTATAAAAGCCCTGCGTAGAAAATTAGTCGAGGGTCGCGCCAGCGACCCGAGACATGAACAATTTTATTAATTATATGCTGTATATTTCCCAATTGTTGATAGTTTTGACAATATTTTGCCATGTTCGACTGTTTTAACTTTAATCACTTTCTGATAGTAAATTACTAGATTGTCACTGAAAACTTTCTAGAAACACCAGAGTTTAGCCACGTTTGAATCACAAACAACTTGTCTGAATTCGAAAGTAGAAAACACCAGATTTGATGACAAAATCACTGATTTGGCAAGCCTGCATACTGACTGGTTAAAGTTAAAGTTATACAAAAACAAGTAGAAAAAAATGATGATGTGTCCATCGTAGCACTTTCTTATTTGCACAATTGATAATTGACATACTAAACGTATTTCACTTGATAATTGGTTAAAGACTATTTCACATAAAATCAGCGTTTTACACTCGTGGCGCATGAAGTAAAATTTCGAGTTTAGAAAAGCCTAATTTGGCTCGGTCGCTTCGCTTCGCTACGCGACCGAGCCAAATTTTTAGGCTTTTCTAAACTCGAAATTTTACTTCATGCTTAATCTAGGATTGGAAACACTCGTTAGACAACCAATAATCAATTTATATTGCAGTTTCTTTATTGTGAAATTTATGGCTAAAATAAAAAAGAGTTGATGTTTTCGTGAACTTTTGGCGTGTACGATTTTTCTTCCAGTTTGACTAATTTTTAATTTGATAACGTTGAAAGAATGATTATAGTAAAGTTTTAAATTTTATACAAGTAAATCTGCAGTTTACTTAATTTTTTTTAGATGACGTAACTGAAAATCCAAAATTTTGCAAAAATTACCATTTTTAATTATTCAGTCCAGAAAATGATATATTGTATCGTAAATTTAAGTTGTAAGATTTCCAAATTAAACACTTTAATTCAAAGGCTTACCAAAAACGTATCGATAGTCTATTTATTTAAAATTCTCAAGACACACTAAGAAATAAGCATATTTTAATACTGGACACAAAAAAATATATAATTCTTTCACGCCCCCCCCCCCTCCTAATCTACGCCACTGTCCAGTACACGCACTCAAAGTCAAACATTTAATTAAAGCTTTCTGTTTACAAACAGATTTATTGTTTCTGCTGAGTTTTTGGGTAAATTAAACGTCACACACACAAGTCTAATATTCTAAGAACTTGTGTGTGTGAAATTTTTAATATTAAAAAAAATATATACAAATTTCTTGATAATGGCATTAAGCCGAAACTAGTAGAAAATAAAATACATATAAGTGAAACAAAACCAAGTGAATTTAATTTACAAACCATTATATTTTAAAATGTTTTACCAAGTGATTAATGAGAAAAAGTGTCCGATATACAAATTTCCGTCATTAATTTGACATTTTTGCACCTAAAATGCGGATTTTTTCTTAAAATGTTACATTCTTTAAGAAATTTAGAAAAATTCATAGACGTTCCTTTCAACATTAGAAACTATAGGAACTATTCTCAAATAAAAATGGTTTTAGCAAAATTTTCAACTTTTATAACCAACACACAAATTGTAATAGATTTACTAAAATTAAACTTTCAGTGTTTGTACTAACTACAATTTTTTAGTTACAAAAAGTGACTTCACATAGAATTAACGCTAATTCTATCCGTAATCAAATACTCAAAAAAATTAAAGATTTATATAAAACATAGAGCTTCAAGCGCATTAGGTCAAAATTGAAACATTTTCACTTGTGTGAGAAAACAGAATTTATTAGATTAAAAATTGAAAAACATTATAAACTTGCATTAAAACAAATAGTTTGTGTTAAATATGCAATTGTTTGGGCTGGGGTGTTTTAAAAATTGCGTCATATTCCCTACAAAAAATATTTACCTACATCACTTTTTCGTAATCTTGAGTAACGGTAGAAAATCATTGGATCGGCTTAACTCGAATTTTGAGTTGCTTATTTAATGAGGTATTTTTTTAATGATGAATTATTTTTCAAAATAGGTATACTTTAAGCAAAGCCGTAGTCAGGGGGGGATATAGGGGTTCTGGTTCTGGTTCTGGTTCAAAGGGGAGTGTGCAGTTCTGCACTGCACTTAGGCCTCATTAGGCCCATTGTGCCACCTCCCGTAGATCACCCATCCTCAGTTTAGCCAACCCACCTTGTTTAGGTATTCTAGCATAGCTGAGGTGGGTACATCTCTTATGTAGGCCATTGTAGGCCATCTATCACCCAATATGGATTCCCTGATTGACGATAGTGCCGGGCATTCACAAAGAAAATGCCATGCAGTCTCGTCTTCCATGCTGCAACCTCTACAAGATGGGGATTCAACTATCCCCATCCTATAGAGGTGCCCGATTAGTCCACAGTGACCAGTAAGGATGGCAGTTAAGCGCCTGAGATTCCCTCTAGCCAGCTACAGGTACCGTTTCGCTGATCTCTCATTGCGATACACAAGTGTTTCCTTAGAGAGCTGCAGCCCTCGATATCATCCCAACGCATCCTGAATTTCTCCAGGGAATTGGTTTGTAACATATTACACAGGGAGAGAGGAGCTAACCGCACTAGCGGCTCCGGTGAGAGTAGATTCATCCCAGCCGCAGCTCTTGCCAGCGCGTCAGCTCTCCCGTTACCTGTGTCTGTATCATGCCCTTTCACCCAGCAGACTTCAATGTTGTTGTGCATTGCTGCCTGTCTGAGTTTCCCGTGGCACTCTATTTCGGTCTCTGACGAAGCATAGGCTTTCTGCAGAGACAGAATCGCTTGCCTGCTATCCGTTAAGATTAGTATGGCTACATTTGTCACCTTGCGGTTTATGATGTACTCAGCCGCAAGTGTTATTCCCATCAGCTCCAGTTGCGTGATGGTTCCATGAATTCCCATCGGAACCTTTGCTTGGATTTTTAGGGTTTTAGAGAAAACTCCAAGGCCCGATCCTTCTCTCCTTTTAGATCCATCTGTGTAGATCCTTATAGCAGACTCTCTCATCCGCTTAGTGGGTTGAACAGTAACGTTGTAGGGTGTGTTCCGTATTAGTGTTGGTACACAGCAGTCATTAACAGCCTCTAAAAGAGGTATATCTCTACAGACATTCCTCCAGAGGTGTCCTCTAACTTCCCCACAGCTGTTACTGTTCCAAATCCCACTGCACTGAAGGCGAAGTATAGTCGCCATGGCCTCCTTCTCCACGTGGATATCAAGTGGTGGAAGGCATAGCATGACTTCCATCGCCATCGTCGGAGTAGTGTGCATGGCGCCTGTTACACTAAGACAGACTGTCCGCTGCACTTGCGAGAGTTGCTTCCTCGTGGCCTTCTGTTTGGTTCTGGGCCACTAAACTGAAGCTCCGTAAGTCAGCATGGGCCTTATGACAACTGTGTACAACCACAGAGTCGTGCGTGGTTTCAAACCCCAGATTTTCCCCACTGCCCGACGACATTGCCAGAAGGCCCTTATAGCTTTGTCTGTTTTGATGTCGATGTGCGCTTTCCAGCTCAGTTTCCTGTCGAGAGTGATGCCCAGGTATTTCACCTCGTCGCTGTACTGCAACATCGTATTCAATAATTTTGGTGCTTTTTTCGACACCTTCCTTTTCTTGGTGAACAGGACCATCTCCGTTTTGGCAGGGTTTACCGATAGGGAGTGATCATTGCACCACCTAGAAACTATGTTTAGAGCTCCTTGCATCTGGTCGCATAGGGCGTCTTCAAACTTACCAGATACTAATATGGCCAGATCATCAGCATAGGCTGTCACAAACAAGCCTAGTTGCTGAAATTCGTCTAGTAGGCTGTCCAGAACCATGTTCCATAATAGTGGTGATAAACCACCTCCCTGAGGACAGCCTCTGTCAATTTTACAGGTTATACGTTCCCTTTCCTGTTCCACTGTGACTATACGATTGGCCAGTGCATTGCCAATCCATTCACACATTTAAGATGGTACTCCGCGCTTGCTTAGCGCGTTTCCTATCTTCGGTATGGTCGTTTTATCAAGCGTCAACAAAAACACCTAGGGTGGATTCTTTAACATCCAATGTTCTCTCGATTCTGCTCACTACACTATGCAGGGCTGAATCAGTGGACCTCCCCCGTGTGTATGCATGTTGTGTCGCCATCAGCAGCTGTCTGACTAGAGCTGATGTTCTTATGTGCCATTCACAAATCCTTTCCTGTGTTTTAAGGAGAAACGAGGAAAGTGTGATTGGTCTGTATGCCTTGGGAGCAGTATAGTCTGCTCTACCGGGCTTCGGTATGAAAACAACCCTGGCTCGTTTCCAGACCTTAGGGACATATCCAGTTTGGCGCTGGGGATATAGGGGTTCAAACAACCGCGAAATTTTCAAAATGTTAAATTTTACTATGTATAAGCTGCCCGTTAGGTCAAAAACTATTTTTTTACCATTAAAACCACCCCTCTCCCCCACCCCGAAGTTTTTCTTTCTGGCTACTGCCTTGACTTTTAAAAAAGTACACGCTTTTTTATTGTTTTAATAAAATATTTCCTACTATTACCGTTATTTTCCTACTACTACCGTTATTTTCATAAAAAAATATTAAATATTGGTCAACTAGTGCAATCACGTTTTAAATTTTTTTTTTTCTAAAATATCTACAAAATATTTTTAAAATTAAATTTGTTACGGTAAAATATTTCTTTGCGACGATTTGGGATTTTTTTCATTAATTATTTACTATAATAAACTCACCCGTCAGAGACAAAAATACCAACCAACCTTTATAAAACATCTGAATTGGCTGGAAATTTGTGTGCATGTCAAGTACTGAACTGCTAGTACGATTAAAAAAGTTTGCCCCTACCCCTACAAATTGACTAGTTACTTCAATCGTTATTTCTGAGGGAACCGTTCATTTCACAAAAACCCCTGTAAAAAAAACAGAAAACACTTTTTTTTGTAAAATGAACGGTTCTCTCAGAAACAGGGATTCAAATAACCGGTCATTTTGAGTTTCAGTTTCTCGAGCGAAATGACTTATTTGAACAAACGTATATAAAGTCGAAATTCGATAATTTTTGATCGCAGTGTCCCACTGGGAAAAATCAAATTGTATTTTACAGGGAAAGAGTTGAGTTCAGCTTTCCTGTACAATAATTACACTTTACCATAAATGAATATAATTATATAATTAACAGATTTGTAGAATATCTGTTAATTATATAAACGCTGGGATTTTCCAAATATGTATCACATGTTCAATGAAAAAAAACCTCTAGAGTGCTGTGGAAACTATTATAGGTTAGCAACTCTGAAATTATATATTATAATTATTACGTCTGACGTTTTATATGTCAATTCCTAAAGCGTGTAGCCATCCAAAATTTAAAAAAAGAATAAATCATGGCACTCTAGAGGTTTTTATTAATTGAACATACGATATCAGTTCCATTAAAAAAGCAGCCAAACAAATAAATACCATTCCAAACGATCAGAATACCATTCTCAAAGGCTCGTTTATAATTGATCGACCCTCGTATTTACAGTAAAAAAAGTTAAAATAGCGCAATGTGTTATCGACATTCCATTTTATCTATATGTCTGTAAATATATATTTGATAACATTCTACTGCACGCCTTTTACTTGCTAGTATTTACATTTGTGACATTTTTTTAAATATCTATGGCGTTTCGTTTTTTAGATTTCTAGCCTTTTTTTTCCAACTTGTGGCATGCAAGATTCTTAAATATACATGTATTGTATATACCGTGCGATCTTTTAAATGGTGATTTAAAGTAAATGGCTCTTTTTTGTGCGGTTGCCCAGGGCCGGTATTCCTGAAATTGATCGCACGATCGGTCGCCCGCCAACTGTTAAATTCACATGTTAAATCCCTATCTAAATGACAGATTTCATACGACCGAATCGTGCTTCTAATTCCGAGAATACCGGCCCAGAATGCTAATTAAATGATGGAATACATTTGAGGTTATGGTAAACTATGTGTTAGCAGTCAGTAGTGCCAATCTAATTTAAAATTCGAAGCCTATTCTAAATCATGTTGTAAACGATCGCACGGTTGAAGCGGACCCACATGCGCGCTTTATCTAGAATATCGAAACAATTAGATATTTATTTATTTTGTTATTGCAATTCTTAGAGTTATAAAAATAAAACAACATTTTTAAAAACTAATAAAACTGATGAAAATTCTACAAGAGTCGATAAATGTAGTGAAATTTGATGATTTTTGTAAATTTTTCGTAAATTTGTAAATATTTTTTTGAAGGCAATCCGACGCATTTTAATATATAGTTAAAAATGATCGAAAAGTGTTAATAATTGATCGAAAACATTGACGAAATTAATTAATATTGAAAAGTGATGAATTTCAATCAACATTTACGAAATAATCATATATTCAGTCGTTGTTTTTTAAAACAGTTAAAATTGAAGGTTTAAACGAGTGTTTTCCACTCCCAGATTAAGCATGAAGTACAATTTCGAGTTTAGAAAAGATTAAAAACATTGACGAAATTAATTAATATTGAAAAGTGATGAATTTCAATCAACATTTACAAAATAATCAAATATTCCGTCGTTTTTTAAAAAAAGTTTAAATTGAAGCTTTATACGAGTGTTTTCCACTCCTAGATTAAGCATGAAGTAAAATTTCGAGTTTAGAGAAGCCTGAAAATTTGGTTTGGTCGCTCCGCCAAACCAAATTTTCAGGCTCTTCTAAACTCGAAATTTTACGCGTATTGGACACTGATTTAATGTACAGTTCAGAATATACGTCTTTAACATACTTTAGTAGCAGAGCTGGGACGAATCCTCTTTAAAAGGATTCGAATCACGAATCCGAATCACCTAATATGATTCGAATCAGGAATACTCGAATAAAGGATTCGTAAGAGATAAATATGATTCGAATCAAAGATTCGAATCCTGTTTTTTCGAATCACGAATACAAATCGTTTAAGAATAAATTTGATTTTATTATTTTTTTACAACCATTAACATATAAATATCGTTATCAGTTGTTTTAACAAAAATATTCACAACCTAATTATTTATTATTAACACTGAAAATCGTTGACAACAGACTAAATTTCTGTGTTACTCTTATTAAAGAAGTATTTGTGTGTTTTTGAACTACACTTCAAATCAATGGTTTATACGCGTGGCGCATGAAGTAAAATTTCGAGTTTAGAAAAGCCCCGTGAAAATTTGTCTCGGGTCGCTGCGCGACCCTCGACAAATTTTCTACGCGGTGCTTTTCTAAACTCGAAATTTTACTTCATGCTTAGTCTGGGAGTGGAAGACACTCGTTACTTGCAAATATGTCACAACTGTTAAAGTATGTATAGTCGGATGCCCGTCTTCAGGGGTGATATGTAAGCAAATTATGGGTCCTAGGAGTTGCCAACTAAGTAAGTTACTCAACTGTTTCCAAGGCACTCTTTGAAAAACCAAAAGATTAAAATTTTACATATAAAATGTACAATAAACTATAAGTGTGGTACATCATTGAATTCAGTAAAAAATATTCTTCCAAAAAATATCAAAATGCAAAATAGCGCCCATAAGAAAAATAAAAGTTAGCTATGGTCCCTAGGTAAATGTTATAGGTATCTTAAAATAAAATATGTTACTAGATTTATCGTTAAAAAGTGCCTATAATGTCAAAGTTGTAAATGTCTGGATTCAATAGTTTTTGAATAAAAAATAAAAACGAATTTTCAAAAATACGTTTTTTGACAATATCTCATTAAGGAAATAAGATATTTCAAACTTGTTTTTGGGTTATTATTGGGCCCTAAATTATGCAACTTTGCCCCAATTTAACCGACTCTCTATCTCTTTAAATAACCGAGATTCCCATACATTCTGTTGAAATACGGACACCCAGTATAATAATAATAATAATATAAAATTTATTGTATTGTTATTTTCTAAATATTTTAATTAAATAAATATTTTACATTGTTTACCGTATATTTACGAATATATTAAAAATAAATACTTATTTCAGTAATTCAATATTAATTATTCCACCAAATGTGTAAAAGTCTTGTGTTATAAATCACTAGAAATCATTAGATGTTTTTTTATTAAACGAATTTCACTATGGCTTTCGACATCTAAGTCAAAAAATGTTTGAAACAAAAGTTGTAGCTAACGAAAAAATATACCTCTTTTACCTAAACACTTTTCAGCTCAGCTCTTTTGTTTTTGAATTAGAAACTAAAAAATCTAGTGGACATCAACAACTCACCGATTATGACTTTCGACGTCTAAATCAAAAAATGTTTCAAACAAAAGTTGTAGCCAACGAAAGAATAAACCACTTTTACCTAAACACTTTTCACCTCAGCTCTTTTGTTTTTGTTCAATAAACCGAGAAAGATTTTTTTGTAAATAAATACACAACTTTATGACAACTTTATGATGATTCGAAAATTTACGAACGAGTGTCTCCACTCCCAGACTAAGCATGAAGTAAAATTTCGAGTTTAGAAAAGCCCCGCGTAGAAAATTTGTCTCGGGTCGCTGCGCGACCCTCGACAAATTTTCACGGGGCTTTTCTAAACTCGAAATTTTACTTCATGCGCCACGCGTATTAAACACTGATTTCAAGTAAAATTAAAAATATAAAAACATATTAAAACTGTTTTTAGTTTTAAAAGTTATCAAAATATGTCAAAATTATTTAAAATTGCCAAAAACATCAAAATGACCAAAATGTCATTTCGTAAATATAAAAAATATCATAAACGTCAAAAATTCGGCGTGTTGATAAAATCGATTTACGTCAAAATTATCATTTTATGCCAGTACGTGACAGTTTGACAAAAACGTTCTTACAAAAACGAAAATTTCTGTTAAAATCAGTAATAATTTCAAAAAAGTTATCTAATAATATAAAAATTGTTATCTAATGTAAAACAAGTAAATATGTAATATCAAAAATATCAAATGTCAAAATTGTCGTCTAATGTCAAAAAAGTAAAAAAATATAAAATGTCAGAACTGCCATCTAATGTCAAATACGTCATTTAATGTCAACATCAGAAATAGTAAAAGAGTAAAAAATTTCATTGTTTATCAAAAGTAACATCTAATGTGAAACATGTCATCTAATGTCAAAAACCGTAGTCTAATATCAAGAATATAATCTATTGTCAAAATTGTCATCTCAAAAGGTAAAAAATATCAAAAATGTCATTCAATTTCAAAAATGGTTAAATATGTCTTGTAGAAAAAAATCTCAAATTTGTGTCTTCCAATAATGATTCAATAATTTTTGAAAATCGTTACAAATCTGAATAAAAATATTGAAAATCTTACACATCAACATTTTATATATTTGACGAGAAAATCTAGAAATATCGAAAATTTCATCAAAATTTTATAAATCGATAAAAATGACAAAATATCAAAAATCAAGATATGTTGAAAATCTGATAGACATTTTCATAAATTAATTAAAAATCTCGAAATTTTGAGAATTTCATCAACATTCGATAAATTAAGGAAAATTGAGGAAATATTGCAAAATCTGATAAAAATCGAAGAAAATCTCGAAAAGATGATAATTTTATGAAAATATCGATTTGTTGAAAATCTTATAAAAATGTTATAAATCGACATGTTAAGTGTAAAAATTTGATTGGGAATTTCAACTCATATTCATCAAAATGTTATATTTGGCGAAATTACCGAAAAACAATTAAAAATCTCAAATCTGGCAAAAATCATCAAAATATATCAAAATGTCAAATTTGACACAAATCATTAATTTAATTGATTTTATCACTTACAAACGAGTATCGTCCACTTCCAGACTAAGCATGAAGTAAAATTTCGAGTTTAGAAAAGCCCCGTGAAAATTTGTCGAGGGTCGCTGCGCGACCCTCGACAAATTTTCACGGGGCTTTTCTAAACTCGAAATTTTACTTCATGCGCCACGCGTATAAAACACTGATTTAACAAGAAATTTAAAAACATACAAAACACATTTTTGATGTTAATCCTCACGATTAATTCGAATTATTTTTGACGATTCGAATCCTTTTATAAATATTCGAATCCTTTAATGAGGATTCGAATCCTTTTATGAGGATTCGAATCCTTTTATGAGGATTCGAATACGCTTACGAGGATTCGGATCCTTTTATGAGGATTCGAATCCTTTTACGAGGATTCGAATCCTTGTATGAGGATTCAAATCTTTTTATAAGGATTCGAATCACCAGCATTTGGATTCGAATACGAATCCTTTTAAAAAAGTCTAACGAATCCGGATCACGAATCCAGTTTAACTAAAGTATTCGAATACCTCTTTTGAATCCTCTGAAAGGATTCGAATCCAAGATTCGAATCCAGGATTCGAATCCAGGATTCGAATCCTGAATAATTCGAATCCTGCCCAGCTCTGTTTAGTAGTATGTTTTAAACTTTATTTGAAATCAGAGTTTTATACGAGTGGCGCATGAAGTAAAATTTCGAGTTTAGAAAAGCCTGAAAATTTGGTTAGGCCGGTCAGCGCTTCGCGCTACGCGACCCAACCAAATTTTCAGGCTTTTCTAAACTCGAAATTTTACTTCATGCTTAACCAAGGAGTGGAAGTTAGACGTTTTAAATTGACTGCTTTTAAAAAAGCAATGAATGTCTGCAATTTTATAGCGCATTAACTTGAACATCAAACGTGAGTCAATTTTAAGAAATTTAAATAATATTACAATTTCAAGCGATCAATTTTGATAAATTTAAGTAATATACAAATTTTAAGAGATCATAAGCTGAATTTTTTTTTCTGTTTTCTTTATAAA
The DNA here is from genome assembly GCA_932526585.2 of Philonthus cognatus. Classification (NCBI taxonomy): domain Eukaryota; kingdom Metazoa; phylum Arthropoda; class Insecta; order Coleoptera; family Staphylinidae; genus Philonthus; species Philonthus cognatus. The sequence continues at coordinate 46,624,423 of OW052244.1, forward strand.
ATTCTGTGTGAATTTTAATCAAATCCTCCTTTCAAATTATGTAAAAATCAAAACATCCATCAATAGTTTTCGAGTTATTTTCACTTGAACGTCAAACCGGAGTCAATTTTGATAAATTTGAGTGATATTGAAATTTCTAGAAATCATAGCTTGGACACTATTTTAGATATCTGTTTAAAACTTAATATGCATATCACTCAATTATTGTTCTCTTAAAATATGTAATAATCAAAATATAGCCTATCGATAGTTTTTGAGTTAGAGTTGCGAGAAAAAATTATTAAACAGCCAAAAATTTGGCTATGTGAATTGAACTCGCTTTAATTTTTCAAATTGTCAATCAAATTGACAAATCTGCGGAAATGTCAAACGAAATTTAATTAACGTCGACATGCCTTAACTGACTAAAACGCAAAAAGCGTTAATAACGATCCGTTTAGAGAGAACAAAAGGACTGTCTTGTTGGCTAAGAAAAAAATTGTTGTTAACCTGTACATGATAAGTTTGTTTCACAAAAAAAAGATATTTTAGAAGTTTCCAAAGCTCCCTGCTGTACTAGTTTTTTTCTCTCGCATTTGTACATATATAAAAGTTAATGATGTAAATAAATGTTAATATTCTAATATTCTATAATTTCAGAGAATTATTTGACGATGATCCAAAAGAAACTTCTGATCCGGTTAAACCGCATTTAAAAATACAAAAAGATAAGGCACCTCCGAATATTCCTCCGCCTTGCTTGGAGTCTTTATGCTCAGGAAAATAATTATCTACAATTCGACCGCATGTACTTAATTTTTTTTAAAGAAATTAAATGTAACATTAAATAATATATTTGTTTGATAGTCAAACAGAACCAAGTGTTTTTTTTGTCTCTAAATATCTATACATGGTGCAATCAGATGCGTAGCAAAGGGGGTGCAGGGGGCGGCCTACATCGAGGGGTGACAAAATGGAAAAAATAGCCCTCACTCAACTTTCCGAATGCATATATTTGTTTGTAAGAAATAAAGAATAAACCTTTTTTTAAAAATGAAGGGTGAGTGGCAACGTCATTGGATGACATGCATATATGTGCCGTTGAAAGCCAGAGTGGCCCAAGTCAAAAATTGGCGTTTTTGAGATAATAGCGGATTCATATTCTCCATTACTCAAACTACCTCCCTGAATAAATGTAAATTGTATTCCTTCGATGTTTGGCATATAAATGTTGCTTTTAATGTTTGCACTTTAATGAGTTATGGATATTGTTGAAAGCCAGAGTGGCCCAAGTCATCGTCAATCACACAAGGTTGTATTGGGTGCTTCACTGATTGGTCAAATCAATCTCTGCTGACTTAACTAACTCTGTAATAATTGCAGTTTACTAAAATCTAAGTGGAACAACGAGAAGCTTGCATGCGACCGGTTAAGTCCATTTTTGTTTTCGCATTAATTATTGGTAGCTATCGTCCGATACATATGTATATTTTTACAAAAACTGACAATATCCTACAGCATCATACAAAACTAGTTATATCCTATTAATTTAGAATAAAGAAGTGTCAAATATAACTTAAAATAAGTTTCATGCGCATCCAAGGTTTTAATTATTTATCGCCGTGTTGGATCAGCCCTATTAAAAAAACGTAAAAATTGGAATAACAGAGAATTAAATGTTATTATTATGTTTTATCCGAAATACATTTTGGTCGCCATATTGAATCTTTTGTATCTTGAAATTCTTACATCAAATTTATAATCAGAGAGTTTAACCAGTGTAGTGTCTATCATTGGTAATCAATAGCGACGAGAAATTGACGACGAAGTGTGCTTTGATCACGGGTGCGTTAAACGTCAGTTCTGCTATTTGCTTAATTATATATTTAAAAATGAGTTCCAGTGAGTCTAGTACTAGTGAAAAAGTGTCATTTAGTGTAAGTGAATGCGAATATGAATTTCTCGAACTTGAAGTTTTGGAAACGACCGATTCAGGTATGATTGTAGTGGTATTTTCTCAATTTTGAACAAACATAACCTCCAATATTTATTTTAGAAGATCAGCAAGTTGCTGCTAATACATCAAAACGTAAGGGAAAAAAACGGTTTAGAGAACCGGAAAAAAACATAAAGTCAATCCGTAAACGAATGAGGAATACGGGGCAGGAATACCTCAGTACTACGAACATAGTGGTGCCGGCAAAGAATTTTAATAACATCAACTGCAATTGTAATAAACATTGCTTTGCTAGAATAAGCGAATTGGACAGAAAAACAGCATTTGAAAAATTCTGGTTAATGGGAAACTTTTCTAGACAAAATTCCTTTCTGTGCGGTTTGGTGAAACAAAACAAGACTAAAACCAATCGTCCAAGAAACCGAACCAGATCTGAAAAAACTATAACAAACTCTTATTACTTAAACATTGGCAACATTTCGGAAAATGTTTGTAAGAAATACTTTTTAGAAACTCTTAAAATATCAAGTGGACGTGTGAAGAGAGCACTAAAATATGCTAGTTTCTTATCTCCAGGCGAGGATTTGCGAGGAAAACATATACCGGCAAATAAGACTCCCGAAGAAAAAGTGCAGCATGTTCATGCTCACATAAATTCTTTTCCTGCATATCAATCTCATTATACCAGAACTCATAATCCTAACAGAAAATACGTTGATTCTACATTAAATTTAAGACTAATGCACAAGTTGTACATTAAACAATGTACGAATGATAATGTCATTCCTGTATCAGAAGCAATCTACAGGAATATATTTCACCGCGATTTTAATCTACACTTCCACGTTCCTTCAAAAGATACCTGTGTGAAATGTGACTTATTCAAAGCGAAAGTAAACAGCGAAACAAATGAAGAGGAAATACAAAATTTGAATACGCAACATACCTTACACTTGTGTAAAGCTGAAAATGCAAGATCGAGTTTGATGCACGATCGGATGTTCTCTATAACTAATAAGGCAAACGTTTATGGATTTACGTTTGATTTGCAAAAGGCATTGCCATACCCATCATTGACTTGCTCTATCGCTTATTATAAGAGAAACATGTATGTTTACAATCTAGGCATACATGAACTAAGCGAAGAAGAAAAAGGTTTTATGTACGTATGGGATGAAATTACCGCATCAAGAGGAGCACAAGAAATAGGATCATGTACAAGAAAACATATCTTAGAAAACGCAGAAGGAGCAAATCACATTATTGCATACAGCGATGCGTGCGGCGGACAAAATAGAAATTTTAAACAATGCCTACTTTGGCTGAAGCTCTTAGCAGATACTGATATTCAAATAATAGATCACAAATTTATGGTTCCGGGTCATTCCTTTCTACCGAACGACCGTGATTTTGGACACATTGAACAATATGCTAAGAATAGGCTAAAATATCTACCTGACGATTGGTATGCAATAATAAAAAAGTGCAGATCCAAAAAGCCATTTATTATTTCTCAAATGAAACAAACTGATTTTTTTTCTACAAAACTATTAGAACAGTCAGTAACACGCCAAAGTAAAAACGAAAATAATACCACGGTATCATGGCTAAAGATTCAATGGTTACATTTTGAAAAAAAACACCCCTATAAAATATTTTATAAAGAAACTATTGACGAAAATTGCCATTTCGAAAGAATTAATTTACTGCCGTGCCGAAAAGGAAAACCCAAAAATTTAAGCAAAGTTGACATATCACCGTTATACGAAGGACCTTTGCCAATCAACGAAAAAAAGAAAAAGAACATGGAAGAACTTTTTGAATTTATTCCACAAGCATATCAACAATATTTCAGAAATCTTATTGGAGATGGCAATGTGGAAGACCTTGGTCCACTTGATCAAGAAGATTAATATTGTTTTTTCTTATTTTTGTTATGTAACTAATTAGTTTCTATTGTTTCGTGATTAAATAATTTATTTTTTGTTATTTCGTTGCCTTGTTTATAAAAATTGGTGATCAATAGATTTTTGTGTTCAGAATTTCACTCTGATCGAAAATATCATAAAAATAATATAGGGAGCCACTTAAAATTCCAATGATCACATATTTCCGGGAAAACCGGAAGCCGTACTAACGTCAATACTATCCCAAAAAATGTAACTTTTTGTCTATATTCTCTTTCACAAATTTCATTTCTCTAGGTTTATAAATAGAAAAAAAAACAGGGTTTCATATGGCGTGAATCTCCGGCACAGGTTGTTTTATCAAAAAGCAAGAAAAAAATTAGATATTTGAGAAAATCAGTATTGTTTTCTTCATAGATATTTAAATTAACACCTTTTCTATACTAAATTCGCAGAAATCATTCGATTTTGTATTTCGGAATTTATATATAGCGATTTAACTTTGGGACCTTATATCTCGAAACTAGCTTTATTGACTTGGGCCACTCTGGCTTTCAACGGCACATATCATGTATGTAGGTCTGACACAATCGTATCTCGCTTTGGTTTTCATACCGTAAGCCCGCAGCGGCCTAAGTACCCACTGACGTCACTTGTTGTTAAATTCAGTTCAGGGCTCGTTTATCAAAATGTTCAACATCCAACATGTTAGATTTGTTTGTGATGTATGTTGGTACCTAATGAACGGTACTCCGGTCGGTCTATTTTCTACGATTGAAAAAATCCCAAACACATTCACGATTAACAATGCGGTCATCACAGAATTCCCCAACAGTTGGCATTAAACTCCCAACTGTTGTCTCTGCTGAACGGGCCCATTTATAGTAAACGCCTAGAAGTTTACTGTCATTGGATATATGACGTGTCAATTAATAGGAATTCTCTGATGACCGGATTGTTAATCGTGAACGTGTTTGGGGTTTTTGCAATCGTACAAAATAGACTAACCAGAGTACCGTTCATTAGATCCTAACATACATCATAAACAAATCCAAACATGCTGAATGTTGAACCTTGGCGACCGTCAGAGTCATATTTCCTATATCAACGTAAACTGATGATATTTTCCATGAAACAAAAATTGGACAGTATTTATTTACGAATAATCCTTCACTATTTTTAAGCTATATAACAAATAAAACTAAAGAGAAAACAAACAAAAAACGTCGAAAATAATGCTAGTAGGTAATAGAATTATTCTAATTTTATTCTAATCATTTTAGGTTAATAATAAAGATACAAACCGAAATTGAAATGTTTACATGGAAATTCCATATGATACGTCTTGAAACTGGTAATTAACACTTTTTCTGTTTTAGATCTTACATTAGTGTAAGAAGCGAATAAGTTGATTTTAATATATATGAAAATACAAAAAAGTATTAAAGTTAAAAACTCAATTCATTTTAAGTATATTCGGATATATTTTTACACTTTTCTTTAAAGAGAAAACAAACAAAAAAACGTCGAAAATAATGCTAGTAGGTAATAGAATTATTCTAATTTTTTTCTAATCATTTTAGGTTAATAATAAAGATACAAACTGAAATTGAAATGTTTACATGGAAATTCCATATGATACGTCTTGAAACTGGTAATCAACACTTTTTCTGTTCTAGATCTTACATTAGTGTAAGAAGCGAATAAGTTGATTTTAATATATATGAAAATACAAAAAAATATTAAAGTTGAAAACTCAATTCATTTTAAGTATATTCGGATATTTTTTTTACACTTTTTCTGTTCTAAACCTCTAACATTAGTGTAAGAAACGAATAAGTTGATTTGAATATCTGAAAATATAAAAAAGTATTAAAGTAGAAAACTCAATTTATTTTAAGTATATTCGATTTTCTTTTTTGATTGGCTAACGAGATTCGGGATTGATTTTTCTTAGGTTCTTTAATTATTTGGGCGTTCCTACTGTTTTTCATGTAATGACATTTATATATGAATACCATGTTGGAATTTATTATTATTTGACAGAAAAGTGGTAATAAAACGCCGAAAGTAATGTTCCGCCACTTTAATCTTTATGATAGGGTAATTTAGCACATGGCAACCATGTAGAAAACATAACCTCAAATTAATTTTGAACGACAATTCGGTTTTTACCATCATCATCATTATATACATATCTTTTGCTGCGGATATATAAAAATCCCTATTTACGTCAACTGGTTGCTTCTGACTTGAAAAACTCTAGGTCTTCGACGCCTTAGAATGAGAATCAGAATTAATAACTGTCAGTAAGGAAAGATACTATAAGCGAACTTAAATCTGACATGGATGGTATGGTTGACATGATAGTAGAATCTAAATTATAATAATATAATACACTTTTGACTTTTAACTGTCAAATTATTTAGAGAATAAAACTTACTTGGTAAAAAGACAAACAGATAATTTACTGAGGAGATTATTAGCCAAATAAAGTTATTTTGTGTTTATAATACCGAAATCTTTAAAACAAATAAATTTTTCCTAAAGTAAATTTTATTTAAGGAATAAAATGTTTTATAATACCGAGCATTAGAGAATACAACGTTTTATAATACCGGGCATTAATTATATATCTTTTTGAATGGTAAATTTTCTACAATTTGAAAGTTATATGTTTTAATGATGTATTGGGATTTACCATTATACCGACTGTGGGAGGTATCGCTGTATTTATAATATTGTTTGAAATGGCAAAATACTTAACGTTTGAGTTTTGAGAGGTTACACAATTAATGTTTATAAATGTTTATTATTCATATTATTTCTATCTCATCATAATGTCCTTTCATGTATTTTTATTTTTTATAATTTTACAAAAATATTTGTCATGTTAGATCTTTATTTATAAATGTTTATAATGTTAGTCAATTACTAAAAAAAATTCATATTTATAAAAGTTTTTTGCAGTTTTAAGTTATTTTACTTTTTTTAATTGATTAATAAAAAATCAAATTAAATATAAAAATCTGCCACAGCAGATTTTTATATTTGAATTGATACACAGGTGCCGACCTCAAATAAAAATAATATAGGATTATAAAATTCATTATACCAATTACTAATTGAAGTTAATTTGTACAACAAAATGTCCACTACTGGTAAAATGATTAATTTGATCTTTGTCACTTAAAAAAATACTTCTTATCGGCCAAAAAAAAAAAAAAATAGGATACACACCGTACAAAAAATTAGGGATTTTTTAGTATCGTTAAATTTTTTTTTTACCAAAAATCAGAAGGGGTAGGCCTCAATCAAAATTTAACATCAAAACCTGCATAAGTCAATATCTCTCTCCCACTCATGTATTTCCCATCCTTGAAAATCGAAAATTTCTGAAAGTACAAACCGACCGACGGACCGACATCATTGAGATAACACTTGATTTGGATTCCTGGGAACCTAAAACGTATATTACCGTAAAAAAAAGTACGTCAATTTTTAGCCGATCATAAAAATGCCTTAGATTGTTATGTGTTTTTATTTATGTAATTAATTTATCGCTTTCTCAATTTAAACCTAATCTTTAACTTGAATATAATATTTCTTCATAAAAATACCACAATCAGATGAAAATGTACATGCAATATTCTTGTATAAGTGCAATCTGATTAGTTTATATTCTTACACTTACTACATAAACGTACTGTAAATACAATCACTCAATTAAGTTCAGTAGAACAATATTATCATTTTGGGTTACAATATGGGCTGGAAACTATACTTGGTAAATTAGATAATATTAACTTGCTCATAAAGGAAAGTAATAATATATTAAAATTGCAATTGAATATTGATGGTATTCCATTACCAAAAAGTTCGAATAGTCAATTTTGGCTAATATTATTTATTTATAATTGCTATATATGATGAAAAAAGCCTTCTAGTACTGAAAAATTACTAAGACTTTTCATTAATGAATATAAGCATTTGTGTTGTGTGGATTCAAATACAAGAATATAGTTTTTAAATTAGATATTACTAATATTATTGTTGGTGCCCCAGCAAAGTCATTTATACTTGGTATTAAAGGACATAATGCGTATTTCAGTTGCACTAAATGTATAGTTGAAGGCAATTACATAAATGGCCGAATTGATTACTTAGATATGAACTGTCCATTAAGAACTAATGAGGCATTTAGAAATGGTATTTATGTAGATTATCACAGATTTGAAACGCCACTAAAGGAAACGCAAACAAGTTAAAATACATATCGTTATTATCAGAAAGCAGAATATTTGAGTGCGCAGGTACTGACCTTAACTTTTTAAACAAAACAATAAAGATAAGTTTAGAAAAGTATTTTTTCTTTCAGAACTACGTTCTAGTTCAATTTTTAGAGGAAGATAATTCCACCATTTCAACCGTTCCAAAAGAATGGATGAATTTCTATGATAGTAAACTGTTCTGCTTGTGGCCAATGGATGGAGGAAAGGTAACTTCCCAAATGGTGGAAAAAAGAAGACCACCCCACAGCGATTGGAGATAATGTACTTTGTTAATGTACACCTGTTATCAATTTATCTATTGGCACTGGTGAATCTGCATGACCATCAGTGCGCATTCAGAATCGGTCTTCGGCGAGCGCAAGTAGAGGCCGCACATACGCGGAGTGCCTGTTTTAGGTTCATGCCAGAAGGGCCGGTCCAGCAATACAACCCAATCAGAATCACCATCGGTAAGCAAAATGAAATCACAGTTAAGCGCTTAATATAGCAGTCAAAGTTAATTCCCCAAATACAGTCCACTCAGCTCATTTCTTAACATACTTTATGGTTAATGATTAATTCATTTTTATTTTTAAATTTCTGTATACCCTATGGTCTCAGATAAGTAGTATGTGAATAACAAATTATTCTCTAAACATTGTATTTTGATTTTAGATGAGTATAAAGAGGCTAAAAGAAGAGAAGTAAAGTAAGCCATGACTTCGTGCTGAGACAGCGACATGGACTGTGGATGAGGCAAACGTAAGAAATGGGCTCCAAAAACATCATCCTTTAATTCTCCTTTAGTTCTCCACCAACTCTAAATAGTAGCGATTTTGAGGTTGATGTTAGTGCTGCAGAAGAACGTTTAAAAAGTAGTATATATTCATTTATTTATATAAAATATTAGTATTTTAATTAAATTAAATTAAACTGATATGCTTATAGAATGCAATTTATTTAGTTCTAGATATGGAACCAAATAGTATTTCAGTTACAATTCCAAAGAATTCATTAAGAAATGAAATTTCTAATGGTAAGTTAATTCTATCAATCATCCTTATTGGAAACATAAATATCGACTTCTTTTTTACCCTAAACGACTTCGATATTTTATTAAATTGTAGATTTTACTGATCTAAATACCTCTACATCAAATTCCAGAACATTTAAAAATTTTAATAGTAAGTTTAACTGCACTTTTATATTAATTATAATAATTCACACAAGAGACATTTTAAAATCTGATGTTGAATTCTGACTTGAACATTTTTTTAATTAATTCGTTACATTTTAGTAAATTACAAGACTGAGGAGGGGTTCAATAAAATCATTAAATATTTAGTCGGAAATAAAATGGACTTACAGAAACTAACTGAAAAAAATTGATCATGTAGAAGAAAACATTGTCACTGGCAAATTGAGAAATGATAGGCTATTCAACAAATTGCCTAAAATTCCAATAGAAAACGTTGACTAATTAACTGATTTTGACAACCAATTATTAAATGAAGAGGTGGCTAATGAAATGCATTTGCTATATTAAAGGGTAATTATATAGAAATAGGATTAAAACGTGTAATATGGACGTGACTTTGTTTTATTTCTTTGGTCTTTGTATTAGAATTATTTACGCCTAATTTTGCTGACGTGAACTACATAGTTTAATTTATTTTTAAAAATAAGTTTTTATCATGAGATTTTTGTTTGTTTCAATCAGTTCTGTATACTATTTCCACATGATTTTCTATGAAGTTCGCATACACACACAGAAAATTCCAATTCAAAATCACATAGCAGTTTTGTGTGTGTTCCGTGGACTGGCTCATAACAAACCTAAGAATGGTCATTTGAAAAACCGATTAATTGTTTGTAATTAAGATATTCTGGATATCAAGCGGTATTTATTATTGGATAGACATTGTGATTAAAATATAAGAAATAATAGAAATAGAAAGTATTCTTCAACTATACCTATTGCAAAGTTTATTTCGGGTCTCACAGTATATTTATACATCGAGCAGGAATATTTATACATCGAGCAAATTGGTGGCTACAATATTAAAAATATGATTAAGAGAATATTGGAAAGAATTTGTACCAATCAAGCAGCTATTGGACTGGACAGAAAAATAATGTCAAAATAAGTGGTCTTCAAATTATAAATATTATTCGAGGTAAATGTCTATAAATAAGTATCTAGGGCAATATTATTTAACTAATTATACCTCAGCAAAAATGTGCAAATATTGTATTCAAATTTTGTATACAGTGTGAGAATGAGAACGGCTGAATGAGTTAGCAGTACTGTTTGAGTAAAATGTGCAGATTTATTGTGTTATGATCAAAGTAGTTATACCCTGCGGTTATACAAATAATACCACTAATTATACACCAATAAGACTGTCAAACTAACTCTATATACAAAAAATATGCCACGTGCGACATTCTAAATCGCACAGTAATATATATAGTATTTTGTATAGTATGGTTGTTGTTTAAAACAAACTATTTGTTCTTTTCTTTTAGATTCTGCCAGAAGACGCTACCCTACATCTACAAACAGAGAATTTGATGAAATTTTCATGAATTGGTTCAAATTTGCGAAAGTGAGGTTACAAAGGAAGAATGTTTAAGATTTTTTTCAATAGGGGAAACATTATGACTATGTAGTAATTCTATAAAGTATGTTTCGGGATTACTGCCTAGATAGATGATACCTTTTATACATCAATTTTTTTACCAAATAGCCATTTTATACAAAAAGTTTTTAAAGAATATATCGTTATAAAATATATTTTTTTATAACATTGATCTCAGATGTAAGATTACAAGTGTGTAATTTAAAAAAATAATTCCAGCTCTCGTGTGACTATGCGATTGCGAAGCAGGAAGCTGGAATTCTTTTCACTCAAAATTAATTCACAAATTTATATCACTTTTCTCTAAGCACTAATTTTATTATTTGTCTATTTTAAAGCGATCTCTAAGACAAATTTATGAATTTATTTATGGTAATTGTGTTTTTAAGAGAGGCAAAACGTCCTTTGTTCGATGTGTACTGGGACGCATCAAAGCATTGAGTACGATGTGATTGGCTACGATTTCTAATGGTAATATAGTCAGCCCAATGTACACGCTTCCTGTTAAAAATAAATTTAATTCGTCAATTATTATATCAACCGCAATATGTTGTATTTTGAATATATTAGTTCAATAGAATGCTTATCAACTTTTGTTATATTTTTAATCAGTAAAATACTAATTATAGAAGGTGAGAAGATATAAACGCTTTATTAGTAAACACAATTTTTCGCAACTTTTCGTTGTTTAATTTAACATATTAAATATAATTTTACAAACATTTTATCGCTTCATTTTATCATACGGCAACTAATAATGTTGGAATTTGTAGGACCTAAACTTAAATTCTTATAGAACTCTTATGTACAGACGAGTTTTAAATATTAAATAATTTTGCAATAGTGGGGATATTATTGGATACTATTCGACATAACATAGATTGTTTAATTTCATCTCTTCCAATAATATCGACAGACTTCTAACTCCTCGCTTATTTATCGAAACAAACTGTTTTATAAGGTTCGAAATGGTTGAAATAAATGGTATTAGTCAATCAGAAAATGTAAAGTAAATGATTCATGGACATTTCTTGAACTGTTTTCTCCATGGTTTAGGTTTACTAGAAAAATCTTTTCCTTCTTTGTAAATATTATTGATATGTTCAACTCTCCGTTCTTCGTCTACGTCTGCTTCAAGTGCTAGAACAACAAATATCATTTGCTTACGATAACTGACAGGGTACATTTATTTTTGAAGGGAAGGTGTAAATTGAGTTGACTATATACAATTAGAAATCATAGCCAATCACACCGCACTCGATGCCTTGATGCATGTTCGGTGTTATAGTATTTTTATTACCCATTTGGAATAACCCCATCCTTATTTATCAATCATAAATCAGATGAAACAAAAAATTACCAACAAAAATGAACGTCGATTACTAATTAGATGTTACGTAAAAAGTTTGATGTCTGTTAATGTCAGTAAATAACGCAAAAATACACTACTAAAATGCGATATTCCGATGAATCCAAAAAGCTTATGTTTATTGTAGTAAGTTATTTTCAAAATCAATTAGGATCTCGATTTAAGGCAATTCAAAAAGCGTCCGAAGTCCTAAAAGTTCCACAAAGAACATTATACAACCTACAGGATGAAAACAGAGCAACGGATTTCAAATTTAGAAGGAATATGTGTAAACGTTTCCCTGAGCAAAACTCGAATTACGAAGAAAACTCAGCACTTTTGAAGGGAAGTAATTCACAAAATGTATGCCCGAAAGGAACATATTACTTTAGAAACTATTTACTGACAATTTATTTAAGAATCGCCAAAAATTGCGATCTCAAAAAGTTCTTCATATTTGGGAATTAAGAAAATGGACTTTAGCTTCAAAAAGCAGGACATAAGAAAATATTAATTGGAAATGCCTGGAATCTTGTTGAAGAGAATTTTATTTTAAAATAAAAATCAAGTTGCTAAAAAAGAGAACATTTATAAGCCGGTTTTTCTGGATAAAACATGGGTTTTTAGCAGAAGTGGTGATAGAAGAATGTGGCAAGATTGCAGTAAATACAGTAATTTTACGTTACGTTATTGTTCATGCCAGAAATAAAAATGGATTTGTGACAAATGCATCATTAATTTTTAAAGATCAACCTATTGCAAACTTAGAAGAATCATCCTTAATTATACTAGATAACGCAACTTATCATAGTCGTCTAGAAGAAGAAATTTCGAAAAAAAGCTGGAGCAAAAAATAATTCCAAATAATCTTTCAAAAGATGCTGTTTGGAATTACAGTAAGTTTACAAAGTTTATACCAGGGCCATTGCTAATTTATTTCTCACCATTTTATAGATATTTTATATTTTTATACACATTCTTGCTTTGGATAGAATCATATTTTACAACTAACTTAAATATCTAAAAAATGCAAAGTTTTCTTCGTAATTTGAGTTCTGCTCAGGGAATCGTTTGCAGATATATTCCATCTAAATTTGAAATCTATTACGTGTTTGGATATTATACTTATAATATATTTTGTGGAACTTTTAGTTGTATTGTATCCATAATATGGATTCCATATAAATTATTATGTTGCATATTATAATTATATTATTATTATATAATTAATACTTGTGGTCCTGCGCCGCCACTGGTTATATTGAATATCAAGTTACTCTACCAAGGCCTAAAGAATAATGGTTTAGATCCTGGGTCTCCAAACTATCTTCTTCGCGGGCCACAAATACAATTCTTCATAATAAAGTCGGCCAAGATCCGATTAATTTTATAAAATTATGAAAAATTTAAGGAACAATTGTTACAATATTTCAAAATATCACATTTACAAAAAAAAAAAAAAAAACATTCGCGGGCCAGATTCATACAAGTCGCGGGCCGGATTTTGCCTGCGGGCCGTAGTTTGGAGACCACTGGTTTAGATGACAGCTATTTGACATGACAAGTTTCTAACCTAATTTTGTGTGTGTGTTCAAGAAGCCGCATACGTTAAGTCACTAAAACGACTGGTACTTCCAAATAGGTATAAAAAATACTATACATGAAACTCTCTGTATAACATAAAACTCTCTGTATAAGTAGTATTATTAATATTTAACAGTAGATTCTAGTATGTATTGTTATTGGTAGCTATACTATTTTACATACTAAAATATTTCAATTTTAGCATGTAAAATCCCAGAATCACTATTTCTAGAATATTTTTACATTATTAATGTTTCATATTATATATAGTAAAAAAATAAAGAAATATATTTGGAAAATATGTTTATGTCTACCTACTTAAAACCTATAATAATAAACATTATTTTGAGATTACAGGGGAAGCATTTATATAACGTTTACTTAAAATATGTATATCGGGTTGCATGCAATACAGAATCGAGTTATTCGTATTATATGCAACTTAACGTACATACTTAAATTATGTATATGGGAATGCATACAATGCACAGTCCAGTTATTGATATCATATGCAACTTAACTTACAACAATTCCTTTATTGTGTTGCATACAACTAGAAATAATCGTTCGTGTTTCATGGGTATTGCTTTGTGTGCAGCAACATTTTTCCTCGAACTTTAGCATGCAACGTTCCTGCAGGCGGACACTCAGCGTTTTTTTTAACGTTATTTACCTAAAATCAACTTTTAGAGTTAACTCAATAATTGCTCGGCCGTTAATGGGTTAATGTTAACAACGAAAAACTTAAAACTATTTTTACATATATTTTCTGATTTAACCCACCGAGCAAAAAACAAACAAATAACGTAATGTCAACATTGTAGCAACATTAAACGTTGTTTTAATGTTGATTAAACATTACTTATTTGTGTTTGCTCAGTGGGAAGACATTTTATACACTTTTTTTAAGTAATATCTTTGGGACATTTTCTAAATGCTTACTTATTCTTTAAAGTGTCATATTATTCCCACTGAGCAAAAAATTAAACGTTGTTTTAATGTTGATGAAACATTACTTAAATGTATTTGTTCAGTGGGTTCTATGTTTTTTTTATTAATCTAACAATTTTCTCAATTAATTCCAGTGTTTTCATCAATTACTTCAGGTTCTACAGTAATTTTAAGTTAAATGGCAGTCCCCATGACTAAAATCACGTTAGGTTAAATAAATAATCTGTTCTCTTTTTAATATGACCAATGAAATTTGACAATTCAAGAATTTAGTGGTGTGATGCAGGTTGTGTGTTTAAGGTTAGGACAAGATTAATTAAATGTTATGTTGTAAATCAATTTTTAATTTGTAGATTATGTGAAGGGAAATCTGACAATTATATGACAATTCAATTAACTCACAAAGATTACGATTACAAATGTATTTAAATATCACGCCTCAAATTATTTGTATCTACTACCAATTTAATAAGGTGTCTCTAAGGATCAGGTAATATTCCTTGCTCGGGAATATCTGTCTTCTTCATTATCTGCCTATTTATATGTTCAAATTCTAAAAAAGTTCTAAATATAAGGAATTTTTCTTTTAGGTATACGTGCTACGATTTTTCAATGTAAATTTTCAGACATTCGTGATCTTATTAAAAACAGAACATTTTCACATTTTAACGAATGTTTTTCACTCCCAGACTAAGCATGAAGTAAAATTTCGAGTTTAGAGAAGCCAAATCAGGCTTTTCTAAACTCGAAATTTGACTTCATGCGCCACGCGTATAAAACACTAAGTTAAAGTGAAGTTCAAAATATACTGCTTAGTTCTGATCACATGTTCATTAATTTTACAAATGTTTATATGGAATATGTGAAAGTATACTTAAAAGAAAAAACCCTGTATATGTTGTAAAGTTGCAAGTTGTAGCGTTCTTTTTTTGGAAAATCTCTGCATCGTGACAATTTATTTGACAAATTATGATTTATTTGTCAAATTGATAATAATTTACCAACATCTCAAAATTTGATGTGTTGACTGTAACTGTTCGTAGTAAATACAACCTAAGTTTGGTCATATTAAAAAAAAAGTTGAAGTTAATAGATGAATTAGATACATTAATGGCTGGTTTCTCCAACATGACTTGGGACGTTGCTTATGTAAGCAGAGCCTAACTTTAAGTAGGGCTTATAAGTGAAATGCGTTGCAATAACAGATTTAAGCAATGTCTTATGTAAGTCTTTCTTAGTTGTGCGAATAAGTGGCAACGTAGCAGAGCTGGGCAGGATTCGAATCATTCAAGATTCGAATCCTGGATTCGAATCCTTTTAGAGGATTCAAAAGAGATATTCGAATACTTTAGTTAAACTGGATTCGTGATCCGGATTCGTTACACTTTTTTAAAATGATTCGTATTCGAATCCAAATGCTGGTGATTCGAATCCTCATAAAAGGATTCGAATCCTCATAAAAGGATTCGAATCCTCGTAAAAGGATTCGAATCCTCATAAAAGGATTCGAATCCTCATAAAAGGATTCGAATCCTCGTAAAAGTATTCGAATCCTCATAAAAGGATTCGAATCCTTATAAAAGGATTCGAATATTTAGAAAAGGATTCGAATAGTTACAAAAGGATTGGAATCGTCAAAAATAATTCGAATTAATCGTAAGGATTAACATGAAAAATTTGTTTTGTATGTTTTTAAATTTCTCGTTAAATCACTGTGTTATACGCGTGGCGCATGAAGTAAAATTTCGAGTTTAGAAAAGCCCCGTGAAAATTTGTCTCGGGTCGCTGCGCGACCCTCGACAAATTTTCTACGCGGGGCTTTTCTAAACTCGAAATTTTACTTCATGCTTAGTCTGGGAGTGGACGACACTCGTTTGTAAGTGATAAAATCAATTAAATTAATGATTTGTGTCAAATTTAACAGATTTGAGATTTTTAATTGTTTTTCGGTAATTGCGCCAAATATAACATTTTGATGAATATGAATTGACATTCCCAATCAAATTTTTACACTTAACATGTCGATTTATAACATTTTTATAAGATTTTCAACAAATCGATATTTTCATAAAATTATCCTTATTTCGAGATTTTTTTATCAGATTTTGCAATAATTCCTCAATTTTCCTTAATGTATCGAATGTTGATGAAATTTTCAATATATCGAGATTTTTAATTAATTTATGAAAATGTTTATCAGATTTTCAACATATCTTGATTTTTGATAATTTGTCATTTTGATCGATTTATAAAATTTTGATGAAATTTTCGATATTTCGAGATTTTCTCGTCAAATATATAAAATGTTGATGTGTAAGATTTTCAATATTTTTATTCAGATTTGTAACGATTTTCAAAAATTATTGAATCATTATTTGAACACACAAATTTGAGATTTTTTTTTTCTACAAGACATATTTAATCATTTTTGACATTGAATGACATTTTTGATATTCTTTACCTTTTGAGATGACATTTTTGACAATAGATTATATTCTAGATATTAGATTACGTTTTTTGACATTAGACGACATGTTTCACATTAGATGTTACTTTTGATAAACAATGAAATTTTTTACTTATTTACTATTTCTGATGTTGACATTAAATGACGTATTTGACATTAGATGGCAGTTCTGACATTTTATATTTTTTTTATTTTTTGACAGTAGACGGCAATTTTGACATTTGATATTTTTGATATTACACATTTACTTGTTTTACATTAGATAACAATTTTTATTTACGACTGCTTGAATAAGTGACGAATTTGACAATCATTTGAGTTACGTAATGAAACTCATTACCTAACTAGTTAGGTAATGAAATCAAAAACACACTCATTTTTTAATACCAACTAACCACCAAATTTATTAAACAATTACTTATGAACATTAATAATAACATGTTTACATTTATTTAAGTGTATTCCTAAAGACATTTCTGTTTTAGAAATTTCCAAACTACTGCGGTTACTGGTTGAAACTTATACAAGTACATTCATTTCTCCAAGAATATTTGTTGCGATACGTTTCTTATTCTCAACCGAAGTTTCTATGTACCCTTCGGCTACTGTATTGCTCTTCCAACCCCCGTGCCTTTTTATTGTTAGCAGCTCCGCCCCTGAGTTTGCCAACAGTGAGGTTGACGATCTTCTGAAACAGTGACCGGTATACTCGTTAGCATTTGGTAGATTTAAAAAAGAAGCAATATTTTTTGGCATGCTACCAATCGTGTTAATGCCTACGGGCTGTTTTATACATTTGCCATTCCTGTAACCAACATGTTGCTATGGGTACATACTATGATATTCTAATTTTTCATCAAATTCAATTCAAAAGTATAATTTCCGTAATTCTGAGCAGTCGTAGATAAAAAGTTGTATCTAATACGTGGGATAAGGCATATTAACTGAGACTCATGCTATTACTTCGACTCGGGCTACGCCCTCGTCTCAGCAACTCACTGCATTCGTCAGTTAATGATGCTCTTATCCCACTAATTAGATAAATATTTATTATATTATTAGATAACTTTTTTGAGATTATTACTGATTTTAACTGAAATTTTCGTTTTTGTAAGAACGTTTTTGTCAAACTGTCACGTACTGACATAAAATGATAATTTTAACGTAAATCGATTTTATCAGCACGCCAAATTTTTGACGTTTTTGATATTTTTAATATTTACGAGATGACATTTTGGTTATTTTGTTTTTAGCAATTTTAAATAATTTTGACATGTTTTGATAACTTTTAAAACTGAAAACAGTTTTAATATGTTTTTCTATTTTTAACTTTACTTGAAATCAGTGTTTAATACGCGTGGCGCATGAAGTAAAATTTCGAGTTTAGAAAAGCCCCGTGAAAATTTGTCTCGGGTCGCTGCGCGACCCTCAACAAATTTTCTACGCGGGGCTTTTCTAAACTCGAAATTTTACTTCATGCTTAGTCTGGGAGTGGAGACACTCGTTCGTAAATTTTCGAATTATCATAAAGTTGTGTAGTTATTTTCAAAAAAAAATCTTTCTCGGTTTATTGAACAAAAACAAGAGAGCTGAGGTGAAAAGTGTTTAGGTAAAAGTGGTTTATTTTTTCGTTGGCTACAACTTTTGTTTGAAACATTTTTTGATTTAGGCGTCGAAAGCCATAATCGGTGAGTTGTTGATGTCCACTAGATTTTTTAGTTTCTAATTCAGAAACAAAAGAGCTGAGGTGAAAAGTGTTTAGGTAAAAGAGGAATATTTTTTCGTTGGCTACAACTTTTGTTTCAAACATTTTTTGACTTAGACGTCGAAAGCCATAGTGGAATTCGTTTAATCAAAAAACATCTAATGATTTCTGGTGATTTTCAACGCAAGACTTTTAGACATTTTATGGTATAATTAATATTGAATTAAGTATTTATTTTTAATATATTCGTAAATATAACAATGTAAAATATTTATTTAATTAAAATGAAAATGAAAGATGGCGCCGAGTAAAGAAGCATCTACCGGTGCTCTGTGTAAATCGTGTGATATCAGAATTTTAAATACAAATGAAGTGCTCGAGTGTTTTACTTGCGATTTGGCCTTTCATCTATCATGTGCAATCAGAAGAACGGATCCGCTGCTGGACAAGAACTTCAAATGGATATGTGATGAATGCGCAGAGCTATATCGAAACAACCGTAAGCTAATATGCCGTAACCCAAAATCTGCTGAACAGATCCCTGATATGTCACAATTAAACTATAAACTAAAAACCATGTTTGAATTGCTATCAAACATGCAAAGTGATATTATAACCCTAAAAGAAATTAATAACAAACAAACAGCAGAAACAAAGAAATCTGTAAATTTCAAATCTGCCTTCAATAAACCCCAAGAGAGGTCATCAAAGTCAACAAATAATGAAATTATTATAAATGAGCAAATTGTACAGAAAAAAACATCTAATATAAAAACGAATAAGGAAGCCACTATCGCAGAAAATTCGAATAACAATGGAGCCATAAAAAAAGTTTCACCTTCGATAGAAAATCAATTAAAATCACCAATTGATAATACGGACTTAGAAGAATTTAAAGAAGTTAAATATAAAAAGAGGAAACCGCGCACCGACACAATAAGAGGAGCAGCGCACAATATATCTATTAAAGGAATTCCAAAACTGCATCATCTTCACGCATGCAGATTTGACCCTAAATTAACAGAAACGGAATTACAGAATTATCTTTCAAATAAATTCCCAAACGTAAAATGTGGAAAAATGGTGTCTAAACATCCAAATGAATACTCATCTTTCAAAATTTCTGACACAGCAGAAACTATTGAACTGCCAAAGGAGCCCAATATATGGCCTGAAGGAGTGCGTGTAAATTCTTTTTTATCATGGATAGAAAGGAAAAATCAAAAAGCATAAATATTTTGCACCATAATGTGCGATCCCTGGGAAATTCTTTAAATGAATTATATTACTGCGCCGACGAATATAAATGCAACTTTATTTGTATCACTGAACACTGGCAGTCGACCGAACAAATACATGTATTGAAAATACCAAACTATAAACTTATATCTTCATTCTGCCGCCCTCAAAACAAACATGGTAGAGTAGCAATCTACGCTGAAAAAACATTTAGTGGAACATCATGTCCAAACCTTAAAGGATTATGCGAGGAAAGTGTTTTTGAATGTGCGGGTAGTGAATTTAAAATTGGTACAAATTTCCTCTTAACTCTAGTGGTGATTTATCGATCGCCGCAGTCAGCCTTGGAAATATTTACTCAAAAATTGGACACACTACTCAAAAGTTTGTTTGATAAAAAATGTAAATTTATTATTATGGGCGATTTTAATATCGATATATTAATATCATCAAAAGGCTCAAATATGTTCTTAAATATAGTGCATTCATACGGTTATAATTTTCTTGTAAATGAACCGACTCGTATAACTAAATTTTCATCAACATGTATAGACAATGTGATCACAAATCTAGTAGACGCAAAATGTGATGTAATAAGAACTGGCATATCGGACCATTTGGGACAGCTAGTTAACCTATCGACAAACTACATTCAACATAACAATGTTGTAATCAAACGTATTTTTCATGAAGAGGCTATTGCTAAATTCGGCGAAGCTCTAGAAACGATCTCATGGGATCCAGTATACAGTACAGTATAACATGTTTAGTTCTATTCTCAAAGATGTCTTTAACAAATATTTCCCTTATAAATAATTCGTTTGTTGTGTACTTTTCGTAACGTACGCACGTTACGAAAAGTACACAACAAACGAATTATTTATAAGAACCCTGAACTTCAACAACTTAAAAATAATATTTTGTTATTTGAGACCATCGCAACATATGATCCAAAATTTAAACCAATTTTAAAATCTTCTAAACAACTGTTTAACCAACTACTTCAATTACAAAAACGCAATTATTACTCAAACATAATAATTCAATCAGACAATAAAAGTAAAACTAGTTGGCAAGTTGTGAAAGAATTAACTGCTAACGATCCTAAACATACACTTCCGGAAGGAAATCTAAACGAAATTGTAACAAATTTTAATCATTTATTTGTAAATGATGCACAGGATACAATCAATGAAACATTAAAACGTCTAAATAACACAAAAAATAATAGTATTATAAATAACCAGCACACTATGTTCTTAAATCCAATAGAAGAATCAGAGTTAATAAATATAGTGCATTCATTAAAAAACAAAAAAAGTAGTGGCGTAGACGACATCCCAGTTTGTCTAATAAAAACTGTTATTCATATTGTTGCAGGGCCCCTGCGCCATGTAATAAATGCTACATTTGAGGAAGGAGTATTCCCAAAAGAAATGAAGGCAGCGCTGATTAAACCAATTTATAAAAAGGGAAAGGTAAATTCTCTGTGTAACTACAGGCCTATCAGTCTTCTTCCGTCATTTTCAAAAATGTTTGAGCATGCAATAGCCAAAAGACTGATAAGTTTCATCGAAAAACATAATATTCTGAGCAACCAGCAACACGGGTTCGTAAAAAGGAAAAATATAAACACAGCACTCTTTGATTTCACTAAGATTATATATGATGCGCTGGATAATAATGAACTAGCATGCGGTATTTTCCTGGACCTGTCTAAAGCATTTGACAGTGTATCGCATGACCGCCTATTAGATAAGCTGAACTCATATGGAATACGAGGTACAGCAAATACATTGCTTAGGTCTTACCTATCAGACAGACAACAAATCGTAAAAATAACTCATGACAACAAACATTTTGAATCCGCGCCTCTGAATATAACATTAGGACTTCCTCAAGGCAGTGTTTTAGGGCCGTTGTTATTTATATTATTTATAAATGATTTGTTTAATGAAGTGACCAATAACAAATGTGCTGTCATAAACTACGCAGACGATACAAATGTGGCAGTTCGAGGCCATGACTATCTAGAGCTAAAAGAAAATGCAACTAGCATCCTAGCATATTCAGAAAATTGGTTTAACGAAAACAGGTTGCTATTAAATAAAGATAAGACACAATGCGTCCTATTTCACATTAATAAACGAAACGAAAATCCAAATACAATGCACATTAACAAGTCAAATTATGACTTAACAACGTCATAAAAAGTGCTCGGGGTATATGTTGATGCTGGCCTAAGGTGGAAACATCACATAGATGTTATTTGTCATAGGTCAAGTAGTAGCTGTTACATGTTGCGTGTCCTTGCTAAAAATGTGGATACAAAATTGGTAAAAACAGTATATTTTGCCAATTTTGAGTCAATAATGAGGTTTGGCATTATTCACTGGGGTAGCACGTTAGAATTAAATAGAGTCTTGGTTATCCAAAAACGTGTTTTGCGAATAATTCTTCAATTAAAACCTAGAGAATAATGTAGAACTAAATTCTCTAAACTAAATATCTTGACAGCCATAGGGATCTATATCTACGAATGTCTCCTATTTCTGGGGAAATATAAAGACAGATTTAATAACCATGAAATGAGACACAATTTTAACACACGAAATAAACTAAACATGCGATACCCGAAATTAAATCATTCATTTACCCAAAAAGGAGTCCAATATGCCAGTTTGCGTTTCTATAATCACCTGCCTAGACATATCCAACAAGAAAAGAATCATGTATCATATAAACATTTAATTTATGATTTAATCTGTAAGATAGAACCATACAGCATTGAAGACTTCTTTAATTTTAAATTTTAAATTGTAGAGAATACTGTTTTATGTGACACTATTTTTACATTATACCAGAATGTATTTTGTGTATTTGTATAAAATAAAGATTATTATTATTTATTATTATTATTTACAAAATAACAATACAACAAATTTTATATTATTATTATTATTATACTGGGTGTCCGTATTTCAACAGAAAGTATGGATATTTCGGTTATTTAAAGAAATAGAGAGTCGGTTAAATTGGGGCAAAGTTGCATAATTTAGGGCCCAATAATAACCCAAAAACAAGTTTGAAATATCTTATTTCCTTAATGAGATATTGTCAAAAAACGTATTTTTGAAAATTCGTTTTTTATTTTTTTATTCAAAAACTATTGAATCCAGGCATTTACAACTTTGACATTATAGGCAGTTTTTAACGATAAATCCAGTAACATATTTTATTCTAAGATAACTATAACATTTACCTAGAGACCATAGCTAACTTTTGTTTTTCTTATGAGCGCTATTTTGGAATTTGATATTTTTTGGAAGAATATTTTTTACTGAATTCAATGATGTATCACACTTATAGTTTATTGTACATTTTATATGTAAAATTTTAATCTTTTGGTTTTTCAAAGTGTGCCTTGGAAACAGTTGAGTAACTCACTTATTTGGCAACTCCTAGGACCCATAATTTGCTTACACATCACCTCTGAAGACGGGCATCCGACGATACATACTTTAACAGTTGTGACATATTTTAAAGTAACGAGTGTCTTCCACTCCCAGACTAAGCATGAAGTAAAATTTCGAGTTTAGAAAAGCCCCGCGTAGAAAATTTGTCGAGGGTCGCGCAGCGACCCGAGACAAATTTTCACGGGGCTTTTCTAAACTCGAAATTTTACTTCATGCGCCACGCGTATAAACCATTGATTTGAAGTGTAGTTCAAAAACACACAAATACCTCTTTAATCAGAGTAACACAGAAATTTAGTCTGTTATCAACGATGTTCAGTGTTAATAATAAATAATTAGGTTGTGAATATTTTTGTTAAAATTCGTGCGTGGCGTAGTATAGTACTCCCAGCTAGTCTAAGGATTATAATAAAAATAGGCGCTGTTACTTTAAATGTTAACCAGTTTATATTAACCATATAAGGAAATTCTCCTAATTTAGCCTCTTTAGTACCAGCGAATATTTTTTTACTGCAGCTTGTGGGTGTTTCACCATCAGGGAATTTAAAATCGGAAGCTTGGAATAGTTTTTCGTATTCTTTACATTCTAAAGGAATACACACAGAATTATATTAAATTCTATCTATCTGTCTATAAACTGTCGGCATCTCGGTTGCTTTGGAAAACAAATTATATATCTTAGATTATGACATACGAAACGGTAAATTTTGGAAACGTCAAATACATTTAAATATATGTCATTAGGTTGTCACAGTACTGAATTTAATGACGACGTATGTTTTTGAAGTCAGAACCTACTGGAATGCCGACAGTTTATAGGCACTCGTTATTTTTCATGCACTTCTTGTACTCACTCTGCGATAAAATTGATTCTGCGCCAGATCCTAAAACCACAGTGAAACATACATTTTAATATTAATAATTAAAGTTAGGAGAACATTAAATCATTATAAAACACAGGGTAACGACCAACCGAGAATGTCAGGAAATTTTTAAAATAATAATAACGTCTTCGTTGACTTCATGAGTGTTCAATTTCAGTTTTGTAACGAGTGTTTCCACTCCTTGATTAAACGTGAAGTAAAATATCGAGTTTAGAAAAGCCTGAAAATGTTCAGGCTTTTTTAATCTCGAAAATTTACTTCATGCGCTAAGCGTGTCAAACATTGACAATATTGTGAAGTTTAAAATATACTGCTTATGTTAAATTTTACGTTAATAAATTGTAGTAAGGTATTCTCAAATCTTGCGATTTGTAAATTCGTGCTTTAGATTATGTTTGTTTTTCACCTCTTAAATTATTCGCATCTGCAACTACGAGTGTTTTTTTTAAATATCTAAAATTTAGAATTTAGATGTTTTGACGGCAGGCACTTTAAAATTGTTTTGCGAGCAAGGCGTTGTCGACCTTTAAACTAGTAAATAACTTTTTTCTTTCCTATATTTGGTTATATGAAGCACTGGCGGCTCGCGGCCTATCTTCATGTGAGGCTCAAATCCATAATACAAAAATGAGGTTTTAACATATACTTATTAGTATTATTATTAGACTAATACATACAGAGAGTTAAAAGTAACACCGAACATGCCAGAAAATGTTAACTGTACATTTTTTATGTTCGATTTGTTCTGGGATGCATCAAAGCATTAAGTGCAATGTGATTGGCTATGATTTTCAATGGTAATATAGTCAACCAAATTTACATTCTTCTGGGTGCGATTTCATTGGTTACAATTTTTAGTAGTTCTAATGCAAATTAGGACTATTTACATTAGTCCTAATTTGCATTGGAACTACTAAAAATTGTAACCAATGAAATCGGGTACATGTTAAAAATAAAATATGTCAGTTATTAAAGCTTGTGCGTTTATGGTAAGTGCAGTGTGTGAGAATGTGGAACATATTTTTTTTTAAATATACATATCCTAATGCTGTAATATTTTAGGCATTCATTCTTTTTTAAAAGAGTTCAATTCCAAATTTTTAAATTGCAAATATTCAAAAACTTTTAAATTTGCAATTAGCAAATGCAGCTAATTATGTTTCAGATGCTGATGATGAATTATGCATTATGTCTATAGATATTTGATAATTTGCAAAACTTTATTATTTGTTATATATTTGTTATTTTCGACACTTTAAAAGATTGTTATTATGTTTCGTTTGTAGAATTTAAAGCAAAATTCTTGAGATTTTATTTTATGCTTGAAATGTTTTTGTTTACACTGATGTGATATTTCTTATCAGAATAAATATTTATGTAAATGACTTTACTCGTACACAAACCGATTTTTAAAAGGGAATTTATTTTCTAACACCCTTGTTCACGGTTTGGTCTCTAATTCATAACTGACTCATAATTAAATATAATATAATAAGATAAAATAGCGAAATAAGTATAAGATAACAATAAAGCAAAATAAGCAGAATTACATATAAATGGATAAATGAATAATAAGTCCAATTGTTTATAATGAAAGAGTCTGTTGTATTAGCGTCAGGTAACTCCTCCCCCCTTAGATTCTGGCATCGCCAGGAAGTTGAAAGTAGATCCTGGTGTCTTCTTGATGATGTCCTTGATTTTTCTTTTTTCTTATCCATCTGGTGATGAAATATCCGCTGATGATGAAGACGGCAATGTACAGGGCTGTAGTCCAAATACTTGGCATCAGATTTCGTTTTTTCAGGTTGATGATCATCCCGTTGTATTTCGATTTTTCGAAAATTATTAATGGATTTCGATAGCTAACGCCAGTTTGAAAATTTGTTGTGAAACTAATAAATTTGTGTTTATTGTTAGGTACCTATCTTTATTTCTACTTTGATAATTGTTTTGAGAAGCAAAATATTGTTCATAATTTTATTACTTTTTTTTGACAAATAAAAATATTTTTTTGTGGGGAAAATAGCAAAATTTTATAAGAGACAAAAATACGTAAAATTGAATGATCTTGCAGAAAAAAAAGTATTCCTTATGATTTGACCTGTTGAATAAAAATATTTAGGTATCTTAAGAAGTCGATGGTCCTAGTTTGACCACTTACTTTAAACGTAGGATAAAGAAACATATCGCAAAAAGTGCATGGTATCAATGTAATTAAATGTGCCAAATTAGGTTTTCTTACCTAAGTCCAAAATAAAAATATTTGAAAAATAATGAAAAAAAAAAAATATATATCTTTGAGGCCTCGTAGATGGCTTAGGAACCACTTTTGGATAGAGATAAGTTTAGTTAAATCGTCTTATTTAGTTTCAGAGAATATGTGGTAGAGCGTTGTACAGACCATTCGGGGACACCCTGTATATTGTAACATGGATTTTATTTGATTATTATAGTCAAGCATAGCTTATCTAGACCACAT
The DNA here is from genome assembly GCA_932526585.2 of Philonthus cognatus. Taxonomy (NCBI): domain Eukaryota; kingdom Metazoa; phylum Arthropoda; class Insecta; order Coleoptera; family Staphylinidae; genus Philonthus; species Philonthus cognatus. Next base: position 46,651,312 of record OW052244.1, read on the forward strand.
CCTAATTTTGGTACAGCAAAATTTATAATTTGATTTTTTATGCAGAATTGCTTTAGATTAATTATATTGTTATAAAAATCTTGATATGTGGGTTTTTCATAAAATTTAGATTTTGTTACGAAATAAAGAATATATAGGTTACGATCTTTTACCTGACATATTGAATTTGTTCTTGTGTTTGAATTTTTAAAGTTTTAATTTGTCCAACTTTTGTTTTGAAACATAGGGCAATTCCTGCAATCATATGCAAATCTGCACTTACACAGTGGACTAGAGAATAATTATCAGGGACGCAAAATAAACTCGTTATTTTCTTGTACATTATAATTTAACAGTTTTTCATTACGAGACATATACTTTATGAAGTCCGTATAGCTTGGACTATTATGAGTTTGAACTCTAGGTCTTTTAATACTTGAAATATGAATTTTTTCTACGACATTATAATGTTTAGCCTTAATTTTAGCTGTTTTTAATTCACGGTTTAATTTTGTAAGATTTTCCTGTTTGTATTTATTTTTTGTTTTTGCTTGCTATTGTCTGTTTTTGACAAATACTCTAGTTGAAAGGGATTTAGGCAACTCTTCACGAGTTATGTTGGGTTTTGTAATAATTTTTGATTTATCCATCGTAAGACGTTCATTAATTTTTTGATAGAATAATTTCATTTTATCTCTATGATTAACAATAAAATTATTTACTAATCTCCTTTCAATATCAATATTAAATGGGTCAATAGTGTCTAAATGACCAGAGATTATGTCTGATGGTTTAAATTTCGTCGCAGAATGAATTGAATTATTATATGCAAGGAGTGCATAATTTATCTTGTATTCGATAGGGTCTCCTTTTGAGGAATTTTGATTATTTAATAAGTGTATGTGCTCAATAATACTAGAGTTCCAACAATTCCATTGGACTCAGGGTGTTGAGAGGTAATAAAATGTAATTTAACTCCATGTACTTTAAGTAATTCTTTAATTACTGTATTTTTGAATTCCAAGTGGTAATCCGAAATAATTTGTTCGGGTATCCCATGATGTGTAAAAACTCTGATTAATTTGTTAGCAATCTCTGTTGCTTGTTGTGAATTTAATTTATAAAGTTGAGCGTATTTTGAGAATGAATCTATTACAGTAAGAAATTTGACTTTTTCTAAAGTGATAGTGTCAATGTGCACTATTTCAAAGGGTTTCATTGTGGTTGGAGTAATATTAAATTTTAAGTTTAACGGCTTCCTATCATATTTACTGACAAGACAGATTTCACATTGATTAATAAAATTTTGAATAGTTCGCCTTTGATCAGGCCAATAAAATCGTCTTTTAATTTGTGCCTCGGTTTCGTCGATACCACGATGGTTACACTTTCCTTTGTGATACGCTCGTATTGTATCATCTATTTCTTTATTACTTTCTACGTCACAAAGTAATTCCGTACATTTAATAAAATTACTTGCAGAATTTTTGAAGTATTTTTGCATTTTTACAGAAAATTTCTCATAAATGGGGCTTTCAAAGTATAAGTGATATTTAATATTCGGAACTGTATATTCTTTTATGAGTTCAATAACATTATTGTCGAAATCTGATTTTGAAAATTGTACGTTTATACGTTGTTTTTTATTGTTAAATAATAACCTAACTACTGGTGGCGAAGGGGCATAATTTACTTCAGAGATTATTTCCATAATTTACAACTATTTCTAAAATAGAATAGGATTTTCAATATTTGTGTGCGCTGTATCATTATTATTATCATTAAGAATTTCATTAAGTTCATCTTCATCTAAATCTATGTGTGAATCTCCCATTTGTCAATTCTACTTTAGCATTATCATCATTTACATTAATTTCTATTCTGGAGACAAAATCAGCATCTTTGTTTAAGGCTCCCTTTTTATACTATCGTGTAATCATATTCCGAGAGATTTAATTTCCAACGTACTAAATTTGAATTAGGCACTTTTATATTCATGAGCCACTAGAGTGGTTTATGATCACAAACTATTTGAAATGTTCGACCGTATAAATATGGTCGAAAATACTTAACTGCCCATACTATTGCAAGAAGCTCTTTTTAATTGTTGAATAATTTGTTTCTGAGTTGTTTTAAGTTCTACTCGCGTAAGCTATTGGTAAATCGTTTCCTATCTTGCCTTGGGACAACACTGCACCTATTGCAAAATTACTAGCGTCTGCGGTTAAAATAAATGGATTACTAAAATCTGGATACTGAAGCATTCATTTGTTAAAACATTTTTACATAGATTGAAGCAATTTTGATAATCAGAATCATTTATATTAGTAATTGCATCTTTCTTTAATCTCTTTGTTAAAGGTTTAGCCAATTTAGCAAAGTCTTTTATACATTTTCGATAATAACCAAGTAATCCAAGAAATCCTTTAATTTGTTTAACATTTTTTGGAATAGTAAAATTTTGAATGGCTTTAATTTTTTCTGGGTTTGATTTGACACCCTTAGGGGCTACTATATGTCCTAAATAAGCTACTTCTTTACGTAAAAATTCAGAGTTATCCAGTTGTATTTTTAAATTCGAGTCCCTAAGACGGTTAAAAACTTCTCTTAATCGATTTACATGCTCCTGTAAGCTGGTGCTAAATATAATAATATCATCCATATACACAAGACATATTTCATTTTGTATTCCTCTTAAAATATTATCCATAACCCTCTGAAATGTAGTAGGGGCGTTTTATAGGCCAAATGGCATTCGCAAAAATTCTCAATGTCCATTTTCAGTGTTAAATGCTGTTTTGTGTATATCATTTTCTTCAATTTCTACTTGGTGAAAGCCGGAGGCTAAATATAATGTGGTAAAATATTGTGATAGTCCTAATTTGTCTTAGAAATCATTAATATTTGGTAAGGGATATCTATCACCTATTGTTTTTTCATTTAACTTCCTGCAATCAATAACTACGCGCCATTTGCGTTTTCCGGAAACATCCAATTTTTTGGGGACCACCCAAATTGGAGAAGACCATGGGCTATAAGATGGTCTAATTATTTTTTGATCGAGCATATTTTTGATTTAGTTATCCACCTCTATTTCGTGAATGTGAGGATGACGATACGATTAGTATATACAGGAAGTTCATCGGACGTTTTAATTGCATGTTTTATTTCATTTGTAAACGTGAGTTTATTATTTTCCATGTAAAATATATCTGCGCATTCTTTAATTAAATTGGTAATAACATTTTTCTCTTCTGAGTTCATATGATCTGTACGTATTTTTAATATATCAAATTTAATTTTTTCATAGTTTAATGTATTTATTTTTTATTCTTCTTTATTTCCATTTTGTAATTCCCAATCATATTCAATGAATGGGTCTACAATAAATGGTTTTTTCACATAAACATTTTCATCATTTTCACCCTTATTTATTATTGTACAGATTACTTTATTATTCCATGACTTATGCATTCTAGAATTTCTAAATTATTTAATTTTATATGCGGAATTATTACATCGCCATTACTTATATTATTTATATCTACCTCAATTATTTGTTCGGACCTTGCGGGTACTACTATGCACTTCATATCCTGGGTTTCACGAACATTGCCAAAATTAAGTGTTATTTTACACTTGGGGTTAGTTAATATGTCTTTATCGATATTTATCGTTGCTTGTATATTTTTTAAATAATTCATTCCCAACAGGGCATCGAAGTTAGAGTGAAAATCAAATAGATAAAACCTAAGAAGCATATTTAGATTTTAATAATTGCGTTAAAGGAATTAATGTACTATTTTTCCCAAAAGTGGTACCATGTGCTTCAAATAATTGTCTAGCAATTTTTGGATTTACGAAAGAACTCGAACTTCCAGAGTCAATTAGAATTTTATTTTATTTTGGGGGTCAAATATAAAAGGAGGTTCACTATAATTATTAGTAATCCCCATTAATTCAAAGGAGTTTCCTCCGAGGCGGTTTTGCCTAAAAAATCTTCTTGTTCTTCATCAATATTATAAATTTGATTCCTATTTGGAATAATTGCGTTTCGTCCTGTACTAACGGATATGGGTGTGGAATTTTGTAAATTGGGTGCAGAATTTTGTGGAGTATTTGAAGTACTCGGTCCGTAAGGATTGTGATTATTATTATTATGATTGTTAAATGTTCTTGGATTTTTATTATTAAAAGAACTGTAATTTTTATTTTGGAATGCATTATTCTGATTTGGATAAGAGCTATTAAATTGGTTGTTATTATTATAACGAGAGGGATAGCGCGGACCATTGTTATAATTATTACGTGGCTGATAAAAATTATTAGAATAAGATGGAATGGGATGTCGTGCAACTATTTTATTTTTATCTTTACTTACTGGATTGTTAATGGTGAATTCCGTTTGAAAGTCATTAGTAAGCATATTTAATGCTGTAATTAAATCTGCAGGGTTCTTGATCCGCATTTGTGATCCAATGGGATCTTTTAATCCTATCAATAAAACTTTAAAAGTATTAGCCCTAAAAATATATGCAAGTGCTGTCTTTCTTGCAAGTCAGCAATATGATTTGTTATGTACGCGACTTGTAAATTTAAAAGAGATTGAATTTTATTATAAAAATCGAACACAGATTCGTTCGCATTCTGCCTTAATGTGCAAATTTCATAATTTAAAGTATAGTGGTCTCATTTATCACCGTATGAATTTAGTAATGCATTTTTTAAAGAATTCCAATTATTAACTGCACTCGATGAGATATTAATAGCAGCTTCACCCTTAACCATTGAAAGTATGGTTGTCATTAAGTAGTCATTTACAAAGTCATTATTATCCTCAGCATTATAAAATCTATTTAAAAGTTTTTCACACACTTCAATAAATCTAGGTAAAAGTTCCGGTTCTTCCCTGAACTCAGGAATTATTTGCATATATTCGGGTTTTAAAGCTACAGCCATTTTGTTATATTTTTAGTTTATTATTAGGAACAAGAATAAGATTATAAGTTAGGAAATGAGCTATGAATCAGAATTTGTGTCTTAGAAATAAATCACGATTTTAACTATTCGCGTTAAAAATCAATCAACTTGTGTAACTTACAGTAAAAGTATTATGTCCATGGGATACTTTCGATATTCGCTCGAAGATCACGTGAACGTAGTCGACGATATCTCTCAGGACGGAAATTCTCTGGGCTGCTCAATGTTCGCTCTGAAGGTCGATGTCCACCTTAAAAACTCCCGAATTAATTCAAAGAAAAGGAAACATTAACGAAAACTTCACTTTTCGGGATCCTACCAACTGCGTCAATTAACTTTACTCGCACAAAAACCGATTTTTTAAAAAGGAATTTATTTTCTAACACCCGTCTTCACGGTTTGGTCTCTAATTCATAACTGACTATACAATAATAAAATAAAAAAAATAATAAGATAAAATATCGAAATAAGCAAAAGATAACAATAAAGCAGAATAAACAGAATTACATATAAATGGATAAATTAATAATAAGTCCTATTGTTTATAATGAAAGGAGTCTGTTGTGTTGGCGTCAGGTAACTTGTATAAAAATGCAATTGCTGTTTGTTAGTTAGATTTACCTCTATGTTATTTTGTATTATTGCCTTATCTCGAAAATCACAAATTTGCTATCCTTGAATAGTAATAAGCAAATAAGTTACATTTTACCGCCGTGCATTTTTGGCATTTTTTTTATGCGAGGATAGTTTAATAGATAAAAAATAACTTCAATTTTTGTTTGTTTGGAGGCAGTGAAATATATTATAAAAGGAACGATCAATGCATTCTAAAGTCATATATGTAGCAACGTAATGGCTAAGTTACTAATTGTGATGTTTTTAATGGTTGGTTTAGTTGCTCAAATTTGCGCGTATCGCATAGATAGGTAAAATTATGTGTATATTTTATTAGTTTTAAATATTTTCGATATGCTTTATATACAACAATGTTTTAAACAGCGGCGGCTCGCAGCCTAACTTCAGGGTAGGCCAGAGATCCAAGGTAATATGTATCCGTTATTGAAAGTTGTGCAATTCCTTGTATTTATAAAGCGCGATCCCAATCTCAAATGTTATGTGCCTTGGCGCTGTGGCTTACCCTGAAGTTAGGCTGCGAGCCGTCGCTGGTTTTAAATGATTAAAATTGCAATCTATAAATAATGCTCTTTCTAATATACATGGTGAGTTTTTATATATTAAGTCGAAGAGCAAGTAAAGTCATACTGACAGTGTTGCTAACTGATAACTATCAAATGTCTAAAAGTCTTGTGTTGAAAATCACCAGAAATCATTAGATTTATTGTTTTTTTTATTTAACGAATTTCAATTATGTTAACAACGAAAAACTCTGAAATAATTAAGAACTTTGTGAGACAAAAAAATGTTCAAAAAGATTTTGATACCATTTTTCTTTTTTGACACTCATCAACTGTAGCTTTATTATCGATTCAATCAAACAAAAGTTGCAACAACGAAAAAATACAGAACGTTAACTCGAAAATTTAGGAACGAATGTCTTCCACTCCCAGACTAAGCATGAAGTAAAATTTTGAGTTTGGAAAAGCCTTGAGCAAAATTTGACTAGGTTGTCGTTCACTCCCAGACTAAGTATGAAGTAAAATTTCGAGTTTAGAGAAGTCCCGCTTAGAAAATTAGTCGAGGGTCGCGCTATCGACCCGAGACTAATTTTCACGGGGCCACGCGTACAAAACACTGAATTCAAATGACGTTTAAAATATACTCCTTAGAAATGATTCAAAAAAATTGATCAAAAATGATTCTCTTACAAATGTTTGACCATTTGGACATGGAAAATTTCATGAATGATATGCTGAATATTTCCCAATTTTTAATAGTTTTCAAAGTACTTTGCAATGTTCGACTGTTTAAACTTTAATCACTTTCTGATGACAGAAATCACTAGATTGTCACTGAAAACTTCTAACAAACACCAGAATTAGCCACATCTGAATCCCAAACAATTTGTTTGAATTCGAAAGTGGAAAACACTAGATTTGATGACAAAATCACTGATTTGGCAACCCTGCATACTGACTGGTTAAAGTTAAAGTTATACAAAAACAAGTAGAAAAAATGATGATGTGTCCATCGTAGCACTTTCTCATTTGAACAATTGATGATTGACATACTAAACGTATTTCACTTGTTAATTGGTTAAAGACCGTTAACATTAAACTAGCGTTTTACACGAGTGGCGCATGAAGTAAAATTTAGAGTTTAGAAAAGCCTAATTTGGCTCGGTCGCTTCGCTTCTCTACGCGACTGAGTCAAATTTTTAGGCTTTTCTAAACTCGAAATTTTACTTCATGCTTAATATAGGATTGGAAACACTCGTTAGACGACCAATAATAAACTTATATTGCAGTTTTTTTTATTGTAACATTTATGACTAAAATAAAAAGAGCTGATGTCTTCGTCAACTTTTAGCGTGTAGGAGTTTTCTTCTAGTTTGATTAAATTTTAATTTGATAACGTTGAAAGAATGATTATAGTAATTTTTATAAATTTTATACAAATAAATCTGAGGTTGAGTTATTTTTTTTTTTTACATAATATAACTGAAAATTCAAAAATTAGCATTTTTTATTATTCAGTCCAGAAAATGATAAGATTGTATCGTAATTTTAAGTTCTGAGACTTCCAAATTGAACACTTTAATTCAAAGGCTTAGCAAAAAAGTATCGATAGTCGAATTTATTTAAAATTCTCAAGGCACACTACGAAATAAGCATATTTTAATATTGGACACAATAAAATAAATAATTCTTTCACGTCTTGAAGATTTATGGGGGGGAATTGAAAGCTATTTCACATCAAATCAAAGCTAATTCTATCCGTAATCAAATACTTTAAAAAACAATTAAATTTATTAAGATTTATATGAAACATAGTGCTTCAAGTGCATTATGCCAAAATTGAAATATTTTCACTTTTCTGAGACAACAGTATTTATTAGATTAAAAATTGAAAAATATTAAAAACTTGCATTCAGCACAATTTTTTAGCTACAAAAACTTAATTTATATCAAATTAAAGCAAATTTTATTCGTAATCAAATACTTAAAAAAATTAAATTGACTAAGATTTATATGAAACATAGAGCTTCAATCGCATTAAATCAAAATTGACATATTTCTACTTTTCCGAGATTAAAAACTGAAAAATATAAAAAACTTGCATTAAAACAAATATTTTATATTAAATAAGCAATCATTCTGGAGCTGTAGCACATTTTTGTGTTTTAAAAATTGCGTCATATTCCCTACAAAAAATATTTACCTGAATCAGTTTTTCGCAATCTTGTGTAACGATAAAAAATCATTGGATTAGCATAACTCAAATTTTGAGTTGCCTATTTAATGAAGTATTTTTTTAAATGATGAATTATTTTTCGAAATAGGTATGCTTTAAAGAAAGAACACGCTCTTTTATTTACTCAATAAAATGTTTCCTACTATTACCGTTATTTCATATAAAAAATATTAAATATTGGTCAACTAGTGAAATCACGTTTTAAATTTTATTTGTTTTCTGGAATGTGTATAAAACATTTTGAAAAACTAATTCAGTGACGATGTAAAATATTCCTTTGCGACGATTTCTATTTTTTTTAATAATTTTTTACTATAATAAACTCAGTCGTAGTTCACTCGTCAGAGACAAAAATACCACCTAACCTCTAAAAAACATTCGAATGGATGCATTTGTATGCATGGCATGACATGCATACAAATTTCTAGCCAATTCGGATGTTTTTTAGAGGTTGGGTGCTAATACGATTAAAAGAGTTTATCACTCCTACCCTCGGGCTTCCCCGAAAACCACCCCCGTAGGGGATAAAAAACATCGAATTTCCACAAATTTGCGCTTGGAAACAAAAAATGTTTTAAACAAAAAATGTAGCTGAGAGGATTTTGAACAAAAAAGTTCCGTGGCACTTTTTTGTAAAATGAACGGTTCTCTCGGAAATAACGATTCGAGTAACCGGTCATTTTGAGTTTCAGTTGCGCGTGTGAAATGACTTATTTGAACAAACGTATAACAAGTCAACGGTAGAAATTCGAGAACTATTGATCGCAGTGTCCTACTGGAAAAAATCAAAATGTATTTTAAAGGGGAAAATCCAGCTTTCTTGTACAATAATTACACTTTACGATAGATGAAGTCAGATTCTACAAATCGGTCAATTATATAAACGCTGTGAGGTTATGGTCTTTTACAATTTTCCAAATTTTAATTAAATTCATCACATGTTCAATAAAAAAATCTCTAGAGTGCCATGGAAAATGTTATAGGTTGGCAACTCTGAAATTTAATATTATAATTATTATGTCTGACGTTTTATATGTCAATTCCTAAAGCGTGTAGAAAACCTAAATTAAATAAAGAATAAATCATGGCACTCTAGAGGTTTTTTTTTAATTGAACATATGTTATCAGTCCCATTAAAAAATCAGACAAATCACAAATAAATACTATTCCCGACGCTCAGAAGACTATATAGATTTTATTTGATGAATTTACAGTAAAACAAGTTGAAATAGCGTAATGTGTTATCGACATTCCATTTTTTCGGTATGTTTGTAAACATGTGAATTTGAACGCGATTTTGCTCATTTGCTCAATGTTTGTGATTTGGTAATCGATGCGCTGAAATTGTATTGTCAACATTCTACTGCACGCCTTTTACTTGCTAGTATTTACATTTGTGACATTTTTTTTTTTAATGTCTATGGCGTTTCATTTTTTAGATTTCTAGCATTTCTTTTTCAAATTTGTGGCATGTAAGATTGTTTGTGACGCACAAGCGCTCTTTTGGAATTGGCAATTCGTCTTCGAATAAAATACAGAAACATATATACAGGGTGTCTCGATTAAACGGTCCGTGCGGTAAACTCTCTTAACACGTTCGCTGTCATGCCCTTAGAGAAAAATTCCACAACTGTTGTCGGTATAATTTTTTATTATATTAAACAATTGCTTAAAAGGCTATAAAAAGGTAATTGTCCTTTAGCCCAGAACCAGCGATGATTAGACGTGTCGACTTTACAGGGTGCGGCAAAAATTCTCACACCCTTCTTTAAATGGAAATTAACGTACCGTTTCTAGCGTTTTGTATCGTTATCGTATAGCTTATCTTGTAGCCCTTGAAATTCTCTAAAAATAATGTTCATTTAATTGTTTAATATTGTTTGTTGTTGTTTTGTTTAATATATAATATAATAATAATAACATACAATGGTGCAGCCAAATGGTAGATGGAGGGACACTTTGAAAATATCGAAATAAATAGATATTTATTTATTTCATTATTGCAATTCTTACAGTTATAAAAACAAAATGACATTTTTAAAAACTGATTAAAATTCCACAGGAGTCGATAAATGGAGTAAAATTTAATAATTCTTGTATATTTTTTGTAAATTCGTAAATATGTTCGCGAAAGCAATCCGACACATTTTGACACATAGTTAAAAATCATCGAAAATAAATGTTAATAATTGATCGAAAACATTGACGAAATTAATTAATATTGAAAAGTGATGAATTTCAATCAACATTTACAAAATGATCTAATATTCAGTCGTTGTTTTTTAAAAAAGTTTAAATTGAAGCTTTAAACGAGTGTTTCCACTCCCAGATTAAGCATGAAGTAAAATTTCGAGTTTAGAAAAGCCTGAAAATTTGGTTTGGTCGCGTAGCGCGAAGCGCGGAGCGACCAAACCAAATTTTCAGGCTTTTCTAAACTCGAAATTTTACTTCATGCGCCACGCGTATTAAACACTGATTTGATGTAAAGTTCAGAATATACGCCTTTAGCATATTACTTTAGTAGTATGTTTTGAACTTCACTTGAAATCAGAGTTTTATACGCGTGGCGCATGAGGTAAAATTTCGAGTTTAGAAAAGCCTGAAAATTTGGTTTGGCTGCTCTGCGCTTTGCGCTACGCGACGAAACCAAATTTTTAGGCTTTTCTAAACTCGAAATTTTACTTCATGCTTAACTAAGGAGTGGACGTTAGACGTTTTAAATTGACCGCTTTTAAAAAAAGCAACGAATGTCTGCAATTTTATAGCGCATTAACTTGAACATCAAACGTGAGTCAATTTTAATAAATTTGAATGGTATTGAAATTTCAGGTGATCACAATTTGAACATGTTTTCAGATATCTTTATTAAATTGTATGAATCAAATATTCCTCTTTCAAAATATGTATAAATCTAAATATTCTCTGTTAATATTTTTTGAGTTATTTTCAGTTAATCATTTATCGAGAGACAATTTTAATAAATTTGAGTAATATAAAAATTTTATCAAATCTAGAAAATTATTTCTGATTTTTTCATAAAATTCTGTGTGAATTTTAATCAAATATTGTTCTTTCAAAATATCTAAATATGAAAATAAACCCTATCAATAGTTTTTGAGTTATTTTTACTTAGACGCCAAACGGGAGTCAATTTTGATAAATTCGAGTGGTATTGAAATTTCCAGAAATCATAAATGGACACTATTTAAGATATCTGTTTAATGTGCATATCACTCAATTATTGTTCTTTTCAAATATGTAATAATCAAAATATACCCTATCGATGTTTTTTGAATTACATATATAAAAGTTCATGATGTATACTTAGGTGCAATAAAATTAAGCACACAAAATATGTTGTCGTTTAAAACGGACGTTATGAGTTTCCTAGTTACAAAGATATATAAATATGTCAATTTCCGTAATGTCACAATGCTGCGTTATTTATACAACAATTCAAAAATTCGAATTCTAACTAAAATAGAAGATGGTTTTTCTATTTCGGCTTTGTTGTATTTTTTACGAGCATTTTTTTCAAGAGGTCATAGTTTTGTTTTTTAATGAAGGTGTTATTTTGAAGTTATGGTGTTTTATCATTTATTAAAACTGCTTCTAGGCAATTAAAACAGACCCAAATTATACAACTAGAATATTGTGAAAAATAATAATAAGGCTTGTACTTAATTATATTGCACAGAAGTTAAAATAAATGTCAATATTTGAATATTCTACAATTCTTATAATTTTAATATTCTATAATTTCAGAGAATTATTTGCCGATGATCCAAAAGAAACTACTGATCCGGCTACACCGGATTTAGTAAAACCAAAAGAAGAGAAGACTCTGAAAATTCCTCCGCATTGCATAGGGTCTCTATGCCCAGGAAAATAATTATCTACAAGTAAGATTTTCGACCGCATGTACTTAATTTTTGTATAGAAATTAAATGTTACATTAAATAATATGTTTGTTTGATACTCAAACAGAAACAAGTGTTTTTTTTTGTCGTTAAATACCTATACATGGTGCAATCAGAGGCGTGACAAGGGGGTGCGGGCCGCCCCGAGCATCAACACCGAGAGGGTGACAAAATGATAAAAATAGCCCTCACTTAACTTTTCGAACGCATGTATTAGTTTATAAGAAATAAAGAATAAAACATTTTTAAAATGTATAGTGGGTGCCAACGTCATTGAATGACATACATACCATGTATGTAAACTCTGTTTTTTTTTATATAACCAAACTTAGGGTTTATTTACTGCGAAGAGTTGCAGTCCTGCTTTAAACATCAAATTTTGAGATGTTGGTAAATTATTATCAATGTGACAAATACATTATAATTTGTCACGATGAAGAGATCTTAAAAAATGAGAACGTTACAGCTTGCAACTTTACAACACATTCAGGGATTTTTTCTTTTAAGTATTCTTTCACATATTCTATATAAACATTTGTAAAATTAATGAACATGTGATTAGAACTAAGCAGTATATTTTGAACTTTACTTTAAATCAGTGTTTTTACGCGTGGCGCATGAAGTAAAATTTCGAGTTTAGAAAAGCCTGATTTGGCTTGGTCGCTCCGCTGCGCTACGCGGCCAAGCCAAATTTTCAGGCTTTTCTAAACTCGAAATTTTACTTCATGCTTAGTCTGGGAATGGAAAACACTCGTTACAGTTTTTGAATTGAAATTTTTTAATAAGATCACGAATGTCTGAAAATTTATATTGAAGAATCGTAGCATGTATACCTAAAAGAAAAATTCCTTGTATTTAGAACTTTTTAAAAATTTGAACATATAAATGGGTAGATAATAAAGACGACATATATCCCTGAGCAAAGAATATTACATTATCCTTCTATCCTACCTGATCCTCAGAGACACTTCATTAAATTAGTAGTAGATACAAATAATTTGAGGCGTGATAGGTAATAGTATATTGTACAACGAGCATATAATGATAGCTATTAATCACGAGAACGATGTTTGCGGAACGAGCCGTTAGGCGAGTGGAGCAAGTCGTTCGAGTGATCAATAGCCATTATATGCGAGTTGTACACTATACTTTGTCCACGACAATATAATACTTTTGTTTTTTTTTATTAAGAAGTTATATAAATAGGAATAGTGTTTATTTTTAGCATTAATTTAATACAATACAATATTATTTAGTAATATTAAATGTAATATTTGAACAATTTGTTAAATTAATTGCAGGAATAGAATTGATATCAAAACTAAGATTCTGATTATTTGTTGAAATATTTTGATTGCATTGATAGGTTTGGTGTGTATTATCGATGGAATTATTCATTTGTATTAAGCTAGATATTTTTTTAGCTGTGTCTGTTTTATTTTTAATGGAGTCGTCTATATAGCCTTCTGCTACTGCTGTCGACTTCCATCCGCCGTGTTTCAAGGCCGTTATGTCCGCACCAGCGTCAACAAGCAGCGTTACAGAAGATCTGCGAAAATTGTGTCCAGAATATTTTTCTGAGTTCGGTTACTGCAAGAACGTAGCAATGTCTTTTACCATTTTAGTAAATTTATTAATTCCTATTCTTTGGGCGGTGCATTTGCCATTTTGATAATTCAGAAAAAATATGTTTGTTGTAATGTGAGATGGGCGGCTATTAATGTAGTTTTTACAAATTTTATAAAAACTATCGGTGACTGTAAACTTTCGAGTGATTTTTGTCTTTGTATTGGGCACATTTACTAAAAAAGCTGATATAAGATCTTGCAAATCATTCATTTTCATGCAATACATTTCACTAGCCCGAGAAGCACCCATTACTCCCATTATTAATGCAACCTTAAATAAAGAAATGAATGATTTTTCAAACGAAAATTATTTAAATCTTACCTTTGTTGCCAGGTATTTATTATCAGAGGCTTTAATAATAAAATCATTGACATTTTCTGGAGAAAAAGTGCTGGGTTTTTTGGGTTGAAAACCTTTAGATTTTCGTTTTAGCAATGCTTCATATAATTTTCTATACAGAGAGTTTTATGTAACACCGAACATGCTAAAATGTACTCAATGTTAATTTTCCTAATTTCGATGTGTATTGGGACGCATCAAAGCATTGAGTGCGATGTGATTGGCTAAGATTTCTAATTTTAATATAGTCAACCCAATTTACACTCTTCTGGGTGCGATTTCATTGGTTACGATTTTTAGTAGTTCTAATGCAAATTGGGACTAATGTAAATAGGTTACACGTAACGTAACGTCAAAATAAAATATTAAATCTTGTGCGTTTATGGCAAGTGTGGAAACATCAAATATACTTTTTTGCCCAAAGCAAAACATCTGCATTTCAAGCAATCAAGATTAATACTGTCGTGAAACATATCTTCAATTCATTGTAAGCTATGCAGTCAATAAAGTAATAAATACACCTATAGTATTTTTAATACCCATTTGGAATAACCCCATCCTTATTTATCAATCATGAATCAGATGAAACAAAAAATTACCAAAAAAAATGAACGTCGATTACTAAATAGATGTTATGTCAAAAGTTTGATATCTGTTAATGTCATTAAATAACGATAAAATGCACAACTAAAATGCGATATTCCGATGAATCCAAAAAGCTAATACTTAATGTAGTAAGTTATTTTCAAAATGAATTAGGATCTCGATTTAAGGCAAATCAACAAGCGTCCGAAGTTCTAAAAGTTCCACAAAGCACATTATACAACCTACAAGATAAAAACAGATCAACGGATTTCGAATTTAGAAGGAATTTAGAAGGAATTACGAAGAATACTCTACATTTTTTAAGGGAAGTGATTTACAAAATGTATGCCCGAAAGAAACATATTACTTTGGAAACTATTCACTGACAACACTGGTCGGCATGAAAATCGGCCCTGACACCATTCCTGCTGATTCTTATGTAAAATGACCTCCTGAATCCGAATATGACCCCCGTTTTCCCCCATCACCCACCGTTTTCGGGGGAGGCCCCATCACCTATTTTTATCACTTTTTGATAATTTGGAGGGATGAAAAGGATTATTTTAGCCTTTACGTTTCTTCTGAGGGGCTAGAGAGGTGAAAAGTTCCAAAACATGAACATTTGTAGCAAGGAGGTAGATTTGGGGGGGGGATTTGCCCCCTTAAATTGTAAAAAAATCCTTAAAAATGATCGATTTTTCCGTTCTTTTCGCAGTTTTTTCACATATTTTCTACATATTCCAGCTTCCATCCCCCCTCATCCCCCCCCCAAACAATAAAAATATATAGCAACAATAATAAAAATATATAGCAACAATAATAAAAATATATAGCAACAGTTCGGAAGATTCACTGTAAGATTCAATACCTCGCGCGCACAGGTTTGCCCAGGAATTTTTATTTTACATTTATTATTTTACTTTTTATTTATTATTCTTTACAGCTAAAATAATCCTTTTCACTCCATATTTTTATTATTGTTGCTATATATTGTTGCAATATATTTTTATTATTTGGGGGTGTTTGGGGGAGGATGAGGGGGAATGGAAGCTGGAATATGTAGAAAATAAGTGAAAAAACTGCGAAAAAAACGGAAAAAATTGATCATTTTTAATGATTTTTTTTACAATTTAAGGGGGCAAATCCCCCCCCCCCCCCAAATCTACCTCCTTGCTACAAATGTTCATGTTTTGGAACTTTTCACCTCTCTAGCCCCTCAGAAGAAATGTAAAGGCTAAAATAATCCTTTTCATCCCTCCAAATTATCGAAAAGTGATAAAAATACGTGGGGGGGCCTCCCCCGAAAACGGTGGGTGATGGGGGAAAACGGAGGTCATATTCGGATTCTGGAGGTCATTTTACATAAGAATCAGCAGGAATGGTGTCAGGGCTCGAAAAAAAAAATTTTTTTGCAGACCAGTGCAATTTATCGAAGAATTATCAGAAATTGAGATCTCGAAAAGTTCTTTATATTTGGGAATGAATAAAATGGGCTTTAGCTTCAAAAAGCAGGACGAAAGAAAAAATGTATTGGTAATGCCTGGAATCAGGTTGAAGAGAATTTTATTTTTAAATAAATGAATTAAAGAGAACATTTGTATAATGTTTTGTGGAACTTTTAGTTGTATTATAATAACATAACAGCATTATGTCATTATAAATTATTTTATTCTATATTATGTGATAAATTAATATGTTACTCCACCAACGCCCTAAGAATAATGGTTTAGATGTCGGCTATTTGACATGACAAGTTCCTAACCTAATTTTGTGTGTTCAAGAAGCCGCATACGTTAAGTCACTAAAACAACTGGTACTTCTAAATAGGTATTAAAAATACTATACATTATCTTTATTGAGTATAATGTAAACAAATAAATGAAAATTGAAATGTTTGTCAAATGAAGCAGCACACCTAATATCCCAGTGTTGTGCTGCCAGCAGACCTAGGGGCGGTACTAGCAAACATTTTAACCTGAATCGCCACGCTCTTCAAATTTGGAATATTTATATTTGAATCTGCCGTAAGGCAGTTTAGTGACGGCATTTTTGTTGGTACACTCGAAGCAACGTACCTTGGGGTGGTCCTGATCAAATGGTTTATACAATACGCTGAATTGAAATTCTTAATAATCTCCAGTAAAATTGAAGCAATGTCTAAACTTATCTTGAAATATTAGCAAACGGAAGTAACAGGAATCTGTGTTTCTATTATTTTTGTATTTAAGCTAAATCTGTTCTCCTCTTTCTCATTCTTCTTTTCTGTTTAATATAACATTCGATTAGTGATGTAGGCGATTAATGACTGACATTTCATTTTGACGTTAAATGTAAGTTGCGTTAGAACTACTAAATTTGGAGCCAATGAAATCGCAATCAATGCTTTGATGCGTCCCAGAACACATTGAACATAGGAAAATATACATTGAGTACATTTTAGCATGTTCGGTGTTACATAAAACTCTCTGTATGTATTCCATGATAAATGTTGATCGTACTCCTAAGCATTGAATTTGACCATAATGTTGAGGGTTTATATATTATGGATAGTTCTGTAAAATACATCAATATA
Organism: Philonthus cognatus; assembly: GCA_932526585.2. Lineage (NCBI taxonomy): Eukaryota > Metazoa > Arthropoda > Insecta > Coleoptera > Staphylinidae > Philonthus > Philonthus cognatus. The sequence continues at coordinate 46,668,688 of OW052244.1, forward strand.
CACCATTCCATTTGTTTCTGGATCTCGCCTAGCCATGCTTTCGTGTTGTTATGTTGCAGTATCAACATTTACATTTTTTATTAGTTGCCACTCCTGATTCCTTATTTTAACAGTGTTGCAATAATTTATGATATCATAAGTAATCCTCTTTTTAATTTTCAAGAGGTTCATTGTTAATCTTGCAACAATTATTTCGCCACGCGGTCGCTTCTCGAGCATTTTATTATTAAATCAAATTAATCTAGTGTTGCAATGCTGTGTCAATGTCAAAGTGAAAAATAATTTCAGGCACATATTAAATATTAACATGCCAAAGATTATCTCTGAATCAAAAAGGTTACAAATTCTGAAATCCTACAAACATTTTAGGCAAAGTAATCCAAATCTACAGCATCACAATATTATTACGATTTTAATAGATATTTTTGGGGTATGTCTAGTATTTTAATTATCATATATATTTAATTAAAGATAATTACGTTTCAGGTAGGGAGATCTTCATTACAATTAATTTTACGACAAAGACCTGACGAATTGAAATCTACTACTTCTGGCAAACGATCTAAAAACAGCCATTTTTGGAATCACCTAGCTAGAAAAGATCTGCAACAACTAATTTGGCAATATAACTCTAGAAATCAGTATTTTACTTTGAGAGATCTTTTGAATGATGATATGAAAGAAAATTATGAGTTCCATGGGAGTAGAACAACACTTTATAGGGTTGTTAAAAGTATGGGGTATAAATTCAAATTAATTAATGGGCGCAAAATTCTCTGTGAACAAAAACATGTTGTTGCAGCTAAAATTATTTTCCTTAGAAAATTTTTACAGTATCAAAATTCCAGTGAAGATATCCAATTCGTATACCTGGATGAAACATGGATATATCAGAATGGATCTCTGGTTCGACGCTGGGTACATGAAACGGATATAAAAAGTAATCCAACTAAATTCAAAAATGAAGGCAAACGCTTCACCATTCTACGTGCTGGGTATAGGGGTGGGTTTTTGGATGGGTGCGATTTTTTATTACATTCGAAAAACAATGACCGAGATTACCATGCCACAATGGATGGTAATACTTTTCAAAATTGGGTGGTTAATCAACTTATTCCTGCTTTGGCTAAGCTTTCAGGGAAATGTGTAGTTATTATGGATAATGCTGCATACCATTCTGTGCAATTAGACAAAACTCCTTCATTTTCTTGTAAGAAATGCGAAATGCAGGAGTGGTTGGTTTAACACAATGTAAAATTCAATCCAAAATTAACCAAAAAGGAACTATGGGCTTTATTTATACCTTTTCGATCAAATGACAAAATTTACGTAGTTGATGACATTTTGAGAAAGAACGGGCACGAAGTTCTTAGATTACCGCCATACCATTGTCAATACAATCCAATTGAAATGGCATGGGGGTTTTGTAAGACTACAATAAGCACATAAATTCTAAGCAACCATCTAAGGATCGTGTTCAGAATTTATGGCTTGAGTCTCCCTCAAAATGTACATCCGATATGTGGCAAAATTTCTGTGATCATTGTAAAAAACTTATTTCGGATGACTGGACAAAACACATGGGGAACCTTTCTTTTGAAACCATTCCTCCTTTTATTATTTCGCTTGGGGAATCTGGCTCAGAACAAACATCAGAAGATTCAGATGCAGGTTCTCTTGACTAAATAATAAAAGTGGAATAAGGGCTTAAAAATTGTTTGACATGAAAATTATCAGTATCACAAGAGGGTGGGAATAAATTTGCAATTCTACAAAAAAATACTGAGGGCCAACAGAAGAGAGAATGACCAAAATTAAGGTGGATGGATGGAGTTGATTAAAATGTGTTAACGGGAAGACCCAAGCGAGAAATACAAATGGATGACGAAATAAGTTTGCAGAGCCGAATTCGTTATATTTGTTATATACAATATTATTGCTGTGTTTGTATGTACAAAAACCAAGTAGTAAATTTTGTTAATCTTAAAACTGCATATTATTATCCTTTTATATCTGAAAATTTGTAAAACAGGCAACAGTGTAAGATCACAATAGTCAGAAATTATAACCTTAAAATCGAACATCTGACAGTGACATTTAAAAACCCTGATTTAAAACACAACCAGCCCCATTTACAATACCTAAACTGTCACTTTTCCATAGCTAGGCGAGATCCAGAAACAAATGGAATATATTATAAAACAGATTCCAAGGAGTTGGTTTTCTTTTCCCTTCTCCGTTTTAAAAATGATTCATACGCCGCTAAATACATTTTTCTTGATTTTTCTGGCAATAAGTTTAATAAGGCAATTTCTGCAGCTTCTTTTAAATATGGCGGTGTCAACTGTCGTTCTCCATTTATCTTCTAATTTTTTATATTAAACCACTTCAAAACTCTCTTATAATAATAATAATAATTCATTTATTTCCAAGAAGAATTTTTACATTCATGGGTGAGTCGACAGTAATGTTGAGCCAATTAACTTAATAATATACTCATATATTGATATTCATAAGACGTACAATAATAGTAATGTAAATATAGAATGAAAGTAATGTAGTAATAAATAATAACACATGCTTCACAAAAAATAAACTTATAACTATAATGTAAATGATTTTGACGTTTTAATTTAATTATATGACACTTTGCGGACTACTAGATAAAATTTTGAAAATGATATTAAACCGTAAATAATGATTAATCACTGACAGTAGTGAATAATGAATATACTTATAATTGAAGAAACACAAATATAATGAGTATATTATAAGATATAGTCGTGGACAAATTTGATTTTCATTGCCCTGATGGTCGCCAGGGTCATTAATTACGCAAAAGAAGAAGAATTATGAGGTATTAATCGACACGTTTTATATCCAATGACAGTAAACTTCTAGTAAACGTCTAGAAGTTTACTGTCATTGGATATAAAACGTGTCATTGTCATAATACATCTGTGAACTGAAATAGCAACATATGACGTCAGTGGGTACTTAGGACGCTGCGGGGTTACGGAATGGAAACCAAAGCGAGCTATGATTTTGTCAGACCTATAATCTGTTTGTTTTTAATATGACCAATCAAATTTGATATTTCAAGAATTTAGTGGTGTGATGCATTTGTGTGTTTTAGGTTAAGACAAGATTAATCCCATGTTATGTTGTAAATCAACTTTTAATTTGTAGGTTATGTGAAGGGAAATCTGACATTAATATGACAATTCAATTAACTCACCAAGTTACGATTACAAATGTATTTTTATCACAATTATTTGTATAGAAAATCGGATCCAGAGAAAATAATGAAGTAGAATGTATCCAGTAAGTTACACGATACATTTATTACGTTATTTTCTGTGTGCGATCTATGCTTGTACTCAATGACGTCACGGCCCTCTTCTTGCTTCTCCAGCGAAAACGTCAAATTGTATCGTACCTAGACACATAGTCAGACCCAGTCGACTCCATATGATTCTGTAAATTCACATATATAGTTGACCGACCCATTCAATGGGAGGGCGCATTTGTCGGAATTTTAAATTTCCCGCAATTTCTAACGTGGGCTCATTTTCAATCAACAGCTGTCAGATCCGTCGGATCTGAAGGCACAAAAATGCCGATTAGGCGAAATCGTCTCGAGATGAGCGTTAATAAATATAAATAATTACAACCGTAAGTTTATATAATATTTTTAAATTTTAACCTATTGTGTATTATTTTAAATAAGTCTACAGTCAAACAAATTTGAAACCAGGGTGTTACTACATTATTTCCCTTTATTTCTTCTTAGTACATGTGGAGGATCTTCAAGTATACTAAGTATCCATGGTCGTGGATATTTTCATCATATCCCCGTTATTGTTGGATTAAGCAATTCTGAATCTTTAGGGATGGGCGTTAACATTAATAATTAAAACCGTAAGTTTATGTAATATTTTAAGTTTTTAAGCCATTGTTTATTCTTTTAATTAAATCTGTAGTCAAACACATTTAGTATGTCTACATTATTTCTCTTTATTTCTTTCTAGCATTCGTGAATGAACTTCAAGTACCATGCATGAAACAACCATGGACGTGGAGATTTTCTTCACACCGGGCTAGGAGCATACTTCCATGGAGAATATTCCTGTTGCTGTTGGATCAAGCAATTCTGAAATTCCATCTAGTCACAAAGTACGATCCCAGAACATAAAATAATGCCTTAAATTCAATTACACGGTTTTTCTATTGCATTTTACTATTGTTCAAATAAGATTCACAATATCCCAAATATCTTTCACCTTGTCAAATATAAGTCAAAAGATTTCCCGATTTACGAAATGAGTTTCACTATATACCAAATACTTTTCCCTTTAATATTTTTGCTGACCATTTTTGCAGTAACAATAACTTTCTTCTGGAAATATTTTATTTGTATTTATACATACAGGGAGTTTTCTTTTAAGTATATGTATTCCAAATTCAACCTATTTTCTGTAAATCTTTAGATATTCCTTATTTTTTTTTAAGTTCAATTTAAAGCTTTAAATAAGTGTTTTCCACTCCCAGACTAAGCATGAAGTAAAATTTCGAGTTTAGAAAAGCCCCGTGAAAATTTGTCGACGGTCGCGCAGCGACCCGAGACAAATTTTCTGGGCTTTTCTAAACTCGAAATTTTACTTCATGCGCCACGCGTATAAAACACAGATTTCAAGTGAAATTCGAATATACATAAAATTCACAATATTTTAGTGTTTTATACGCGTGACGCATGAAGTAAAATTTCGAGTTTAGAAAAGCCCAGAAAATTTGTCTCGGGTCGCTGCGCGACCCTCGACAAATTTTCACGGGGCTTTTCTAAACTCGAAATTTTACTTCATGCTTAGTCTGGGAGTGGAAAACACTCGTTTAAAGCTTTATATTGAAATCTTTTGAAAAACAACGAATGCCGGAAAATTTACAGCTTGTGTATATGTTTACCTTAAGAAAAATTCACTGTATGGAACACTACTTACGCCAACATCCTTATCCGGATAAGGAGACCTCTTATTTCATTTCTAAGATGCATTTTTTGACGAACTGCAGACATTTTGTTGAGAAGTGAAATGTAATTAGGTTTTGACATATAGTGAAATATATTTGTAATAACTTTTAAAATATAGCTTTAACATGTTCATTAGGTCTTTGTTATTTTTCGCATCGCACGGTAATTTAATATCGTGCGATGTTCCCCGCACCGCACCCTCCCTGTCCCGCACATCCCGCTTAGCAAGAAGCCCGCCCGCGCCCAATACGTCATTTGCGATTGCAGCGCTGTCCCATCGAGTGGGTCGGTTGACTAAAATCATGATACGTGGAGCCCCCTATGAGTTATCAATCTAATTTAATCTATGCACATAGTGTGTGTCATCCAATTACCTTAGGTGGGTGCTTTCATATCTAAGATAAAAATGACAAACGTGGCTTATCATTTATGTACAAGGTGAGTTATAATTAGATGCAAAAAAAATAACCAAATCTTCTTTAGGTCAAAACAAAGCAATTAACCTCATACACCTTTGTACCAAAGTACTCCCTGAAAACGATACAGGACGTTATTGAAAACAAAATATTTCTATTGTTGGAGGTAATTGACACTAGGGAACAGTTACAGCAAAGAATTTTCTAGGCTGCTAATTAAATTCGTCAATACTACAATATTCATCTAGTGTAGGGATCGTTAGGACGACGATATCATGCTTGTATAAAGGCTGGAGGGGGACATTTTAAACATTTGTTATAGTTTTTATTCATTGGTTTGTTAATTTATAATTAAAAAAAAATCTTTTTAGAGCACATTTTGGTACTAAGTTGTATTAGGTGAATTGCTTCGTATTGGCCTAAAGACACTTTGGTTACATTTTTCCTGTGTAAAGGATGTCTGTTCTCAAAATAAATGTTTTAATAACTGTGTTAATTATTTATTTATTTAATAACCCAACAGACTGTGAAAGCCAAATACCACGGTCATATCATTAGTACAATATAAATACAATATAGCAACATATGGATAATATTACAAATTAATACAGTATTAAAGAAAACTATAAACTAAGGTAATGCAGATAATATTTTAATATAATCACTAATATTAAGCTTAAATGTTGAAAATGTTAGCGTAAACTGATGATATTTTCAACTATAATATAACAAGTGGTATGTATGATTATCATCAATAATATTCATGACTTACACCGAGTTGCAGATTCAACGAGCCCAAAGGGCGAGCTGAATGTGTTGCTCCGGTTTCACAAATGAATATTATTGATTATTAATCATACCACGAGTTATTCGATGAGAGAATATAACAAATAAAACAGCGACCAAATAATTTTCGTAGCAACCACCACAAGGTGATAGAACTCTATCATCGCTGTAATAACATGTATCTATGGAAATAAGCGATTCTGATTGGAGGGAATGTAGCCATGTGACGCATGAGTTATATTCTCCCTGCAACAAAAATTGAACAGTATTTATTTACGAATATTTCTTTACTATTTTTAAGCTATATATCAAATGAAACTAAAGAGAAAACAAAAATAAAACGTCGAAAATAATGCTAGTAAGTAAAGGAATTATTCTAATTTTATTCTGATCATTTTAGTTCAATAATAGAGATACAAACTGAAATTGAAATGTTTACGTGGCAATTCTATATGATGCGTCTTGAAACGAGACACACGGTATATCATGTGGTAACTGACACTTTTTCTGTTCTAAACCTCCAGCATTAGTGTAAGAAACGAATAAGTTGATTTGAATATCTGAAAATACAAACAAGTATTAAAGTTGAAAACTCAATTAATTTTAAGTATTATCGGATTTTTTTTATTGACCAACCAGGTTTGGGATTTATTTTTCTTAGGTACTATGACATCAATCACATCAAGGCCGTAGCCTGAAACTTTCAAAATGTTGAATTTTTGTATGTAAAAGCGGCCCTGAAAGAGCAAAAACAACATTTTCACCAGTTAAACCCCCCCCTGAAATTATTATATCCCTCCCTGATTTTACGGCCTTGAATAACATTGGGCTCGTTTATCAAAATATTCAACATTCAACATGTTTGGATTTGTTTGTGATGCATGTTGGTATCTAATAACCGGTACTCCGGTCGGTCTATTTTGTAAGATTGCAAAAATTCCAAACAAGTTCACGATTAACAATCATCATCAGAGAATTCCCCAACAGTTGGCAGTAAACTCTCAACTGTTGTCTCTGATGAACGGGCCCATTGTTATATGAATGCTATGTGGCAATTTATTAATTATTTGACAGAAAACTGGTAATAAAATGCCGAAAGTAATGTTCCGCGATTTTAATCTTTATGATAGGGTAATTAAGCACGTGGCAACCATGTGGAACCTCAAATTTATTTTGAAATCAAAAGTCATAATTACAATCAGAGTGTCCAACCAAATATCCAACATTATAAAAAAATCACCAGATTGGCCAATAAAAAAAAAAAACAAATATAGTACCTACCATCATCAAACGAATATGTCCAATTTCTCCAAATCCAGTAGACAGCGACAATTCGGTTTTTGCCATCATCATCATTATATACATATCTTTTGCTGTGGATACGTCACCATCCCATGGTATTGCACCGTAAATGGTGTAAAATAAGAGATTGCTCTAAAATTATATAATGTACCATTTGCCAAGTCATCCAAAGAACACATTAAATAGGTTTTTAAGCAGTGTGCGCTGTAGATGATAAATAATCGACTTGCAACAATGTGAAAGAATTTAGTAATTGATTAAATAGTATCTGTTCTTCAGAAAAGTTAGTTGATTCCTAGACCTTATTGCGACAAGTTATATTGTAAAATATTATATTTTATATACTCGTATTTAGTAACTTTGGTTCCTAGGTGAGAGTGGGTACCAAATGTTAAGCACCAAACCTGTCCATAAGAAAATAGGGTTACTTCGAATTCTAATTAATTACGAAGGTCGAACGAGTTTTTGTCTTCTAAGCATCGGGTATGGTATTTGTGTGTAATTGAGCAGTCAACATCTCTGTTGAGAAGTCTAGATAAAGGGACCTGCCCGTGACATATGAAACCAGCTGGACCAGTTCGGGAAAGATACCTTTTCATGGACCAACGTTAAAAAACTCGGTTTGGTGCAGCGAATTCAAGCAGGACCACCTCAGTCCATCCACACAGTTTTTGCCCCCTCGAAAGCGGGTCGAGAACCCGATCAAAACATCCACACAGTGTCTCTGAAGAATGCCTAAGCATGAAATTTTGAAGAGCAGAGATTTCTTGTACAAAATTAATTCTTTTGTTTAAGCAAAGTGAGCTGTGGAAACAAAACCAACACGATTGGTTTTAAAGAAAATATTTACAATTTGTGAAACATTAAGCACACTGATTTTAACATAAATTGCATATTTTAATGGAGAAACTGCAAAATATTACAGGTATTTAAATTTCTAAAAGTTAGTACGTACGAATAGGTATTTTAATTTTTTACTTAAAAGAAAATATCAAAATTATGCCAAATAACCCACTGAGCAAACCTATTTAAGTAATGCTTCATCAATATTAAAACAACGTTTAATGTTGATACAATGTTGATATAACGTTATTTGTTTGTTTTTTGCTCAGTGGGAAGTAGATAGACTAACAAGACCTTGGAAAAAATGTACTATATTCGAAAATGAGAACACTATATAGAAAAATAATTTGCATAAATGTAATGTTTGCACAGAATTCCTTTTATTTAAAAAAGACTCGTTTTTATCTGATCACTTTTCGTATAATAAATGACCATGACATTTGTCAACTAAACATCATGCTGATGCAATATATTTTACTTGTATAATAAACATGAATAATTATTCTATTGACTAAATAGTGCTCATGAATAAAACTTCACTCTGGTAAACAAATCTCACTCATCCTAAAGTGAGATTTGTTTGCTATATATTTCAATAAACAGATAATAAATAAGTAATCAGTGATTCAAGCAATATTCTTTTGGTGTTAAAACTTAAACGCTAACTAAATATTGTGCAATATAATAATAATTAGGTTTATAAGGTAATATTTACTTCTTCTATAAGTATTTCTCCGCACTTGCAAATTGTTGAAATACATATTATGTAAACAGATATGTGGATTAATATAACAAAATCCTTCTTCTGTAATGTGACAATGTTTAGTAAATAATTTTTATATACATAATATGGTTATATTTACCAAACCAAAAAAGGTGTAGGTAGTAAAACTTAGAATAATAGATACCAAGAAAACGAGAACAAATAAAATTTTGGTAGAATAATCACTGCATTGTTTCGTGAATCTACAAGAAAAACATTATGAAATTAAATATTTATGAACCCATTAGGCGCCATTGATGCATATACGCAACATTATTAATTGTATGTTAATTAAATTAGTAATAAGTTAATTTGATATATTATATTATTTGACTTGACAATGTATGAAGAAAAATGTAAATATTTTGTTATTTAAATATCTCGATTATTACTCATTTAAAAAAAATGTTATCAGTGTATCTCTAACTTCACAATATTTCAGTGTTTTGTATGCATGGCGCATGAAGTAAAATTTCGAGTTTAGAAAAGCCCGGCGTAGAAAATTTGTCGAGGGTCGCGCAGCGACCCTCGACAAATTTTCTACGCCGGGCTTTTCTAAACTCGAAATTTTACTTCATGCTTAGTCTGGGAGTGGAAATACTCGTTCTAAACTTCATATTGCACGTTTTTATACAAAATTGACGAATGCCTTAAATTCATAGCGTATACATTATGTATATTTAAAAGAAAAATTCACAGTATGTAAATATTTCTTAAATGTCGGAAATAAATAGAGTAAATAAGTTTCGAATCAATTGCCTACGACTGTATGTATATTAACCCATTAACGGCCGAGCAATTATAGAGTTAACTCTAAAAGTTAATTTTAAATAAAATTCTACACTTCTTTTTATGATTTCTACGAATGACTTATTGTCATTCGTAGAAATCATAAAAAGAAGTGTAGAATTTTATTTGAAATCAACTTTTAGAGTAAACTTTATAATTGCTCGGACGTTAATGGGTTAATATGCATACAGTCGTAGGCAATTGATTCGAAACTTATTTACTCTATTTGTTTCCGACATTAAGAAATATTTACAGATACAGAATTTATTAAATAAAAGTTAGAGAAATACAGGGAATTTTAAATGCTTTCCATTGAAAACATTGATCTATAAAAAATACTTACGACATTATTCGACAGTGATACAAAATACAATCCTTCAACAGTTTCGTTCTATTAGTCCCCATCTTTAAATTCGGTATTCTCAACAACATAACTCCCAAATGCTTAATTTGCAATGTCAAACTGTACATCATAATCACAAAAATCAAAGCAATCGATACTGCGGCAATAGCTGAATGAAAACCAGTGATGGCCTGCAGTAACGAAAAAATTTGCCTCATCGGAGTAGAGAAAATATCAAACGGGAGATAAGCTGTTATAATCATACCACAGTCACTCAGGTCGCTCGGTTCACACTTTTGTAAAAGAGTCAAAAACCAAGAGGGATAATGACAAATGTGAACAAATATTATAAAATGTTTTATACGCTTATTTAATAGATTCATTTCTATATCGTAATCCTCGGGCATTTCGTATTCTTCAAAATTTCCCATTTCTATTAGGAGGTGTTTTATATTTTTGTTGTGGATAAAGTAATTTAGTTGCATGTAAACTGCTAGGTAGCTAGATAATAAGCCAGTTAGATCATTGGCGCAAAATTCAAAGTTGAATGATTTCCCATTTAGGGTGACTATGTGATGGATTAAATGGCCCCATAATCCAATAGTTATTATGTGAAGAAAGATAAAAGTAATAGCTACTTTTAATATTGATAATATTGTGAAATTGTCAGTGCTGAAATTCATTATTCGTAACACTTTTTGAACAAACTCTCCAAGAATAACTTTATTTACCATAATTATCACTCACAAAATACTTATATCTCATGAAACAATAACTAGTGTCACGTACGTGAAAATATAACGAATCTAACAATGCGCAATAAACAATATTAATTTTCTACGTAGAAGTGAATTGTTTCCAGTATTTAATACAAATACGGTTAATTTTTTAATTAATAAGTGTAACTATTTTCCTTGTAATTAAACCAATTTGCCCAATCATATAGAACACACAGAAAATCTTATTAGTACTTGTCGGTAATTAAATTAATTGGTTTTATTACAGTGTACTGGTCCTCGTGTAATTTTCAAATGTTATAGGTATGTATTTATTAAAAAAGGCGAAAGTAATTATAAATCGTACAAATAATTAAAATTTTCCAGACAGCAGTTTCGAGAGTAGAAAACCAAATTTTGAGGCATTTCTAAACCCGAAATTTAACTTCACGCTTAAGGGGGTATTACCACTAGGACAGCGTTTTTTTACGGTTTTTCAGAATTTTTATTTTTGGGAAATGTAATACATGCGATCTCGCGGTTTCTTGCAACTTGTTTATAGATTCATAAACTATAAAAAATGAATTTTAATTCTTTTCAATCGTCCGGCTAAACCTCTAAATCTGGCCTCAAATAAGGCCGTGTCCGCAGTGTTTTTCCTCATGACCGGAAAGATTTTTTCGATTCTGTGATTTGAAACGTAAAATGAAGTAGTAGTCATTAATCTGTATTAAATTATCTGGAGTTTGAACCACCGACAATAAAAAATCTCGATAAATAACAAAATGGAGGCCATTCGAAAAAAGTGGTCGCTTTTTGCCCCCCTTTTTCTGACTTTAAGGCTCTATGAAAAATATCAAATGTTAATATATTTGAATGACGGTGGTTCAAACTCCAGAGGAAAATGTGGAGAACCGAACACTAAAAGCTCAAGTCAATCCGTTTCATAGTTTGAAAAGAAAGTTTCCGGCCAGCGAAAAAAAAGTGGTTTCGATAAAAACGCGTTTAAAGTTTTGACACAAGTTTTAACTATTTTTGGAGATTTTTGGCTTTAGTCAGCTATGCCAGCTCCGTACACTAGGCCCTCCTCTTCCTCTAAAAACTGGGTTTGAATGATTTACTCCTGCCAGCGTTGTTGGATGGCCTTATGAGTTGCTGGAGTCAGGCAAAATTCGTCCCACATCTCGCGTACCGCGTCGGTCCGCACCGGAAAGCCTTGGCTTGCAGGCCGATATGGATTCCCAGTGTCTCTATCGTCTTAAAAACTGCCGAGTATCCGTCGTTGAAAATGCTGGTAGCTATGAAAGACGCGATAGCGACGGTTTTTGCACCACAGTTGAGGTGCTTCGAAGCCAGCTTCCAGACACAAGCATTCAAACTTTCGTTTGAGTTCTGCGTATTTCCACCCAGCCACCTACTCAGCATTGTTTACTTCAACAAGCAAAAATCTAACTAACGAATTCGCCTATTGTAAAACGGCTTTCGGACATGAAACTAGATACTATCAAGTATCAATACATGCAAAAAAAAATCAATTTTTTAAAACTTTCGAATGGTAATACCCCCTTAATCTGGAATTGGAAACACTCAGCAGAAGCTTTAAGTTGAATGTTTGTAAGAAAATCACGGTTCTCTAAAAATATAAATCGAAACATCATGATATGTTTCCCATCTGTGTCACGTCAGGTGTTCCTCAGGGGTCACACTTGGGCCCCCTTCTATTTAATATATTTATTAATGATGTAGTTAAATGTTTTTCCAATGCAGAATGCCTTCTCTTTGCGGATGATATGAAAATATTCATGAAAATCCGTTCCGTCGAAGATGCCAAAGTTCTTAATAATGACTTACAATCGTTTGATAGTTGGTGCAAGACTAACAAGCTATCTTTAAACCTAAAAAATGTAATGTCATCACGTTCTCTAGACGGCAAACAACGGTAGATTTCTAGTACTCCATGCTGGGCGAACCTTTAATACGCGTAAATTGTGTAAAAGATCTAGGTTTACGTTTAATACTACTTTATCTTTTTAAAAGATTGTAGCAAAGTCATACCAATTACTTGGATTTATCAAACGTAACGTCCAAGATTTTCGGAACCTTGGTACAATTATTGTATTATATAACGCGCTAGTTTGTCCACATTTGGATACTGCTCTTGCATGTGGTCTCCTTATAGCGGCGATGATATTGAAAAAATCGAGCAAGTACAAAATTTGTTAAATTTGTAGCTTACAAATTTCATCTAGTTGGTGACTACTGCGACCTGCTCGATAAGGTTAATATTACGAGTTTATGTTCTCGGCGTGTCAACCAAGATATTGTGCTGGTAAAAAAAGTGTTTGATAGAGCTATTGACTGTCCCGACTTTCTACAGCTTCTTGGACTCCATGTTCCCGCTCCTCCACTGCGAAATGTAGTTATATTTCACATACCGTTCCACATAACTGATTATGCGAAACAGTCGGCTACTACACGCATTTTAAGGCATGCTAATCAATTTATCACTCGCACAGGTTTTGATATATTTGTAGGAACTCCAAGTTTTTTGCGTCGTGCACTCAGTGCAAAATAGTTAAGATTTTTTTAAAATGTCTGTAATATGTTTATATATTTGTAATATTATTGTAAATGTTCTGTATGAAATGGCCTCCGTTAATTAATAAATAAATAAATATGTGTCAGTGGTGTAAATACAGGGAATTTAGGGGATCTATCTCCCCCCATGAGTCTTGTTAATTTATTCATTTTTATCCGTGTGGGCGCCTTAAGAAAAGGTTATTATTAAGGTGCCTACACACGAATATACAAAAAAAAAACAGTTCTTCTGATTCAGTGGAGAAACAAAAAAAAACACTTGTAATGTTCCACGTTTTTATTTTTAGTTTCTTAGCACACGCTTCAGTCTTTACAAAGTTAAATAGTTACAGTTTTGATGATGAAACCAAGAGACTTTTATTCAACTGTCAATAGTTAAACTGTATCCAACTTTACATTGACGAATATGTAAATTTTGTTAAAACAAATTAAAATTATACCGATTATCGCACACTTTTCACTGATGATAGTATTTCATCATCAAATGACTATTGTAACATTTGACGATATTTTCACAATTATGGCAATTTGCTAGTATTTCGTCATTAAATGACAATTGTAACATTTTGACTGCAAGTTTTTATGTCGACTGTATTTTCACTATTATGGCATTTTGACGTTAAGTTCCTTGATTAACTGCGAATTGTCTTTTGACGTCTGAAAAAAAACGACTTCGGCTTCCTCCTTAACTTGTATCAAAATTAACATTTTGTTTTAACCTTTACTTTACTACTTTACCTCTCAATAAAACGACAATAGTCAATTATCAATTGTTTTAATGATGAAACAAGCAAGTGTCAAGCATGAAGTAAAATTTCGAGTTTAGACAAGCCTGAAAATGTAAATCGCGCGCGTAGCGAAGCGGAGCAACCGAGCCAAATTAGGCTTTTCTAAACTCGAAATTTTACTTCATGCACCACGAGTATAAAACACTGATTTAATGTGAAATGGTCTTTCACCAATTAACAAGTGAAATAAGTTTATTATGTCAATTGTCCATTGTTTAGGTGATGGGGAAAGTGCTATGATGGACACATCACTATTTTTTCTTCGAGTTTTGTATGCTCATTGCACACTTTTTACTTATGATAGTATTTCATCATCAAATGACTATTGCAACATTTTGACTGTAAGTTTCTTTGTCGACTGTATTTTCAGTATTATGGCATTTTGACGTTAAGTCCCTTGATTGATTGCAAATTGTCTTTTGACGTCTGAGATAAAAAAAAACGACCTCGGCTTCCTCTTTAACTTGTATCAAAATTGACATTCTGTTTTAACCTTATAGAACATTCTCCCTCAATAAAACAACAATAATCAATTACACTGGTCGGCATGAAAATCGGCCCTGACACCATTCCTGCTGATTCTTATGTAAAATGACCTCCTGAATCCGAATATGACCCCCGTTTTCCCCCATCGCCCACCGTTTTCGGGGGAGGCCCCCCCACCTATTTTTATCACTTTTCGATAATTTGGAGGGATGAAAAGGATTATTTTAGCTTTTACGTTTCTTCTGAGGGGCTAGAGAGGTGAAGTTCCGAAACATGAACATTTGTAGCAAGGAGGTAGATTTGGGGGGGGATTTGCCCCCTTAAATTGTAAAAAAATCCTTAAAAATGATCGATTTTTCCGTTTTTTCACTTATTTTTCAAATATTCCAGCTTCCATCCCCCCTCATCCTCCCCCAAACAATAAAAATATATAGCAACAATAATAAAAATATATAGCAACAGTTCGGAAGATTCACTATACCACGCTGGCGCTCTCAATACCTCGCGCGCACAGGTCCCGAAGGAAAATATTTACTTGCCGCCTTTGCACATCAAACTCGGATTGATCAAACAGTTTGTGAAAGCAATGGACAAGACCGGCGATGCATTTCAATTTTTGAAAACTAGATTCCCTCGTCTTAGTGAGGCTAAAATCAAGGAAGGAGTTTTTGTGGGCCCCCAGATTAGACAACATTTCCAAGATTCGACGTTTATTGAACACCTGAATCGAAAAGAAAAACGAGCTTGGATTGCATTCCAAAACGTGTGTGAGAACTTTTTGGGAAACAACAAAAGTGATGATTATGTCGCTCATGTCGAGGAATTGCTGTCAGCGTACAAGGCCATGGGGTGTAACATGTCTCTTAAAGTGCATTTCCTTCACTCACACCTGGACTTCTTCCCTGAAAATTTAGGAGCAGTTTCGGATGAACACGGGGAACGGTTTCATCAAGACATCTCTAAGTTCGAGAGGAGATTTTCGGGGAAGTGGAATGCGAGCATGTTAGCAGAGTACTGCTGGTTTTTGATACGAGAAACTTCTACCTCAGGGTACAAAAGGAAAGCAAGCACCAAATGAAGGTACTTATCTTAGTTATTTATTATTCTTTACATTTATTATTTTACTTTTTATTTATTATTCTTTACAGCTAAAATAATCCTTTTCACCCCTCCAATGGATGCGGGAAACGGGGGGAGTATTGAGAGCGCCAGCGTGGTACAGTGAATCTTCCGAACTCTTGCTATATATTTTTATTATTGTTGCTATATATTTTTATTATTGTTGCTATATATTTTTATTATTGTTGCTATATATTTTTATTATTGTTGCTATATATTTTTATTATTGTTGCTATATATTGCTGCAATATATTTTTATTATTTGGGGTGTTTGGGGGATGAGGGGGAATGGAAGCTGGAATATGTAGAAAATAAGTGAAAAAACTGCGAAAAAAACGGAAAAAATTGATCATTTTTAATGATTTTTTTACAATTTAAGGGGGCAAATCCCCCCCCAAATCTACCTCCTTGCTACAAATGTTCATGTTTTGGAACTTTTCACCTCTCTAGCCCCTCAGAAGAAATGTAAAGGCTACAATAATCTTTTTCATCCCTCCAAATTATCGAAAAGTGATAAAAAATAGATGGGGGGGCCTCCCCCGAAAACGGTGGGTGATAGGGGAAAACGGAGGTCATATTCGGATTCAGGAGGTCATTTTACATAAGAATCAGCAGGAATGGTATCAGGGCTCAAAAAAAAAATTTTTTTTGCAGACCAGTGTTATCTATTGTTTTAATGATAAAACAAACAAGTGTATTCTACTCCCAGACTAAGCATGAAGTAAAATTTCGAGTTTAGAAAAGCCTGAAAATTTGGCTCGGGCGCGTAGCGAAGCGGAGCGACCGAGCCAAATTAGGCTTTTCTAAACTCGAAATTTTACTTCATGCGCCACGCGTGTAAAACACTGATTCAATGTTAAATGGTCTTCAACTGATTGACAAGTGAAATAAGTTTATTATGTCAATTGTCAATTGTTTAGGTGATGGGGAAAGTGCTATGATGGACATATTATTTTTTCTTCGAGTTTCGTATGCTCTTTGTTTTATCACTTCACTTTTTCGATTGATTCACTTTTGTTTAATAATTTCTTCTTAACGTCCACATTTTTAATAATCTTATTTTGTTTTGATTTGATTGAGTGATTTTTAGTCTTTTTTAAATCATTAATATTTTGACTTAGTTCTTCAGTAACATCTGCAATTTCTACCGTGATCATTTAAAACATGATTTAGAGTAGGATTTGAATATTTAATTAGATTGGCACTACTGACTGTTAACACATAGTTTACTATAACCTCAAATTTAACATGATTTAGAGTAGGCTTTGAATTTTAAATTAGATTAGCACTACTGACTGCTAACACATAGTTTACCATAACCTCATATTTATTCCATCATTCAATTACCATTCGGAGCAACCGCACAATAAAAATGCCACCTACTCTAAATCATAATTTAAACGATCGCACGGTACTTTATTATTAATATTAATTTTAATTCCAATTTTACTGATAAATTTATTTTTGTTCATCTTATTTTTTTTGTTCAATTTGTTTTTAATTTTTCTTGATTTTTGAGGAGTGCCGTTTAAATCTTTAGTGGTTTTTTTAATTACACTTTCAACATTTTCATCTTTAATTTTCTTCTTTGTTTTATCCTGCTTTGCACTTAATTGTGAATTATTTTTTGCAATTACCTTTCCACTTTCATCATCAGTAAATGTTTTCTTTTTATTCCCATCAGTATTTTTAGCAACTGAAATTAATTTTAGTTTCTTTCCGTTTTTAACTTTACGTGCACTTATTTCCTTCATTTCTGATTTTAATTTCAAATTATTTTTACGTTTCAACTTCTTTAAGAGTTTTGTCTGTAAATTTGATACAGCTTCGCCAATAACATCGTCACTTTTAATTATTTCATCAATTTTATTTAATTTATCTTTTTTAACTTTACGTGCATTTATTTCCTTCTTTTCTGATTTTAATTTTTTCCTCAGTATAATTTCATAATTCATATTATTTCTACATTTCAACTTCTTTAAATGTTTTGTCTGTAAATTTGGTACGGCTTCGCCAATATCATTGTCACTTTTAATTATTTTATCGATATCTTCATCAATATTGTTTAATTTACCGTTTTTAACTTTACGTGCATTTATTTTCCTCGTTTCTGATTTTAATTTTTTCCTCGATATATTTTCATCATTCGAATTATTTTTACGTTTTAACTTCTTTAAATGTTTTGTCTGTAAAGTCGGTACGGCTTCGCCAATATTATCATCACTTTTAATTATTTTATCAGTTTTATTCAATTTACCATTTTTAACTTTACGCGCATTTATTTCCTTCTTTTCTGATTTTAATTTTTTCCTCGGTATATTTTCATCATTCGAATTATTTCTACGTTTCAACTTCTTTAAATGTTTTGTCTGTAAATTCAGTACGGCTTCGCCAATATCATCATCAATTTTGATCATTTTATCGATATCTTCATCAATTTTATTTAATTTAGCGTTTTTAACTTTACGTGCATTTGTTTCCTTCGTTTCTGATTTTAATTTTTTCCTCGATATATTTTCAGCATTCAAATTATTTTTATGTTTCAACTTCTTTAAATGTTTTGTCTGTAAATTCGGTAAGGCTTCGCCAATATCATCATCACTTTTAATTATTTCACCAATATCTTCATCAATTTTAGTTGTAATTTTATTTTTCTTTGCAATCTGTTGTTTCTTCTTCTTTGCGCCATTTTGATTATCTTCTTCTGTGATAATTTCACCAATATCTTCTTCGAACAATTTCATTTCTTTCTTAAGTAATTCATCACTTTTTGTTCTACGAATATTTGATTTTAATTCCATATTTGTTGGTTCATCGTAATTGTTTTCAACCGTTATTCCCTCGATGTTGTCATTGTTATCAATTTTACCAAAAGTTTTATTTCCATACTCAGTTATATCAATATATTCATCGATTAAGTCGACATCATCATCAATCTCGACATACTCATCACAAAACTCAACGCTATCCGTTTCTTTTTTCCTCAACCTCGACAATTTCTCGTTAATATCCTCGACAACGACAACCTCATCAAACAGCCAATCATCGTCCAACCATTTCTCCAAATCCTCTGGCAATTTATTATGCTCATCTTCGTAGCCCGAAGTCCCTTTCAAAAACCTCCTCAAGCCGTACAAATCATCATACAATTTACAGCAAATTTTAACAGCGCTTTTCACCAAGACAAACACCCTCGCCGCCATCCCCAGCGCTATACACCCTACATTCCAAAATTGCCCGATTGAAATCCTGTCATTCATATAGTAAGCGCTGTATTTCGCACATTCGGCTATTCGTGCGAGTAATTTTACAGTGCCCTGTAGGCTCGTTAGGAGGTAATCGAGGTTTCCTAATGTGGGGTAGAGTGTGTTTTGACTTTTTTTCGCCGGTAGAGTTTTTGAGAAGCGATGAAGTGCGAGTGGGAGGTCGAGTGTGAGGTATCGACGTAAGCCGATGTTGATTTTCTGGAGTTCTTTCATACCCTTGTCGTTGCGAAACTTCGTTTTCATGCGGTAGATGCATCGAGAGAGTAAAGCGGCTTCTGCTTGCAGGTGCGGGTGTTGGAGGGATTTCGTTGCGTTGTGTAGAGTTGTTTGGTAGAAATTTAAATCTGTTAAGAATTAATATGAAATGATATTAATATTTAAAAAATTCAATGTGGTATTTATTAAGGCTGGGCTTGGAATACAAATAATTCAAATAGATGAGGGTTGATCAAAAAGTAAGGTTAGAAAGCCTGCAATGAGACGTTTACCTTCTTGTAAGCTTACTTTTTGATTACCCCTTATATATTAAGAAATTCAATGTGGTATTTATTAAGGCTGGGATTTGAATACGAATAATTCAAATATTTGAATATGTTTGAATAATTAAATTTGAAAAATTCCCCGTCTTAATATTGTATTTTAAACTAAGCTTGAAATCAGTTTTATACACGTGGCGCATGAAGTAAAATTTCGAGTTTAGAAAAACCTGAAAATTTGGGTTTGGGAGCTGCGCTTCGCTCTGTGCCCAAATCCAAATTTTCAGGCTTTTCTAAACTTGAAATTTTACTTTATGCTTAACCTGGGAGTGGAAAAAACTTGTTAGACAGCTATTAGAATTTAGGCTCAAATTTGAATACGAATATTTGTATATTCAAATATGAGTATATTTCAATCATCAAATTATTAATTGAATTGAATAATCGAATATATTTTTATTTTGGGTTTTACGTCATCTATTTCCGCTGCTATGGCCAATCATGACGCCGGAGATTAGGTCTACAGCTATGCGGGAATTTTGCCAAACCCGGTGGGAGTTTCAACCCACCGATAGGGATCTTTAACGTGTACGCAACATCCAGGCAGTACACGGGTCCTACATGCATTTAACGTCATATCCAAGAAGACGGAGTGTTTGGCATTTTTATCCTAACCTATATAATTGCAGATAACTCCTAAGGCCGCTATTAGAACCCCGGCGCATGGTGTGGCAACCAACACTCTACCCACTACACCACCAAGCTGCCCATATTCGAATATATAATAGGGATTAAGAGTCCACACTCTTTCGTCGACGATTTAACGGCAAAATCTTTCCCGCAGTTCTGCGCTGAAAAAAGAATGTGACGCGCCTATAAGACCCACCGTGTGATCATTTAAATTATGATTTAGAGCAGGCGGAATTTTTTTTGTGCGGTTGCCCCGAATGCTAATTGAATGATGGAATAAATTTGAGGTTATGCTAAACTATGTGTTTGTCAGCAGTGCCAATCTAATTCAAAACCAAAGCCTACTCTAAATCATGTTTCAAACGATCGCACGGTACTTTTTTAACCACACTTTTGCGTCTAAAATTGAATGCTGTTCAGAAGTCATGTTTAATCCTCGATGCAAAGGCGGACTTGTAAGGACAAATCCTACACTTTTCATCGCATTTTTGCAACAACACTCCACTCTTTTCTCGATTCAGAAGAGGCATTTACTCATGCAGTTTTAACTGCATGCTGGACTACGTTGTTTCGTCGAAGAATTTTGTCATTCTTATCTCCACGCAAAACTTGCATTTACACATACACTTTTGCATCGACTCCTAACGTGTGAAATTAAATCGTCGACGCAAAGTGACGTGTAAATGGCCCTATTTCCTAAGTCTTGAACAAGCTAGATATTTATTGAAATTAAGTTCTTGGTTGTAAAATGCAAATAATCAGTGACCTCTTAGTGATAAGCCCATCACCCGAACATATTTTTCTGTGCCGTATTTATACAAGGTGATTTAACACGTTGATCGCCACCTTTATAACAATTAAAATATTACCTCAGGCCGCTGCTTAAGTTTTTGTTTCAATTATATAGAATAATAAAGCAAACATTTGAAGTTACATAAACGCTCAGGCCACCTAGTTTATATGTCTATATAGTTTATACTAGTTCCGCGGCACGGGCAGCATGATGCGTTAAAAGTCATTTCAGAATCGGGCACAAGGTACATGCCACAGGTCTTATGCGCAAATTTAACTGCAGCACAAGTGAATGCCGCACGGCGATCAACGTGTTAATGATAGTGTTCATATGTCTGCAATTGAGCGCAATCTAGAGAACAGAATTAAAATTGTAATATAAAAACTGAGATTTTGAAGCCTATATCAATTAGAACATTTGTCCGTTGCGTTCACAGTAACGTTAACATTTGGTGACACTACGATGCAACGAATTGCGTATTTTAACATGGTGCAACGCAACGCTACGAGCAACATTATGGTGACATGCTCTGGCGAAATGTTCTAGCCGATACGGGCGTTTAGACTGTACACATTTCACAAAAACAAATTTGTTTGAAGACTTGTGTCTAAGGGGGCACAAAATATGAAATAAGTAACATTTAAGAACTATTACCTAAATTCCGATCATCAATTTTACACTCACTCCTGGCAGGGAGGGGTAAGTTTCTTATATTCCATAAATTAGCCATAATTATTGTTGGAAATGTACAATTTTATATCAATAAATTATCAGCATTTCAACGTGAAAAATTGAGGTTATGTAACTCAAAGATATGTATTTTGTAGACAAACTTGATAGGAGCCAGTAAATTGGGTTGCCTACACTTCCTACTGAACCAATAATAAATTCTGTTGGCAATAAATGTTTTCTAAAATATAGGGTATTTCTTGTTCTATAATTGGCAAGCATGTGAAACCAAGATTTTAAATTAGCGAATAAAATTAGGGGGGGGGGGGGGGGGGCACTGGAATTCTGATTTCTCAATTGTTTATTACAGTACGCTAAAAATCGACCAAATATACAGGGCATTTTTCTTTTGACTATACATATCCTGATAATCACAGCGTTTTTTAAATTTACGGAAATTCGTTGTTTCAAAGCGGTTAATTTGAGGCTTTTAACGAGTGTTTTCCACTCCCAGACTGAGCATGAAGTTTAATTTCGAGTTTAGAAAAGTCTAAGAATTTGGATTGGCCGCGTAGCGAAGCGGAGCGGCCAATCCAAACTAGGCTTTTCTAAACTCGAAATTTTACTTCATGCGCCACGCTTAAACCGATTATAGGCAACCCAATATACGTTAGAGTTATTCGGTTGCCTATAATCACTGTTTTAAACAATTGGTTCAGCGCAGAATTTAACTCACGTTTTATTCACATCTAAATATTAGATTGCTAAAGCCGTATATTTTAAACTTTATGATATTTCAGTGTTTTACACGCGTGGCGCATGAAGTAAAATTTCGAGTTTAGAAAAGCCTAATTTGGATTGGCCGCTCCGCTTCGCTACGCGGCCAATCCAAATTTTCAGGCTTTTCTAAACTCGAAATTTTACTCCATGCTTAGTCTGGGAGTGGAAAACCCTCGTTTAAAAATTCAAACTGAAATCTTTAAAAAAAAAACAACGAAATTCGTAAAATTTACAGTGTATGCATATGTATACATAAAAGAAAATGTTTTCTGAATGTACATACATAATCAATATATTTTGAGCTTTAGAATAAATTAGTGTATTCTACGCGTGGCGTAAAAACTTCCAGTTTAGAGAAGCCTGAAAATTTGACTTGGGCGCGTAGCGAAGCGCTCCGCTTCGCCACCGAGGCAAATTAGGCTTTTCTAAACTCGATATTTTACTTTCTGTGCCACGCGTATATAACAATGATTTAATGTGAAATGGTCTTTAGTTAATTTAGAAGTGAAATAAGTTTATTATGTCAATTATCAATTGTTTAGGTGATGGGGAAAATGCTATGATGGACACATCACTGTTTTTATGAATTTAAATTAGATAGACAATTTTCCCACTGAGCAAAAAACAAACAAATAACGTTATGTCAACATTGTATCAACATTAAACGTTGTTTTAATGTTGATAAAAAATTACCTAAATAAGTTTGCTCAGTGGGCACTTTGGGAAGCACTGAGTGTTTCACTTGTTTTCTGTACACCATGTATTATTTTTTAATTTTATTATAAATTTCATATTTTTACTGAAAACTTAGAAATTGGCGATACAAAAGAAAACATTTGTCAAATATTAAAAGAATCATTTAATTAAAACAGCAAATTACAAATTTATAATGTACAGCAAAAAATAAAAAAGTTTTAAGTGGATTAGATCCACATTGTTAAAACAAAAAGCTATGTACAATCTCACAGGAATAGGAACTCACTTCCGGTAAAAATGTTTGTGATTACACGTCGGCTGGGTTTCGGTTTTCTTCAAAAGCGCCGAGTAGGAGGTCTCCATCTTCTTCAACATGGAGAGATTCTTCGAGGCCGGGGACTTCCTGTACGGGCGATGCTGCTCGTAGTGAAAATTAATCGGAATCTCCACTGCTTTGGCTGTGCCTGTGACTCCCACGAGGATGGGCTTGTCTGGATTCGTGCAATCAGCGCGCTTTTTCTTTGAGGATTTCTTCTTCGGGATGAAATCATCGATGGATTCACGAATGTAGGGAATCAGGAGTGGTGCTGGTTTTGAAGTAGTTGTAGCGTTGGAGCCAGGTGTTGATTCAACTTCCGGTTCTGGTTTTGAAGTAGTTGTAGCGTTGGTGCTGGGTGTTGATTCAACTTCCGGTTCTGGTTTTAAGGCAGTTGTAGCGTTCGTGCTAGGTGTTGATTCAACTTCCGGTTCTGGTTTTGAAGCAGTTGGTTCCTGTTCTGTATCGTTAATGCTCGATGTTGATTCGATGAGGAATACTTCTGGTTTCGTTATAACGGCGACTTTTTTCGCTTGTTTTTTCTTCTTGGGGGTTAAACTAACTGAATTTTCTTTTGCAGCCAGCTTTTGTTGGGGAGGAAGAACATGGCGCCCAATAAGATTTGCTGAGGGATCAGCAGTGGCTCTATTTTCTTCGCTAGGTTCATCATCTTCATCTCCGCTGCATTCCTCAAGCGTTGCGAGAAACTCACGAAAAAGCCGCTTACATTTGTGTTTGTTGCAAAGCTTCGTGCGGAGCTTCTTTCCATTTTTGTAGATCTCCACTTTAACATCGTCCACGTTGTAAATAAAATCGGGTTCTGTTTGTGTGGTTTTGTCCGTAAAGACTAAGCTGGGGGATGTTGAGCCGCTCCTGTTGGGAGAAGAAGTTCCGCTTGAGGAGAATGTGGGTGAAACTGATTTGATTCCGCTGTCACAACTTGTGTTGTCCTCATCGATGATTTTGTTCTTGTGCAGCTCTAAAACGGCTTCGTATTTTTCAATTAGCTCGCGGAGCAAAGTGGCTTTCGGTTTTGGTGTTGATAGTGCTGGAGGGTAGTACCCTTCGTAGATTGAAACGCACTCGGAATCCAATTCTTCTAAAATATTATCATCCTCTTCTATTTCATCGAATAAGCTGGGCTGCTGGGAACTCGTGCAGCCATCACATAAAGATCTGTTGGACACTTCGATATCTTCGGCGTAAACCTGCGCCGCAACCTGATCTTCCAAATCGTTGTTGCGCACAACTAACTTCCCAAGCTGCTCCTCCAAACGCTCCATCTTCACCTGGTCCTCTCTTAATCTCGCCTGGCACCCCTCTAGCTGCTCCACCAAGCTCCTAATCTCCGCCTTCAGCTCCGCTCGTTCAACAGAATCCACAATGATACGACTTGTTGTAACCTCAATTGTATTAAATTGTACTGGATGCTTGCACTTGAACTCCCGCTCAACATCGGCAGATTTTGCTTTGGACGCCTCTAACTCCCCATTTAAACAGTTGATCGTCTCCTGCAGCTCCAAACACTTCACCTCCAGGATCTTGATGCTCTCCTTCAAGTTCCTCACCAGCTCCTGTTCGTTTATATTCTGCACAACTAACTGATGGTTAGCCCGCTCTAACTCTTCAATGTTAACCTCCAGCTGTTCGTAAATTTTAATCCGTGAATCGTTCACCTCGTGCAGAGCCTTCGTCTGCCTCGTTAAATTCCAAATCTCCTGCTGTTGATCCTCCACCTTCTCCCTGTACTCCTGCAGCCGGCACTCCAACTCCTCGTTCTTTTCTAACAGCAACTTCCCAATACTCGCCGCTAACTCTAAGTTAGTGTCTGGATCACCATCTAGCATGGCGATGTCGATTTGCAGCTCTTTCAGAGAATACTCGTCCATTTTGCAACGCGAACTGTTTTAACTGTAAAACTTGCTGCTAGACTGGATGATATATCAGAGCAGGCTGGTGTTTATAAAGGGCCGATTCGCCCCTACCCAGCCGGCTGCTTAAGTGGTTGTTTCTACCTGGGCCGGGTCTAAGGGTGAGGGAAAGGTGTTTTTGTGTACCTATCCTGTTGGCCGGATTTCGCGGTTGTTTGTTTGCTCATTTTTGTAAAGGGCATATTTTTCTAGAACGATACGATTTGGGTTTTCTTTAAATAATCCGTTTTAATGAGAAAAATAATTATATCTGAAATTAAAAGCAAAAATCAGTTAGTAATCTAATGGTAATTATGTGTACATTAACTTATGTATGAGTATGAGTTGAATAAGTTCAAGATTAACTTATGTTTGATGATAATTATTGGATAAAAATGAAGCCCAAGCAAAATAAAAATTAGCGCT
This sequence comes from Philonthus cognatus, assembly GCA_932526585.2. Classification (NCBI taxonomy): domain Eukaryota; kingdom Metazoa; phylum Arthropoda; class Insecta; order Coleoptera; family Staphylinidae; genus Philonthus; species Philonthus cognatus. The sequence continues at coordinate 46,694,685 of OW052244.1, forward strand.
TTTTATAAAATATATTCTTTGTATTTGTTTGTTTTTTCTTCTTCCTAAAATACTCATTTTTATAAATGTATCTATCTCTTGATGTATTTAAAGCGCTCCCATCGTATATTATTTATTAAAAAAGTAATCGATTGAAGATTTTTACAACAACATTTTACAACTTAAATGATAACTGTTTCAGTTTTAATTTAAGTTGTAAAATGTTTTTCAAGCTTACAAATTCGTATTTTATAATAGCATTATCTGAGAGAGAAATAAATGGTGATGTGTCCATCATAGCACTTTCCGTGTAATTTAAAGAATTAATAATTGACATACTAAATTTATTTTGCTGTGACCAATTGGTTGGAGATTTCACTTGAAGTTAGTGATTTATGCGAGTGGCGCATGAAGTAAAATTACGAGTTTAGAAAAGCCTGAGCTACGCCTCCAAATCCAAACTAAGGCTTTTCTAAACTCGAAATTTTACTTCATGCGCCACGCGTATAAAACACTAAATATTGTGAAGTAAGCAGTATATTTTGAACTTCATTTAAAATAAGTGTTTTATACGCGGGGCGCATGAAGTCAAATTTCGAGTTTAGAAAAGCCTAAAATTTGGATTTGCTGAGGCGCGACTCGCTTCGCTCGCGCGACCCAGCAAATCTAAATGTTCAGGCTTTTCTAAACTCGAATTTTTACTTCATGTTTTATCTTGGAGCGGAAACTCAAGTTAGACGATTAATTAGAAACTTGTTTTGCGGTTTCCTTTATTTTATAAAATTTATGACATAAAATAAATAGAGTTATTCATTAGTTCAAATTTAGAACAAAAACAAATTCGTGTGCATTAGTAAATTTTGACGAAGAAATTGTAAAAGCCTAAATTATACTAAAATTATGTAAAATATATACATTTAATGTAAGTTTATTTACTTTTTTATAACTTAAATTAATTTGAAGCTTCTGTAACTTTTCTCCCAATCGACAGATTTTGTTTAATCTTTCGTAAAAAACAAAGCCCTATAATTTTTTAATAATATCCGAGAATCTCATAAAAATCTGATGTTTCAGTAATTTTTTAAAATTCATTAAACGAAACAGTAATTTAATGAGATTTTGTTAACTTTTTCATAATTTCATTGAACTTTAAGCTCATTTTTTTCAAAATTAACAGATTTTATTTAATCTTACATATAAATAAAGCCCAATCTTTTTCTCATTAACTCCTGTGAATCTCATAAAAATCGGGTGTTTTGGTCATTTTGAAATGAAACATCAATTTTATAAGATTTTGTTTACTTTTTCATAATCTCAATGAACTTTAAGCTCCTGTAACTTTTCCCAAAATAAGCAGATTTTGTTTAATCTTACATAGACATAAAGCACAATCTTTTCTTCATTAACTCCTGTAAATCTCATTAAAATAATGTGTTTCGGAATTTTTTAAACGAAACATCAATTTAATGAGATTTTGTTTTCTTTTCATAATTTCAATGAACTTTAAGCTTCTGTAACTTTTCCCAAAACAAACAGATTTTTTTAAATCTTACATGGAAATAAAGCCCAATCTTTTCTTCATTAACTCCTGTAAATCTCATCAAAATCGGGTGTGTCGGTAATTTTTAAACGAAACATCAATTTAATGAGATTTATTTTTACTTTTTCATAATTTCAATGAACTTTAAGCTTCTGTAACTTTTCCGAAAATTAACAGATTTTGTTTAATCTTACATAGAAATAAAGCCCAAAATGTTCTTCATAAACACCTGTAAATCTTATAAAAATCAGGTATTTTGGTAATAATTAAACGAAACATCAATTTTAATGAGATTTTGTTTACTTTTTCATAATTTCAATGAACTTTAAGACTCCGTAACTTTTCCCAGAATTAACAGATATAATTTAATCTTACATAAAAATAAGGCCCGATCTTTTCTTTATTGACTCCTGTAAATCTCATAAAAATCGGGTGTTTCGGTAATTTTTAAACGAAACATAAATTTAATTAGATTTTGTTTACTTTTTCATAATTTCAATGAACTTTTAGCTTTTGTAACTTTTCCCAAAATTACCAGATTTTGTGTAATTTTACACAGAAATAAAGCCTAACCTTTTCTTCATTAACTTCAGTAAATCTCATAAAAATCAGGTGTTTCGGTAATTATTAAACGAAACATCAATTTAATGAGATTTTGTTTACATTTTCATAATTTCAATGAACTTTAAGCTTCTGTAACTTTTCCCAAAATTAACAGATTTTGTTTAATCTTACATAGAAATAAAGCCCAATATTTTCATCATTAACATTAACTGTAAATCTCATAAAAATCGGGTGTTTCGGTAATTTTTAAACGAAACATCGATTTATTGAGATTTTGTTTACTTGTTCATAATTTCAATTAACTTTAAGCTTCTGTAACTTTCCCTAAAACGAACAGATTTTGTTTAATTTGTTTAATAATAAAAGAAATATAGCCCAAAACTTTCTTCATTAACTTCTGCAAATGTCATAAAAATCGGATGTTTCGGTAATTTTTAAAAATTCGTTAAACGAAACATGAATTTTTGTAATTTTTTTTCATTTTCACATTTTTTTTAAATAAAAAATCAAGCAGTTATTAGATTCAAATGAAATTTAAGAGCATTATTGAGAATAAAATGAGATTTAATTTGAGCCTTGATGTTTTCAATCGGTTGAAAAATGCGCTCAGCACTAGCGCTCAAAGTTAGACTTTAGTGGGTTTATTGATATACTAATAAATGTTGCAAACAATTAACGTTTTTGAAAATGAAATACCTCAAATTGTTTATAACGTTGTTGTTTATCCACAATATTTTTTAAAGATTTATGTGAAAACTGCAACAGTGGAGTAGCCAGGATTTTTACATGGAGGGGGTTCTAACTGAAGCGCAGAAAGAAATAATAGTTTAGATAGAATAATATAATTTGCATAAAAAACATCTATTTGTAATATACTTTCGCGTTAAATCAGGGCGAGTACAGATTTTAAAATGGCAAAATAAAATTGATAACAGCGACTAGGTGGGCTTCTAACCCTCCGTAACCCCCTCTTGGCTACACCAATGAACTGCAATATTTTGTAACATTTTTTCGATAATGGGCCACCTTAAATAAAGTAATTTCACAGTTTTAGAATATATAACTTAATCTGTCAAAAAAAATTACCGCTAATGCAATATTTTGTGGTTTTTGTCAATTTTCAAACTTCTACGCGAACTAAAGTTTACATATAAGATGTTTCCTATATTTTCTGTTAATTGGCATGCAAATACGCTACTTTTCCGCACTATTACGATTCTAATCTCGGAAATTCGCTTTTACCCACTCACCCTTGTCGCATTTCCAAATTATAAAATGAAACGTGAAATTTTTAAAATGTTAGCTCTATCTCTGTAAGTATTGATTATAGCCGTTATACCCGTGAGAATACAACTCACAGCCTACTAGAACGAATTTTCAACCAATGAGATGCAAGGAAAGCCGTAGGTACATGTCTATCACCGCGATGATAAAAAACAAAAGAAGCGGTGGGTGATAAGTTGTCCTGTCATTCGAAACGTCAGAAGAGGTAAAGTTTCGTGCAGTGATATTAATAGAAAAGTGAAAAGTGCGACGCCAAAAAACACCGCCCTGAACAAAGAATCACAGTGGCGGCAGTTTACGAACTATTGTGCGGTTAAAAAATTCTCAATCAATAGGGAAACAACAATATCTCAGCTGTCGATAATGATAAGGGACTCACATTATTTTATTCGTTACATTCTCTCACTAAATATAACTCGTGATATGATTAAGTAACGATGATATTTTGTCGTTGAAACCGAAGCAGCACATTCAACTCGCCCTTCGGGCTCGTTGAATCTGCAGCTCGGTTTCAACTCCAAAATATCATCGATAATAATCATACCACTCGTTATATTACGGCTGAGAATACAACTCATAGCCTACTAGTAGGAATATTCAACCAATGATATGCGAGGAAAGCCGTAGGTACATGTCTATCACCGCGATGATAAAAAACAAAAGAAGTGGTGGGTGATAAGTTGTCCTGTCATTCGAAACGTCAAAAGAGGTAAAATTTCGTGCAGTGATATTAATAGAAAAGTGAAAAGTGCGACGCCAAAAAATACCGTCATGAACAAAGAATCACAGTGGCGTCAGTTTACGAACTTTTGTGCGGTTAAAAGATTCTCATTCAATAGGGAAACAACAATATCTCAGCTGTCGATAATGTTAAGGGAGTCACATTATTTTATTCGTTATATTCTCTCACTAAATATAACTCGTGATATGATTAATTATCGATGATATTTTGCCGTTGAAACCGAAGTAGCACATTAAACTCGTGCTGCGCACTCGTTGAATCTGCAGCTCGGTTTCAACTCCAAAATATCATCGATAATAATCATACCACTCGTTATATTACGGCTGATAATATTGTTAACTTCACATACTAAGTATATAGAGGGCGCCCGTTTCTAGAGCTACACTGCAAATGGTAAATGTGGGCAAAGTTATAAATAAACTGCTTTCACATATCAAATATCTTCGATTGTTTCGAATTTCCAAAAAAACACCGAGCATTTAGATTTTTAAAAAGTGTCCTGATATCCGCTACTTTTTATTTGTTTCAAATTCTGTAAAAACATTATAAGGGCCACTTTTCACGACTTATCGAATGGTAAACGTTTAGAATATTCAGACCGATTTGTGTTTGTTTATACATTCATGTATTATTTTTTTTATGGAAAAATACAAAGATATGTACATCATTGAAATCATTGTTTAATTTTGTTTAGTTATTGTTGTAGTCAAGTTGCCATAGCAACCACACAATCCCCCCGATTCCGTACGCGACATGTTAAATTTAACATTTATGTTACTAACATCACAGTCTAAACGCGTTTAATACTTGATATGTATACTTAGATTGTGAGGGTAATAAGTATACATATTAAGTACTAAACGCGCTTAGACTGTGATGCTAGTAACATGAACGTTAAATTTAACAATTCGTGTACGGAATAGCCCTGATTATGAAGTTGCTATGCAATAGTTGAAATGTTATTAAGAAGGAAGAATAATGTTTGGTTAAACATTGTTAGGCAAACAAATAGTTTTTGTGGACGTTGTGCACTTGTTCCTATAAAAACAAAACACATTTTAAAAGTCAACATATGGCACATCATTGAAACCAGCATAAAAATGCTGTTCAGTGATATGCATGTCTTCAAAAAAAAAACAAATCGCTTTGCAGTTGTACATAAATTTTTCTTTAAAGTATACATACGAAAATTACAGCGGATGTTCTGTAAATCTTCGCATATTCGTTGTCTTTTAAAAAGTTGAAATTAAAGCTTCAAACGAGTGTTTTCCACTCCCAGATTAAGCATGAAGTAAAATTTCGAGTTTAGAAAAGCCTGAAAATTTGGCTTGGTCGCGTAGCGCAGCGGAGCGACCAAGCCAAATCAGGCTTTTCTAAACTCGAAATTTTACTTCATGCGCCACGCGTATAAAACACTACATATTGTGAAGTAAGCAGTATATTTTGAACTTCACTTGAAACCCGTGTTTTATACGCTTGGCGCATGAAGTAAAATTTCGAGTTTAGAAAAGCCTGAACATTTTCCGGCTTTTCTAAACTCGAAATTTTACTTCATGCTTAGTCTGGGAGTGGAAAACACACTTTTAGAGCTTCAATTTGAAAAAACAAGGGATGTCAAAAAATATACAACGTATGCTTATGTCTACTTAAAAGAAATATTTCTGTAAATAGCGAATATACCATGCGTTTTTTTTATCTCTGAACATACAAATTTCAAGCATGTAAAATTGTCTTTGAAAAATACAGATATTTTCGAGATTCAAAAATTGCCTATACCTCTGTTCTTTTAAATTTTTACTAAATTTATTTTTAAAATAAGTAATACCATGCGTTTTTATTATCTTTGAACATACAAATTCCGACCATATAAAATTTCCTGTGTTCAGTTTTAAAAAACACACCTCGAATTGTACGTTTGGTTGCGAACTCTAAAGGCACAATGCGACTGAAGTGTGTTTTTTAAAACTGAACATAGGAAATTTTATATGGTCGGAATTCGTATGTTTAGAGATTAAAAAAAAACGTATAGTATAATTAACTTTCAAAACAAATTTGGGAAAAAAACGAAGGCAAAGGCAATTTTTGAATATCGAAAATGTCAGTATTTTTCAAATTACATCAATACAACTGAACACTAATAAAGACTGTTATTCCTTACTTCACTTTTTATTTGTATCGTATAACGATACAATTAAAAAGTGAAGTAAGGAATAACAGTCTATTTTAGTGTAATAATTTCACATAAACTCAAAAACATACATTTGTTACTCACTTCCTTCACTTGTTTGAAATGTGAAAGCAGATTATTAGTAAGCACTAAGATACGCAACTTTGTTCCTACTTAACCGATTCTTTATCTCTTTAAATAAGCGAGTCCCCATTGTGCAGCTCGAAAATCGGGCACCCTGTGAAATTTTTAAAATTCAAAAATTGCCTATGCCTCCGTTTTTCTTATTATTTCATACATTCGTTTTTGAAGTAAGTTATACCATGCTTTTTTTATCTCTGAACATACAAATTCGGAATATATAAAATTTCCTATGTTCAGTTTTAAAAAACACACCTCAAATTGTACGTTTAATTGCGAACTGTCAAGGTGCAATGCGATTGAAGTGTGTTTTTACAACCGAACATAGAAAATTTGATATGGTCGGAATTTGTATGTTCAGAGATAAAAAACGCATGGTATAACACTCTTCAAAAACAAATTTGGGAAAAAATTTAAAAAAACGGAGGTACAGGCAATTTTTGAATATCGAAAATGTCAGTATTTTCAAATTGGACCAATACAACTAAAGATATTTGAAATGTGAAAGCAGATTATTAGTAAGCACTAAAATACGCAACTTTGTCCCCACTTAACTGATTCTTTATCTCTTCAAATAAGCGAGATTCCCATAGTGCAGCTCGAAAATCGCACACCCTGTATAACAAATACCAATTGCACTTAGAAATTGATAGATTGAGTTACGTGAAGATCAAATTAATTTGACGAATAAAGCACTAATAATCTTTTTTCACACGTTTATTTGAATTATCAAATGTACATACATTTCGGACACAACGTGATCATTATCAATGGATTAATTCTGTTAATACATTGATAATGCTCACTTTGTGTTCAAAATGCATGTACATTTGGTAATTGAAATAAACGTGTAAAGAATGGGTATTAGTGCTTTATTTGTCAAGTGCACTTAGAAGGTTAAGCAAAAATAACATATTTAGTAATTGGTTTCGAGTTATGTGAAGTTGTAAACTTAAATTAAAACACTTATTTGTTCCTTTCTTCACTTATTTTATTTTACTTGTTAGATGTACATTTCGAGTACTACGTACTCATTTTCAATATTGAAAATGAGTACGTAGTACTCGAAATGTACATCTAACAAGTAAAATAAAATAAGTGAAGAAAGGAACAAATAAGTGTTTTAATTTAAAAATAACATACGTTAAATTGAACATTTCGCTAATAGAATCGGCCCGAATAATAATAGTTAGGAATAATAGATATACTAATCTTACAACATTTTAATGTATGGTCGGTACCTGCGTTAGCCATACCTTTTTTTCTTAATTCCATGCAGAACAAACGATTCACATTGGACGAGGAACCGAATTGAACTGATTAAAACACGAAAATAATACAAAAACAAATATAACTTACACTTATAGATAAAAATAAGTGCACTTATTAAATAAATAACACACTCGATGAAAACTGTATGCGCACGGTTTCTAAGTTGGGCAACGAATGGCAGTACGCGTAAAAAATTTAAAAAGTTTCACACTTGCTCGAGCATGTGGGCAAATACTACGATACCTCATTGACTTTATTATTATTAAATTTTCACAAACGAGCGCCTAATTAGTTAATTTTGTTTCGAGTACGCATTTTGGGCATGATCTGATTTCTTAACACTTTCTTCTAACCACACTGCATTTTCTATATATACTCGTAAAACAATAATTGGCATAATTTATGGTAAAATTGAATGCTTTGATATTATACTGGCCGCCTTAAGTAAACCTGAGCTAATTTTGACGACATTTTTAGGAAAGATGTTTTTTATATAAGGCTGGTAGTTTTCAAATTTCAATATTCGAATATTCATTCAAAAATATATTCAAATATTCGAGTTATTCGAATATTCAAACAATTAAAATATTTGTATATTCAAATAGCCAAATATTTCAAAAATTCTAATATTTAAATAGTCAAATATTCTAATATTCAAATAGTCGAATATTCGAATATTCAATTATTTAAATATTTGTAAACTTGAATATTCGAATATTTGAGTTAAATTATCTTTGTCTGTTTCTAAAGTTAAGAATTTTTAAGAATGTCAGTAATAAAATGGTGATGTGCCCATCATAGATAGCACTTTCATTGTCATTTAAACAATTGACAATTGATAATTGACATACTAAATTTATTTCACTCTAATCGATTAGTTCAAGATTTCACTCGAAGTCCGTGTTTAATACGCGTGGCGCATGAAGTAAAATTTCGAGTTTAGAAAAGCCTAATTTGGATAGGTCGCTCCGCTTCGCTACGCGACCTATCCAAATTCTTCAGGCTTTTCTAAACTCGAAATTTTACTTCATGCTTCGTCTGGGAGTGGAAGACACTCGTTTCAGCATTAAAACAATTTATAATTCGAATACTTTTATTCTTGTTTTATTGGCGGAGAAAGTTTTATAACGTCAAAGCAGAATGTCAATTTTAATACAAGTTAAAGGGGGAGTAGTCGTTTTTTATGTCGGGTGTCAGCAATTCACAATCGATCAAGGGACTTAACGTCAAAATGCCATTATAGTGAAAATACAGTCGACTAATAAACTTACAGTAAAAATGTTGCAATAGTCATTGATTGATGACACAATCACAGTCAAAAGAATAAGTGGTCAAAAAACAATTGACACAGTCATTTAAGGCCATAATGTTAAAATAATCAAGCTCATTAAATTATGTTAAAATGACATGACGTTTCTTTTGTTAAACTTAGCGGGTTTGAAATTAATTGTAACAAACTTCACAACTTGTCATCTAAACTAACCTAAAATATTAAACTTCAAATATTTGCATTATTCGTATTCGAATCCCAACCTTAATTTTATCCGTGCCAAGAAACGATGAAAATGTGAACAAGATTAGATTAAATAATCTAGTTGCCATTGACAGTGCAACAAAATTCTTTATTTTATGGCATTATTTATTTGTTTGTACTTTAAACCAAACTTTTAAGCTTAATTAGTCTTAGTCAATTGTAAAAGAATGCCACCTATTCAAAGCTGGGCCGGGGCGGATCCAGAGAGCAACTTTCGGGGGTAGCAATTATTTGTGAAAATTGTTTTTTGTTTAACATACTTGTTTAATCAATTTATCATTTATCATTTAAAACGAGTTTTTGTTGAATTTATAAATGTTGATGATTTTATCAATTATTGTCAATTTGTATGTATATAATAAATCAGTGGTGTAGACTCAACTGTCTTAATGCATGCACTGAAACAAGACTACAGAAATAATATTTCTGTGGCAAAAAAAGCATACACCAACAATAAAATAATAAACTATCTTAATAAACCAAGAGAAATGTGGCGTACAATTAACAGCCTGAGTAACAGGAAAAGCACTTAAACTAATGTATCTGAGTTAAAACCTGATGAATTTCAAACACATTTTATTGAATCTGTTACTGGAACTGGTGCAACTGTCCTGCATCAACAACAAAATGATTATATGAGATTATTACATAATCGCAAATCAAATTCAATTAATTCGTTTTTTCTTTCACCAACTGATAGAGAGGAAGTGAAATGCATCGTATCACAATTTAAAAACTCAACAGCGGTGGACTTTTATGGTATGAATATCATAATTTTAAAAGAAATATCAAATGAATTGTCAGATATGCTTGTGCACATAATAAATTTATGTTTAGAACATGGTTATGTTCCCGATCAGCTCAAAACAGCAAAAATAACACCTATCCACAAGAAAGGGGAAAAAACAGATGTCAAAAATTACAGGCCGATTGCTATAATTCCTGTAATTTCAAAAGTTATTGAAAAAATTGTATATAAGCGGCTGTACTCATTTGTTGATAAAATGCTTAGCAACTGCCAATTTGGCTATAGAACAGGTAGGTCAACATTAAGTGCTATGTGTCAGCTATCGAACAATATACTAGATGCCTTTGAGAATGGAAGCACGCTTGATTCTGCCTATTTAGATTTGTCCAAGGCGTTCGACTGTGTGAGCCATGAGAAATTATTAAACAAATTAGCACATTATGGTGTGAGGGGACAGGCTTTAAATTGGTTCCACTCGTATCTATCTAATAGAAAACAAGTTGTATGTCATAACGGGCAGTTATCTCAGCTTGAAACTATCAGCAGTGGTGTCCCGCAAGGATCTATTCTGGGGCCACTCTTGTTCATAATTTTCATTAATGATTTAGAAAGTAACATAAATAACATAACATATATCTTCGCAGATGACACGACACTCATTCAAGATATAAAACAAGAAAACTCTAGTATACGAGACGGAATCGAACAGGCTAATGACTGGTTTGAAGCCAATTCCCTCACAATGAACACCGGAAAAACGAATTACCTCACATTCGATCTAAATAGCAATGACAATAATTACCATATAACATTTCTAGGTGTATATTTTCAACCAAAATTAATATGGCAAGCACAGATCGAACACTTAAGAAAAAAAATAAATAAAAACACATATCTATTGCGAAAAGTTGCTGAGCATTCAGATGTACAGATCATAAAAATGACATACTATGCATATATACACTCAATAATGGGACAAGGAATATTACTATGGGGAAGTTCACCGCATGCTGAGAGGATATTTATCCTTCAGAGGAAGGCCGTTCGCATAATTGCGGGAGTGAATAATACAGTGTCGTGCAAAACTTATTTTAAATCTTTAAACATCTTGACAGTTCCATCGATATTTATTTTACAATGCCTCCTGTATATCAAGCGCAAGGCAGCAAAAGTTCCAAGGCATCATAGTATTCACAATCACAATACTAGAATAAAAGAAAACCTAATCACTCCAAAAGTTAGACTGCAAAACACACAAAATAATTATGAGTACTTGTCTATAAAAATGTTCAACAAGCTTCCTCAAGTTGTTACCGATCTTCCCATTAAGAAATATAAAGCAAAAATTAAAGCTGTACTGAGCGAAGAATCCATTTATTCCTTTAAAAACTTTTTTGAAATAAAATGGTAGGGTAATTCTGTCCAAGCTAATATGTGATATTTACACTCATCATTGTTACTTTATTTATTTTTTTCTTTTTTTAAATGTTTATCATGTTATGCAGACCTTTATGCGATACTCATTTGTTTATGTTTTGTAATGTGCACATTATATTCTCTATTTACAAATTTTAAATTGTCATGTTTTGTCCAATCTACAAATTTTAATAGTTATGTCATGTCCTGTATACAAATTTTGAAATGTTTTATTCTGTCCAATTTACTTTCAATTATCTATTTATGTCTAATTTTTATTGTTGTACAATATACATCTTTTACACTTTCCGTCCCATATACAAATTTTAAATTGTCTTGTTCTGTCTAATTTACTATTTTGAACTGTTATGTCCTGTCCATTATACAAATTTTAAACAACACTGTAGAGTTAGTAATATTTATATTTTTTATACATTTATTTATTATTATACATTATTAGGTATTGACCGAAACACGTGTCAGGAAACTGAATATACAAATATGAAACCAAACAAGTGTTTTAATTTACCTAATATTATTAGGTTAATTTATCCAACCTCCTGGCTACAGACCTTCACTAGTACTAGATTATTTACTATTGACAATTTTTATTTTTTTTGTTTAAACAATTCTTATATATTATTATAAAATTTTCTTTCTGACAATGTGATGCCAATTTGGTGATAAACAATAAAGATTTATTATTATTATTATTATTATTATAGATAGCTTTTTGTGATCGGGGGTATTTGATTAACTATGTAGTTTCTAAAATATAAAAAATGGTTTAATTTTTTACTTAGATCTAGGGGCGCCATTGGAGCCAAAGATGCGAAAATTCTTAAATTAAAATCAGATATATAAAAAATAAAACCATTTTTTATATTTCTGATTTAAATTTAAGAATTTTCGAATCTTTGGCTTCGATGGCGTCCATGCATCTAAGGGGGGATTTGATTTACTATTTAGTTTCTAAAATATAAAAAAAAGGGTTATATTTTTTAATTAGATGCAGGGGTGCCATCGAAGCCAAAGATCCGAAAATTCTTAAACTAAAATCAGAAATATAAAAAATGGTTTTATTTTTTATAAAACCATTTTTTATATATCTGATTTTAAATTGAGAATTTTCGGATCTTTGACTTCGATGGCACCCATGCATCTAAGTAAAATATATAACCCTTTTTTATATTTTATAACCTCATTTTTTACTTAGATGCAGGGGCGCCATTGAAGCCAAAGATGCGAAAATTCTTAATTTAAAATCAGATATATAAAAAATGGTTTTATAAAAAATAAAACCATTTTTTATATTTCTGATGTTAATTTAAGAATTTTCGGATCTTTGGCTTCGATCTAAGTAAAAAATATAACCTTTTTTTTATGCTTTAGAAACTAAATAGTGAATCAAATCCCCCCTTAGATGCATGGACGCCATCGAAGCCAAAGATTCGAAAATTCTTAAATTTAAATCAGAAATATAAAAAATGGTTTTATTTTTTATAAAACCATTTTTTATATATCTGATTTTAAATTAAGAATTTTCGCATCTTTGGCTTTAATGGCGCCCCTGCATCTAAGTAAAAAATGAGGTTATAAAATATAAAAATCCTTTTTTTATATTTTATAACCTCATTTTTTACTTAGATGCATGGGTGCCATCGAAGTCAAAGATCCGAAAATTCTTAATTTAAAATCAGATATATAAAAAATGGTTTTATAAAAAATAAAACCATTTTTTATATTTCTGATTTTATTTTAAGAATTTTCGGATCTTTGGCCAATCGATGCCAAAGATCCGAAAATTCTTGAATTTAAATCAGAAATATAAACAATGATTTAATTTCTACATGATGCCGGGGCGCCATCGAAGCCAAAAATCCGATAATTCCTAATTTAAATCAGAAATTTTAAATTATGTAAGTAATCTATATTTTAAATTTCACTTTAAATCGGTGTTTTGTACGCGTGGCGCATGAAGTAAAATTTCGAGTTTAGAAAAGCGTGAAAACTTGGATTTGCCGGAGCGCGACTCGCTTCGCTCGCGCGCTCCGGCAAATCCAAATTTTCACGCTTTTCTAAACTCGAAATTTTACTTCATGCTTAACCTGGGAGTGGAAATCCTCGTTAGACGATCAATCAGAAACAACATTGCAAATATTCGAAATAATCAGGAATTATTCAAAATGAATGAAATTAATTTTAATAGAACAAATTAAAATCAAATCAGATCAAATTTTAACTTAGATTTTATATTTTCTAATATCCAGTAAATATATTCAAATTTTAATTACAATCAAACAAAGTTTTTTCATTTCTGTTTAGATTCTTAGAATTCTATGTTTATTTGATAGTCTGTTAATTTACAACTGCTTTAAACAAAACATTCTTCAAAAATCGTTGATTTTATTGCATAATTTCAACTTTGGCTGAATATTTTAAGAAAGCGTGGTGAGATAATCGAATTTTCGTTCGACAAGATGTAAGTGCAATCAATTCTAAGTAAATTCTGTGAATTTCATGTTGATGGTATCAAATTTTAATTTTTTACAATTTTTTTCAAAGAAAACATTCTCCCGAAAATTGTTAATATTATTGCATGATTATTACACTGGTAAAAATATTGTTTGCGCTCTTTTAGGGCCGCTCTTACATACAAAAATTTAACCTTTTGAGATCCCCATATCACCCCCCCTCTGGCTACTGCCTTGTAGTTAGTTACATATGACCTAAGCTAATTTCAAAATTTAGTGTTAGGTTATATGCCTGACCTAACTCTATCTAAATTATGCTGGCTGCAGGTTACTCAAATTAAACTAGTAGGTGGTTGCTTAACTGACGTCCAACTGAACCTAACCCAACTTTCCAGCCTGACATCTAGCCTGACCTCAAATAAACCTACAGAAAAGTTAACAATACTTTAAGACAATAATGGACATTACTAAGACTTTTGTCTTATAAATTTTTTAAAAATTAATGAGATTATCATAAAAGAACAGTGATTACAACAACAAAATATGATATTTTGAAGAAATTCATATAATTGTCAAAATTTTTTGTGAATAAATCAAATCGAAATTATGACTTAGATATAAGTAACAACACAACGTATATCAAATTAAATCTTAAAACAAAATTTTGTAGGACATAAACTGATGCTAGATAATCATAGAGACATTATATTCTTGAAAAAGAAAAACACAAAAAATATCAGATATTGTTTTTCGGGCTTTTCTAAACTCGAAATTGTACTTCATGTGCCAACTGCGTAAAACAGATTATTTCTGAAGTATTTTTTAAGTTTTACATTCGGCTCTGGTTGTGTTTACGTTTGATCTCACGTTACAATAAACTGCTGATTTAATTTGGTTAATGTAAGCTTTCATTTTTGGTTTATTGAGTGAATAATTAAATCATTCAAGCGATCTAAAAAGATTCGGTTAATTTTTTAATTAAAACAATGATTTCCATTCGAATTATACAGTGCGATCGTTTAAAGCATGATTAAGAGTAGGCTTTGAGTTTTAAATTAGATTGGCACTACTAACTATTAACACATATTATATGTTCAATAAAATAAAACCTCTAAAGTGCTATGGAATAAATTGTAGGTTGGCAACTCCGACATTATACATTATAATTATTATGTCTGACGTTTTATATGACAATTCCTAAAGCGTGTTGCCAACATAAATTTAAAAAAAGATATAATCATAGCACTCTAGAGGTTTTTTTTTATTAAACATATGATATTTTAGTATAACCTCAAATGTATTCTATCATTCAATTAGCATTCAATAACTCGAAAACGGATCAACTGAGACTCAATGTTGTGTGAATAAACTCATGTTTATTTTTAGCGAGCAATCCAAAAATGTAAAAATATATAGGGTGTTCTATTTGAAATAAAGAAGTTGGTGTTTACTTCCGGTATAACCGCAAGGCCGCCATATATAGCAATAATTTTAGGTTATGAAATATTTGATTCTGAACAACTTTTATTTGAAACTTTTTTTACTATTTTCAACGATACGCCCACTATAGACCGATTTCCGCTTAGTGACTCACCCTGTATAGGAAATAAATACAAAATCTGTAAGTTTTAATGAAATCTGATATTTGGACAATAGACATTTACTGTATGTAAAAAAATGTATTTAACATTAAAAGTGTTATTTTTTTTCTATAAAAATAGTTACAAATTTTGATATAAACGCCTAACTTTTTTATACCACTTCTCAAAAGTAAAATAAAAGTGGTATAAAAAAGTTGTGTTTTCCTTATATCAAAATTGAAAATGTACCACGAAGTGAATGCCTCCAAGATTTAAGAATAGTTAAAGAAGTAACCATTTTCTACTTTTTAATCTAAATTTGACACATTTTGTGAGTTTATTAACCTCAGCTTTATTAAGAATTCAGAGTTTTTATAGTTGGTGTCAAGAATATCATAACGGGTATGTTTTCAATCCTTGATGAAGTAAAATTTCCAGTTTAGAAAAGCTAGAGCATTTGGACTTGCGCGTAGCGAGTCGCGCCTCGGCAAATCCAAACTTTCAGGCTTTTCTAAACTCGAAATTTTACTTTATGCGCCAATTTTGTGTACGAAATTGAATTAAAGTGAAGTTCAAAAACTATATCATCTAGCAGAGCTGGGCATGATTCGAATCATTCAGGATTCCTATCCTGGATTCGAATCCTTTCAGAGGATTCAATAGAGGCATTCGAATACTTTAGTTAAGCTAGATTCGTGATCCGGATTCGTTACAGTTTTTTAAGAGGATTCGTATTTGAATCCAAATGCGGGTGATTCGAATCTTTATAAAAGGATTCGAATATTTATAAAACGATTCGAATACTTACAAAAGGATTGGAATCGTTAAAAATAATTCGAATTAATTGTGAGGATTAACACGAATAATTTGTTTTGTGTGCTTTTAAATTTCTCGTTAAATCAGTGTTTTATCCGCGTGGCGCATGAAGTAAAATTTCGATTTTAGAAAAGCCCCGTGAAAATTTGTCTCGGGTCGCTGCGCGACCCGAAACAAATTTTCTACGCGGGGCTTTTCTAAACTCGAAATTTTGCTTCATGCTTAGTCTGGGAGTGGCCAACACTGGTTCTTAGAAGTTTCAAATTGAAGGATCAGTCTAGATTACTAAGTTTATTACCATTTTACAAATGCTACAGCTCGAAGGACCAATGATGGTCTTCGGAGACCGAAGGACTAGAGAGAATTGAAGTTTTTTTACAAGAAAACAACGAATATCTGAAGGTTTACAGCATGGATAGGAAAGAAAACATCCAATTTTGAAAAAATATCGAATTTGGGTTGGTTTTCAGTGCCGAGACAAATTTTCACGGAGCTTTTCTAAGCTCGAAATTTTACTTCATGCGCCACGCGTACAAAACACTGATTTGAAGTGAAGTTTAAAAACACACAATAACCTTTTCAATCAGAGTAACAAAGAATCAGATATTTAGTCTGTTATCAACGATGATCAGTGTTAATAATAAACACAAAAAAACGCCGCCTACTCTAAATTATAATTTAAATCATCGTACTGTACCATCACTAGCGTGGACGGAATATGTGGAAAAAACGATTATTATATCCATATAAATTATAAAGTGAACAAATGGTTATATTTTTAATGGAAAGTGAATTCTTTGTTATGTAAATTTTATATACTGTTAATGTAATTTTGTCAGGTGATTACGAATTATGTAAATTAAGTATTGAGTTACGTATATAATATGTTAATTGAAGCACCGCCAGTTTTAAATATTAATTGAAAAAAAGATAGCACACTAAGTTTTGAAATAAAATCATAATGAATGTTAACTTTTTTTAAAATAATTAAAATATTTCGGCGCAAGTTGGCATTTTCTATCTCGAAAACTAATATCGATAGAAAAAAATCTGATAACATTTATTATTTAGTGTAAAATTATCTAAAACTTTGCCCTATACACTTTTGACATATTTTACAATATCTAGTTAAGTTAAAATATTACAAATGTCTTTTAATTTCGCAAACAGATAGTGAGTTTGTTGATTGCTGAACAAAAAGAGGTTGTAAAATTTTCGAAAAAGTCAAGGGTAACTAGATATTATGAAGAATGTCAAAAGTGCCAATTTTTTTAAATCGATTAAAATATTTAGGCGCAAGTTGGCATTTTCTCTCTCGAAAACTAATACCGATAGAAAAAAATCTGATAACATTTTATTATTTAGTGTAAAATTATCTAAAACTTTGCCCTATACGGTTTATTTCTATCTTTATTAATAACCGAGAAAAATCGATTTAAAAAAATTGGCACTTTTGACATATTTTAAAATATCTAGTTAAGTTAAAATATTACAAATGTCTGTTTATTCAGCAAACAGATAGAGAGTTTGTTGATTGCTGAACAAAAAGAGGTTTGTAAAATTTTCGAAAAAGTCAAGGGTTATTAATAAAGATAGCCAAAAAACTGTAAAGAGCAAAGTTTTAGATAGTTTTATACTAAATAATAAAATAGAGAAAAAAATCTCTTTCTAATGATGATATAGCCAACTATCGATTCCATTTTAAAAAAATGTAAGTTTGTGTTATACCTCGAAAACTAATGTCAATAGCAAAAATCTGATAAAAGTTTATTATTTACTGTAAAATTATCTAAAACTTTGCTATATACAGTTAAGTTCTATCTCTTTTAATAACCGAGAAAAGTTGATTTGTAAAAGTCGACACTTTTCACATTTTTTAAAACATCTAATTACCCTTGACCTTTTCCAAAATGTTACACATATCTTTTTATTCAGCTTATAAAACTACACTATGCTCATTTAATTAATCAATTATTAATTATATTATATTCATTATTTAATTTTGCTCATTTAACCGTTTATCTATCTCTTATTGTATCTGCGATACCCATAGCGAATATGAAAAAAAAACTCACCCTGTATAATAATCGCGATGTTTACAAAATTTTACGTTTGATTCATTATTTAAAAAAAACGATTCAAAATATCTCAACTTTCTTCAGCGAAGGTTAAAATTGAAAATTGTTATAATAAATTTGTAGAATTTTGTGTCCATTAAACATTTTGTTAATATTTTCTAATTTTTAAAACATAATTAGATTATAATCACTATTACCTTAAAATAAAATTCAGCTTATTTTAAATAATGAGCAAATCCATTAATTTAACTTATAGACTGTAAAGAATCAATTACACAATCTAAAATACAAGTCGTACATAATCATGATGACAACAACTAAATATAACATATACATCCAACTGGCAAAAGAAGTGCAGTGGTAAACACACTAATGACTACCTAGAAATCCAGATGGTGACCCTCCAATATAATTAACGATTATCCCTTGGCCGTTTCCTAACAAGTAGGGATTAAGCGCTAGCTGGAAATTAGAGAAACTCGGTCAGGTAAAACTCTAGACGACACAATGAAGCTGCAATTTACATAATCTGCAATTGAATATGTAAATTGTGCATGTGAGAAGTTGTTTTCGTGCAAATGTTTTGTTATTTCTGAAACTGATACAAAGACGCTAATGCGCTTCTCGGTGGTCGTAAACTAATTTTGGAACATATTTTTATGAGTTGATTGGGTGTCTGAGTTGGTGCAAGATTTTACTGTCCTATTGTTGTACTGTTGTAATTTAAAGCAGGTTCAATGCAGATTTAAGAGGATTATAATATCTGCAAATGTTTCTTGCAATTAGGTTTGCTTTAGAATAATAATAAAACGTTACAGGGTCACAAGGGATTCGAATACAAATAGTCGATTTTTCGGATATTAAAATATGAATTTTTCAATTACAATTCGCGTATTTTAATATTTAATTATAAAAATATCCGAATATTTGAGTAATAAGTTTTTGTATGATTATTCGCTTTCTACGAAAAAAAAAAAAAATAGATGATTTTAATCGAGTGGGGGGATCTGGAAACGAATATTTTCGTAAACAGTTTTAATTTCAAAATTGCAAAAAAGTAGAAGCTGTTGTAGATATAATCAAGCGTTTACGTGCGTGTTTGAACTAAGGTTGTTATGTTTAAAACACTTTGTTTTGAAACAGTGTTTTAACATATTTAAAAACAGCCGTCGTGTTTTAAATGGTTTTGTTTTGTACATGTTTTAAACGTTAAATTTGTTTAAAACGTTTTTATTATTATTTTAAATTTGCTAAATTATATTCTATACTACTTCATTAAGATTTTTTCTTTACATTTTTAAATTTTTGTTAAATTGTTGAAGATATTTCAAATTACATTATTAAACATAACATTTTATATATTTTCAACTTGTTTCTCATTGATCACTTGACGAAACATGATTAAATATTTAAAAAAAATTAAATTTAAAATAAAATCACTTGGTTTGTTTTACTAATTATACGTCTTTATTCCGACTAGTTTCGGCTATCAACCATTTTCAAGGAATGTACAAAAATAATGTTTTATTTAATATACAGATTTACAAAAAGGGGGAGGGTCAGGCAATAATAATACATTCCTTGAAAATGGCTGATAGCCGAAACTAGTCGGAATAAAGACGTATTAGTGAAACTTACCAAGTGATTTTATTTTAAATTTAATTTTTTAAAAATATAACATTTTATTACAAGAAAATATTAAATATGCGTGCATAAATGTGATTTTTAAATACAGGGATTTTTTTCAGGTATACATATGCATACACTGTAAATTTTACGACTATCGTTGTTTTTTGAAAAGATTTTAATTTGAATTTTTAGACGAGGATTTTCCACTTCCAGACTAAGCATGAAGTAAAATTTCGAGTTTAGAAAAGCCTAAGAATTTGAATTGGTCGCGAAGAGAAGCGGAGCGGTCAATCCAAATAAGGCTTTTCTAAACTCCAAATTTTACTTCATGCGCCACACGTATAAAACACTGAAATATCGCAAAGTATAAAATATACGGCTTTAGCAATCCAATATGTAGAAGTGAATAAAACGAAAGTCAAATTTTGCGCTGAAGGAATTGTTTAAAACAGTGATTATAGGCAACCCAATAACTCTAACGTATATTAGGTTGCGTATAATCGTTGTTGTATGTGTGTGTTTTTTTAACTTCACTGTAAATCTGTGTTTATAAGCGTGGCGCATGAAGTTAAATTTCGAGTTTACCGTGATTAACGGTTTAAAATGTTTTTAATTGTTTATGTTTTAAACGCTATTTTAATGAAAAAAACACGATTTATTAAAAAAAAAACTGTTTGTTTCAATTAAAATGAAAAAAAAACGTTTTTTTTAAACAACTCTGGTTTGAACCGAAATAAACCGATATTTTTTTCGGTTTAGATGCAGCTTATATTCCGACAAAAATAACGGTTCTTTCCAGTTTTCGTTTTACGGTTCAGTTCCGGTTTGAAGCCCTTGGCTAAATATGATAATAATGGAATTTTTGATTAAACAACCCATGTTGATTGGTTAGTTCCTGATATTCTCTCAATGGGATTCTACTTCTCCGTGTTGATTGTATTTTCTACAATATCATACGGCCAGGATTAATTTCATTTTACTTACTGATGAGTAAAGGCATGTGCATACCTACCGATTTGTTATAAAGAAAACACTTAACTTTTTTATACCACTTTTATTTTACTTCTGTGACTAGTTTACACGGTTACCATTGTCAAACTAAGTACCCGTGTAATTGAAACTAGTCACAAAAGTAAAATAAAAGTGGTGTAAAAAAGTTAAGTGTTTTCTTTATATCAAATTAAAAATGTACCACGAAGTTACCGCCTCCAAAATTAAAAAAATTACCGATTTGTTATTCATAGCAACTTGGTAAAAACAACCTACCGCCTTGACCTGTTAAGTACTTAAAAATGCCCAGAAATAATTGCAACTGAGCGTAATTATAATGTTATTAAATAAAAGAATTGAGTCTCCTTTCTTCACAGGATTTATTTAAAAATCGCAAATGTACATTTCGGTCACGATGTGACCATTATCAATGCTTAACTATTTACAAAAACAAACGGAAAATTTATACCATGGATACAGATTCGGATTATAATTACACTGTTTCGGGTGACTGGGATTAGAGCGCTGGGATCAGTTCTAGAAAAGGATTTACTAATGGGCTTAAATCAAAGTTTAATAGCCTGTTTTCCACTTTTTTAATTTCTATTGCCTCTAAGTTATTAAGCCGGTAATTACTGGAGAATTTTAATAATTTCAATTCTTTTATTTAATAACTTCGTTTACCTTCACGTAACTCAACAATAATTTAATTATAATTATAATGTGGTGGCTTGTTTTTATAAATAGAATTCAATGTACTAAATAAGAAAAACAATATAATAAGGAATTAAGTATTACTAATTTCGTAGATAAAAAAGCAATTGTGACACTATAAAATGTTGAAATGTGCACGACTCGGATTGTATTAAGTCTTGGCCGTTGTCGAGAATTTTAGAGCCAGTATGAATGCAGGACATAATTTAGAAAACAAAAAGTTATTTACAAAAAAATGAAAAGTCTACAAAAAAAATGGATTACTTATATGAAAGAGTTAATTAGCAGTAAGTCAGATTTTTTTATTTAGTTAAATCTGTTCTTAAAGTAAATTCTCTTTAGTGTATCAATAATATTTTTAATGACGATGTGTACTTTTGGAATAATACGTCTTTTAGCCTTATCAACTATGTAGCGCCTTGGAGCAAGTAAAATCGGTATGCTACTTATTTCTCAGAAAAATATTTTAAATATTGTTTTCGACTAAGCTCTAATTTGAAGTACAGCAGATTTTAGAGGGTTAAACATTTCGCTTAGCATAGGCGTTCAAACTAAAACTTTAGTTTTCTATCGAAAAATTGGCTTAAGAATTGTTGTCTAAGGAAGCAATGTTTCTAACGTAGATAGGTAAGCACAATATTTTTTTGACCTTTTTTAGATTAATTAAATTAGTTTACGTGAAAATCGTAGTTCTCTATTGAAAAATCTGAATTATTAGGTAAAACATTTTATTAAATAATAAAAAAAAAATAAAAAAATCAATTCTGTATTGTGAAGGCTTCTACTTCGTTATACATGTTTCATTTCATATTAAATACACTAAAGATGATTTAAATGTTAAGAATTTAAAAACGTGTCTCAAACTAAAGTTGTTTCTACTTTTATTGTTATTATTACATTTACTAAATATTCACAAAATAAATATTTCTTGCATTTTTTCGCTATATCTTAGTAAATACCTGTCAGATGTTATTTATATATTTTAAATTTTAGTTTAAATCAGTGGTTTATACGTGTGGCGCATGAAGTAAAATTTCGAGTTTAGAAAAGCCCCGTGAAAATTTGTCTCGGGTCGCTGCGCGACCCTCGACAAATATTCTACGCGGGGCTTTTCTAAACTCGAAATTTTACTTCATGCTTAGTCTGGGAGTGGACATAAATCGACGACAAAAAGCATTTTACAAAAAAAAAAATAATAGTCCACAAAACAAGCTTTAATTTGAGGTACAGCAGATTTTAGAGGCTTAAAAGTTTCTCTTAGCATAGGCGTTCAAATTAAAACTCTAGTGGATGTATTTCCTTTTAGAAAAATTGGCGTACGAATTTTTGTCTAAGGAAGCATTGTTTCTAACGTAGATAGGTTAGTCGAATATTTTTCGATCTTTTTTTAAATTAGTTCATGTGAAAATGGTTGTTCTCTATTCAAAAATCTGAATTATTAGGTAAAACATTTTATTAAAAAAAATAAAACTCACATGCATTCTAATCAACGTTAGGTGGTGTATTTATTTTACGAGGAATTAATTCTCAACACACCTTGCTTAAACTACAATTAGTTAAAAACAGTTGACTTGAAAGAAACTTTGGCTTTGAGTGCTTATGCTAACCACAATTTTAAACCAAAATACATGTACAATAGCTCATTTAACTCTCAATAAATTATTTTTAATCAGTTTTTAATTCACAATAAATTTTTGTTTTAACACTTAAAACAGTTGGTATACTTTTGTTGTCCCGTGCACCTGGGCTGCATTTATGCATGTACAGGGTGGCCCAACTAGGATGTTACTATAGGGAATCTCGGTTATTAGAAGAGATAGAAAAAAATCGATGGCGAGATATATTATATTTTTATTAAATTTTTAAATATTTGTCATTAAACGCTGTAGGCTTGTAAATAAAATGATGCCTGTTACGCATGAAACAGAAAAAACAACGTTGTTATTATATTAGTTGTTTGTTGTATTGTGTTGTGTATTAATAAACTAAGTGTTTAAACATGAAGTATGAAAATTACGAAGAGTTTGATATGTTAGAATGCTTTATTCAAAGCAACAGTGATTCTAATATTGCATTGGAAACAAATTATACTCGATATTCGGAGAGAAGACAGCCCGATAAAACCTTATTCTAGCGGTTGAAGACGAATCTCATCAACCACGGTTCCTTTACTATCCCGAGATCCAGAGAATATAATATATTAGACGCAGAAGAAGCTGGATTTAGTGTTATTGTGGCTGTAATTGAAAATCCAGAAATAGCAAGTAGCCAAATAGAAGACGAACAAAGAATTTCAAGAAATCATGCCCTAAGGATTCCGAAAAAATAAAAAAATCCGTCCTTACACGATTTGAAAAAGACACCATTTGAACCCTCAGGATTTTGAACGAAGATTAGAAATTTGTAACTGGTAGAAAGCTAAATGTTTAACAAATCCGAACTTTTACAACGACATTATTTGGACCGACGAGGCACACATAAGCTCTGTGGGAATATTTAATAGGCACAATGCCCATTATTAGGCCGATTCTAACCCTCATTGGACTGTTGATGTTAAGGCACAAGGTAGATTTGTTTTTAGTGTTGAGTGTGCTCTACTGGGAAACCGAATCTTGTGTTACAAAATTTACGAGGGAAACTTGAATGGACGGAAATATACAGACATTTTACAACAAAATATTATTTAGAACTATTTGGACAATTTGCCAATAGTTCAAGGGGAACATTTGTATTTCCAACAAGACGGCGCACCTCCCCGTAATTGCAGAAAAGTGACAAATTTATTAAATGTTAATTTTGGAGCAAAATGTTTAGGCACAAGTGGAGCGGTAAAATGGCCTCCGCGATCTCGTGATCTAACACCGCTGGACTTCTTTTATTGGGGCTATATAAAGGACAGTTTATATAAATTAAATAACAACAATATCAATATTTTACGACAAAATTTCATTAATATTATAAATTCTTTATCTCATATTCATATTCATAATGCATGTAGAACTGCCATAAATAGATGCAACTCATGCATTTTGAACAATGGCAATCATTTATTGTAATTTTTCTGACAATCTTTAGTATAATCGTTGTTTTTTTGTATTGACCAACCAGATTTGGCGATTTTTTTAATAAAGTTGGATAATTGGTTGGATACTCTGGTCGTAATTTTGACTTTTGTCTTCAAAATAAATTTGAGGTTATGTTTGCTGATAGTTGCCATGTGCTTAATTACCCTGTCATAAAGATTAATTTCACCCTGTACGCTTTTTGTCAAATAATTAATCAATGGCAACATGGCATTCATATATCAATGTCATTTCATGATAAATAATCAAAGAACCTAAGAAAAATAAATCTGAAATCTGGTTGGTTAATAAACAAAACCTTGGTATAATATCCATCTTCATTTAATTTTTTCGAAATAATTGTAATTATTATCACATCCTATTATAAGCCTACTCAAATTCCAGCAATTATTAATTTAATATTAAACATGCCTACTGCGATTAATAAGAATATTTCAAATTTAATAAAATATAATATATATCAATAAATTTCAAATAAAACATCAACATGTTATATACGAACGAAAAGGGAGAAAAATAACATTTTTTTAATAGCACAGCCCACTATGACTTCTATTTAAAAAAATATTACTTCGGGCTGTATCTCTTTTATTAATGAAGATAGAAATAAGCTGTAAATTGCATTCGATTCTCCTCGAAAAAGTACCATTAGAACATACAATTCTTATCTTGATAAAATAATAAATGATTGAGATATTAATAAAAATCGAAAGTATTGATTTTTTGGCTATAACTTGAAAACAAAGGTCGATAGCTAAATTCTGTTTTTGGCATTGAGTTTGTCTCGAAAAAAGAGCGCCATCGATTTTTTCTATCTCTTCTAATAACCGATATTCCCTATAACAGTGATGGGGAAACTACGGCCCGCGGGCCGAGTCCGGCCCGCGGAAAGGTTTAATCCGGCCCGTTTAAGAGTGCCGTCGTGAGAATGTTTGAACGCGTTCTTACTTCGTAATGTGACGACACGCATAAAAACTACCTACGTACGATTAAGCATTATTCTTTGGCCCGCTACGATTGTCTGGTTATTACAAAGGGCCCGTCTTAAGAAAAGTTTCCCCACCACTGCCCTATAATAACATCCAATTTGGACCACCCTGTACACTTGGTATTAACAAGAGTTAAGTTTAAAATGATATAGTTTGAATCATAATTTTGCCGTTTTTTCTTTGTTTAAAAACACTAATTTGGTTTTTCAGACTGATCTGAAATTCATACTATGAATCATGAATAAATCAGTAGCTTAAATATACATATATGTAAATTCATTATCAAACTTGTTTACTTTACAAAATATGTTGTCATTATTTTAAATAAATAATACATTAAGTACAACAAGATTCTCTATTTGCAATAATGAATTGATAATAAATACCGTGCGATCGTTTAAAACATGATTTAGATTAGGCTTTGAATTTTAAATTAGATTGGCACTACTTATTGTTAACACATAGTTTAGCAAAACCTCAAATATATTCACCATTCAATTTGCGTCCTGGGCCACCGCACAAAAAAATGCCGCCTACTCTAAATCATAATTTAAACGATCGCACGGTACCATGTGTGGTATAAAACACAGGGTTGTTATATCTAAAACCCTTTGTTTTAAAACAGTGTTTTAAACATGATTTAAAACAGCCGTCGTGTTTTAAACGGTTTTGTTTTAAACATGTTTTAAATCTGGAATTTGTTTATTAAAATAATATATCATAACTGTGTGTGCATAAATGTGATTTTTAAATACACGGAATTATTATTTCAAATTTACATATGTATACCTTATGTAAATTTTACTGTAAATTTTACGACATTCGTTATTTTTTCAAAAGATTTCTATTTGAATCTTTAAACGAGGGTTTTCCACTCCCAGACTCAGCATGAAGTCAAATTTCGAGTTTAGAAAAGCCTAAGAATTTGGATTGGCCGCGTAGCGAAGCGGACCGGCCAATCCAAATTAGGCTTTTCTAAACTCGACATTTTACTTCATGCGCCACACGTATAAAACACTGAAATATCGTAAAGTTTAAAATAAAATAAAACATGAGTCAAATTCTGCGCTGAACAAATTGTTTAAAACAGTGATTAAAGGCAACCTAATAACTCTAACGTATATTTGATTGCCTATAATCGTTGTTGTATGTGTGTATTTTTAAACTTCACTGTAAATTAGTATTTTTAAGCGTGGCGCATGAAGTAAAATTTTGAGTTTAGAAAAGCCTAAGAATTTGGATTGGCCGCTCCGCTTTGCTACGCGGCCAATCCAAATTCTTAGGCTTTTCTAAACTCGAAATTTTACTTCATGCTTAGTCTGGGAGTGGAAAGCACTCGTTAAAAGCCTCAAATTAACCGCTTTGAAACAACGAATTCCCGCAAATTAAAAAAACGCTGTTATTATTGGGATATGTATACTCAGAAGAAAAATGCCCTGTATGGTCTGCTTTAAACACGTTTTAAACGTGTTTTAAACTTGTTTTAATCATCCCACTGAGCAAATCCATTTAAGTAATGTTTCAACAACATTAAAACAACGTTTAATGTTGCTTCAATGTTGATTCTAGGTTATTTGTTTGTTTTTTGCTTAGTGGGATGTTTTTAATTGTTATTGTTTTAAACGCTGTTTCAATGAAAAAATTATGTTTGGTAAAAAAACTGTTTTTTTTAATTAAAATGAAAAAACGTATTTTTTAACAACCCTGATAAAACATATTATTTGTTATCAATTAGAATGAACAATAACTTCTCTATTTTTGAAAATTGACCATATTCTGTTATCTATCTTATCGCAAAAATCCAGTTGAACAAAAAATAATGGAATGATATTTGTATTATAATTTAAAAAAAATCTAAACATTGTCTACAATTGTATAATTTAATTTACCAAAAAACAATTATGGTATTTATTATTCAAGAATTACACAGCATGTAAAAATGATTAAAATTAACTAAAAACCGCAAATAAACATCAAAGTCACAATTGATTAAATCGGCTAAAAACCCTTAAAATCCTAGAATATTAATTATGCATAAGAAGTACATTTTGAACTTCTCAATAGGTCTGTTCGTTACATAAACTAGTGCAGCACTTATTACACTTTTTGTACCGAATCTGTTCGTTACATAAACTGAACGCCTGCAATTGTATATGTGAAGTTACACTAACTTGAACTGTGACGTCACAAACTTGAACTCAGTTCAACTTAGTGCAGTACAAACGAACAAACCTAATATATCATTTAAAGCGTGGCACATGATAGTCAACATGTTTTTGTTTTTTACACTTAATTTTCGTGTTTCTTGTTGGTGCATAAAAAGTGCCACATGTGGGCTTTTGTTTATTTATTGTTGTAGTAATGTTTCCATGGCAACAAAACAATATAAAATAGCTTGCTTTTACTTCATGCCTAACCAAGGAGTGCAAGTACTCGAAAGAAGCTTCAAAATTAACAATAATAAATAATTTCGGAAAACGAATGTATCTTGTTGTCATTTCTCTAAGCTAAGAATGTATTGTAAACAAATTCGTACCATTTTCGGGATGTATGTGGTAGAATATTATTCAAAGTGGAATTTGCTGCTTCAACAATGCTCGGTGGTGTGCTTGGTTTACTTATATCACTTTCTGAATTCATAATATTAGCAATAATATTGAAGTTAATTGAATTTAAATTCTTTCATAGTGAACTGTCACAATTAACTACTTGGTTGGACCTGTTATTCGTTTACATGAGCTTTTTCAATAGATTACTTTTATTGGTAAATTTTAAATATTTGCATCTCTAGATTAAAAAAATACTACTTCCGCAGGGGACAGGTTGTGAAAATTTAATTTTCATATATGCAAGGTGTCCGTATTTCGAATGTATGGGGATCTCAGTTTTTTGAAAAATAGAGAGTCGGTTAAATTGGGGCAAAGTGGGACAACTTTACTGTAAATCAGTGGTTTATACGCGTGGCGCATGAAGTAAAATTTCGAGTTTAGAAAAGCCTCGTGAAAATTTGTCTTGGGTCGCTGCGCGACCCTCGACAAATTTTCTATGCGGGGCTTTTCTAAACTCGAAATTTTACTTCATGCTTAGTCTGGGAGTGGACGAAACTAATTTAGTTTTCGTTAGATTACACATTACTTCTTTCTATTATTGGTAAATATTATTTCATCTCTATATCTTTTCATCTTTAAATTGAGAACCAACAACTTCAAATTGGGAACAAATAACTTTAAATTGGGAACAAATAATTTCAAATTGGGAACAAGCAACTTTAAAATTAGAAATAGCAATTTCGTAATGAGAATAAACCATTTCAAATTGGAAAAAAAGCAAATACACTATTGTACACTTCTGTGCAATAAAATTAAGCACAAGTCTCATAACTATTTTTCACAATATTCTAGTTGTATAATTCGGATCTGTTTTAATTGCCTAGCAGTAGTTTCAATAAATAATAAAACACCGTTACACTGCTTTCCTGCTCCCAGTTTCTTAACTCTGAAAACAGTATCTTTACTGATGTTCACCAATCAAGCAATTTGTCTAATAGAAAAATGATCTTATATTTTAGTTAGAATTCGAACTTTTACAACATATTTTGTGTACTTAATTTTTTTGCACAGAAGTGTACATTGCACAAATTTGTATTTTAATATTGTCCGCTTGAGCTTTTTTTACATATGGATACAGTAGGATGGAATAGGGCACATAAAACTTAAGTAAACAATTACTGTCAAATTATTTGTTTTTTTAAATTTTTTATTGTTAATCGGCCAACTCAATTTGAAATTGTTTATTCTCATTTTGAAATTGTTAGTTCCTAATTTAAAACTGTGTTCCCAATTTGGGAATGTTTAGAATTCGAACTTTTACAACAAATTTTGTGTACTTAATTTTTTTGCACAGAAGTGTACATTGCACAAATTTGTATTTTTATATTGTCCGCTTGAGCTTTATTTACATATGGAGTTTTTTTTAGTAGGATGGAATAGGGTACATAAAACTTAAGTAAAGAATTACTGTCAAATTATTTGTTCTTTTAAATTTTTTATTGTTAAGCGGCCAACTCAATTTGAAATTGTTTATTCTCATTTTGAAATTGTTAGTTCCTAATTTGAAACTGTGTGTTCCCAATTTGAAGTTTTGTTCCCAATTTGAAGTAGTTTGTTCCCAATTTAAAATTGTTTGTTCCCAATTTGAAGTTGTTTGTTCTCAATTGAAAAATGAAAAGGTATAGATTGAAAAAAATACTACTTTGGCAGAGGGTCTACAGGTTGTGAAAACTTGATTTTCATATATAGGGTGTCCCAGACCACCCGTATCAGTAAACGGCTGGTTCTAGAGAGTTGGGACAAAAAACTTATAAAAAAAGCTGTATTAGAGAATCGAATGGTGATATTGTTTTTTCGTAAACAGGTTTTTATCCCTGAGAGTTTGCTTAAAAATGTCAACAACTCAAGATTTTTAAATAGCACGATAGGCCAAAAGTGGTATCATTGAAAAACATAAGCAACTTTTGTAAGAAAGATAATGTTGTTACTGGCATCAATTTTGAGTAATATCTGATCAAAGTTATTAAATTTCAATTTTTCATTGCTAACTTATTTTAAAAGATCGAGCTTTAAATGTCAGACTTCTCAGATCCATTCAAGGCCGCTGAGTCGCTAAAGAAATATTCGACTCCAATTCCGTCTCTGGCTCCTCTATTTTTCGATAATCCTAAACCAACTCCGATTGCTGCTTCGAATCATATACAAATTTTAAAACTTTACTTAATAATGCATTTTTTGTAATATAAGTTAATGCTTAATGGTTACTACATCTGCATAATTGCAATTTAATACTTTTTTTGAAAAACAATCGAAATTTTGGTTTTCTCTCATATGCAAATTACATAAATTTCCATTGTAATTAAAAACTCTATGTGGGTTTAATTTTTATAAAGAAAAAAAACTAAATATGTTTAGCACATTTATATTTAAATGATTATATTGAAAATCGGAGTCGGAATTATACGAAATTTTCCTCCTCGGCTTCGATTTCCTCATCACAAAAATACTTAAATTCCGACCCCACAGTTCTGACTCTAACTCCAAATCAGAGTTTACAGCACTGGTTCAAACTATTTTTAATTTACTTCTAAATACTGTTGAACTATTCTGGTCCTAATACCAGTGGCCTTAAGTATCTACTTTTAAAATAAGGTAGCCATGAGATATTGACATTTGGCAACTTTAATCCAAAATTACACAAAACAAACGACATTTACAAAAATATTTTTGCTACAAAAGTTACTCATTTTTCCAAGACCTATTGAATGATACCACTTTTGACCTATCATGCCTTTTGAAAATCTTGAGTTTTTGACATTTTTAAGCAAAATCTCAGGGAAGTCAACATTTTTGGAAAAAAAAACAATATCACTATTCGATTCTTCAATATGGCTTTAGTAATAATTTTTCTATCCCAACTCTCTAAAATTAGCCGTTTTCTCAAAAAATGACTGTTACGGGTGGTCCGGGACACCCTGCATATGAGTAGAAAAAAACTATTTCAATGAATGCAAAAAAGAATACCAATACACAGTGGCTTACTTAGAAGTAGGCCACGTAGAAAAAAATCACTATAGGTGATAAGCAAGAAAAGGTCTACTACATTTTTACATATTTTCTGCCATCGCCCCATTGCTCGTTGGGCAATTAGCAAAAAAAAGTCCCACCACTACTTTACGTTTTCGCCCACCTTATGTGATGACCATGAAAGGTCGATAACTTATTTTCTCTAACTAGAGGATCTCCATAATCCCACTTGGATAAATATATTATAATAAATTATGTTTTTAAATACAATTTAAATGTAAGTTATTCGAATATGTTAAATTACCTCTACTACGGCTTGTTATGTGAGACGTTTGTATTTGCAGTAGCAAATGCATCCAGCATGTATTGGTTTTATTCACATTTCATATAAACATATAAGCGTTTAGTTATTTAGAAATATTATAATTGTTATTTTCTACTCGATTTAAATTTTGGTCCAAAAAAGTTACCAGATATCTTCATTGTAGCGCTGTAAATCCGGTTTCTGGTTAGTTCACTTTAATTTGACCCAGATTTTTAGATGCTGACACTAGATCTAAAAGTATGCTCTTATGCCGAACATAATATTGAGTAAAAGTTACTAAAAATGAATATTTCACGATACAATTTTATTTCTTACATGAAAACGATAATAAATGGTAAGTCAGATTATTTTATTAAATTATTTAAATCTGTTCTGTTAAAGTAGCCTTTTCCACCTTTTTTATTTGGAATTATATAAAGGCACTTTATTATTATACAGGGACATTTTCTTCTAAGTATTCATACAAGGAATTTTTCTTTAAAGTATAAATATGCATAAATTTTTTTTCTAAATAGTTTAATTTGCAGCTTTAAACGAGTGTTTTCCACTCCCAGATTAGGCATGAAGTAAAATTTCAAGTTTATAAAAGCCTGAAAATTTAGTTTGGTCACGTAGCGCAAATTATTATTATTATACAGAGAAATTTTCTTTTAAGTATTCATACAAGGAATTTTGCTTTAAAGTATAGATACGCATACATTTTTTTTAAATAGTTTAATTTGCAGCTTTAAACGAGGGTTTTCCACTCCCAGACTAAGCATGAAGTAAAATTTCGAGTTTAGAAAAGCCTGAAATTTTGGATTTGCAGGGGCGCGCGAGCGAAGCGAGTCGCGCCCCAGCAAATCCAAATTTTCAGGCTTTTCTAAACTCGAAATTTTACTTCATGCGCCACGCGTATTAAACACTGAAAACACGAAAATATTGTGAACAAGTGAACTTCACTTGAAATCGGTGTCTTGTACGCGTGGCGCATGAAGTAAAATTTTGAGTTTAGAAAAGCCTGAAAATTTGGATTTGCTGGGACGCGACTCGCTTCGCACGCGCGCCCCAACAAATCCAAATTTTCAGGCTTTTCTATACTTGAAATTTTACTTCATGCTTAGCCTGGGAGTGGAAAACATTCGTTTAAAGCATTAAATTAAATTCTTTAAAAAAAATAACGAATCTCTAAGAATGTAGAGCACATAATTGGGATGTGTATACTTAAACGAAAAAGTCCCTGTATATTAAAATATTAGAAAATCTTAAAACAATATACTAATATAATAACTTTTTTGGCCTCTAATATACAAATTATGTATAGTATAATTTGTATATTAGAGGCCAAAACAAGTTATTACATATGTTCATTATTTTAAGATTTTCTAATATTTGAATATACTTATACCCCAATTATGTGCTGTACATTTTTAAAGATTCATTATTTTTTTAAAAGAGTTTAATTTAATGCTTTAAACCAACTTAAAAAACATTTTCATACAAAACTGTAACTAACATATAATATTAATTTTCTTTTTTTTGTATACTGTTAGTTACTCCTCCCTGGCAATTATCTCATTAAGTGCTTCCATGCATTTTCTGTCCTACAAAATACACATCTCTCTACGCGTCTCTAAATATACCAAATACTAAATTTCCAATTGATTCTTGACACCGTTTTTATGTGTCTTTCTTCTATGTGTATATTACAATGAAATCAATGCCACTATAAAGTTGCTTTTTTATTCTAGATCATTTGTTTGAAAATGCCTGTATTTTCTTCTATGGATATGCAGCAATGAAGGTAATAATTTGTCGTTTATTTAAAAAAAAATATACTTATTACTCAGCTCAATTTTTATCAAAACTTCAGATAATGTATACTAAGCAGTGATTAAATTTTTTTTTTGACGAACTGCACTTATTTTGCTGAGAAGTGAAATGTAATTGACAAACTGTGATAAGGTTTTGACATATAGGGAGATGTATTTAATAAATGAGAAATATATAAAGATAAAGAGATTTATATTCGATATAAAGTAAAATGCAATAGAAAAACTCTGTATTTCAAATATAAAATAACACAAAGAAGTTATAAGTGTTGGAAAGAACCTCCACCTACCTTTGTAGTTTTAAATACCGAACTTCGGGATATTCCAAATTATTTTTAAATCTCTTGTAGTGCAAAAACAGGATTTTGCGTGTGAATTAACTACACAGCCTTTTGAAGAAAACTTTGTGATGATCTGTTGGATTGTCCTTGTACAAGGAATTGGTCGTTCGGGGTATTTTACCATAAAATGTGATGTCAGGTTACCATTTCAACTCTTTCTTTTATGGAATACGTTACTACTGGAAACTTTCACGCTTACGAAATAGAAACAAATTTTATTACTAATTGACGTTTTAATTCTTAAGTTTGGTTGCCTACAATCACAACATAAAGCATGGTACACACGAACTCTATTTATCAGAGCATACGCAGGGATTTGTACACCGAACTAAAAAAAAAAACCTGTACGCATCTAATAATATTATTCTCCTTTTCAGTACATTCTGGAAAAATATGATTTATGTAACGGCACAACGAAGTTAATAATCTGCACAATGCTTTCCGCCATTCTCTGCCCACTTATATGCATTAGTCTAATCACTCTTCGCTTTTATCACTTTATAATATATTTGCTATTACTTGTAAAAACTGGAGGACAACTACATTCTTTATTATCTGGAACGGATGCTGTCTTCAACTTATCGGAAATGGATTCATCAAACTCTGTAATGCTAAACTTATTACTTGTGAAATACCCTCGCTCCGGTGAAGAGTTTTACAAGATGGCCAAAGCACACATTATAAAAACGTTTTCAAAAGAAAAATTCAAGAAAATGCACGTTGAATTGGAATCATTCATGGGTTATTATTATTACGTTAATAAACATCCAAATTGGGCGAGTTGCATCAATGCGTTTGCAGAAAAAACGGTGACCAGCCAGGAATTAAAATCATGCGTTTCCCAAATGTTCAATCAACCGTTTGCGCATGGGAACAAAATGTTGTGGGATGTTTTCATTGGTTTGGAAAAAGTTAGTGATAAAGATGCGTATCCGATTGTGTTTAGATTCCGGCACTGCCTTTGCGATGCTTCGGCGATTTTTAATACTTTTTCAAGAGATTTCGCAACGAGGAACAAAAAAGCGGATGTTTTACCTAAATATGCTGTAAAGCCTAAATCAATTGTGCCAAATTTGAAGCAATTTCGAATAAAATCAATTCTATTTCTCGACGATTATGATAAGAGTGTTTTGTGCACTCATAGGGTTTGCGGTGATAAAGAAGTGGTTTGGTTTTCTGATGACTCCAGCAGGTATTTAGATTTAGTTAAAAGCATCAAGAAGAAGCATCATGGATCTAATTTTGTTGATGTCGTGCTGACTGCCGTGTCCGCCAGTTTATACAATTATGGAAAAAAGGTGAGATGTACACAATGGTGTTTAAAATTTGGTAAATGAGTCCAGGGAGGCTATTCACAGTACCGATGCAATTTGTCATCGGTAAGAAGTTGCACTGAAATGACGTCATTTTGGGAAGAATTCAGCCAACCGTTTGAGTAAAATGACGTCATTTTGGTGCAAGTTCTCACCGATGACAAATTGCATGGGTACTGTAAATACGGGCCGTGGAATATCTTCAGAACCATGCATAGAATGAAGAAATGTTTTAAATAAAAGTATAATGATTTGAAGGGGGACATCCAATTTTAGTGCAACTTTTCACCGATGAAAAATTGCATCGGTGCTGTGAATAGCCCCCCCCCGCCC
The DNA here is from genome assembly GCA_932526585.2 of Philonthus cognatus. NCBI lineage: Eukaryota > Metazoa > Arthropoda > Insecta > Coleoptera > Staphylinidae > Philonthus > Philonthus cognatus. Next base: position 46,730,124 of record OW052244.1, read on the forward strand.
ACACATTAATTAAGAATATTCGTTTAAATTTTATACATTGCAATTGGGCTTGTTAAGACGTATATGACAAAATTTAAATCAATGATCAGTTTATAAGGATCGTTGGATTAGAATGCGAAAGAATGAAAGTGGGGTCTCCGGTCCTATGACGCAATACTAACAGATAGAGAGACACATTGTCTACGTTACAGGATCGAGAAATATGTAGGCAGGTTAAGGTGGCTACTGACAATGAGAGAGGCTGTGGTGAAGCATACCGTATACACATATGTATACATACAGGGAATTTTTCTTTTAGGTATACATATGTATATGCTGTAAATTTTATAATTTTCGTTGTTTATTAAATGAGTTTCATTTGAAGCTTTAAACGAATGTTTTCCACTCCCAGATTAAGCATGAAGTAAAATTTCGAGTTTAGAAGAGCCTTAATCCAAATTTTCAGACTTTTTTAAAAAGTAAAATTTCGAGTTCAGAAGAGCGTTAATCCAAATTTTCAGACTTTTTTAAACTCGAAATTTTACTTCATGCGCCACGCGTATAAAACACTGAAATATCGTGGGGTTTAAGATACACAGCTTAAGCAGTATTCTAAAGCAGTATATTTTGAATTTCATTTGAAATCAGTGTTTTATACGCGGAGCGACCAAACCAAATTTTCAGGCTTTTCTAAACTCGAAATTTTACTTCATGCTTAGTCTGGGAGTGGACAACACATGTTTAAAGCTTCAAATTGAACTAATTTTAGAAAACAACGAATATCTGAAGATTTATAGGATAAAATTACATACCCTGTATACTTAAATGAAAAACTCCCTGTGTGTCACTCGATGTAAAGTGTCATTACCCTTTTACCCTGACGTCCTAAAAAAACAAAACACAGTATCATAAACGCATGTCCAAGTTTTTGTATGATTATATTACTTCATTTAAGATAAATTCAAATTCAAAACTATTTGAATTTGAGAAAATAAGCTTACGCTTCTTAAAGTTTGTACACTTTAAACATAATATATAAAATTACGAAAAATTATTCGTGAAAATGCAAACAATGTCTTAATTAATAAGACAACTTAAGACGATAAATATCCAGTAGTTGTTTCAATGGATATTTATCGTCTTAAGTTGTCTTATTAATTAAGACATTGTTTGCATTTTCACGAATAGTTTTTCGTAATTTTATATATTATGTTACAGTGTGATCAACAATGATTGTAGACAGGTTAAATTTCCCGCCAAAAAATGTTGGTACAACTGATTATATGAAAAGAAAATCCCCTAGATTGCATTTCCATTGGCGTAGCAAACATTTTTTCCCAAAATAAATTAAATATTTAATCATAACTATATTTAAAATTTTTACAATTTTAATTAAATATACAAAGTAAATTGAAGTAAGTTAAGGTTTTGTGTATAAACGTAGAGTTAGCATCCCTAATTTTATAATAAATGTTGAAAATGATGGCCTTCATTTTCTAGGCAAATGTTAACTCTACGTTTTTTATTTTGTAATACTCGTTGAAGCTCCTCCGGATTTATGTTCCTTATCTCTTCTTCAATTGCTGCTTTAAGCTCGTTAAGGGTATGCATTTGATTTTTAAAAACCTTATTTTTTAAATGTCCGAATAAATAAAAATCGCATGGAGTGAGGTCTGGCGAACGTGGTGGCCATAATCCGTCGCTTACCAAGCGATCATCGTAAAATTCCCTCAAGTAATTTAATGTCGCCAACGCAGTATGAGGAGTGGCTCCATCTTGCTGAAAATAACCCATTATCTGTTCGTCATCATGCAATTGATTCAAAAATTCATCTAGAATGAGTGTTCGGTAGCGCTCCGCATTGATTATTTCGTTGAAAAATGTTGGGCCAATTATCCGACGTCTAGAAATTGCTACCCAAACACCAATTTTTTGTGGATGTAAATCCGTTTCAATAAAAGTATGAGGATTTTCTGTAGCCCACGTACGATAGTTTTGGCTGTTCACATATCCTGACAAGTGAAACCACGCCTCGTCAGTAAAAAAGGTCTTGTCCAACATACCATTATCATTTAAATTCTGATTAAACCAATTGCAATAATCAATTCTTTTTTGGAAATCAAGTGGCTGAAGTTGAACTACCGATACCTTATACGGGTGCAAATGCAGAATTTTTGTTTGCGGCTTTTATGCAACTCCCATACGATACTCCTGTAAAAGGATTAAACATTGAAATTTGTGCGCACCTTAAAATTAAGAACATACCCGTTTGAGCTGAAAGTTTTCTTAAAGATTTTGTTGGGCTTTGTTCAAGTCGTTGTTGAATGTCGCCAACAACCTCTTCTGTTAGGATAGGCAGTCTTCCAGCTGACTTGCCCTTACAGATACAATTCTTTCCCTCAAAACGGTCAACAATGCGGGTTTTATGCGAGGAAAATGTTTTGTAAGGAATGTGGACATCGGGGAAGGCTTGAATAAATTGATTCAGACACGATTAGAATGAGTAAGTCCATGTGCCATCTTCATTCATAGTTCCACTTCGATAATGAGCCTCCAGGATGAAAGCATCATGCTGTGGTGCAAACATCACGGTAAACACAAGCGAATTCTCTTAAAATCTGTAAATTTAGGATTAAACTTAAATTTTCTAACCTTAAAAACAGCAAATCACTTACCACAAAAACAAGACTTATACAAAGTAGTCCTGATAAGAACTGATGTCTATGAAACAGAATGAAAAATAACTTAATTCGAAGAATGAATTAACACAATGGCAAAATATGACGCACGACGCTGCTAATGTCAAATCGAGTTACTGTTTATTAATTTGGAGTGATCAAATTCTCCAGATTTTTCGGCGGGAAATTTAACTTGTTTACAATCATTGTTGATTACCCTTTACTTCATTTATTTGACAAACCTGTCAGTGAGCAATCTATTTCAAAAGAAGGAACGAGAACAAACTGACAATCACAGAACAGTTAACCTTAGTTAAACTGGATACTAACAATGTGCTCAGTATTGCATTTGTCACAATATTTAAGAAAATATACGTTTACAATCACAATAATTTTCTCTTGATTCTGCAAAGAATTGTAAGTGGTTAATCTCTATGGGGCCTCTTAAATCTAACTCTATGGATCCTCTATATTTTTAACATTGCAATTAGTTTTGCACGTAATTTCAATGCAATACTTTCGCCCATTGTTGAAAATCCGATATGCTTCTTCTTTTAATAGTTTCGCCGCAGTTTCAATGAAATTTTGAGCAATTTCGTAAAATTGGCGCATTTAAAATGTTTTGACAGGCGTCATGAATGTCATGATGATAGAAACGCAAAATTAATATTCAATGGGCCCAACAATTGAACATGTTCTGTTCAAGCTTGTTATATCTATGGATCGTTAACTTTCGTTAAAAATTTAAAGCTAGAGGTGGGGGGAAAGGCGCCATTTGCGGGGTAGGAATTTCTATTGTTTAAAATTCTGGTTTGTTGAATTTACTGTCAACTCGACAGATTGAAACGCAGCTTCTTAGTGGCAATTTTGTGAATTGAATCAGTTTCTGTATTTATTCTTATATTATAATAGATAATATAGTAGTTTCGTGTAGTGTCAAAGACTAGAAAAATCAACATTAAGCGAGGATTCGCTTTCGAAAAGCGGTTATGATGTAAGTTAGCGATCCATAGATATAACATCCTTGGTTCTGTTTCAACCAGAATCCATTGATTGAAAACAGATAGAAGTTGGTGACGTTAGGGTAGAAAGGTAATGTGTTGATTATACCTTGATAGCCTTGATGTGTCTATAATATCCCTATTTTGACGCCACGCGCGGAACACCTAAGATATCGCGCGGAACACCTAAGATATTCAATAAAAAAAAACTCTAGAGTGCCATCATTTTATCTTATTTTAAATTTAAGTTGGCTACACGCTGTAGGAATTGACATATACAACGTCAAACATAATAATTATAATGTATAATTTCATAGTTGCCAACCTATAATATTTTCCATGGCACTCTAGAGATTTTATTTTATTGAACATACTATAGTTACAGAGAACAGGTTGATCAAGTGTAAATCAAACTTACGTTATACGGTTTAACAATATAAACTTACGACGTCATATGAAGAAGACTTCAGCTGACGTCATCAAAAACTAATTTATTTCATCCCATTACAGAAATCTAAAGTTTTGCCCAGTTTTATGAATTGTTTGGTAACAATGTTACCCGATTACCATCGATCTTTCACGTATGGTAGTGTGGAAAATTACAAGATCAAGAATAAATTCAGTATTGGAGGAGTGACGGTACCCTTAGAGACCGGCATTAATGACGAATGTAAAGATTTAAAATATAGATTGAAAATGATATGCGAGGATTACAATAATCTGAAATACAACTCAGTGGATATTACAGTACGTATAATTAACATGCATTCAAACGTCCCGTGTTTAATCTCTGAAATCTCAAGACTATAAAAACATGTTATTGTTCCAAAATTCAATTTTCAATTAAAAAGTTGCCCGTTGTTCGGCAAACAATGATTGATTGACTTTACTGTATTGTATCGTCGGATTATTACCACGGGGAGTAATTGTTTAAATGGATGTCTTTGTAAGACAAATTAGTTAATAATTGAGACAAAACTTGCACTTTTAATATTTGTCATTGATATTTTATTTGGGGTTGTTTTATATCGATTTACCGTGATTTTTGAGATTCTGAGAACGGAATCGAGGTAAACGTGTATGGGACGCAGGAATCTAAAGTTCGTTGGTTGAGTCGACTTACTGTTTGGCCACAAATTTAATTTTAAGTTCCACTTTTGAGGTTATATATTGTCGTATTTTCGGTTAAATAAGCACATTAGGGATACCTATTACACACATGATGAAATTATCTCTAAAATGATGACGTAAATTATCCAATTTGTAGTGTTATCTTCATTAATTCAGTCAATACCACGATATTAATTTTACAGTAAAATTGACGTCTACTGACGTTTATTTAAAATAATGGATATATAAATCAAGATTGATTATTGAATCATAGGTATTTTACTTTATGATATGAAAAAATAGATGGCGCTAGATGTATTAAAATGTAATAAATATTAACTGTTTACGAAAACTGTCATTGACATCTTTGGGAATGAGGTAAAATGTTAATATTCATATTTCAATATTTAGGGGCTATTCTTTACACGCAAGGAGACTTACGGCATTTATTCTATTGCAAACTTTTCTCCTAACCTAACCAAACCTAACCTAGCAGTATGTAGAATAAATAATGTGCACAAAGTGATTTAAGCAAGTTATTCTATTGCAAACCTTTCTCCTAACATAACCTAACCTACAAGTATGTGGAATAGTCACCGTGCGCAAAGAGACTTACGCAGTTTATTCTATTGAACACCTTTCTCCTAACCTAATCTAGAAGTATGTGGAATAGTCATCGTGTGTAAAGAGACATACGCAATTTATTCTATTGCAAACCTTTCTCCTAACCTAACTTAATGTAACCTAGAAGTATGTGAAATATTTAACTTGCGCAAAAAGACAGTTTATTCTATTGTAAACCTTTTTACTAACCTAACCTAAAAGCATGTAAAATCGCCTAAGCTATAAACTATAAACTATATTGCCAAACATTTTTTAAACACATAATAAAATGTTTATCTGCATCTTATTATTTTATAGAAAAATTTGTGGCTATATTAAGCCTTAAATCAGATAATTGTGCTTGGTTATGTGGTTCTATTAAATTATTTTATATGTATTTAAATTTAGCTGTGTGTCTACTAACTAAACTGGATATGCCGTACAAATTTAATTTGAGTAAAAACAGTGAATTAAATATAAAAGTAATATTTGTAGGTGCTATATACACTGCTCAAAACAATTAGCGGGTCACTAATTTGTGCCTCCATAAAATTCAAACGGGAAATTACATGCAAATAAATTTAAGGATATCTGAAAGACGCTTTATTTAATTGTTTTAATTGGCACATATGGAAGTGTCAGCATCACGTACTTTTAAAGTACCTGTTATAATTAACAACAACTACCAAAACTTAAGTGCAAAACGAAAATTAATTAATTGTCAATGTAAACTTTTGTACATAAAGTGGTAATTTAATACCGAGTATGTGCTCCCATAGCACGAATAATGGCATTACATCGTCTTGACATGCTTCCCAAAAGTCTTCGAAGATCTTCCTGTGGTATAGCGTCCCATTCTTCAATAAGAGCCACCGTTAGCTGCTGGATGGTCTGAGGAGGATGCGGGCGACCACGAACACGTCTGTCGAGCATATCCCAAACATGTTTTATGGGATTTAAATCGGGACTTAACGCAGGCCACACCAATGTTTGAATTTCCAGTTCTTGTAGGAAGTCTAAAGTGATTCGCGCAGTATGTGGTCTTGCGTTATTCTGCATTAACAAAAAGTTAGGGCCTATTCCATATGCCACAGGGACAACATGTTCTCCTAACACAATGTCAACATAAAGATTAGCGTTAAGATTTCCTGGAATTACAACAAGGTCGGTTCTACTGTCGATACTAATCCCACCCTAAACCATAACTGAACCACCTCCAAATCTTTCGACTTCCTGGACAGTAGCAGCTGCGTAGCGTTCTCCTGGGCGTCTGTAAACACGTACTCGGCCATCGCAACGAGTAATACGGAACCTTGATTCATCCGTGAAGAGCACAGACTTCCATTGTCGAAGTTGCCATGCGACATGTTCATGTTTCTGTGGCGTCGTGTCAAAGAGGGTTATCGGAGGGGTCGTCTTGGGCTCAAATTTGATTCCCTCAACCTATTCCTAATTGTCTGGTCTGATACAGTGCCTCCATGCGCCGTCCTGAGGGAAATTAAGAGGTCTTTCGCCGTAGAAACTCTATTGCGAAGACTCGAAATCAGTAAAAATCGGTCTTGATGTTGAGTTGTATTTCGCTTGCGACCTTGCCCACCTCGCCTGGTATATTGACCTGTATCTAAGTACCTGTTCCACAATCGCTGAATCACAGACAGGCTTACGTTGAAGTTTCTTGAAACTTGTCGAAGGCTTTCGCCATTTTCAATTAATGTTATAGCACGAACAACTTCCACTTCGTTGAGATGTCTCATTTTCACTTAACTTAAGTCAAACTGTCAGTTGCAAACATTTTCGTTTGTTTATTGATCTCAACATGGCTTTCCTAGCTCTTTGAATCAAATTTGGGAGACATTATTTCACTTTAGTTTTGGTAGTTCTTGTTCATTATTACGGATACTCCGGAAGTGTGCGATGCTGATAATTCTCTATGTGTCAATTATAACAATTAAATAGAGCGTCTTTCAGATGTCCTTAATTTTATTTGCATGTAATTTCCCGTTTGAATTTTATGGAAGCATAAATTAGTGACCCGCTAATTGTTTTGATCAGTGTATATTATTATATTATTTGTTGATATTTTATTATTGCAGTAAATATCCTAGCTATCGTACGAAGGTGGCGCCATCTATTTTTTTATTTTTTTTATCGTAAATTAAAATACCTATGATTTAATAATCAATCTCGATTTATATATCCATTATTTTAAATAAACGTCAGAAGACGTCAATTCTAGCGTAAAACTAATATCGTGAAATTGGCTGAATTAATGAAGATAACACTACAAATTGGATGAATTACGTTCTCATTTTGGAGATAATTTAATCATGTGTGTTATTTGTATCTGTAATGTGGTTATTTAGCCGAAAATACGACCATATATAACCTCAAAAGTGGAACTTAAAATTCGATTTGCGGCCAAGCGGCAAGTCGCCTTAGCCAACAAACTTTAGATTCGTGGTTCCATAAACCTTTACCCTGATTCCATTTTCAGAATCTCAAAAATCATGGTGAATCGATATGCAAAGAATCCTTTTATTTTTATTACTATTATTATTATTATTAATACAATTTGCTAATTATTATATTCACAGTTTAATCGCTGGTTCCTGAAAGCAATACTTACATATCTACCAGTAAAATGGCCTACATATTTAACTGGAAAAACAACGTTTGCCTTCAGTAACATTCCAGGATGTGACCGTTTTGACATTTTTGATGGTTGCTCTGTTGAAGAGTTTGTGATGTTTGGTCCGAACGCGTATGTCTCAGGTAATCTTATACCGGGTGTTGACTTGGCGGACGCAACATAGGAAATCGCATGTTAATTTTGAAATGTTTAAATATTGGCTCTCCTATTTATGTTAGAGACAAAATGTATTTAACTTTTTTGTTGAGGGGAAAATTCTCAATGTATTGAAATTGAAGTTGAAACAACAATTGCGGATGTCAAAATAGGACAAGATATTGCTGTCACTTGATTAAAGAAAGAAAACATATAGCAAACATTCTGATAACTGTGGTCTGCATATGTAGTGTAAATCATTTAGTACATATTTACTTTAATCAAGTGACAGCGATATCTTTTGCCATTTTGACATCCGCAATTCTAGTTTCAATTCCATGACATGTCATTATTTTTATAATTTTTGAAAATATTATATTATAAAATCACATTACTTTTTCCAAATTATTTTAACTTGGAGAAACTTAAAATGATAAACGTTAACACGAATGAATTCAGAAGGTAAATACATTTTGTTTCTAAAATAAATAGGGGAGCCAAAATTTAAACATTTCAAAATTTACATGGGATTTCCTATGTTGCCTTAATGATTTGCTGAAGAAAAAAATAAATCATAACTATCGAATAGGGATTGAAATCTTAGGGGTTGTTTTAATTTATTTTAGGTATAACAGTAGTGGTTACAACATACGACAATAGATTGAATATTGCATTTACATTTGATAAGAGTATCGTCCCAATTACTGACGAAGGAGAGGAAATTTGCCATGATGTGCTCAAGAAATTAGAAATGTTAGAAAAAATAATGTGATGCTGCTTTCAACCATAAGAAATTTTAATACAGAGAGTTTTATGTAACACCGAACACATTCATAACGAGAAATGTTCTTTTGGGTATATATATGCATACGCTGTACATTTTCCGACGCTCGGTTTATCAAAAGGATTTAATTTGAAGCTATAAACGAGTGTTTTCCACTCCCAGGCTAAGCATGAAGTAAAATTTCGAGTTTAGAAAAGCCTGAAAATTTGGTTTGGTCGCGTAGCGCGAAGCGCGGAGCGGCCAAACCAAATTTTCAGGTTTTTCTAAACTCGAAATTTTACTTCATGCGCCACCGGTACAAAACACTGAATTATTGTAAAGTTTAGCGGTGTGTTTTATACTTCGTAATATGTCAGTGTTTTGTATCGGTGGCGCATGAAGTAAAATTTCGAGTTTAGAAAAGCCTGAAAATTTGGTTTGGCCGCTCCGCGCTTCGCGCTACGCGACCAAACCAAATTTTCAGGCTTTTCTAACCTCGAAATTTTACTTCATGCTTTGTCTGGGAGTGGAACACAGTCATTTTAAGTTTTAAATTGAACTCTTTCAAAAATACGATTATCTGAAGATTTGCGGCATATAGGCTGTAATTGGGACATGTATACTTGAAAGATAAACTCCCTGTATGTTTCTGGGAAAATAATATTCGATGTCGTCATTACTTCAGTTTCCAAATTTAGAAAAATATGCAATTTTGGCTTAAATTGACCTTACTCAATCCCATTTATGAACCGTTTTTCAGATGTTTTCTATCGTATATTTTCAACTTGTTTCTCATTGATCACTTGATGAAACATGATTAAATATTTAAAAAAAAAATAAATTTAAAATAAAATCACTAGGTATGTTTCACTAATTTTACGTCTTTATTCCGACTAGTTTCGGCCACCGATCGCGAACGCTCTTATTGCCTGACCCTCCCCCTTTTTGTAACTCTGTATATATTTACTGTAAAACATTATTTCTGTACATTCCTTGAAATTGGCTGATAGCCGAAACTAGTCGGAATAAAGATGTAAAATTAGTGATTTTATTTTAAATTTATTTTTTTTTTAAATATTTTCTATCGTTTTTAGTTTTATTATTATAGAGCTGAGACATCAAGTTTCGCTCGCTCTGTACATACATATTTATGCTTTATAGTTTATAGTATTTAGAATCGTCTTTATAATCGTCCAATCGTTTTAATAATTGTCCAACTTTTAGCACATCATATCGGTGTACCTTGTGAGAAACCAGGTGTATTAACATTAAAAAAAATCATCAAGTTTGACGACAAATCTACAAAAATTATGAATATAATTGAAGGGTTAAGGGGAAAAACCAAATGAGTTCCAAAAGTTCAGAACATTATTTTTGACGCCATTGTGTAGCTTAGAACAAGTGAGTCGACTATTTCCAAAAACTCCTAAATCCATTTGAAAACCATGGATTTAGGGGTTTTTGGAAATAGGCGATTCAAGTATTATCATGTAGGCAAACTTAACAAGAAACAAACAAAAAGAAATTTCTGTCTCGAGCGTCGGAAAATGTACAGCGTATGCATGCATACGCTGTACATTTTCCGACGCTCGGTTTATCTAAAGGATTTACTTTGAAGCTATAAACGAGTGTTTTCCACTCCCAGGCTGAGCATGAAGTAAAATTTCGAGTTTAGAAAAGCCTGAAAATTTGGTTTGGTCGCGTAGCGCGAAGCGCGGAGCGGCCAAACCAAATTTTCAGGCTTTTCTAAACTCGAAATTTTACTTCATGCGCCACGGGTACAAAACACTGAATTATTGTAAAGTTTAGCGGTGTGTTTTATACTTCGTAATATGTCAGTGTTTTGTATCGGTGGCGCATGAAGTAAAATTTCGAGTTTAGAAAAGCCTGAAAATTTGGTTTGGCCGCTCCGCGCTTCGCGCTACGCGACCAAACCAAATTTTCAGGCTTTTCTAAACTCGAAATTTTACTTCATGCTTTGTCTGGGAGTGGAACACAGTCATTTTAAGTTTTAAATTGAACTCTTTTAAAAATACGATTATCTAAAGATTTGCGGCATATAGGCTGTAATTGGGACATGTATACTTGAAAGATAAACTCCCTGTATGTACAAGTTGAGGCATTAGTTGCGATTGATTGGCTACAATTTGTAATGGTCATATAGGCATCCCAATTTATACGTAAGTTAAAAATAATAGGTGTCAAATTGTATTAAATGAAAATGTTAGGTGTTACATAAAAGTCTCTGTATATTTGTCAGATTGTAGTTTATTGTATGAAATAATGGGCGCATTCATCAGATTATCAGATTGTTGGGAGTTTTATGCTAACAGTTGGGGAATTTTCTTATGAATGCACTGTCAACAGCAAATACGTTCGTCATTTTTGCAAGCATACAAAATAGAATTGGCAGAGTAGCGTTCACTAGATACCAACGGAATGCGTAAAAAAAAAGAAACATGTTGAGAGTATATTTTTCTGATGAATGCGCCCATTAACTACGTGCTTACATGACTGTGCATTATTTAATAATGGCAGCCATGGCTGAGTACAACTTAATTCAGTGCTGCCAACAACCAATTAGCATTTCAATTATAAATTTGCAAGAAATGTGGGAAAACGGGTAGATTAAATAATTCTGCATATTGAAATAAATACTAATTTTGCATTGTAATTTCAAAGTACAAAATACAAATACATTTTGAATATCATTTGTTATCTTGAATTTTTTCCCACACAAACAACAAACAACATTGTATCATTATCTTATCACCCGTCCGTTTACTCCTGCACGCCATAAATTCGTCGCACACACACGTGAATTAACTATCCAAACCAGTTTATTTATACAATCTTCCAGACAGCAACCAATACTACAATAGGAATGCGTGTTTAGTGTTAGTGCATCCTTGTCATTCCAAATTGTGTTATTGTCAGTTCTTTAGAGAGAATGGGAGTAGCCTAGACAAGTGGCCAGTAGCAGGGCCCGTCGACTCCATATAAATCTGTAAGCTCACATATTTAGTTGACCGGACCACTCGATAGGAGGGCGCAAATGTCGCAATTTCAAATTTCCTGCGATTTCGAACATCTGATGGCACAAAAATCAAATTTCCCGCAGTTTCGAACTCTGCGAGAAAGATATTTCAATCAGCACCACTTCAAAAATGCTGATAAGACGAAATATTTTGAAGACGGGCGTGGACAAGTGTTAATATAAATAAACAAAACCGTAAGTATTGGAAAATGTTCAGTTTTTAAGCTATTCATTTCATTCTATCAATGCCATTAAGTCTGTACTTGTGTTTAAATTTGTAAAAATGTCTCATTTTTGTGCTATAAAATCATGCAATAATTGCGAGAAAAATATTCGTATTCATAGATTTACGAAAAGAATTGGGGTAAGCTTTAACATTTGTTATATTAGTTCATTTAAATATTAAAATAAACATAACTTTTGTTTGAATATATCAAAATAAAACTATTAAATTTATTTCTGTGATATGTATTGATTTATATTTTATATGTATTCAATGAGAATGAAAGGAAAGATTTATTTTACTGTTTTTTGTGAACGTTCTATTTTTATACACGGGACAGGTATATTTTATTTGGCAGTTAATAAATGTACATCGTGGAGATAAGATGTTTTAATTATCAGTTCCCCCATTAACATTACGTTACATGGCGCAGCCGGTTTTATGGACTTTTTATTAAAGGGTGTCAAAGGGACAGTGGTATTTAGTGAAACAGTGAATGTAGTAAATGGAGATAAGTAGTGCAAAGATGGACGCGAGAGAAGTGTCGCCTATGAATATGGAGGGGAACCTCGCGGAAAATTGGAAATTCTGGAAAAGTCGTTTCATGAATTATCTTGCAGCTACCGAATATGCGAAGAAAAGTGAAGCAACGCAATGTGCACAGCTCCTACATTATATTGGTGAGGCAGCATTTCGCATATACAATACCTTCACGTTTGAAGGAGACGAAAAAGATAAAATAGAAAGTTTACTAAAAAAATTCGAAGACCACTTCATACCCAAGAAAAATATAGAGTATGAACGATACAAGTTGTTCTCAAGGAAACAAAAAAGAGGTGAAACGGTAGAACAATACGTAACCGAATTGAAAAACATAGCGATATCTTGCGAATTGGGAAAGTTAAAGGACGAAATCATAGGAAGTGTGCTTACATGCGGTCTAGAAAAGGATGAGATGAGACAGAGAGTATTAGAAAAGGAAGGGTTGACATTGGACCAAGTGATAAATTTGTGTCGGAGTATGGAAATTTCCAAACACATTTCTTGTGCCGTTGCGGAGAAAAACAAGGAAGAAACAACAGAGATAGACATAATCAGAAAAAAGCATCGCCGAGGAGACAGCCGTTATCAACGTCATCAGCAGAGTTCCAGTGCAAGACACCAGGGGAATTCAAAGCAAGGGGCGCGGCGCGGGATCTTCCAGGAAACAAAATGCAGCAGGTGCGGAAAATCGCATGCGCAGTTTAAGTGCCCGGCATTTAACAAGTTTTGTGACAAGTGCAACAAAAAGGGACACTTTGCAATAATGTGCAGACTCCATAGTGTAGCTATTAAGAATGAAAGTGAAGGAAATCCACTATTTATAGGTAGTGTTGTCCAAAAAACGAACACGGATTCGTGGACCGCGAGTGTTGTGCTCGAAAACGCGTTCGAAATAAAATTCAAATTAGACACAGGCGCGATGGCTAATCTTATACCCAAACATTTGTTTGAAAAGTTAGGGGTAAATATTAAAAATAAATTAAAACATACATGTGCGCATCTAACCACTTTCACAAATGAACAAATTCCGGTGCTAGGAGAATTAAATATCATAAGTAAATGTAATAATATATCAAAAAACTTAAAATTTTATGTAGTAAACTCAACTCTATTACCCGCAATTATTGGCTTGGATGCATGCACACAGTTTAATTTAATAAAAAGAATAGATTACATAAATACAAACTTGGTTGCTGAATATACTGATTTAGTTAAAGGTATTGATTCTTTGCCAGGAACATACAAAATTAAATTAAACAAAAATGTAACTCCTACAGTCAGTGCACCTCGTAAAGTTTCACTAGCAATACATAATAAATTAAAAGAAACCCTTCAGGAAATGATAAAGCAAAGTATAATTGAAAGCGTGGAAGAACCGACGGAATGGGTTCATCCGACGGTGATAGTCAAAAAACCAAACGGAGCTTTAGGAGTATGCCTTGACCCTACAGAACTTAACAAAGCTATAAAGCGTGAGCATTTTCAATTGCCCACGCTAGATGAAATCACATCAAAAATGACAGGTGCTACATATTTCAGTAAACTTGATTCATCACAGGCATTCTGGCAAATTAATTTAGATGACGAAAGCTCAAAAATTTGCACATTTTGCACCCCTTTCGGTCGATATAAATTCCGCAGATTAGCTTATGGTTTAAATTGTGCTCCGGAAGTATTTCGCAAAAAGTTCAAATTTATATTTGACATGGAGGGCGTAGACGTGTATATAGATGATGTAATTATTTGGGGGAAAACGATAGAAGAACATAATGTACGGTTAAAACGTGTTTTAGATTTGGCTAGGCAAAACAATGTAAGATTTAATAAAGAAAAATGTAAATTTTTATCAACGTGAATTAAGATTTATGGGTCACATAATTAACGAGGTAGGAATTAAACCTGACAGTACCAAAGTGGAGGCTATTTTAAAAATGCCATTGCCCACTGATAAAAAATCAATGCAAAGATTTTTGGGAATGGTAAATTACGTCGGTAAATTCAGTTATAATTTATCATCAATCACAGCACCTCTGCGTCATCTGATTAGAAAAGACATTACTTGGAATTGGATGCCAATCCATGAACAAAGTATCAACAAATTAAAAAAAGCATTAACAAATTCGCCGGTTTTACAACATTACGACATAAAACAAAAAACTGTGTTATCGGTAGATGCATCAAAAGACGGCCTTGCAGCTGTACTTATGCAAAATAACATGCCGTGCGCATACGCCTCAAAGGCGATGACTAGTACACAAACGCGTTACCCGCAAATAGAAAAAGAACTACTAGCCATTGTTTTTGGATGCGAACGATTTTGCCAATTTATTTATGGAAAACAGATCGAAGTACAAACCGATCACAAACCGTTGGAAGTGATTTTTAAAAAGAAATTAAACGATTGCCCTGCCAGGCTCCAAAGAATGTTACTGCGTTTACAAAAATATGATTTAACAGTACATTATAAACCGGGCCGGGAATTATTCTTAGCAGATACGTTATCGTGTGCTTACTTAATTAACAATACTTCTGAAGATGAAGATCTTGAGAAAATAGTTGAAGGACACGTTTGCATTGTGGAAGACAATTTAATTATGACACAAAATAAGAAAGATTCTCTAATTAAAGACACAGAAGAAGATCAGATATTAGGAAATGTTTTGCGATATTTAAAATTAGGGTGGCCAAAAGAATTAAACAAAGCATTAAAGTCTTATTATCAAATAAGGAAGGAATTATTTGAAATTAAAGGCTTGATTTATAAAAATAATAAATTAGTAATTCCAAATAGACAAATTATAAACATTTTAAATAAATTGCATTATGGTCATCCAGGCATAAACCGAACATTAAATTTAGCTCGAGATGTTCTTTATTGGCCAACAATGACAAATGACATAACAAATTTTATCAAAACTTGTAAAACATGTAGAAAATTTATGAATTCTAATATTAAAGAACCGCTATTAAATAGAGAAGTGCCAGAGAGGCCATGGCAATTTGTTGCTTGCGATTTATTTTTTCTAAACAATATTAATTATTTGCTTGTTGTTGACAGTTTTTCCAAGTTTGCAGAAATACAGGAACTAAACGAAAATACATACTCAAGTACAATAATTAAACATTTAAAATCAATATTTTCACGCCATGGTATTCCAGACATTTTTTATAGTGATGGAGGTCCACAGTCTACCTCTTTAATATTTATAGAATTTTCAAATTGTTGGAAATTTAAACATGTAATATCTAGCCCACATTATAGCCAATCGAACGGTTTAGCTGAACGGGCTGTACAAACTATTAAAAACTTAATTAAGAAAAATATTAAAGATGGTAAAGATCTATATTTAGCCTTATTAAATTATCGGAACACTCCAGTAAGGAAGTTAGGTTCCCCTGCACAATTATTAATGTCCAGAAGGCTTGACAGTTTAGTTCCTCTAAATAAATCATTATTGCAGCCAAAAGTAATTAAAACCCAACAAACCAAACAAAAATTAATAGAAAATCAAAAACAATATAAAAAATATTATGACAGGGGAAGCAAACCTCTTTTCAAGTTAAATAATGGTGACAGAGTTGGAGTACAGATTAACAAAAAATGGCATTCGGGGGTTGTTAAAAATATTCGCCCTCGTACTTATAAAGTTAGAACAGATCAAGGAAACGTATTTGATCGTAATCGAAGATTTTTGAGAATAATTTCGGATGAAGACGATAACAATGAAGCTGTAAGTGATGATGATTTGGATGTAAAAAATGAAACATCCGAGACTTTTATGGATCTGTCAATGGAGTATCAACCACCCACACATACAAGTAGTGGAAGGCCCATAAAGGTCCCTGATCGTTTCATACCGTAAATTACATTGTAAACATAAGAAACAATTATTATTAAATTTTGTTAAGGGAGATGTCATATGTATTGATTTATATTTTATATGTATTCAATGAGAATGAAAGGAAAGATTTATTTTACTGTTTTTTGTGAACGTTCTATTTTTATACACGGGACAGGTATATTTTATTTGGCAGTTAATAAATATACATCGTGGAGATAAGATGTTTTAATTATCAGTTCCCCCATTAACATTACGTTACAATTTCATGGAAGTTGTAAGTTCTAATTTAATGATATTCGTGCCGATTCAATAATAGAAGTATGTTATTTAAACTTGGGTGGTGAAATTAAAAAGTAACATACTTTAAATTTAACATTTTGTTTTACAGGTATCCAGGTAATCCCTCCGTTTTTGTACGCGATATGTTAAGTTTACTTTTATTCGTACAAATTGGTTTTTTGTTATTAGGCTTTTGGTCTTTTATTTTTATTAAATCTTACATTTTTGTTTCAAAATAGTTTATATCATTAAATGAAAAACTAATAAACAATTATTTTATTAATATTTTACATTTTATTCATAACTACTACTCTAATCCTATCAATTCATTAATCTAAGATTGATATTCTATTTTAGGTGTATGAGAAGTGGTTAGAGGCTGTTGGCCGCGAAGAGCTGCGAAGAAAATCGAAATGTCAAGTCGTTAAATCCACATTTATTTGTGACAGGCATTTCGATGAGGAGCTTTTCCAGCAAATCTAATTTAAAGCCAGGGAGTGTCCCCACATTATATCTCGATACACCGGCTGGTAAGCTGAATATTTATTTATTACTTTTATATATTCACATATGTATATCTCTAAGTACCAAATAAGAACAATACATTACTTTTTTTTATATAATATTTTTTTGAGCAAGCGCGCAAGTATAGTATATCTAAATATTTATATATACATATTTTGTTCACAGCCCTCGTTGAAGATCCGGATGATCCAGACGATCCGGAAGATCCGGAGTTGATTGGACCAAGCAATGTTAATGAGTTTCCAAGCACATCGGACGAGTGGCCATCCATCCAGACTCTGCAGAGATCAAATGCTGGTGGAAATAAAGCCTCATGCCCAAACGTAGACTCTTCCATCATGCAGGACAGCAAGAATTCCCTTTCGCCTTCTCCTGGTGCGAGCAGGAAATCCCATCGGGATAATTCTGTTGCTAGGAGCAGTTCTACACCCCTTCATATTAATCCATCTAGTCACAAAGTAGTACGATCCTTAAACATGAAGGAATGTCTGAAAGTAAAATTGTTAAAAACATTAAATGTAACACGAAAAAGAAAGCTTTCCCCTCAAGCACAGATGTTGCATTCCTATGCCCGAGATATTCAAAAGGTTGCAAGACAATTGCATGCTCAAAATGCTTCTAATAAGGAGCGTCTTGATCATGCACTTGATGCTCTTGAAACTGGAGGAATGTTTCGGAGACATATGAATGAAACATCTTTTAACTTATTCATGTCACAGATAAAGTTGCAACATTTTAAAGCTTGTGGAAGACGATTCTCGATGGAAGATAAAACTTTTGCTTTGGCTATGTATAAACAAATTATAAACAAAATTTTGGACCCCAATTTTTTTTATGAAAATAAACATTCTTATAAAATGTTGTATTTGAGAACTATTCTATAATATCTGGAAATGAAAAGCTTTTGGGTTAAGTGCGAATCTGAAAGTGGCTGTTAACTCTTAGCGTTTTCTTCGTATCGTGGAAATTATTAATATAATTGGAAAAATCTTAAAGAGAAGTTGTAGAGAATTAAGAATTAAACATTTAATGTGTTTATACGTTTTGTCAAAGCTCTTTTAGTTTTAAAGTTGTTTCTAAAAAATGTGAATTTATGAATTGTTTCAAATTATGTTATTGCTATATTTCTGTGATAGAAATAATAGATACAATAATTCTAATTTGCGGTCGGTACCTGTGTTAACTTCAGCACATTTTTTTCTATATACTTAATTTTGTATAATTCTGTATATTTAAATAAAACACTTGGTTTGTTTCACTAATTTATATTTTCTCCGACTAGTTTTATCCAATGGTCGAAACTAGTCGGAGAAAATATAAATTAGTGAAACAAACCAAATGTTTTATTTAAATATCCAGAATTATATTCAAAAATGTTTCACCACGGGTTAAGTGAGAAATTAATTAAACATATACTTAATTCTGTGTTTTATTAGTAATAATTTGTGTTTTATTCATAATACTTCTTGTTTTAACATTAACTACTATTTTTAAGAATTAGAAGTATTAATGAGACCAAATAAGATGGAAAACAATCCACGTAGTCATCTTAATGGAAATAAATATTGTTATTTTATTTATATTCGTAAATTATGTATAAGTTGATATTTAAAAGATATTTCAATGGTTACTAAAATTATTCGTTCACTAATTCACCGGAATTGCATTGCTTAGTAACTATGATCTTATGGTTAATAACAGTTAATTCTTGAAACATGTCAGAGCGAATTTTCATAAAGTGAATTAATGTAATCAGTGTTTTATTAAATGTAATTGTAAATATTTAAATTAATTAATGCAAACAATGTTTTTTTTAATGAAATTGTAAATATTTAAAATTTCATATTTTTTGTAATATACATTTTGTACTTTAATTATTTTGTTATTATTTCTCGCATCGCGCGGTGATTCAAACACCGCGCGGTGTTCCCCGCACCGCACCACACCGCAAATAGTATGACCCCCCGCACCGCGCGTCCCGCACAGCAAGAAGCCCCCCCGCACCGCGCGTCCCGCACAGCAAGAAGCCCCCCCGCATCGCGCGTCCCGCTCAGAAGAAGTCCCCCGCTCCCCTAGCCGTGACGTTATTGGCAATTGCAGCGCCCCCGCATCGAGTGGTCCGGTCAACTAATCTTACGATACGTGGAGCCCCCTAGGAGTTATCAATCTAATTTAATCTATGGCCAGTAGTACAGAAATCATGGAAGCGGCAACATATCCAACTCTTTACGAGTATTACACTCAGCCGTCAATATCAGGATTATCAACTTCCGATCGAAACTATTTCAAACTCAACAATAAAACGATAACAATCTATAGCGGTGCTTTGCATTATTTTCGTGTGCCCAAAGCTTATTGGAGAGACAGATTGAAGAAATTAAGGGCCGCTGGATTGAATACTGTTGAAACGTATGTACCTTGGAATCTTCACGAGTATCAAGAAGGTGTTTTCGATTTTGGAAATGGCGGGAGTGATTTTGAACATTTCTTGGATATAAAGGAATTTCTGACTATGGCTAAAGAGGAGGATTTGTTTGCTATTATAAGGCCGGGGCCATATATTTGCTCGGAGTGGGATTTTGGAGGAATGCCTAGTTGGTTGTTAAGGTAATTAAAAACTTTCTATTTAACTTTTTTCTTCTTAATTTTTTGCAAATATCTGAATGTTTGTTTTATTGACACTTTTTTTACTAATACCCTGATAAAATATTGCATTTTAAGACTTCCCACTGAACAAATCCATTTAAGTAATGTTTTATCAACATTAAAACAACGTTTAATGTTGCTACAATGTTGATATAACGTTATTTGTTTGTTTTTTGCTCAGTGGGTTTATTAACACTAAAAGTACCGGCTTAATATATACACACTCAGCAAATCCATTTAAGTAATATGCCATCAACATTAAAACAACGTTTAATGTTGCTACAATGTTGATATAACGGTATTTGTTTATTTTTTGCTCAGTGAGTATGGTGTTTCGGCGAGAATAGAATGCTCAATAGTCCCATTAGGCCAGAGGTCAGTAAACGACGGCTCTTTGAATATGTGTGCGGTTCTTCCGAAATTTGAATGATTGTAAAAAAAACTACTCATTTATAAAAGATTCATATAGATTTTATTATATACAAGGTGCCCCATTAGTGCGTTCTCGAAAGATATCTCAGCTTTTGTTGAAGATAGAAAAAAAAGTATTTGCACCAGTGTTGCCAACTGTAAACCATCAAATGTCTGAGAGACTTATGTAAAAATCACCAGAAATCATTAGATTTGTCGGTTTTTTGTATTAAACGAATTTCAATTATGTTAACGAAAAACTTTGAAATAATTAAGAACTTTGTGAGACTGAAGAATTTTCAAAAAGATTTTAAAACAATTTTTTTTAGCATATATTCTCACTGAGCAAAAAACAAACAAATAAAATTATATCAACATTGTAGCAACCTAAATACTCATTTGTTTATGATCAGAATACGAAAAACCCTAGGGGAGATATTTATTTGATAATAACTTACAAATTGCTGCTTTATTAGTAACTTAATTAAAATAAGTTGCAAGTAAAAGGTAATGAAAAAACGCAACACAAACTTTTGTATGATCACGTGTCACCTAAGTTCTTTTGTTTGTGAACCAGAAACTAAATAATTTAGTTGGGATCAACAAATCACCCACTATAGCCATAATTGACATCTCAATCAAAAAATGTTTTGAACAAAAGTTGTAGCTAACGAAAAAATAAACCACTTTTACCTTAACACTTTTCGCCTCAGCTCTTTTGTTTTTGTTCAATAAACTAAGGAAGATTTCGTACAAAACGCTGATTCGATGTAAAGTTTAGCGGTGTGTTTTAAACATCGTAATATGTCAGTGTTTTGTACCGGTGGCGCATAAAGTAAAATTTCGAGTTTAGAAAAGCCTGAAAATTTGGTTTGGCCGCTCCGCGCTTCGCGCTACGCGACCAAACCAAATTTTCAGGCTTTTCTAAACTTGAAATTTTACTTCATGCTTAGCCTGGGAGTGGAAAACACTCGTTTGAAGCTTCAAATTAAATTCTTTTAATAAACCGAGCGTCGGAAAATGTACGACGTATGCATATGTATACTTAAAAGAAAAATTCTCTTTATGAAAATGTTCGGTGTTACATAAAACTCTGTATTATCATCAGCAAAATTAATCGGTCAAATTGATCAATTCAGTAAGTAAAATTTAAGTTCTACTTGCCGTTTTGTTATGTATGTATAGCAATAAATACAACTTACCGCCGCACAGTGGTCCCGAATTCCGAAAATGTGGCTAAAATATTAAATTGAATGAAAATTAGGATATCGGGTTTTTTGATGTCGCTGATTAAGAATCTGAAATAAAAAATTTGAAAAATAAAATGGCGGATTCAATGTGGCGTACAAAATTCTTAAAAGTTGTCATATTTTCATAAAAACTCGGATATAAGGTATTTCGAGGTCGTTTACTAAGAATATGTAATTACAAATTTAAATAACAAAATGGTGGATCAAAATAGCGGACAAAAATTATAAAAATTGTCATACTTTCATGATATTTTGGATATAGGGTTTCTTTGTGGTCGTTGATTAAGAATCTGAAATTCAAAGTTGTAAACAAAATGGCCGACATACTTTTTACTTTCCCCCGTATGTAATACAAAGAGAAAGTATTGTTTTCGTGAAAATTTTCGAATCAAAAATTTTTGCGGAAATATCCGTTTTGAGGTCCCCTGAGTCGAATAAGACCATTTTTGAAAAATGTCTGTCTGTCTGTCTGTCTGTCTGTGTGCGCTGTACCGCAAAAACCGCGAAAGATATCGAGATGAAACTTGAAACTTAAGCTTTTTGTCACAATCGGAAGAACTGAAAAGCTTTTGATGAAAATCGGAAAACCGGAAGTGGTACTTTACTCGTAGCGTTTTTCAGTTTTTTTCTGATTTTTTTATTAAAAGTTCATCAAACAAAAAATTCTTTCAAATAAAAGTTGTAGATAATAACAAAATGAAGATATATTGTTTATTTACTTTTTGTCATAGCACTCTTAGTTTTTAAGATATTTTAAAAGTTGTTTGTTTTATCTAGTTATTGATGTGTGACAGTGTATGTGTCGATACAATTGAAAAATGTTTCAAATAAAAGTTGTAGGAAATAAAAAACTAAAGATTTTTTGTGGACTCACTTTTTGTCATAGCACTCTTAGTTTTTGAGATATCTAATAAATAGTGTTTTTTAACTAGTCATTGATTTGTGTCAGTGTGTGTGTTGATACAATTGGAAAATGTTTCAAATAAAAGTTGTAGGTAATAAAATATTAAAGATTTTTTGTATCTCCACTTTTTGTCATAGCACTCTTAGTTTTTGAGATATTCAATAAATAGTGTTTTTTTATCTAGTCATTGGTTTGTGTCAGTATGTGTTGATCCAATTGAAAAATGTTTCAAATAAAAGTTGTAGTTATGAAAAAGTTGAAGACATTTTGAAGATAATAAATGTTACAAATATTTTAAAAGTGAGTTAATACGCAATTTACGGGGGAAAGTACTATGATGGACACATCACCATTTTTAATTATTGTAATTATTTAATGAACATATTTATAAGAAAACGTTTTTTTTTTTATCTGGTGGAAGTAAAAACTAACATCATTTTTAAATAAATTGTATGTGAGTTACGTGAAGATCAAATTAATTTGACAATTAAAGCACTAATAACCTTTCTTCACACTTTTATTTGAATTAAAATGGCCGACATACTTTTTACTTTCCCCCGTATGTAATACAAAGAGAATGTATTGTTTTCGTGAAAATTTTCGAATCAGAAATTTTAGCGGAAATATCCGTTTTGAGGTCCCCTGAGTCGAATAAGACCATTTTTGAAAAATGTCTGTCTGTCTGTCTGTCTGTGTGTGTGTCTGTGTGCGCTGTACCGCAAAAACCGCTAAAGATATCGTGATGAAACTTGAAACTTAAGCTTTTTGTCACAATCGGAAGAACTGAAAAGCTTTTGGTGAAAATCGGAAAACCGGAAGTGGTACTTTACTCGTAGCGTTTTTCAGTTTTTTCTGATTTTTTTATTAAAAGTTCATCAAACAAAAAATTCTTTCAAATAAAAGTTGTAGATAATAACAAAATGAAGATATATTGTTTATTTACTTTTTGTCATAGCACTCTTAGTTTTTGAACATATTTATAAGAAAACGTTTTTTTTTATCTGGTGGAAGTAAAAACTAACATCATTTTTAAATAAATTGTATGTGAGTTACGTGAAGATCAAATTAATTTGACAAATAAAGCACTAATAACCTTTCTTCACACTTTTATTTGAATTACCAAATGTACATTTCGGCCACAAAGTGACTATTATCAATGGATTAACAGTGTTAATTTCCGGATCTTTGGCATCGATTGCGCTCCTGCATTTAAGTAAAAAATAAAACCATTTTTTATATTTCTGATTTAAATTTAAGAATTTTCGAATCTTTGGCTTCGATGGCGTCCATGCATCTAAGGGGGGATTTGATTTACTATTTAGTTTCTAAAATATAAAAAAGGGTTATATTTTTTACTTAGATGCAGGGGTGCCATCGAAGCCAAAGATCCGAAAATTCATAAATTAAAATCAGAAATATAAAAAATGGTTTTATTTTTTATAAAACCATTTTTTATATATCTGATTTTAAATTAAGAATTTTCGGATCTTTGACTTCGATGGCACCCATGCATCTAAGTAAAATACATAACCCTTTTTTTATATTTTATAACCTCATTTTTTACTTAGATGCAGGGCCGCCATTGAAGCCAAAGATGCGAAAATTCTTAATTTAAAATCAGATATATAAAAAAAAGTTTTAAAAAAAATAAAACCATTTTTTATATTTCTGATGTTAATTTAAGAATTTTCGGATCTTTGGCTTCGATGGCACCCCTCCATCTAAGTAAAAAATATAACCCTTTTTTTATATTTTAGAAACTAAATAGTAAATCAAATCCCCCTTAGATGCATTGACGCCATCGAAGCCAAAGATTCGAAAATTCTTAAATTTAAATCAGAAATATAAAAAATGGTTTTATTTTTTACTTAAATGCAGGAGCGCAATCGATGCCAAAGATCCGAAAATTCTTGAATTTAAATCAGAAATATAAAAAATGATTTAATTTCTACATGATGCCGGGGCGCCATCGAAGCCAATAATCCGATAATTCCTATTTTAAATCAGAAATTTTAAATTATATAAGTAATCTATATTTTAAATTTCACTTTAAATCGGTGTTTTGTACGCGTGGCGCATGAAGTAAAATTTCGAGTTTAGAAAAGCGTGAAAACTTGGATTTGCCGGAGCGCGACTCGCTTCGCTCGCGCGCTCCGGCAAATCCAAATTTTCACGCTTTTCTAAACTCGAAATTTTACTTCATGCTTAACCTGGGAGTGGAAACCCTCGTTAGACGATCAATCAGAAACAACATTGCAAATATTCGAAATAATCAGGAATTATTCAAAATGAATGAAATTAATTTTAATAGAACAAATATAAATCAAATCAGATCAAATTTTAACTTAGATTTTATATTTTCTAATATCCTGTAAATATATTCAAATTTTAATTACAATCAAACAAAGTTTTTTCATTTCTGTTTAGATTCTTAGAATTTTGTGTTGATTTGATAGTCTGTTAATTTACAACTGTTTTAAACAAAACATTCTTCAAAAATCGTTGATTTTATTGCATAATTTCAACTTTGGCTGAATATTTTAAGAAAGCGTGGTGAGATAATCGAATTTTCGTTCGACAAGATGTAAGTGCAATCAATTCTAAGTAAATTCTGTGAATTTCATGTTGATGGTATAAAATTTTAATTTTTTACAATTTTTTTCAAAGAAAACATTCTCCCAAAATTGTTAATATTATTGCATGATTATTTTACTGGTAAAAATATTGTTTGCGCTCTTTCAGGGCCGCTCTTACATACAAATATGTAACCTTTTGAGATCCCTATATCACCCCCCCTCTGGCTACTGCCTTGTAATTAGTTACATATGACCTAAGCTAATTTCAAAATTTAGTGTTAGGTTATATGCCTGATCTAACCCTACCTAAATTATGCTGGCTGCAGGTTACTCAAATTAAACTAGTAGGTGGTTGTTTAACTGGCGTCTAACTGAACCTACCCCAATTTTCCAGCCTGACATCTAGCCTAACCTTAAATAAACCTACAGAAAAGTTAACAATACTTTAAGACAATCATGGACATTACTAAGACTTTTGTCATAAATTTATTAAAAATGTATGAGATTATCATAAAACAACAGTGATTACAACAACAAAATATGATATTTTGAAGAAATTCATATCATTGTAAATTTTTTTTGTAAATAAATCAAATCGAAATGATGACTTAGATATAAGTAACAACACAACGTATATAAAATTAAATCTTAAAACAAAATTTTGTAGGACATAAACTGATGCTAGATAATCATAGAGACATTATATTCTTGAAAAAAAAAAACACAAAAAATATCAGATATTGTTTTTCGGGCTTTTCTAAACTCGAAATTGTACTTCATGTGCCAACTGCGTAAAACACAGATTATTTCTGAAGAATTTTTTAAGTTTTACATTCGGCTCTGGTTGTGTTTACGTTTGATCTCACGTTACAATAAACTGCTGATTTTTTTTAATTTTTTTTATTTTGGGTTTTACGTCATCTATTTCCGCTGCTAAGGCCAATCATGACGCCGGAGATTAGGTCTACAGCTATCCCGGAATTTTGCCGAACCCGGTGGGAGTTCCAACCCACCGGTAGGGATCTTTAACGTGCACGCAACATCCAGGCAGTACCAACACCTTCTAATATATAATATAAGATGGTGTTGGCAGTACACGGGTCCTACATGCATTTAACGTCATATCCGAGAAGACGGAGTGTTTGGCATTTTTATCCTAACCTATATAAATGCAGACAACTTGTTAGGCCGGTATTTGAACTCCGGTCCGTGGCGTGGCAGTACAACTGCTGATTTAATTTGGTTAATGTAAGCTTTCATTTTTGGTTTATTGAGTGAATAATTAAATCATTCAAGCGATCTAAAAAGATTCGGTTAATTTTATAATTAAAACAATGATTTCCATTCGAATTATACAGTGCGATCGTTTAAAGCATGATTAA
The DNA here is from genome assembly GCA_932526585.2 of Philonthus cognatus. NCBI lineage: Eukaryota > Metazoa > Arthropoda > Insecta > Coleoptera > Staphylinidae > Philonthus > Philonthus cognatus. Next base: position 46,756,661 of record OW052244.1, read on the forward strand.
GAGTAGGCTTTGAGTTTTAAATTAGATTGGCACTACTAACTATTAACACATATTATATGTTCAATAAAATAAAACCTCTAAAGTGCTATGGAATAAATTGTAGGTTGGCAACTCCGACATTATACATTATAATTATTATGTCTGACGTTTTATATGACAATTCCTAAAGCGTGTTGCCAACATAAATTTAAAAAAAGATAAAATCATAGCACTCTAGAGGTTTTTTTTTATTAAACATATGATACTTTGGTATAACCTCAAATGTATTCTATCATTCAATTAGCATTCAATAACTCGAAAACGGTTCAACTGAGACTCAATGTTGTGTGAATAAACTCATGTTTATTTTTAGCGAGCAATCCAAAAATGTAAAAATATATAGGGTGTTCTATTTAAAATAAGGAAGTTGGTGTTTACTTCCGGTATAACCGCAAGGCCGCCATATATAGCAATAATTTTAGGTTATGAAATATTTGATTCTGAACAACTTTTATTTGAAACTTTTTTTGCTATTTTCAACGATACGCCCACTATAGACCGATTTCCGCTTAGTGACTCACCCTGTATAGGAAATAAAAACAAAATCTGTAAGTTTTAATGAAATCTGATATTTGGACAATAGACATTTACTGTATGTAAAAAAATGTATTTAACATTAAAAGTGTTATTTTTTTCTATAAAAATAGTTACAAATTTTGATATAAACGCCTAACTTTTTTATACCACTTCTCAAAAGTAAAATAAAAGTGGTATAAAAAAGTTGTGTTTTCCTTATATCAAAATTGAAAATGTACCACGAAGTGAATGCCTCCAAGATTTAAGAATAGTTAAAGAAGTAACCATTTTCTACTTTTTAGTCTAAATTTGATACATTTTGTGAGTTTATTAACCTCAGCTTTATTAAGAATTCAGAGTTTTTATAGTTGGCGTCAAGAATATCATAACGGGTATGTTTTCAATCCTTGATGAAGTAAAATTTCAAATTTAGAAAAGCTAGAGCATTTGGACTTGCGCGTAGGGAGTCGCGCCTCGGCAAATCCAAACTTTCAGGCTTTTCTAAACTCGAAATTTTACTTTATGCGCCAATTTTGTGTACGAAATTGAATTAAAGTGAAGTTCAAAAACTATATCATCTAGCAGAGCTGGGCATGATTCGAATCATTCAGGATTCCAATCCTGGATTCGAATCCTTTCAGAGGATTCAATAGAGGCATAAGAATACTTTAGTTAAGCTAGATTCGTGATTCGGATTCGTTACAGTTTTTTAAGAGGATTCGTATTTGAATCCAAATGCGGGTGATTCGAATCTTTATAAAAGGATTCGAATATTTATAAAACGATTCGAATACTTACAAAAGGATTCGAATCGTTAAAAATAATTCGAATTAATTGTGAGGATTAACACGAATAATTTGTTTTGTGTGCTTTTAAATTTCTCGTTAAATCAGTGTTTTATCCGCGTGGCGCATGAAGTAAAATTTCGATTTTAGAAAAGCCCCGTGAAAATTTGTCCCGGGTCGCTGCGCGACCCGAGACAAATTTTCTACGCGGGGCTTTTCTAAACTCGAAATTTTACTTCATGCTTAGTCTGGGAGTGGACAACACTCGTTCTTAGAAGTTTCAAATTGAAGGATCAGTCTAGATTACTAAGTTTATTACCATTTTACAAATGCTACAGCTCGAAGGACCAATGATGGTCTTCGGAGACCGAAGGACTAGAGAGAATCGAAGTTTTTTTACAAGAAAACAACGAATATCTGAAGGTTTACAGCATGGATAGGAAAGAAAACATCCAATTTTGAAAAAATATCGAATTTGGGTTGGTTTTCAGTGCCGAGACAAATTTTCACGGGGCTTTTCTAAACTCGAAATTTTACTTCATGCGCCACGCGTACAAAACACTGATTTGAAGTGAAGTTTAAAAACACACAATAACCTTTTCAATCAGAGTAACACAGAATCAGATATTTAGTCTGTTATCAACGATGATCATTAATAATAAACACAAAAAAACGCCGCAAAATCTAAATTATAATTTAAATCATCGTACTGTACCATCACAAGCGCGGACGGAATATGTGGAAAAAACGATTATTATATCCATAAAAATTATAAAGTGAACAAATGGTTATATTTTTAATGGAAAGTGAATTCTTTGTTATGTAAATTTTATATACTGTTAATGTATTTTTGTCAGGTGATTACGAATTATGTAAATTAAGTATTGAGTTACGTATATAATATGTTAAGTGAAGCACCGCCAGTTTTAAATATTAATTAAAAAAAGATAGCACACTAAGTTTTAAAATAAAATCATAATGAATGTTAACTTTTTTTAAAATAATTAAAATATTTCGGCGCAAGTTGGCATTTTCTATCTCGAAAACTAATATCGATAGAAAAAAATCTGATAACATTTTATTATTTAGTGTAAAATTATCTAAAACTTTGCCCTATACAGTTTTGACATATTTTAAAATATCTAGTTAAGTTAAAATATTACAAATGTCTTTTAATTCCGCAAACAGATAGGGAGTTTGTTGATTGCTGAACAAAAAGAGGTTTGTAAAATTTTCGAAAAAGTCAAGGGTAACTAGATATTTTGAAAAATGTCAAAAGTGGGAATTTTTTTAAATCGATTAAAATATTTAGGCGCAAGTTGGCATTTTCTCTCTCAAAAACTAATATCGATAGAAACAAATCTGATAACATTTTATTATTTAGTGTAAAATTATCTAAAACTTTGCCCTATACAGTTTTTTTCTATCTTTATTAATAACCGAGAAAAATCGATTTAAAAAAATTGGCACTTTTGACATATTTTAAAATATCTAGTTAAGTTAAAATATTACAAATGTCTTATTATTCAGCAAACAGATAGAGAGTTTGTTGATTGCTGAACAAAAAGAGGTTTGTAAAATTTTCGAAAAAGTCAAGGGTAACTAGATATTTTGAAAAATGTCAAAAGTGCCAATTTTTTTAAATCGATTTTTCGCGGTTATTAATAAAGATAGCCAAAAAACTGTAAAGAGCAAAGTTTTAGATAGTTTTATACTAAATAATAAAATAGAGAAAAAAGTCTCTTTCTAAGGATGATATAGCCAACTATGGATTCCATTTTAAAAAACCCCGAAAACTAATGTCAATAGCAAAAATCTGTTAAAAGTTTATTATTTAGTGTAAAATTGTCTAAAACTTTGCTATATACAGTTTATTTCTATCTCTTTTAATAACCGAGAAAAGTTGATTTGTAAAAGTCGACACTTTTCACATTTTTTAAAACATCTAATTACCCTTGACTTTTTCCAAAATGTTACACATATCTTTTTATTCAGCTCATAAAACTACACTATGCTCATTTAATTAATCAATTATTAATTATATTATTATTATATTATATTAATTATTTAATTTTGCTCATTTAACCGTTTATCTATCTCTTATTGTATCTGCGATACCCATAGCGAACATGAAAAAAAAACTCACCCTGTATAATAATCGTGATGTTTACAAAATTTTACGTTTGATTCATTATTTAAAAAAAAAACGATTCAAAATATCTCAACTTTCTTCAGCGAAGGTTAAAATTGAAAATTTTTATAATAAATTTGTAGAATTTTGTGTCCATTAAACATTTTGTTAATATTTTCTTATTTTTAAAACATAATTAGATTATAATATAATTACCTTAAAATAAAATTCAGCTTATTTTAAATAATGAGCAAATCCATTAATTTAACTCATAGACTATAAAGAATCAATTACACAATCTAAAATACAAGTCCTACATAATCATGATGACAACAACTAAATATAACATATACATCCAACTGGCAAAAGAAGTGCAGTGGTAAACACACTAATGACTACCTAGAAATCCAGATGGTGACCCTCCAATATAATTAACGATTATCCCTTGGCCGTTTCCGAACAAGTAGGGATTAAGCGCTAGCTGGAAATTAGAGAAACTCGGTCAGGTAAAACTCTAGACGACACAATGAAGCTGCAATTTACATAATCTGCAATTGAATATGTAAATTGTGCATGTGAGAAGTTGTTTTCGTGAAAATGTTTTGGTATTTCTGAAACTGATACAAAGACGCTAATGCGACTTCTCGGTGGTCGTAAACTAATTTTGGAACATATTTTTATGAGTTGATTGGGTGTCTGAGTTGGTGCAAGATTTTACTGTAATGTCCTATTGTTGTAGTGTCGTAATTTAAAGCAGGTTCAATGCAGATTTAAGAGGATTATAATATCTGCAAATGTTTCTTGCAATTAGGTTTGCTTTAGAATAATAATAAAACGTTACAGGGTCACAAGGGATTCGAATACAAATAGTCGATTTTTCGGATATTAAAATATGAATTTTTCAATTACAATTCGCGTATTTTAATATTTAATTATAAAAATATCCGAATATTTGAGTAATAAGTTTTTGTATGATTTTTCGCTTTCTACGAAAAAAAAAAAAAAATTAGATGGTCTTAATCGAGTGAGGGGATCTCGAAACGAATATTTTCGTAAACAGTTTTAACTTAAAAATTCAAAAAAAAGTAGAAGCTGTTGTAGATATAAACAAGCGTTTACGTGCGTGTTTGAACTAGGGTTGTTATGTTTAAAACACTTTGTTTTGAAACAGTGTTTTAACATATTTAAAAACAGCCGTCGTGTTTTAAATGGTTTTGTTTTGTACATGTTTTAAACGTTAAATTTGTTTAAAACGTTTTTATTATTATTTTAAATTTGCTAAATTATATTCTATACTACTTCATTAAGATTTTATCTTATCATTTTTAAATTTTTGTTAAATTGTTGAAGATATTTCAAATTACATTATTAAACATAACATTTATATATTTTCAACTTGTTTCTCATTGATCACTTGATGAAATGTGATTAAATATTTTTAAACAATTAAATTTAAAATAAAATCACTTGGTATGTTTCACTAATTATACGTCTTTATTCCGACTAGTTTCGGCTATCAGCCGTTTTCAAGGAATGTACAAAAATAATGTTTTACAGAAAATATATACAGATTTACAAAAAAGGGGGAGGGTCAGGCAATAATAATACATTCCTTGAAATTGGCTGATAGCCGAAACAAGTCGGAATAAAGACGTATAATTAGTGAAACATACCAAGTGATTTTATTTTAAATTTATTTTTTTAAAATATAACATTTTATTACAAGAAAATATTAAATATGCGTGCATAAATGTGATTTTTAAATACAGGGATTCTTTTTTCAGGTATACATATGCATACACTGTAAATTTTACGACGGTCGTTGTTTTTTGAAAAGATTTTAATTTGAATTTTTAGACGAGGGTTTTCCACTTCCAGACTAAGCATGAAGTAACATTTCGAGTTTAGAAAAGCCTAAGAATTTGAATTGTTCGCGAAGAGAAGCGGAGCGGCCAATCCAAATAAGGCTTTTCTAAACTCGAAATTTTACTTCATGCGCCACATGTATAAAACACTGAAATATCGCAAAGTATAATATATACGGCTTTAGCAATCCAATATGTAGAAGTGAATAAAACGAAAGTCAAATTTTGCGCTGAAGAAATTGTTTAAAACAGTGATTATAGGCAACCCAATAACTCTAACGTATATTAGGTTGCCTATAATCGCTGTTGTATGTGTGTGTTTTTTGAACTTCACTGTGAATCAGTGTTTTTAAGCGTGGCGCATGAAGTTAAATTTCGAGTTTACCGTGATTAACGGCTTACAATGTTTTTGATTGTTTATGTTTTAAACGCTATTTAAATGAAAAAAAACACTACATGAAAAAAAACGGTTTCAATTAAAATGAAAAAAAAAAACGATTTATTTAACAACTCTGGTTTGAACCGAAATAAACCGATATTTCTTCGGTTTAGATGAAGCTTATATTCCGACAAAAATAACGGTTTTTTTCCGGTTTTCGTTTTACGGTTCAGTTCCGGTTTGAAGCTCTTGGCTAAATATGACAACAATGGAATTTTTGATTAAACAACCCATGTTGGTTGGTTAGTTCCTGATATTCTCTCAATAGGATTCTACTTCTCCGTGTTGATTGTATTTTCTACAGTATCATGCGGCCAGGATTAATTTCATTTCACTTACTGATGAGTAAAGGCATATGCATACTTACCGATTTGTTATAACGAAAACACTTAACTTTTTTATACCACTTTTATTTTACTTCTGTGACTAGTTTACACGGTTACCATTGTCAAGTACCCGTGTAATTGAAACTAGTCACAAAAGTAAAATAAATGGTGTAAAAAAGTTAAGTGTTTTCTTTATATCAAATTGAAAAAGTACCACGAAGTGAACGCCTCCAAGATTAAAAAATTACCGATTTGTTATTCATAGCAACTTGGTAAAAACAACCTACCGCCTTGACCTGTTAAGTACTTAAAAATGCCCAGAAATAATTGCAACGGAGCGTAATTATAATGTGTTTGCTTGTTTTTGATAAAAGGAATACAATGTACTAAATAAGAACAACAATATAATAAGGAATTAAGTATTACTAATTTCGTAGATAAAAAAGCAATTGGGACACTATAAAATGTTGAAATGTGCACGACGGGGATTGTATTAAGTCTTGGCCGTTGTCGAGAATTTTAGAGCCAGTATCAATGCCGGACATAATTTAGATAACAAAAAGTTATTTACAAAAAAATGAATAGTCCACAAAAAAATTGGATTACTTATATGAAAGCGTTAATTAGCAGTAAGTCAGATTTTTTTATTTAGTTAAATCTGTTCTTAAAGTAAATTCTCTTTAGTGTATCAATAATATTTTTAATGACGATGTGTACTTTTGGAATACTACGTCTTTTGGCCTTATCAACTATGTAGATAATAAAAAGTTATATACAAAAAAATGAATAGTCCAAAAAAAAATTGGATTATTTATATGAAAGCGTTAATTAGCAGTAAGTCAGATTTTTTTATTAAGTTAAATCTGTTTTTAAAATAAATTCTCTTTAGTGTATCAATAATTTTTTTAATGACGATGTGTACTATGTAACTATGTGGAGCAAGTAAAATCGGTACGTTACTTATTTCTCCGAAAAATATTTTAAATATTGTTTTCGACTAAGCCCATTGGATTAATACAAATGGCATTTGATTCGAAATAAAATAAGCTTCAATTTGCGGTACAGCAGATTTTAGAGGGTTAAAAATTTCGCTTAGCATAGGCGTTCAAACTAAAACTTTAGTTATCTATCGAAAAATTGGCTTAAGAATTTTTGTCTAAGGAAGCAATGTTACTAACGTAGATAGGTAAGCACAATATTTTTTTGACTTTTTTTAGATTAATTAAATTAGTTTATGTGAAAATCGTAGTTCTCTATTGAAAAATCTGAATTATTAGGTAAAACATTTTATTAAATAAAAAAAAATCAACTCTGTATTGTGACGGCTTCTACTTCGTTATACATGTTTCATTTCATAATAAATACACTTTTTTTTTATTGGCCTTGGTATCTAGACCATTAGCCATCAATCTATTTATATATTTAACATATTATTGCATTAAATACACTAAAGATGATTTAAATGTTAAGAATATGAAAACGTGTCTCATACTAAATTTGTTCTACTTTTATTGTTATTATTACATTTACTAAATATTCACAAAATAAATATTTCTTGCATTTTTTGCTATATCTTAGTATATAACTGTCAGATGTTATTTATATATTTTAAATTTTAGTTTAAATCAGTGGTTTATACGTGTGGCGCAAGAAGTAAAATTTCGAGTTTAGAAAAGCCCCGCGAAAATTTGTCTCGGGTCGCTGCGCGACCCTCGACAAATATTCTACGCGGGGCTTTTCTAAACTCGAAATTTTACTTCATGCTTAGTCTGGGAGTGGACAGAAATCGGAGAACAATAAGCTATATACAAAAAAAATTAATAGTCCACAAAACAAGCTTTAATTTGAGATACAGCAGATTTTAGAGGCTTAAAAATTTTGCTTAGCATAGGCGTTCAAATTAAAACTCTAGTGGATGTATTGTTTTTTTTTAAAAATGGCGTACGAATTTTTGTCTAAGGAAGCAATGTTTCTAACGTAGATAGGTTAGTGCAACATTTTTCGATTCTTTTTTAAATTAGTTCATGTGAAAATGGTTGTTCTATATTCAAAAATCTGAATTATTAGGTAAATATTTTATTAAATAAAAAAAAATCAATTCTGTATTGTGAAGACTTCTACTTCGTTATACATGTTTCATTTCATATTAAATACACTAAAGATGATTTAAATGTTAAGAATATGGAAAAGTGTCTCAAACTAAATTTGTTCTACTTTTATTATTATTATTATTACATTTACTAAATATTCACAAAATACAAATTTCTTGCATTTTTTCGCGATATATTTGTCTTAGATGTTATTTATATATTTTAAATTTTAGTTTAAATCTGTGGTTTATATGCGTGGCGCATGAAGTAAAATTTCTAGTTTAGAAAAACCCCGTGAAAATTTGTCTCGGGTCGCTGCGCGACCCTTGACAAATTTTCTACGCGGGGCTTTTCTAAACTCGAAATTTTACTTCATGCTTAGTCTGAGAGTGGACATAAATCGGAGAACAATAAGCTATTTACAAAAAAAATTATTAGTCCACAAAACAAGCTTTAATTTGATGTACAGCAGATTTTAGAGGCTTAAAAATTTCGCCTAGCATAGGCGTTCAAATTAAAACTCTAGTGCCTGGGTCTCCAAACTATCTTCTTCGCGGGCCACAAATACAATTCTACATAATAAAGTCGGCCAAGATCCGATTAATTTTATAAAATTATGAAAAATTTAAGGAACAATTGTTACAATATTTCAAAATATGACATTTACAAAAAAAATTACAAACAATCGCGGGCCGGATTCATGCAAGTCGCGGGCCGGATTTGGCCCGCGGGCCGTAGTTTAGAGACCACTGCTCTAGTGGATGTATTGCTTTTTTTTTAGAAAAATTGGCGTACGAATTTTTGTTTAAGGAAGCATTATTTCTAACGTAGATAGGTTAGTGCGATCCTATTTTAAATTAGTTCATGTGAAAATGGTTATTCTCTATTCAAAAATCTGAATTATTAGGTAATCTATTTTATTAATGCCCTGTATTATAACCGATAAATAAATCATTAGATAACTATTTGTGGAGTAAATTTATTTACCTAGTAAATTAATGAGCAAATAAAATTGCTTATTTTAAGCAATAAATAGCAATTCTAGAAATAAATAATTTAATTAGTAGATTACAGACCAAAATTATACATTTTCATTGTGGCCATAGCTGGAACCACCAATTTGTTGAATTGTATTGTCAATATTCCAAATTAAATTGTCAATCAAATTGTAAATTTTGTATAATTCCTTATAATTATGGAGAATAACCAGAATAGGACAGAATTACACAGAACAAGAAAACGAAAGCTTATTAGAAATTATAAAAGACTTAAACGAGTGTTTTCCACTCCCAGTATAAGCATGAAGTAAAATTTCGAGTTTAGAAAAGCCTGAAAATTTGGTTTGGTCGCGTAGCGCGAAGCGCGGAGCGGCCAAACCAAATTTTCAGGCTTTTCTAAACTCGAAATTTTACTTCATGCGCCACGCGTACAATACACTGATTTCAAGTGAAGTTCACTTGTTCACAATATTCCAGTGCTTTCAGTGTTAAATACGCGTGGCGCATGGAGGAAAATTTCGAGTATAGAATAGCCTTAAAAATTGGTTTGCTCGCTCCACGCTTCGCGCTACGCGACCAAACCAAATTTTCAGGCTTTTCTAAACTCAAAATTTTACTTCATGTTTAGTCTGGGAGTGGAAAAACTCGTTTAAAACTTTAAATGCAACTAATTTTAAAAAAGCATGCATACGCTTTAACTATAAAAATCCCTGGTTATGTCTGATTTGAAAAACTCTAGGTCTTCGACTCCTTAGAATGTCTTGTGGTTCGAATTATTCACTGTCAGGGAAGATACTATGCGCGAACTTAAATCTGACATGGTTCATATGGTAGACATGATAACCGTAATGAAATTATAAATAAAAGTAGTAGAATCTAAAGTAATTATAATAATATAATACACTTTTGACTTATAACTGTCAAATTATTTAGAGAATAACATTTACTTAGAAGAAAAACAAACAAATAATTTACTGGGGAGATTTATTAGCCAAATAAAGTTATGTTGTGTTTATAATACCGAAATCTTTGGAATTAATTAATTTATTCCTAAAGTAAATTTCAATTAGGGAATAAAACGTTTTATAACACCGGGCATAAAAAAAACTCACATGCATTCTAATCAATGTTAGGTGGTGTATTTATTTTACGAGCAATTAATTCTCAACACATTTTGCTTAAACTACAATTAGTTAAAAACAGTTTCTTTCAAAACTTTGACTTTGAGAGCTTATGCTAACCACAATTTTAAACCAAAATACATGTACCATAGCTCATTTAACTCTCAATAAATTATTTTTAATCAGTTTTTAATTCACAATACATTTTTGTTTTAACACTTAAAACAGTATACTTTTGTTGCACCTGGGCCGCATTCATGCATGTACAGGGTGGCCCAAATTGGATGTTACTATAGGAAATCTTGGTTATTACAAGAGATAGAAAAAATCGATGGCGAGATATATTATATTTTTATTAAATTTTAAATATTTCTCATTAAACGCAGTAGGCTTGTAAATAAAATGATACCTGTTACGCATGAAACAGAAAAGAACAACGTTGTTATTATATTAGTTGTTTGTTGTATTGTGTTGTGTATTAATAAACTAAGTGTTTAAACATGAAATATGAAAATTACGAAGAGTTTGATATGTTAGAATGCTTTATTCAAAGCAACAGTGATTCTAATATTGCATTGGAAACAAATTATACTCGATATTCGGAGAGAAGACAGCCCGATAAAACCTTATTCTAGCGGTTGAAGACGAATCTCATCAACCACGGTTCCTTTACTATCCCGAGATCCACAGAATATAATATATTAGACGCAGAAGATGCTGGATTTAGTGTTATTGGGGCTGGAATTGAAAATCCAGAAATATCGAGTAGGAAAATAGAAGACGAACAAAGAATTTCAAGAAATCATGCCTTAAGGATTCCGAAAAAATAAAAAAATGCGCCCTTACACGATTTGAAAAAGACACCATTTGAACCCTGAGGATTTTGAACGAAGATTAGAATTTTGTAACTGGTAGAAAGCTAAATGTTTAACAAATCCGAACTTTTACAACGACATTATTTGGACCGACGAGGCACACATAAGCTCTGTGGGAATATTTAATAGGCACAATGCCCATTTTTAGGCCGATTCTAACCCTCATTGGACTGTTGATGTTAAGGCACAAGGTAGATTTGTTTTAAGTGTTTGGTGTGCTCTACTGGGAAACCGAATCTTGTGTTACAAAATTTACGAGGGAAACTTGAATGGACGGAAATATACAGACATTTTACAACAAAATATTATTGAGAACTATTTGGACAATTTGCGAATAGTTCAAGGGGAACATTTGTATTTCCAACAAGACGGCGCACCTCCCCGTAATTGCAGAAATGTGACACATTTATTAAATGTTAATTTTGGAGCAAAATGTTTAGGCACAAGTGGACCGGTAAAATGGCCTCCGCGATCTCCGGATCTAACACCGCTGGACTTCTTTTATTGGGGCTATAAATTAAATAACAACAATATCAATATTTTACGACAAAATTTCATTAATATTATAAATTCTTTATCTCATATTCATATTCATAATGCATGTAGAACTGCCATAAATAGATGTAACTCATGCATTTTGAACAATGGCAATCAATTTGAGCATTTATTGTAATTTTTTTGACAATCTTTAGTATAATCGTTGTTTTTTTGTATTGACCAACCAGATTTGGCGATTTTTTTAATAAAGTTGGATAATTGGTTGCATACTCTGGTTGTAATTGTGACTTTTGTCTTCAAAATAAATTTGAGGTTATGTTTGCTGATAGTTGCCATGTGCTTAATTACCCTGTCATAAAGATTAATTTCACCCTGTACGCTTTTTGTCAAATAATTAATCAATGGCAACATGGCATTCATATATCAATGTCATTTCATGACAAATAATCAAAGAACCTAAGAAAAATAAATCTGAAATCTGGTTGGTTAATGGGTATAATATCCATCTTCATTTAATTTTTTCGAAATAATTGTAATTATTTTTACATCCTAATATAAGCCTACTCAAATTCCAGCAATTATTAATTTAATATTAAACATGCCTACTGCTATTAATAAGAATATTTCAAATTTAATAAAATATAATATATATCAATAAATTTCAAATAAAACATCAACATGTTATATATGAACGAAAAGGGAGAAAAATATTTTTTTTTAATAGCACAGGCCACTATGACTTCTATTTAAAAAAATATTACTTCGGGCTGTATCTCTTTTATTAATGAAGATAGAAATAAGCTGTAAATTGCATTCGATTCTCTTCGAAAAAGAACATACAATTCTTATCTTGATAAAATAATAAATGACTGAGAAATTAATAAAAATCGAAAATGGAAAATATTGATTTTTTGGCTATAACTTGAAAACAAAGGACGATAGCTAAATTCCGTTTTCGGCATTGAGTTTGTCTCGAAAAAAGAGCGCCATCGATTTTTTCTATCTCTTCTAATAACCGAGATTCCCTATATTAACATCCAATTTGGACCACCCTGTACACTTGGTATTAACAAGAGAAGTTTAAAATGGTTTAGTTTGAATCATAATTTTACCGTTTTTTCTTTGTTTAAAAACACTAATTTGGTTTTTCAGACTGATCTGAAATTCATACTATGAATCATGAATAAATCAGTAGCTTAAATATACATATATGTAAATTCATTATCAAACTTGTTTACGTTACAAAATATGTTGTCATTATTTTAAATAAATAATACATTAAGTACAACAATACCGTGCGATCGTTCAAAACATGATTTAGATTAGGCTTTGAATTTTAAATTAGATTGGCACTACTTATTGTTAACACATAGTTTAGCATAACCTCAAATATATTCACCATTCAATTTGCGTTCTGGGCAACCGCACAAAAAAATGCCGCCTACTCTAAATCATAATTTAAACGATCGCACGGTACCATGTGTGGTATAAAACACAGGGTTGTTATGTCTAAAACCCTTTGTTTTAAAACAGTGTTTTAAACATGATTTAAAACAGCCGTCGTGTTTTAAACGGTTTTGTTTTAAACATGTTTTAAATCTGGAATTTGTTTATTAAAATAATATATCATAACTGTGTGTGCATAAATGTGATTTTTAAATACACGGAATTATTCTTTAAAATTTACATATGTATACCTTATGTAAATTTTACTGTAAATTTTACGACATTCGTTGTTTTTTCAAAAGATTTCTATTTGAATCTTTAAACGTGGGTTTTCCACTCCCAGACTAAGCATGAAGTCAAATTTCGAGTTTAGAAAAGCCTAAAAATTTGGATTGGCCGCGTAGCGAAGCGGACCGGCCATTCCAAATTAGGCTTTTCTAAACTCGAAATTTTACTTCATGCGCCACACGTAAAAAACACTGAAATATCGTAAAGTTTAAAATAAAATAAAACATGAGTCAAATTCTGCGCTGAACAAATTGTTTAAAACAGTGATTAAAGGCAACCTAATAACTCTAATGTATATTTGATTGCCTATAATCGTTGTTGTATGTGTGATTTTTTAAACTTCACTGTAAATTAGTATTTTTAAGCGTGACGCATGAAGTAAAATTTCGAGTTTAGAAAAGCCTAATTTGGATTGGCCGCTCCGCTTTGCTACGCGGCCAATCCAAATTCTTAGGCTTTTCTAAACTCGAAATTTTACTTCATGCTTAGTCTGGGAGTGGAAAGCACTCGTTAAAAGCCTCAAATTAACCGATTTGAAACAACGAATTCCCGCAAATTAAAAAAAAACGCTGTTATTATTGGGATATGTATACTCAAAAGAAAAATGCCCTGTATGTTCTGCTTTAAACACGTTTTAAACGTGTTTTAAACTTGTTTTAATCATCCCACTGAGCAAATCCATTTAAGTAATGTTTCAACAACATTAAAACAATGTTGCTTCAATGTTGATTCTAGGTTATTTGTTTGTTTTTTGCTTAGTGGGATGTTTTTAATTGTTATTGTCTTAAACGCTGTTTTTATTAAATTAAAATGAAAAAACGTATTTTTTAACAACCCTGATAAAACATATTATTTGTTATCAATTAGAATGAACAATAACTTCTTTATTTTTGAAATTTGACCATATTCTGTTATCTATCTTATCGCAAAAATCTAGTTGAACAAAAAATAATGGAATGATATTTGTATTATAATTTAAAAAAAATGTAAACATTGTCTATAATTGTTTAATTTAATTTGCCAAAAAACAATAATGGTATTTATTATTCAAGAATTACAAAGCATGTAAAAAAGATTAAAATTAACTAAAAACCGCAAATAAACATCAAAGTCACAATTGATTAAATCGGCAAAAAACCCTTAAAATCCTAGAATATTAATTATGCATAAGCAGTACATTTTGAACTTCTCAATAGGTCTGTTCGTTACATAAACTAGTGCAACACTTTTTACACTTTTTGTACCGAATCTGTTCGTTACATAAACTGGACGCCTGCAATTGTATATGTGAAGTTACACTAACTTGAACGGTGACGTCACAAACTTGAACTCAGTTCAACTTAGTGCAGTACAAACGAACAAACCTAATATATCATTTAAAGCGTGGCGCATGACAGTCAACATGTTTTTGTTTTTTACACTTAATTTTCGTGTTTCTTATTGGTGCATAAAAAGTGCAACATGTGGGCTTTTGTTTATTTATTGTTGTAGTAATGTTTCCATGGCAACAAAACAATATAAAATTGCTTGCTTTTACTTCATGCCTAACCAAGGAGTGCAAGTACTCGAATGAAGCTTCAAAATTAACAATAATAAATAATTTCGGAAGACGAATGTATCTTTTTGTCATATCTCTAAGCTAAGAATGTATTGTAAACAAATTCGTACCATTTTCGGGATGTATGTGGTAGAATATTATTTAAAGTGGAATTTGCTGCTTCAACAATGCTCGGTGGTGTGCTTGGTTTACTTATATCACTTTCTGAATTCAGAATATTAGCAATAATATTGAAGTTAATTGAATTTAAATTCATTCATAGTGAACTGTCACAATTAACTGCTTGGTTGGACCTGTTTAATCGTTTACATTAGTTTTTTCCATAGAGTACTTTTATTGGTAAATTTTAAATATTTGCATCTCTAGATTGAAAAAATACTACTTCCGCAGGGGACAGGTTGTGAAAATTTAATTTTCATATATACAGGGTGTCCGTATTTCGGATGTATGGGGATCTCAGTTTTTTGAAAATATAGAGTCGGTTAAATTGGGACAAAGTGGGACAACTTTACTGTAAATCAGTGGTTTATACGCGTGGCGCATGAAGTAAAATTTCGAGTTTAGAAAAGCCCCGTGAAATTTCTACGCGGGGCTATTCTAAACTCGGAATTTTACTTCATGCTTGGTCTGGGAGTGGACGAAACTAATTTAGTTTTTGTTAGAGAACACATTAGTTCTTTCTATTATTGGTAAATATTATTTCATCTCTCTACCTTTTCATCTTCACATTGAGAACCAACAACTTCAAATTGGGAACAAACAACTTTAAATTGGGAACAAAAAATTTCAAATTGGGAACATGCAATTTCAAAATTAGAAATAGTAATTTCATAATGAGAATAAACCATTTCAAATTGGAAAAGAAGCAAATACACTATTGTACACTTCTGTGCAATCAAATTAAGCACACAAAATATGTTATAGTTTAAAACGGACATGATGAGTTTCCTAGTTACGAAAATTTGTAAATATATCAAATTTTTTAATGTCAAAATGCTGCGTTATTTAGACAACAATTCAAAAATTCGAATTCTAACTAAAATAGAAGATGATTTTTCTATTTTGGCTTTGTTGTATTTATTGCAAGCGTTTTTTTCAAAAGGTTTTAGTTTTGGTTTTTTAATTAAGGCGTTATTTTTAAGTTATGGCGTTTTATCATTTATTGAAACTGCTGCTAGGCAATTAACACAGACCCGAATTATACAACTAGAATATTGTGAAAAATTGTTATAAGACTTGTGCTTAATTTTATTGCACAGAAGTGTACACTTCTGCGCAATAAAATTAAGCACAAGTCTCATAACTATTTTTCACAATATTTTAGTTGTATAATTCGGATCTGTTTTAATTGCCTAGCAGCAGTTTCAATAAATAATAAAACACCATAACACTACTTTCCTGCTCCCAGTTTCCTAACTTTGAAAACAGTGTCTTTACGGATGTTCACCAATCAAGCAATTTGTCTAATAGAAAAATGATCTTATATTTTAGTTAGAATTCGAATTTTTATAACATATTTTGTGTACATAATTTTATTGCACAGAAGTGTACATTAATTTGTATTTTAATATTGTCCGCTTTAGCTTTTTTTACATATGGATTTTTTTTAGTAGGATGGAATAGGGCACATAAAACTTAAGTAAAAATTACTGTCAAATTATTTGCTTTTTTACATTTTTTATTATTTTACGGCCAACTCAATTTGAAATTGTTTATTCTCATTTTGAAATTGTTAGTTCCTAATTTGAAACTGTGTGTTCCCAATTTGAAGTTGTTTGTTCCGAATTTGAAATTGTTTGTTCCCAATTCGAAGTTGTTTGTTCTCAATTGAAAAATGAAAAGGAATAGATTGAAAAAAATAATACTTCGCAGAGAGTCTACAGCCTATTTTTGAGAAAACGGCTGGTTCTAGAGAGTTGGGACAAAAAATGTATAACAAACGCCTTATTAAAGAATCGAATGGTGATATTGTTTTTTCGTAAAAAGGTTTTCATCCCTGAGAGTTTGCTTAAAAATGTCAATTACTTAAGATTTTTAATTAGCACGATAGGTCAAAAGTGGTATCATTGAAAAGGTCTTTAAAACATAAGCAACTTTTGTAAGAAACATAATTTTGATACTGGCATCAATTTTGAGTAATATCTGATTCAAGTTATTAAATTTCAATTTTTCATGGCTAACTTATTTTAAAAGATTGAGTTTCAACTGTCAGCTAGACTCTCAGATACATTCTGAATATGGCCGCGGAGTCGCTAAAGAAATATTCGACTCCAATTCCGTCTCTGGCTCCTCTATTTTTCGATAATCCTTAGCCAACTCCGACTGCTGCTTCAAATCATATACAAATTTTAAAACTTTACTTATTAATGCATTTTTTGTAATATAAATTAATGTTTAATGGTTACTACATCTGCATAATTGCAATTTAATACTTTTTTTGAAAAACAATCGAAATTTTGGTTTTCTCTCATATGCAAATTACATAAATTTCCATTGTAATTAAAAACTCTATTTGGGTTTAAATTTTATAAAGAAAACTCTATTTGGGTTTAAATTTTATAAAGAAAAAAAAAATATGTTTAGCACATTTATATTTAAATAATTATATTGAAAATCGGAGTCGGAATTATACGAAATTTTCCTCCTCGGCTCCGATTTCCTCATCACAAAAATACTTAAATTCCGACCCCACAGTTTTAACTCCAACTCCAAATCAGAGTTCACAGCACTGGTTCAAACAATTTTTAATTTACTTCTAAATACTGTTGAACTATTCTGGTCCTAATACCAGTGGCCTTAAGTATCTACTTTTAAAATAAGGTAGCCATGAGATATTGACATTTGGCAACTTCAATCAAAAATTACACAAAAGAAACGACAGTTACAAAAATATTTTTCCCACAAAAGTTACTAATTTTTCCAAGACCTTCTGAATGATACCACTTTTGACCTATCATGCCTTTTAAAAATCTTGAGTTTTTGACATTTTTAAGCAAAATCTCAGGGATGTCAACCTTTTTGGAAAAAAAAAAACAATATTACTATTCGATTCTTCAATATGGCTTTAGTAATAATTTTTCTATCCCAACTCTCTAAAATTAGCCGCTTTCTCAAAAAATGACTGTTACAGGTGGTCCGGGACACCCTGCATATGAGTAGAAAAAAACTATTTCAATGAATGCAAAAAAGAATACCAATACACAGTGGCCTACTTAGAAGTAGGCCACGTAGAAAAAAATCACTATAGGTGATAAGCAAGAAATGGTCTACTACATTTTTACATATTTTCTGCCATCGCCCCATTGCACGTTGGGCAATTAGCAAAAAAAAGTCCCACCACTACTTTACGTTTTCGCCCACCTTATGTGATGAGCATGAAAGGTCCATAACTTATTTTCCCTAACTACAGGATCTCCATATATATTGGGTAAATATATTATAATAAATTATGTTTTTAAATACAATTTAAATGTAAGTTATTCGAATATGTTAAATTACCTCTACTACGGCTTGTTATGTGAGTGTTTGTATTTGTACTAGCAAATGCGTCCAGCATGTATTGGTTTTATTCACATTTCCTATAAACATATAAGCGTTTAGTTATTTAGAAATATTATAATTGTTATTTTCTAGTCGATTTAAATTTTGGTCCAAAAAAGTTACCAGATATCTTCATTGTAGTGCTGTAAAGATGCTGACACTAGATCTAAAAGTATGCTCTTATGCCGAACATAATATTGAGTAAAAGTTACTAAAAATGAATATTTCACGATACAATTTTATTTCTTACATGAAAACGATAATAAATGGTAAGTCAGATTATTTTATTAAATTATTTAAATCTGTTCTGTTAAAGTA
This sequence comes from Philonthus cognatus, assembly GCA_932526585.2. NCBI lineage: Eukaryota > Metazoa > Arthropoda > Insecta > Coleoptera > Staphylinidae > Philonthus > Philonthus cognatus. The sequence continues at coordinate 46,775,494 of OW052244.1, forward strand.
GCTTTTTCCACCTTTTTTATTTGGAATTATATAAAGGCACTTTATTATTATACAGGGAAATTTTCTTCTAAGTATTCATACAAGGAATTTTTCTTTAAAGTATAAATATGCATACATTTTTTTTAAAATAGTTTAATTTGCAGCTGTAAACGAGTGTTTTCCACTCCCAGATTAGGCATGAAGTAAAATTTCGAGTTTAGAAAAGCCTGAAAATTTAGTTTGGTCACGTAGCGCAAATTATTATTATTATACAGAGAAATTTTCTTTTAAGTATTCATACAAGGAATTTTGCTTTAAAGTATAGATATGCATACATTTTTGTTTAAAATAGTTTAATTTGCAGCTTTAAACGAGGGTTTTCCACTCCCAGATTAAGCATGAAGTAAAATTTCGAGTTTAGAAAAGCCTGAAAATTTGGATTTGCTGGGGCGCGCGAGCGAAGCGAGTCGCGCCCCAGCAAATCCAAATTTTCAGGCTTTTCTAAACTCGAAATTTTACTTCATGCGCCACGCGTATTAAACACTGAAAACACGAAAATATTGTGAACAAGTGAACTTCACTTGAAATCGGTGTCTTGTACGCGGGGCGCATGAAGTAAAATTTCGAGTTTAGAAAAGCCTGAAAATTTGGATTTGCTGGGGCGCGACTCGCTTCGCTCGTGCGCCCCAGCAAATCCAAATTTTCAGGCTTTTCTAAACTCGAAATTTTACTTCTTGCTTAGCCTGGGAGTGGAAAACATTCGTTAAAAGCATTAAATTAAATTCTTTTAAAAAAATAACGAATCTCTAAAAATGTACAGCACATAATTGGGATATGTATACTTAAACGAAAAACTCCCTGTATATTAAAATATTAGAAAATCTTAAAACAATATACTGATATAATAACTTTTTTTGGCCTCTAATATTCAAATTATGTATAGTATAATTTGTATATTAGAGGCCAAAAAAAGTTATTACATATGTACATTATTTTAAGATTTTCTAATATTTTAATATACTTATACCCCAATTATGTGGTGTACATTTTTAAAGATTCATTATTTTTTTAAAAGAGTTTAATTTAATCCTTTAAACCGACTAAAAAACATTTTCATACAAAACTGTAACTAACATTTAATATTAATTTTCTTTTTTTTTGTCTACTGTTAGTTACTCCTCCCTGGCAATTATCTCATTAAGTGCTTCCATGCATTTCCTGTCCTACAAAACACACATCTCTCTACGCGTCTCTAAATATACCAAATACTAAATTTCTAGTTGATTCTTGACGCTGTTTTTATGTGACTTTCTTCTATGTGTATATTACAATGAAATCCATGCCACTATAAAGTTGCATTTTTATTCTAGATCATTTGTCTGAAAATGCCTGTATTTTCTTCTATGGATATGCAGCAATGAAGGTAATAATTTGTCGTTTATTTAAAAAAAATATATACTTATCGCCATCAGCTCAATTTTTATCAAAACTTCAGATAATGTATACTAAGCAGTGATTAAATTTTATTTTTGACGAACTGCACTCATTTTGCTGAGAAGTGAAATGTAATTGACAAACTCTGATAAGGTTTTGACATATAGGGAGATGAATTTAATAAATGAGAAATATATTTAAGATAAAGAGATTTATATTCGATATAAAGTAAAATGCAATAGAAAAACTCTGTATTTCAAATATAAAATAACACAAAGAATTTATAAGTGTTGGAAAGAACCTCCACCTACCTTTGTAGTTTTAAATACCGAACTTCGGGATATTCCAAATTATTTTTAAATCTCTTGTAGTGCAAAAACAGGATTTTGCGTGTGAATTAACTACACAGCCGTTTGAAGAAAACTTTGTGATGATCTGTTGGATTGTTCTTGTACCGGGTGGGCAACTAAGCGAGGTAAGCGGCTGTATCTCAGAAACTAATGATCGTAGAGAGTTACGGTAAAAAATTTTACAGGTAAAGTGGGCAAGGGAAAATGCTGGAAATTATTTTCAAGTTTCCAAGATGGCTGCTAGTGGGCGTTTCCACCATCTTGAATTACATAAAGTTACGTTTCTCGCGATTTTCCCCAATGAATATAACAAAAAAGTATTTGCGTTTTAATGCTAACCTAAAGTTTTGTAAAAACAATTTTTCTCTATCTTTCGAAATAAAGTGGTGGTTTCTCGCGATTTTCCCCAATGAATATAACAAAAAAAGTATTTGCGTTTTAATGCTAACCTAAAGTGGAACATTTTTTGTAAAAACAATTTTTCTCTATCTTTCGAAATAAAGTGGTGGGGGGTATTTGAATGTTGTTTTAAATAAATGCCTGTAACTTCGAAACGGCTTAATGGATTTGGATAAATTTGGTATCATTGAAAAGAGCATTTCTTGGGCTTTTAGGTTTCTCGTAATCATAACAGTTGTGACCTACACGGCCGCCGATAGAGAGCGTTATTCGATATTATAACCAAAACATTGGATTTTCTCAAAAAATTTAAATGCGATGATATGACTTTTTTTAGACTAGAAAATGGACAAATGACCAACCAATAAGCCTGCGCAAACCGCATCTTAATAGCTTTATTATTAAGATTATTATTATTATTAGATTTTAAGATGCTGTTTGAGCAGGCTTATTGGTTGGTCATTTGTCTATTTTCTAGTCTAAAAAAGAAAATCATATCATCGCATTTAAATTTTTTGAGAAAATCCAATATTTTGGTTATAATATCGAATACCACCCTCTATCGGCTTCCGTGTATGTCACAACTGTCATGATTACGAGAAACCTAAAAGCCCAAGAAATGCTCTTTTCAATGTTACCAAATTTATCCAAATCCATTAAGCCGTTTCGAAGTTACAGGCATTTATTTAAAACAACATTCAAATACCCCCCACCACATTATTTCGAAAGATAGAGAAAATTTGTTTTTACAAAAAATGTTCCACTTTAGGTTAGCATTAAAACGCAATTTGTCTATTTTCTAGTCTAAAAAAAATCATATCATCGCATTTAAATTTTTTGAGAAAATCCAATATTTTGGTTATAATATCGAATACCGCCCTCTATCGGCGGCCGTGTATGTCACAACTGTCATGATTACGAGAAACCTAAAAGCCCAAGAAATTCTCTTTTCAATGTTACCAAATTTATCCAAATCCATTAAGCCGTTTCGAAGTTACAGGCATTTATTTAAAACAACATTTAAATACCCCCCACCACTTTATTTCGAAAGATAGAGAAAAATTGTTTTTACAAAAAATGTTCCACTTTAGGTTAGCATTAAAACGCAAATACTTTTTTGTTACATTCATTGGGGAAAATCGCGAGAAACGTAACTTTATGTAATTCAAGATGGTGGAAACGCCCACTGGCAGCCATCTTGGAAACTTGAAAATAATTTCCAGCATCTTCCCTTGCCCACTTTACCTATAAAAATTTGTACCGTAACTCTCTACGATCATTAGTTTCTGAGATACAGCCGCTTACCTCACTTATTTGCCCACCCGGTACAAGGAATTGGTCGTTCGGGGTATTTTACCATAAAATGTGATGTCAGGTTACCATTTCAACTCTTTCTTTTATGGAATACGTTACTACTGGGAACTTCCACGCTTACGAAATAGAAACAAATTTTATTACTAATTGACGTTTTAATGCTTAAGTTTGGTTGCCTACAATCACAACATAAAGCATGGTATACACGAACGCTATTTGTCAGGGCATACACAGGGATTTGTACACCGAACTAAAAAAAAAACCCTGTACGCATCTAATAATAATATTATTCTCCTTTTCAGTACATTCTGGAAAAATATGATTTATGTAACGGCACAACGAAGCTAATAATCTGCACAATGCTTTCCGCCATTCTCTACCCACTTACATGCATTATTCTAATCACTCTTCGCTTTTATCACTTTATAATATATTTGCTATTACTTGTAAAAACTGGAGGACAACTACATTCTTTATTATCTGGAACAGATGCTGTCTTCAACTTATCGGAAATGGATTCATCAAACTCTGTAATACTAAACTTATTACTTGTGAAATACCCTCGCTCCGGTGAAGAGTTTTACAAGATGGCCAAAGCACACATTATAAAAACGTTTTCAAAAGAAAAATTTAAGAAAATGCACGTTGAATTGGAATCATTCATGGGCTATTATTATTACGTTAATAAACATCTGAATTGGGCGAGTTGCATCAATGCGTTTGCAGAAAAAACGGTGACTAGCCAGGAATTAAAATCATACGTTTCCCAAATGTTCAATCAACCGTTTGCGCATGGGAACAAAATGTTGTGGGATGTTTTCATTGGTTTGGAAAAAGTTAGTGATAAAGATGCGTATCCGATTGTGTTTAGATTCCGGCACTGCCTTTGCGATGCCTCGGCGATTTTTAATATTTTTTCAAGAGATTTCGCAACGAGGAACAATAAAGAGGATGTTTTACCTAAATATGCTGTAAAGCCTAAATCACTTGTGCCAAATTTGAAGCAATTTGGAATAAAATCAATACTATTTCTTGACAATTATGATAAGAGTGTTTTGTGCACTCATAAGGTTTGCGGTGATAAGAAAGTTGTTTGGTTTTCTGATGACTCCAGCAGGTATATAGATTTAGTTAAAAGTATCAAGAAGAAGCATCATGGGTCTAATTTTGTTGATGTCGTGCTGACTGCCGTGTCCGCCAGTTTATACAATTATGGAAAAAAGGTGAGATGTACACAATTGTGTTTAAAATTTGGTTAGAGAGTCCAGGGGGGCTATTCACAGTACCGATGCAATTTGTCATCGGTGAGAAGTTGCACTGAAATAACGTCATTTTTGGGAAGAATTTACCCAACCATTTAGAGTAAAATGACGTCATTTTGGTGCAAGTTCTCACCGATGACAAATCGCATAGGTGCTGTAAATACGGGCCCTGGAATATCTTGAGAACCATGCATAGAATAAAGAAATGTTTCAAATAAAAGTTTAATGATTTGAAGGGGGACATCCAATTTTAGTGCAACTTTTCACCGATGATAGATTGCATCGGTGCTGTGAATAGACCCCCCCCACACATTAATTAAGAATATTCGTTTAAATTTTATCACATTGCAATTGGGCTTGTTAAGACGTATATGACAACATTTAAATCAATGATCACTTTATAAGGATCGCTGGATTAGAATGCGATAGAATGGAAGTGGGGTCTTCGGTCCTATGACGCAATACTAACAGATAGAGAGCAACATTGTCTACGTCACAGGACCGAGAAATATGTAGGCAGGGTAAGGTCGCTACTGAAAATTAGAGAGGCTGTGGTGAAGTATACCTTATACACATATGTATACATACAGGGAATTTTCCTTTTGGTATACATATGTATATGCTGTAACTTTTATAATTTTCGTTGTTTTTTAAATGAGTTTAATTTGAAGCTTTAAACGAATGTTTTCCACTTCCAGACTAAGCATGAAGTAAAATTTCAAGTTTAGAAAAGCCTAAAAATTTGGTTTGATCGCGTAGCGCGTAGCGCTACGCGACCAAATCAAATTTTCAGGCTTTTTTAAACTCGAAATTTTACTTCATACGCCACGCGTATAAAACACTAAAATATCGTAGGGTTAAGGATACATAGCTTAAGCAGTATTCTAAAGCAGTATATTTTGAATTTCATTTAAAATCAATGTTTTATATGCGTGGCGCATGAAGTAAAATTTCAAGTTTAGAAAAGCCTGAAAATTTGGTTTGGTCGCTCCGCTTCGTGGAGCGACTAAACCAAATTTTCAGGCTTTCCTAAACTCGAAATTTTACTTCATGCTTCGTCTGAGAATGGACAACACTTGTTTAAAGCTTCAAATTGAACTAATTTTAGAAAACAACGAAAGTCTGAAGATTTACAGCATATAATTACATACCCTGTATATTAAAATGAAAAACTCCCTGTATGTGTCACTCGACGTAAAGTCACATTACCCTTTTACCCTGACGTCCCAAAATAAACAAAACACAGTATCATAAACGCATAACCAAGTTATTGTATGATTTTATTACTTCATTTAATTGACAAACCTGTCAGTGAGCAATCTATTTCAAAAGAAGGAACGAGAACAAACTGATAAACACAGAACAGTAAACCTTAGTTAAACTGGATACTAACAATGTGGTCAGTATTGTATTTGTCACAATAGAAAATATACGTTTACAATCACAATAATTTTCTCTTGGTTCTGCAGACAATTGTAAGTGGTTAATCTCTATGGGTCCTCATAATTTCTAACTTTATGGATCCTCTTTATTTTTAACATTTCAATTATTTTTTTACTTAATTTTAATGCAATACTTCCGCCCATTATTGGAAATCCGATATGTTTCTTCTTTAAATAGTTTCGCCGCAATTTCAATGAAATTTTGAGTATTTTCGTAAAATTGGCGCATTAGAAATGTTTTGACAGGCGTCATGAATTTCATGATGATAGAAACGCAAAATTAATATTCAACGGGCCCAACAATTAAAGATGTTCTGTACAAGGATGTTATATCTATGGTTCGCTAACTTTCGTTCAAAATTTGAACCCAGAGGGGGGTGGGGGGGGATTGATTGACAGATTGAAACGCAGCTTTTTTGTGGCAATTTTGTGAATTGTATCAGTTTCTGTATTTATTCTTATATTATAATTATAATAGACAATATAGTAGTTTTGTGTAGTGTCAAAGACTGTAAAAATTGACACTAAGCGAGGATTCGCTTTCGAAAAGCGGTTATGATGTAAGTTAGCGATCCATAGATATAACATCTTTGGTTCTGTTACAACCAGAATCCATTGATTGAAAACAGATAGAAGTTTGTAACGTTAGGGTGGAAAGGTAATGTGTTGATTATACTTTGATAGCCTTCATGTATTTATAATATCCCTATTTTGACGTCACGCGCGGAACACACCTAAGATATAATATATTCCATTTGTTTCTGGATCTCGCCTAGCCAGGCTTTCGTGTTGTTATGTTGCAGTATCAACATTTACATTTTTTATTAATTGGCACTCCTGATTCCTTATTTTAACAGTGTTGCAATAATTTATGATATCATAAGTAATCCTCTTTTTAATTTTCAAGAGGTTTATTGTTAATCTTGCAACAATTATTTCGCCACGCGGTCGCTTCTTCGAGCATTTTATTATTAAATCAAATTAATCTAGTGTTGCAATGCTGTGTCAATGTCAAAGTGAAAAATAATTTCAGGCACATATTAAATATTAACATGCCAAAGATTATCTCTGAATCAAAAAGGTTACAAATTCTGAAATCCTACAAACATTTTAGGCAAAGTAATCCAAATCTACAGCATCACAATATTATTACGATTTTAATAGATATTTTTGGGGCATGTCTAGTATTTTAATTATCATATTTAATTAAAGATAATTACGTTTCAGGTAGAGAGATCTTCATTACAATTAATTTTACGACAAAGACCTGACGAATTGAAATCTACTACTTCTGGCAAACGATCTAAAAACAGCCATTTTTGGAATCACCTAGCTAGAAAAGATCTGCAACAACTAATTTGGCAATATAACTCTAGAAATCAGTATTTTACTTTGAGAGATCTTTTGAATGATATGAAAGAAAATGATGAGTTCCATGGGAGTAGAACAATACTTTATAGGGTTGTTAAAAGTATGGGGTATAAATTCAAATTAATTAATGGGCGCAAAATTCTCTGTGAACAAAAACATGTTGTTGCAGCTAAAATTATTTTACTTAGAAAATTTTTACAGTATCAAAATTCCAGTGAAGATATCCAATTCGTATACCTGGATGAAACATGGATATATCAGATTGGATCCGTGGTTCGACGCTGGGTACATGAAACGGATATAAAAAGTAATCCAACTAAATTCAAAAATGAAGGCAAACGCTTCACCATTCTACATGCTGGGTATAGGGGTGGGTTTTTGGATGGGTGCGATTTTTTATTACATTCGAAAAACAATGACCGAGATTACCATGCCACAATGGATGGTAATACTTTTCAAAATTGGGTGGTTAATCAACTTATTCCTGCTTTGGCTAAGCTTTCAGGGAAATGTGTAGTTATTATGGATAATGCTGCATACCATTCTGTGCAATTAGACAAAACTCCTTCATTTTCTTGTAAGAAATGCGAAATGCAGGAGTGGTTGGTTAAACACAATGTAAAATTCAATCCAAAATTAACCAAAAAGGAACTATGGGCTTTATTTATACCTTTTCGATCAAATGACAAAATTTTCGTAGTTGATGACATTTTGAGAAAGAACGGGCACGAAGTTCTTAGATTACCGCCATACCATTGTCAATACAATCCAATTGAAATGGCATGGGGGTTTTGTAAGACTTACTACAATAAGCACATAAATTCTAAGCAACCATCTAAGGATCGTGTTCAGAATTTATGGCTTGAGTCTCTCTTAATATGTACATCCGATATGTGGCAAAATTTCTGTGATCATTGTGAAAAACTTATTTCGGATGACTGGACAAAACACATGGGGAACCTTTCTTTTGAAACCATTCCTCCTTTTATTATTTCGCTTGGGGAATCTGGCTCAGAACAAACATCAGAAGATTCAGATGCAGGTTCTCTTGACTAAATAATAAAAGTGGAATGAGGGCTTAAAAATTGTTTGACATGAAAATTATCAGTATCACAAGAGGGTGGGAATAAATTTGCAATTCTACAAAAAAATACTGAGGGCCAACAGAAGAGAGAATGACAAAAATTAAGGTGGATGGATGGAGTTGATCAAAATGTGTTAACGGGAAGACCCAAGCGAGAAATACAAATGGATGACGAAATAAGTTTGCAGAGCCGAATTCATTATATTTGTTATATACAATATTATTGCTGTGTTTGTATGTACAAAAACCAAGTAGTAAATTTTGTTAATCTTAAAACTGCATATTATTATCCTTTTATATCTGAAAATTTGTAAAACAGGCAACAGTGTAAGATCACAATAGTCAGAAATTATAACCTTAAAATCGAACATCTGACAGTGACATTTAAAAACCCTGATTTAAAACACAACCAGCCCCATTTACAATACTTAAACTGTCACTTTTCCATAGCTAGGCGAGATCCAGAAACAAATGGAATCGTGTATAGTTACAGAGAACAAGTTGATCACGTGTAAATCAAGCTTACGTTATACGGTTTAACAATATAAACTAACGACGTCATATGAAGAAGACCTCAGGTGACGTCATGAAAAACTAATTTATTTCATCCCATTACAGAAATCTAAAGTTTTGCCAAGTTTTATGAATTGTTTCGTAACAATGTTACCCGATTACCATCGATCTTTCACGTATGGTAGTGTGGAAAATTACAAGATCAAGAATAAATTCAGTATTGGAGGAGTGACGGTACCCTTAGAGACCGGCATTAATGACGAATGTAAAGATTTAAAATATAGATTGAAAATGATATGCGAGGATTACAATAATCTGAAATACAACTCAGTGGATATTACAGTACGTATAATTAACATGCATTCAAACGTCCCGTGTTTAATATCCTGAAATCTCAAGACCATAAAAAAATGTTATTGTTCCAAAATTCAATTTTCAATTAAAAAGTTGCCCGTTGTTCGGCAAACAATGATTGATTGACTTTACTGTATTGTATCGTCGAATTATTACCACGGGGAGTAATTGTTTAAATGGATGTCTTTGTAAGACAAATTAGTTAATAATTGAGACAAAACTTGCACTTTTAATATTTGTAATTGATATTTCATTTGGGGTTGTAGTATATCGATTTACCTTGATTTTTGAGATTCTGAAAATGGAATCGAGGTAAACGTGTATGGGACGCAGGAATCTAAAGTTCGTTGGTTGAGCCGACTTACTGATTGGCCACAAATTTAATTTTAAGTTCCACTTTTGAGGTTATATATTGTCGTATTTTCGGCTAACTAACCACATTAGGGATACCTATTACACACATGATGAAATTATCTCTAAAATGATGACGTAAATTATCCAATTTGTAGTGTTATCTTCATTAATTCGGTCAATACCACGATATTAATTTTACAGTAAAATTGACGTCTACTAACGTTTATTTAAAATAATGGATATATAAATCAAGATTGATTAGTGAATCAGAGGTATTTTAATTTATGATATGAAAAAATAGATGTCGCTAGATGTATTAAAATGTAATAAATATTAACTGTTTACGAAAACTGTCATCGACATCTTTGGGAATGAGGTAAAATATTAATATTCATATTTCAATATTTTGGGGCTATTCTTTACACGCAAAGAGACTTACGCAATTTATTCTATTGCAAACTTTTCACCTAACCTAACCAAACCTAACCTAGCAGTATGTAGAATAAATAATGTGCGCAAAGTGATTTAAGCAAGTTATTCTACCTACCAAACCTTTCTCCCAACATAACCTAACCTACAAGTATGTGGAATAGTCACCGTGCGCAAAGAGACTTACGCAGTTTATTCCATTGAACACCTTTCTCCTAACCTAATCTAGAAGTATGTGGAATAGTCATCTTGTGTAAAGAGACATACGCAATTTATTCTATTGCATTATTATTCTTTCTTCTAACCTAACTTAATCTAACCTAGAAGTATGTGAAATATTTAACTTGCGCAAAAAGACAGTTTATTCTATTGTAAACCTTTCTACTAACCTAACCTAAAAGCATGTAAAATCGCCTAAGCTATAAACTATATTGCCAAACATTTTTTAAACACATAATAAAATGTTTATCTGCATCTTATTATTTTATAGAAAAATATGTGGCTATATTAAGCCTTAAATCAGATAATTGTGCTTGGTTATATGGTTCTATTAAATTATTTTATATTTATTTAAATTTAGCTGTGTGTCTACTAACCAAACTGGATATGCCGTACAAATTTAATTTGAGTAAAAACAGTGAATTAAATATAAATGTAATATTTGTAGGTGCCATTATACACTGCTCAAAACAATTAGCGGGTCACTAATTTGTGCCTCCATAAAATTCAAACGGGAAATTACATGAAAATAAAATTAAGGATATCTGAAAGACGCTCTATTTAATTGTTTTAATTGGCACATATGGAAGTGTCAGCATCACGTACTTTTAAAGTACCTGTAATAATTAACAACAACTACCAAAACTAAAGTGCAAAACGAAATTAAATTAATTGTCAATGTAAACTTTTGTACATAAAGTGGTAACTTAATAACGAGTATGTGCTCCTATAGCACGAATAATGGCATTACACCGTCTTGGCATGCTTCCCAAAAGTCTTCGAAGGTCTTCCTGTGGTATAGCGTCCCATTCTTCAATAAGAGCCGCCGTTAGCTGCTGGATGGTCTGAGGAGGATGCGGGCGACCACGAACACGTCTGTCGAGCATATCCCAAACATGCTTTATGGGATTTGAATCAGGACTTAACGCAGGCCACACCATTGTTTAAATTTCCAGTTCTTGTAGGAAGTCTAAAGTGATTCGCGTAGTATGTGGTCTTGCGTTATCCTGCATTAACAAAAAGTTAAGACCTATTCCATATGCCACAGGGACAACATGTTCTCCTAACACAATGTCAACATAAATATTAGCGCTAAGATTTCCTGGAATTACAACAAGGTCGGTTCTACTGTCGATACTAATCCCACCCCAAACCATAACTGAACCACCTCCAAATCTTTCGACTTCCTGGACAGTAGCAGCTGCGTAGCGTTCTCCTGGGCGTCTGTAAACACGTACTGTGGCGTCGTGTCAAAGAGGGTTATCGGAGGGGTCGTCTTGCCCTCAAATTTTATTCCCTCAACCTATTCCTAATTGTCTGGTCTGATACAGTGACTCCATGCGCCGTCCTGAGGGAAATTAAGAGGTCTTTCGCCGTAGAAACTCTATTGCGAAGACAGTAAAAATGGGTCTTGATGTTGAGTTGTATTTCGCTTGCGACCTTGCCCACCTCGCCTGGTATATTGACCTGTATCTAAGTACCTGTTCCACAATCGCTGAATCACAGACAGGCTTACGTTGAAGTTTCTTGAAACTTGTCGAAGGCTTGCGCCATTTTCAATTATTGTTATAGCACGAACAACTTCCACTTCGTTGAGATGTCTCATTTTCACTTAACTTAAGTCAAACTGTCAGTTGCAAACATTTTCGTTTGTTTATTGATCTCAACAAGGCTTTCCTAGCTCTTTGAATCAAATTTGGGAGACATTATTTCACTTTAGTTTGGTAGTTCTTGTTCATTATTACGGATACTCCGGAAGTGTGCGATGCTGATAATTCCCTATGTGTCAATTATAACAATTAAATAGAGCGTCTTTCAGATGCCCTTAATTTTATTTGCATGTAATTTCCCGTTTGAATTTTATGGAGGCACAAATTAGTGACCCGCTAATTGTTTTGATCAGTGTATATTATTATATTATTTGTTGATATTTTATTATTGCAGTAAATATCCTAGTTATCGTACGAAGGTGGCGCAATCTATTTTTTTTTATCGTAAATTAAAATACTTATGATTTAATAGTCAATCTCGATTTATATATCCATTATTTTAAATAAACGTCAGAAGACGTCAATTCTAGCGTAAAACTAATATCGTGAGATTGGCTGAATTAATGAAGATAACACTACAAATTGGATGAATTACGTTCTCATTTTGGAGATAATTTAACCATGTGTGTTATTTGTATCTGTAATGTGGTTATTTAGCCGAAAATACGTCCATATATAACCTCAAAAGTGGAACTTACAATTTGATTTGCGGCCAAGCGGTAAGTCGCCTTAACCAACAAACTTTAGATTCGTGCCTCCCATACACCTTTACCCTGCCTCCATTTTCAGAATCTCAAAAATCATGGTAAATCGATATGCAAAGAATCCTTTTATTTTTATTACTATTATTATTATTACTACAATTTGCTAATTATTATATTCACAGTTTAATCGCTGGTTCTTGAAAGCAATACTTACATATCTACCAGTAAAATGGCCCACATATTTAACTGGAAAAACAACGTTTGCCTTCAGTAACATTCCAGGATGTGACCGTTTTGACATTTTTGATGGTTGCTCTGTTGAAGAGTTTGTGATGTTTGATCCGAACGCGTATGTCTCAGGTAATCTTATACCGGGTGTTGACTTGGCGGACGCAACATAGAAAATCGCACGTTAATTTTGAAATGTTTAAATATTGGCTCCCCTATTTATTTTAGAGACAAAATGTATTTAACTTTTTTGTTGAGGGGAAAATTCTCAATGTATTGAAATTGAAATTGTAACAACAATTGCGGATGTCAAAATAGGACAAGATATTGCTGTCACTTGATTAAAGAAAGACAACATATAGCAAACATTCTGATAACTGTGGTCTGCATATGTAGTGTAAATCATTTAGTAAATATTTACTTTAATCAAGTGACAGCGATATCTTTTGCCATTTTGACATCCGAAATTGTAGTTTCAATTCCATGGCATGTCATTATTTTTATAAAATCACATTACTTTTTCCTAATTATTTTAACTTGGAGAAACTTAAAATGATAAACGTTAACACGAATGAATTCAGAAAGTAAATACATTTTGTTTCTAAAATAAATAGGGAGCCAAAATTTTAACATTTCAAAATTTACATGAGATTTCCTATGTTGCGTCCGCCAAGTCAACACCCGGTATAACCTTAATGATTTGCTGAAGAAAAAAATAAATCATAACTATCGAATAGGGATTGAAATCTTAGGGGTTGTTTTAATTTATTGTAGGTATAACAGTAATGGTTACAACATACGACAATAGATTGAATATTGCATTTACATTTGATAAGAGTATCGTCCCAATTACTGACGAAGGAGAGGAAATTTGCCATGATGTGCTCAAGAAATTAGAAATGTTAGAAAAAATAATGTGATGCTGCTTTCAACCATAAGAAATTTTAATACAGAGAGTTTTATGTAACACCGATCATTTTCATAACGAGAAATTTTCTTTTCGGTATATATATGGGTCATTCCAGCCAGGGACAGTCAAACCGGGGAGCAGTCATGTCACCGATTTGGCTGAAACTTTTTCTGGAAAATCTTTCATATATTCTAAGATGTTCCCCCAAAGGACAGATTTTTAAAAAAAATTTATGCTACGAAAAAAATTTTTTCAAACAAAACGTACCTTAGAAATGAGCCTTTTTGAGGGTATCTTTAACAATCAATAACTTTCTTGTTTTTTAACCGATTTAAACAATTCTTTGGCAAATGACACCTTAAAGTATAACCTATCAAATGGTGTACTCGTTTGCCCAATTAATATTAAATGTTGACCAAAAATAGGGTTCGAAAAAGGAGTGAAATTGGTGAAAAAGACAGTCTTTTCAATGTGACCTACACTCGACCAATAGCAACTTATTCAGTTTGCTTCCAGTTTGAAATCTTCAGCATGATCCAAGGAATAATGCCGGAAGCTTCATTCCCATTTAAATGCTACTTAACATATCATTACTACGGTTTGAAAATTGGGAAAAATGACGTTTTTCGTAAAAACAGCAAATTTTGAAACGTTATAGCAAAAATGTATGTTTTTTAGATTTTCTTCGCTTTAGCCACAGATTCTGCATTTTACGAGCTTCATTTTGACCAAATTTCGTTTTGCTTTTTGGAGATTTGTTCGAGATATGATTTTTTTCGTCCGTGATGTTTTTGGCCAAATTCAAAGGAGGTTGAATTCACATTTCATCCAATTACCTTCCAGTTTTATGCTGGTAATGGTCCCGAAAATGTGTATATCTTCAGAATTATCCAAATAATGTTGCCAGAAGCTTCATTCCCATTTAGAAGCTACTTAACAACGCACTACTACGATTTGAAAATTGGACAACGAACGGTGTTTTTCGTAAAAACAGCAAACTTTGAAACGTTATAGCAAAAATGTATATTTTTTTAAATTTTTGAAAATTTAGCCACAGATTCTACATTTTAAGAGCATCAATTTGGCCAAGTTTCGTTTTGCTTTTTAAAGTTTTGTCCGAGATATGATTTTTTTTGTCCGCGATGTTTTTAGTAAAATTCAAAAGTTGTTGAATTTACATTTCATGGAATTAGCTTCCAATTTCATGCTTATTAAGGTCACAACAATTTTTTAAATTAATATACTATTTTAGAGTTCAATATTAGAGTAATTATAGAGTGATATTGAATGTTAATGAAATGATTATAACTTCAAATTACGTTTACTACAATAGCATTCATTTGAAATGGCGCCATACGCCGGTCACCCGTCAACAGATGGCGCTGTCATTCTCTGACCGACGGCAGGTAATGCAAGGTTGCATTTTTATAGTTGGATGACACCTGTCAACGTTTGAGAGGTTAAGAAGTCCGATATCAATAAAATGCTACGAGTATGAATTATATGTTTGGTATAATTTATTGTCATTATGTACTTAAATAATTCACAATACAATCGTGTAATAAGATCGTTACTATCAATCAGTAATAACTAGGTAATGACTCGAAACACTTTAGACGCGTTATCCTCGGAATATCGTTTCGCAGAAATATTTTGCTCGTCAACTGGTGTGAAACTGTGGAACTTCCGCGTGCCAGGCAACGATTTCGTGGATGCAAATCTTGGCGATATCTCTTCGTGATGCTGCTGAATCTCCTCTTTGGTAACCCAAATCGACCTATTGGCAAATTTTACTCTCAGCGTTATCACGATATTTTAGGCTTTCAGCTAATTATCTTGTCAAGTATTACCTTATACTGATACTGATACAATCAGTATCAAATGAGAATTATTTTTGTCGATTGTAAAAGACAAATTTTATTCTCTTGAATTTCTTAATTGTTCTTATATTTTGAAGGAGCTCCATCAGAGAAGTAAATCACGTTCTGAATATTTGCATGATCTTCTTTTATGATTGTCCATAGTTTTTTTTAAACATATGAACCGCAGTCGTAGTGTGATTGAGAGAATCGCTGACTATGCAGAAGCTTCGTACTTCTAGTTCCGCATTTTCCATACTTTTGTAATACAAGACGAATGGATGCAAAGTTGTCTGCGTGTTGCTGAAATAAAACAACTGCGTCGAATCTTGGGCGATGAACTTGTAGTTTTCTGCAAAATCTTGGTATCATAAAGATATTTCGATTGGGCATCTGTGACGAAGTGATGAGTTGTTAGGCTCTAAATCTCCTCCGATAAGTTGTCGATGAACTCATCCTGATCTTCAGTTAAACTCATGAGAGTTACAGCTGCTTTGGTGTCAGAAGATCCCTCGGTGTTTTTCGCCTGTTTCGCTTTAGTTATCCAATTTTCGTAGGCTACTTCGGTGTGGGACTGCAAGCTGTCGAGCGTGCTCAAGAACGATTTAACTCCGTCTGACCATAACACACGAAACAATGCACTTATGAATACATTTATTATAAATTTTCGTAATTTATTGCAACGATTGAAACAGTACATATCATATTGTTAAATAGTTATGCATTACATTTTACCTGCGGACATTGTGAACATTCTTGTAGCATACACTTGGGGTATTTGATGTCGCAAACGGCGTGTGCAATCCAATCTTCGGACGTTAAACTCTTCGAAAACGCTTTTAACTTTAGTTTCACGTTCTGATGCTGGGCGCAAACACACACAGTATGTGTTCCAGGAGCTCCACCTATGACGCACTCTTTTGGTCGAAGACTAGCAAAGGTACTGAACCCTAGTTTAGTAGTAGGGTTCTCCAGTTTCCATTCGGCGTACAGGTCCCTCAGGTTGAACAAAAGTAGCTGCTTTTGAATATGCCGTCTCGTTCCCGTCGTAGAATCCTTGACACTCACAAATTCCTTCGCTCCAGAACAAATGCGAGAGTTCTTTTCGTCGTGATAAAACGAAATCACGTTACTTTTGGTTTCTTCAGATATGATGACTCGTTGACTTGCATCGCAGGTGGATAAAATTCCTATTCATAAAGAAATATTTCTATAACTTGTGAAAATGTGAAAATAAATTTAAACTATATCATGAATTTGATATATTAACATTATAATGTTAATTACCTTTCTCAGCTTTTAATTTTCGAGCCTGGTAAATCATGTGCTTGGTGCAGCCAAATTCCTGTACTGCTTTCTCGTAAGTCCAATGATCCGGAATTAATGTCAGCAGAGAAATCTTTTTCTCGTACGACGATTCCTCTTCGAATTTGCTTTTTAATTCTTTGAGGAAAGACTTCGTCCAATCGCAAGTATTCTTAGAATCAGACAGTTCATCATCCAATTCGATGTGATAAGCTCTTTCGATATCCTTTTTCAGAACATCTCTTACTTGATTTATTGCGCGCGTTGCCGTGGTTTTAAATTTGTCATCACATTGTTTGGCACGTTTCAAAGGAGGTTGACCGAGCAGCTCTAACTTGGTGTTAATCCCTTCACGCAGATCAGGACTATCGTGATACGAAGACTGAGAAGACTCGGGTGTCACGGATTCTTGGCTGTCGGGTTTGATTGTGTCATTAATTATGTCTATCACAGTCTGGTTGCAGTTGCAACAAAGCTTTCTCCCAGGTGTCAACTGACAGTTGGCTTTCATCGCAATTTTTGATGTTTCAACGGATATGATCCGTAATGCAGACGACACCACTTTCTGGTGTTTACTCCAAGGATCGCAACACACCGCCTGATTATATTCGTAGAATTTTAGGTATCTGCCAAAATGATGTGCGCAAAAATCAAGTCGAGAGTGAACTAAATATTTCTGATCGGCATCGAGATCGCTTAACTCCACATGTGAATAGTCCGAACTCGTTGACTGACTCTGATGGCAGTGCTCTCCCAAAATTATTCCAACGGAGCAATCCATACTTGCGGTACTATTTACATTGGACTTCTTAACCTCTCAAACATGGACAGATGTCATCCAACTATGAAAATGCAACCCGCATTACCTGCCATCGGTAAGAGAATGACAGCGCCATCTGTTAACGGGTGACCGGCGTATGGCGCCATTTCAAATGAATGAATGCTATTGTAGTAAACGTAATTTGAAGTTATAATCATTTCATTAACATTCAATTTCACTCTATGATTACTCTAATATTGAACTCTAAAATAGTTTATTAATTTAAAAAATTGTTGTGACCTTTATAAGCATGAAATTGGAAGCTAATTCCATGAAATGTAAATTCAACAACTTTTGAATTTTACTAAAAACATCGCGGACAAAAAAAATCATATCTCGAACAAATCTCCAAAACGCAAAACGAAATTTGGTCAAAATTAAGCTCGTAAAACGCAGAATCTGTGGCTAAAGCGAAAAAAATCTAAAAAAACATACATTTTTGCTATAACGTTTCAAAGTTTGCTGTTTTTACGAAAAACGTCATTTTTCCCAATTTTCAAACCGTAGTAATGATATGTTAAGTAGCATTTAAATGGGAATAAAGCTTCCGGCATTATTCCTTGGATTATACTGAAGATTTCAAACTGGAAGCAAACTGAATAAGTTGCTATTGGTCGAGTGTAGGTCATATAGAAAAGACTGTCTTTTTCACCAATTTCACTCCTTTTTCGAACCCTATTTTTTGGTCAACATTTAATATTAATTGGGCAAACGAGTACACCATTTGATAGGTTATACTTTAAGGTGTCATCTGCCAAAGAATCGTTTAAATCAGTTAAAAAACAAGAAAGTTATTGATTGTTAAAGATACCCTCAAAAAGGCTAATTTCTGAGGTACGTTTTTTTGGCAAACATTTTTTTCGTAGCATAATTTTTTTTTTTTAAAATCTGTCCTTTGGGGGAACGTCTTAGAATATATGAAAGATTTTTCAGAAAAAGTTTCAGCCAAATCGGTGACATGACTGCGCCCCGGTTTGACTGTCCCTGGCTGGAATGACCCATATGCATACGTTGTATATTTTCCGACGCTCGGTTTATTAAAAAGATTTAATTTTAAGCTATAAACGAGTGTTTTCCACTCCCAGGCTAAGCATGAAGTAAAATTTCGAGTTTAGAAAAGTTTGAAAATTTGGTTTGGTCGCGTAGCGCGAAGCGGCCAAACCAAATTTTCAGGCTTTTCTAAACTCGAAATTTTACTTCATGCGCCACCGGTACAAAACACTGAATTATTGTAAAGTTTAGCGGTGTGTTTTATACTTCGTAATATGTCAGTGTTTTGTATCGGTGGCGCATGAAGTAAAATTTCGAGTTTAGAAAAGCCTGAAAATTTGGTTTGGCCGCTCCGCGCTTCGCGCTACGCGACCAAACAAAATTTTCAGGCTTTTCTAAACTCGAAATTTTACTTCATGCTTTGTCTGGGAGTGGAACACACTCATTTCAAGTTTTAACAGAGAGTTTTATGTAACACCGAACATTTTCATAACGAGACATTTTCTTTTTAGTATATATATGCATACGCTGTACATTTTCCGACGCTCGGTTTATCTAATCGATTTAATTTGAAGCTATAAACGAGTGTTTTCCACTCCAAGGCTAAGCATGAAGTAAAATTTCGAGTTTTGAAAAGCCTGAAAATTTTGTTTGGTCGCGTAGCGCGAAGCGCGGAGCGGCCAAACCAAATTTTCAGGCTTTTCTAAACTCGAAATTTTACTTCATGCGCCACCGGTACAAAACACTGAATTATTGTAAAGTTTAGCGGTGTGTTTTATACTTCGTAATATGTCAGTGTTTTGTATCGGTGGCGCATGAAGTAAAATTTCGAGTTTAGAAAAGCCTGAAAATTTGGTTTGGCCGCTCCGCGCTTCGCGCTACGCGACCAAGCCAAATTTTCAGGCTTTTCTAAACTCGAAATTTTACTTCATGCTTTGTCTGGTAGTGGAACACACTCATTTTAAGTTTTAACAGAGAGTTTTATGTAACACCGAACCTTTTCATAATGAGACATTTTTTTTTAGTATATATATGCATACCCTGTACATTTTCCGACGCTCGGTTTATCTAAAGGATTTAATTTGAAGCTATAAACGAGTGTTTTCCACTCCCAGGGTAAGCATGAAGTAAAATTTCGAGTTTAGAAAAGCCTGAAAATTTGGTTTGGACGCGGAGCGCGAAGCGCGGAGCGGCCAAACCAAATTTTCAGGCTTTTCTAAACTCGAAATTTTACTTTATGCGCCACGGGTACAAAACACTGAATTATTGTAAAGTTTAGCGGTGTGTTTTATACTTCGTAATATGACAGTGTTTTGTATCGGTGGCGCATGAAGTAAAATTTCGAGTTTAGAAAAGCCTGAAAATTTGGTTTGGCCGCTCCGCGCTTCGCGCTACGCGACCAAACCAAATTTTCAGGCTTTTCTAAACTCGAAATTTTACTTTATGCGCCACGGGTACAAAACACTGAATTATTGTAAAGTTTAGCGGTGTGTTTTATACTTCGTAATATGTCAGTGTTTTGTATCGGTGGCGCAGGAAGTAAAATTTCGAGTTTAGAAAAGCCTGAAAATTTGGTTTGGCCGCTCCGCGCTTCGCGCTACGCGACCCTACCAAATTTTCAGGCTTTTCTAAACTCGAAATTTTACTTCATGCTTTGTCTGGGAGTGGAACACACTCATTTTAAGTTTTAAATTGAACTCTTTTAAAAATACGATTATCTAAAGATTTGCGGCATATAGGCTGTAATTGGGACATGTATACTTGAAAGATAAACTCCCTGTATGTACAAGTTGTGGCATTAGTTGCGATTGATTGGCTACAATTTGTAATGGTCATATAGGCATCCCAATTTACACGTAACTTAAAAATAATAGGTGTCAAATTGTATTGAATGAAAATGTTCGGTGTTACATAAAACTCTCTGTATATTTGTCTGGTTGTAGTTTATTGTATGAAATAATGGGTGCATTCATCAGATCATCAGATTGTTGGGAGTTTGATGCTAACAGTTGGGGAATTTTCTGATGAATGCACTGTCAACAGCAAATACGTTCATCATTTTTGCAAGCGTACAAAATTGAATTGGCAGAGTAGCATTCACTAGATGCCAACGTAATGCGTAAAAAAAAGAAACATGTTGAGAGTATATTTTTCTGATGAATGCGCCCATTAACTACGTGTTTACATGACTGTGCATTATTTAATAATGGCAGCCATGGCTGAGTACAACTTAATTCAGTGTTGCCAACAACCAATTAGCATTTCAATTATAAATTTGCAAGAAATATGGGAAAACGGATAGACTAAATAATTCTGCGTATTGTAATGAATCCTAATTTCCTATTGTAATTTGAAAATACAAAATACAAATACATAATTCTAATTAACATTTATTTGAATATGAGGTTTTGAATATCATTTGTTATCTTGAATTTTTTCCCACACAAACAACAAACAACATTGTATCATTATCTTATCACCCGCCCGTTTACTCCTGCACGCCATAAATTCGTCGCGCACACATGTGAATTAACTACCTAAACCAGTTTATTTATACAATCTTCCAGACTGCAACCAATCCAGTTGACGGCAATAGGAATGCGTGTTTAGTGTTAGTGCACCTTGGTCATTCCAAATTGTGTTATTGTCAGTTCTTTAGAGAGCCTAGACAAGTGGCCAGTAGTACAGAAATCATGGAAGCGGCAACATATCCAACTCTTTACGAGTATTACACTCAGCCGTCAATATCATCAGGATTATCAACTTCCGATCGAAACTATTTCAAACTCAACAATAAAACGATAACAATCTATAGCGGTGCTTTGCATTATTTTCGTGTGCCCAAAGCTTATTGGAGAGACAGATTGAAGAAATTAAGGGCCGCTGGATTGAATACTGTTGAAACGTATGTACCTTGGAATCTTCACGAGTATCAAGAAGGTGTTTTCGATTTTGGAAATGGCGGGAGTGATTTTGAAGATTTCTTGGATATAAAGGAATTTCTGACTATGGCTAAAGAGGAGGATTTGTTTGCTATTGTAAGGCCGGGGCCATATATTTGCTCGGAGTGGGATTTTGGAGGAATGCCTAGTTGGTTGTTAAGGTAATTAAAAACTTTCTATTTAACTTTTTTCTTCATAATTTTTTGCAAATATCTGAATGTTTGTTTTATTGACACTTTTTTTACTAATACCCTGATAAAATATTGCATTTTAAGACTTCCCACTGAGCAAATCCATTTAAGAATGTTTCATTAACATTAAAACAACGTTTAATGTTGCTACAATGTTGATATAACGTTACGCGACCAAACCAAATTTTCAGGCTTTTCTAAACTCGAAATTTTACTTCATGCTTAGCCTGGGAGCGGATAACACTCGTTTAAAGCTTCAAATTAAGTTCTTTTAATAAACCGAGCGTCGGAAAATGTACGACGTATGCATATGTATACTAAAAAGAAAAAATCTCTTTATGAAAATGTTCGGTGTTACATAAAACTTTGTATTATCATCAGCAAAATTAATCGGTCAAATTGATCAATTCAGTAAGTAAAATTAAAGTTGTACTTGCCGTTTTGTTATGTATGTATTAGAGATGGGTAACTCCTGAGTGAGTCGACTCAAAGAGTCAGCTCAGTGAAGTGAGCTGGTGAGCCGAGTGAAACGCTTCGAAATATGCAGCTCTTTTTGAGCCATGACTCATTTCGATTCGCCCGCTCATGTAGAGTTACATGACTCATCTTGAATGTTGATTCGCACATTTCGCACTGTATTAACAGCTCTTGATTTTCACGCGGCTCGTCGATCGGCAGGCGCTCTCGGCTCGGCCTTGCTGAGCATGCACTGTTTACTGTTTACCTTCTTTTTTTTTTGTCTGCGACATTTATTGAATCATCTTCAAACTTTTTTTAAATTATTTATATTATGTAAGAAATTGAAATTCTTTTTAAATTAAAATTAAAAATTTGAGAAAAATTAAAGCAAATAAAAATAATTTTGTAAACAGTTAAGGGATACGTATACAGAAATGAAATAGAAATTAACTCAAATTATACTTTTACTCAATATAAAATAACATTCAAACGATTACTATTATAAGCATGACAAACATATATAATGAAATATAAAGAAAAAATAAGAACCTAAATTGTAACATTGATTACAACATTTGTTAACATAACATAAATACACATAACATAACATAATACCTAAACAATAATGAGTATATTATCTAATCAAGATTTGCATTTAAAAAAATTATTTGTGATAACTTTAAAGATGTTAACCTAGAGCGTTTTTCACTTAATATTTGACCAGTCTTGGAAAATATTCGTTCGCAAGGAACTGATATAGCAACGACACATAAATGTTTTTTTACTATCTGAGCCAGCCTTGGATAAACTAATTCTTTTCTTTTCCACCATTGCAAAGGATCACCGGTTCTCGAAATTAGCGGTTCATTTAAAAAATTATCAACCTCTTTAATTTCCTCTGCGATGGGATTATTTGAAATGTTTGCCGTATTTACTTGTTTATCAAAATCTTGCCATAATAGTAATTCTAAACTTGTGGCGTTAGTTGAAGTGGACAATGTATGCAAATTATCTGTACTTATTGCACTTTTATTATTCGAGATTGGTAAATTCGAGATTGGTAAATTTATCGAGCAGGCTTTTTCACATAATGATTTATAAATTTCATTATAACGATCTGGAATGAAACCAACTATTTTAAATCGCAGATCTAACAACGTCGACTCCTTGCATATCTCGTTTGTTTCTACCCATTTCAATCTTTTGTTCACATGATTTTTTATTGAAATTGAAAAATCTCTGATTACGTTTGATATATCGTCTTTATTTGTGTATGAATCAATATGACTTTTTAAAGTTTTTACTAAGACGGTTAATTTTAATATAGTTGTAATAGATTCCGCACTAATTTCTTTTGTAATTGCATAAAATATTTGTAATATTGTACAAGTTTCTGTGATTACTTCTCATTCATCAAATGAAATATGTATGCTCTGATTTATTGTAGCCAATGTTGAAACTATTGCTTCTTTTATTTGTAATACCCGAAACAACATATCATAGGTGGAATTCCACCTAGCTTTAACATCTTGCTTTAATTTTAAATCTGACAATCCCATGTTTTCTTGGGCAATTTTTAATTTAGCAAGTGCGCCACTACTTCTATTAAAATATTCCACAATACACTTAACTTTATGGACGATGTTCTTAATACGAGTATTTTCATTTAAACTTTACTGTACCACTAAATTTATACTGTGAGCAAAGCACGGTATATGTTGCCACTCTCCCAATCGAATGGCTGCAGTAATATTCGCGGCGTTATCACTGACAACAGCTACCACCTTGTTTTCCAGATTCCAAGTGGAAATAGTTTGTTTTAAAAGGGTACACAAGTTTGGCGCCGTATGTTTTTCGTCGTACTGAAGACATCCAAGGAGACTTGAGTTTAGTTTAAATTCGTTGTCAATATAATGTGCTGTCACTGCAATAAAACTGTTGTTGTTAATCGAAGTCCATCCATCGGTTGTAAGACATACAGAAGTTGCTGAATTGATTTGCCCTTTTAAACTATTTCCACCTCCGTGTGCAATTGAGGAATTAAACTATATGAAATGGTTTTTCTGCTAGGTAATGTATATCCTGGGTTTAGTAAATCTATAAATTTTCTAAATTCCTTGTTTTCCACAATTCTTAAAGGGTATTATTCTTTTACGATCATTTTGGTCAATTGTTTATTGAATTCCTTTGTCTTTCTTATACTAATCGGTTTATTGCAAGAAATAAACTCAGTCATTTGATTCTGTATCTGCGTTGTTGAGACAATAGTAAGTCTTGCTGGACTTTGATGTGATGTTGACGGTGCATCGATATCAAATTCTTCCAATAATTCGGTAGATTGTGTTTGATTGGTCGATTTTTTATTAATTGGTACACTCGGGTGTTTTGTTTTTAAGTGTCTAAGTAAATTTCCCGTGGAACGATTTGTAATTTTTAATACTTGTAAACAATACAAACACTTCGCGTTTTTATTGTCAATGTCTTTAAAGTGATACCAAATATCGCTTCTTTTGTGCAAAGGCATGATTCTTTTTTAATTTGACTTGGGAATTTGGGATACGATCGCAGTCACCGCACTACTCAATTAATTTCTAAAAACTGAATATATTTCACAACATTTTCTGAACATACGTTATGTGTTTATTTTAATATGGATTCGCCTCTCTTAGTTCACAGTTACTACAATTTAAAATATCATCACAAACAAGAAGTATTTGTTATTGTAGTAAGAAAATAGGTATCGTTATATTTCAATCATATTTTATTGCAGCATAATCAACTCGAATTTCGACGCGTGCGAACGGAGTTAAATAAATAAACCCATCCGCTCGTTTCATTACGATCCAGCTCCGAGGTTTGAAGTTGGATCGCGGTGATTCAAGACGGCTCTAGACTCCGACTGAGCCTAGTGAGCCGAGGGAGCCGAGTGAGCCTGCTGAGCTAGCTCTTTTAACAGAGTTTCGTAAATCCGCGCGATCCAGCTCAGAGGTTGGGTGCTGAATCGCAATAATTCCGCGATGAATGCATGAGCATGTGTTATTGCGCGTACATGTATTCAATATATTTATACACACTTGAATGTATTACGTACGTAATTAATAATTTAATACGCGTTTACTATACTTTCGATTACATATTTACTCTTATGTTTTTATATAAATTATGATTATATTTATTAAATTATTGCAATCATTGTATAACCGACATCATTAATCACCGTATCGCTCATCTCTATGAGTGAGAGGGATCTATAATAGCCAGAACTCTCGCCGGATCACTCGCTCGTAACTGAGTCATGTAACTCTTTTGAGCTGGCTCACTGAACCGGCTCTTTGAAGTGAGTCAGATCTTGTGAACCGGCTCACTGAAAAGAGCCTTTTCGCCCATCTCTAGTATGTATAGCAATAAATACAACTTACCGCCGTACAGTGGTCCCGAATGCCGAAAATGTGGCCAAAATATTAAATGAATAAAAATTAGGATATCGGGTTTTTTGATGTCGCTGATTAAGAATCTGAAATAAAAAATTTGAAAAATAAAATGGCAGATTCAATGTGGCGTAGAAAATTCTTAAAAGTTGTCATATTTTCATAAAAACTCGGATATAAGGTATTTCGAGGTCGTTTACTAAGAATATGTAATTACAAATTTAAATAACAAAATGGTGGATCAAAATAGCGGACAAAAATTATAAAAATTGTCATACTTTCAAGATATTTTGGATATAGGGTTTTTTGTGGTCGTTGATTAAGAATCTGAAATTTAAAGTTGTAAACAAAATGGCCGACATACTTTTTAATTATTGTAATTATTTAATGAACATATTTATAAGAAAACGTTTTTTTTATCTGGTGGAAGTAATAACTAACATCATTTTTAAATAAATTGTATGTGAGTTACGTGAAGATCAAATTAATTTGACAAATAAAGCACTAATAACCTTTCTTCACACTTTTATTTGAATTACCAAATGTACATTTCGGCCACAAAATGACTATTATCAATGGATTAACAGTGTTAATCTATTGATAATAGTCACTTTGTGTCCGAAATGTACATTTGGTAATTCAAATAAAAGTGCGAAGAAAGGTTATTAGTGCTTTATTCGTCAAACATAATTTTTACCGAATTACATAGAATTGTTTCAAAATGTATAATAGTTTGTTTTTAGACATAAGAAACCAGCTGAAATGTTCAGTTAAAACTGACGTTTTTTTTTTTATCAAGTGTGTTATTATCGATTCAATCAAACAAAGCTTCAAACAAAAGTTGCAGACAACGAAAAAATACACAACTTTATGACAATTCTAAAATTTTCGAGCGAGTGTCTTCCACTCCCAGACTAAGCATGAAGTAAAATTTCGAGTTTAGAAAAGCCCTGAGCAAAATTTGGCTCGGGCGCGCAGCGACCGAGCCAAATTTTGCGGGCTTTTTTAAACTCGAAATTTTACTTCATGCGCCACGCGTATTAAACACTAATTTGAAGTGAAATTAAAAATATAGAATTATATTAACTTAATCAAAAAATGTCTTAAATAAAAGTTGTTATGCAATTAAAATTAATATCGACTTTCTGTAAAATGTTTAGTCTCGTTAAGACTTTCTATTCTTTTAATGAATATCTAAAAAAGTCTAAGACAAAAATGATTGCAGAAAGTTGATATTAATTTAATTAATTAAATTTTCCCTGTAATTGGAATGTTGTTCTGTTAGGTTAATAAATGAATGAATAAATACATAAATAAATTAATGTTAATTTGTATTCATATTTTATTTTTCAAAAAATCTCAAAATATTCTTGAAGATTTTCTCTTACACATGTAGAAGAAACATCTTGGACTACTTATTGTCAAAAAAAAATACAATAGAAAATCAATAAATAATAGAAAATCTTTCAATCGCCCAAAATCCATATTTAACCGTATATATTAATCTCAATATTTAAGTTATGAAAAATAATTATTTCTCAAATTAAAGTCTATTTTATCACGAATTAATATCTTCTTGAAATTGCCAATACTTGGTTGTAGAATACTGCAAGAGTGTTTTAGTAAATACAGAGTTTTAAATTAAAAAAGTGAGAAAATCGTAAACAACATTTGTATAAATTATTTGAATTTTGAAAAATATAAGTGACTCTAATCTAATTTCTTTGTAAAAGTGGATTTCCGTTAATAAATATATTATTCATTAATTTCTCATCTGGCACTTGGTGAAACATATTAGAATATGTAAAGTTATTTAAATTAAAAACACTTGGTATTGTTTCACAAATTAAAACTTTATTCACATTCCTTTGAAAATGGTCTAACAAACCGAAATAGTTTTAATTTGTGAAACAATACCAAGTTTTATTTAATTTATATAACTTTACAGACTTTACAGACTCTAATGTAGAGACCACTTGGAGATTTGTGTTTCTGAGGAAAATACTTAGCCTAATTTATTGTTTATATTGTTAGAAACAACATCGAATTGTTTTGTTCTTTTTGCAAATTTGTTCATGCGAAAATTGAAGACGAATACGTTGATTTACAAAAAATATCACAAAGCTTCTTAAAAAGACTACAAACTACCTTAGAAATTAAGCTTGGTAAAAGTAATTTGGATTTTGTGGGATTAATTTCTAATTATTACTGAAAATTGACAAAATTGGGTAAAAAATTTTGTTGTTGGATAAAATATGTAATCCAAGAATAAAATATTTTACTCAATTTTGTCAACTTTCAGAAATACTTAATAAAATACACTGCCCTTCAAAAAAATCAGAACACCAAGTATTTATTGCACGATTTTAATAAAATTTACACAAGTTGATCATGTAAACAAACTGTATCGATGATCAAAAAATCAACTTGAAAAACAAAAAAACAAATGAATAAAAATTAATAATTTGTTGGGCCTCCACGATTTCCCAAACACTCATTAACACGTCGAGGCATGCTAGAAATCAGGCTGTCAATATCGACTTGGGGTATTTCATTCCAAACTTCGATAATTTGACCTCTAAGTTCCATTACAGTGTTAGCGGGGCGCTGTAAGTTACTTATTCTAACACCTATCATATCCCAAACATGTTCTATTGGCGATAGATCTGGAGAACGAGATGGCCAAGGTAACAAATTGATTTCGGCACTATCAAAAAACTGTCTTGTAATGGCCGCTGTGTGAGGTCGAGCATTATCTTGCTGAAAAATGGGGTTCTGCGAGTAATTTACATAGGGCACTAACACTGGCCGTAAAATGTTGTCAATATACCGAATCGCGTTAAGACTTGCTTCTAAAAAAACTAGAGGAGACCGACTACCATATGCTATCCCCCCCAAACCATAACTCCCTGTGTAAGAGCCGTATGTCTTTCAACAGTAAATTGTAAAATTCTGCGTTCACCGCGTCGACGTCTCACTCTTCTGCGACCATCATGAGCCCATAAACAGAACCGAGACTCATCGCTGAAGATAATGTTATTCCATTCATGGGTCCAATGTTGTCTTTCCCTGCACCAATCAAGTCTTGCTCTGCGATGCTGCGGAGTAAGAGGTAGACACAATTGTGGACGGTAGGATCTTATACCAAAACTGCGGATTCTCCTGCAAACAGTAGCCATGGATACTCTTTGGCCATTTAGAGCCAACCAGTCATTTCCCAATGCCCGCGACGTTGTAAATCTGTCCCTTAAAGTTGTAAGACGAAGAGCTCGATCTTCACGCTCAGTGGTGTTTCTTGGACGTCCTGATCCAAGTCTACGTCGATTCTCCCCAGCTTCGGACCATCTAGACCAGCAGCGTACGATCACCGATACACTACGGCCTACCCTTTCAGCAATAGCACGAACCAAAAAACCCGCTTCTCGCATTCCAATAATGCGACCCCTTTCAAATTCACTTAGATGATGATATTGTGCACGACGACGAACACGGGGCATCTTTTTATGTTTTACAAACTGAAACGTCAAACTACTCAGAGGCTACTTGGATATTAGAAGCAATTACATTAAAAAATCAGCAGCTCTTCATAATGGTGAAATCAAGGAAAAATACTATTAAATAGTAACCAAAACAATTGATTTTTTTATCACCGATGCAGTTCATTTACATGATCAAATTCTGTAACTTTCATTAAAATCGTCCAATAAATACTTTGTGTTCTGATTTTTTTGAAAGGCAGTATATATCTTTGTTTTAAAACAGTGTTTTAAACATGTTTAAAAACAGCCGTTGTGTTTTAAACGGTTTTGTTTTAAACATGTTTTAAATCATAGATTAGTTTAAAACATGTTCAAAACGTTCTTTTATTATCTTAAATTTGCTAAATTATATTTTATACTACTTTATTAAGATTTTTTGTTTATATTTTTAAATGTTAGCTAAATTAAATAAATTCAAAACTATTTGATTCGAGAAAATAAGCTTACGCTTCTTATAGTTTGCACCCTTTAAACATAATATATAAAATTACGAAAAAACTATTTGTGAAAATGCATTTTCACGAATAGTTTTTTCGTAATTTTATATATTATGTTAGCTAAATTGTTGAATATATTTCAAATTACATTATTAAACATAACATTTTATTACAATAAAATATCACAACTGTGTGTGCATAAATGTAATTTTTAAATACAGGGAATTTTTCTTTTAGAGATTTTAATTTAAATCTGTAAACGAGGGTTTTCCACTCCCAGACTGAGCCTGAAGTAAAATTTCGAGTTTAGAAAAGCCTGAAAATTTGGATTGGCCGCGTAGCGAAGTGGAGCGGCCAATCCAAATTAGGCTTTTCTAAACTCGAAATTTTACTTCATGCGACACACGTATAAAACATTGAAATATTGTAAAGTTTAAAATACACGGCTTTAGCAATCTAATATGTAGATGTGAAAAAAACGTGAGTCAAATTCTGTGCTTTAAAACAGTGATTATAGGCAACCCAATAACTATAACGTATATTAGGTTGCCTATAATCGTTGCTGTATGTGTGTGTTTCTTTAACTTCACTGTAAATCAGTGTTTTTAAGCTTGGCGCATGAAGTAACATTTTTAGTTTAGAAAAGCCTAAGAATTTGGATTGGCCGCTCTGCTTCGCTACGCAACCAATCCAAATTCTTAGGCTTTTCTAAACTTGAAATTTTACTTTATGCTTAGTCTGGGAGTGGAAAACACTCGTTAAAAGCCTCAAATTAACCGCTTTGAAACAATGATTTTCCGCAAATTTAAAAAACGCTGTAATTATCGGAATATGTATACTCAAAATGTAAACATATTTAAACATATTTTAAACATGTTTTTAATTGTTAATGATTTAAACGTTGTTTCAATGAAAAAAACACGTTTTGTAAAAAAAACTGTTTGTTATAGTTAAAATTCAAAAGAAACGTTTTTTTAACAACCCTGTATGTATCCGATGTTTTGATATTTCTATAAATACCATGATATTTCCGAACTCTGCCATGTAAACGAAATGTACATCTAATGATTAAACTAAACCAGTGGAGAAAAAAGATTACTTGTTTAACTTATTATTAAATGTATTCTTGCCGAAAAGATCTTTACAATTACCGTAAACTTTGAAGTTTTTTTAGATTCAAATACATAACCCTTATTTTGGCCTCCGCCCCGGGCGGCTGAAACCCACGCTACGCCACTGGCGATCTCATTATAGCGATCTCAAACTCGTGTCAAGTTGGCACGAATACGACCACAGTAACATTGGAACTGTCATGTAAATATACCGTAAACTACTGTACATTACCAGTGGTAATTACCGCGTTAATTTACCACTTACATAACTGTTATAATAACTTAAAGTTTTATTCCGTAAGAGTAATAAAGCTGTGTGTAAAAACTTAAATAGCAACAATTCTTTGTGAATTGAAAATCATAAAATGCTATGAATCTTAGCGTAATGATGCTTCTTAGTTTTACCGAATTGGCCGATATGAAGTTTACGGGAGATTCACAAAAATTATTTTGTTTTGCTAATTAATGTAGATGCATGTAGGGAATGGTCGAATATGGCAAAATAAATGCGCGGAAACCACGTTTGGCCCCATTTTGGGGCCCCAAAAGGCTGAAAATCAGTTGTTTTTAAACGGTGTTTTCAGCCGGAAACAAATGAAATGTGGTGGTAATATGTATTCGTTTCACAAAACTAAATAGTTTAAATGTGTTTTCATAAAGACCGAACTTACGGTTTGCTTAATACTTCCACTTAAAGATTATAATTTTCGACAGGTTATGTTGACATTTACTTCCATTGTTGATTCATTGATATAGCATAATTATGCATACGTTTATGATTCAACTTCAAGGTTTAATTTCTGTACACCAGATGGCAGCAGCAATATTTCAAACACAAATTACAAAAATCAAGCAATGAAAAGAAAAAAATTAAATGATTTGTATTCACAACATTTCTAATTCTACCGTGTCGCATCTACTACTAATGATAAAAAGGATGGAAACACACTAGTTTCATGAGCAATTAAACTAACATTGCTCACAAATTGTGTCTGAAAGTTATGTTTTTTTAGAGGTTATAATCGTCGTTACTGCGCCAGTCAAGTACTAATTATGCAATTATCACATATGGTTCTTTTCAATTTCAGTAGTGTCTACTTTTTGCGAGATTTTACGGTCGCTTTAATGTAAAATAACGCTTTAAACACCCATCTTACAATTTAAGTTTTGAGGTTATGTACAAACAATAAATAGATTAGTGATCATGATATTTAAAATTTGTTATGAAATTATAAAAAACACTAAACCGTATACACCACCAGTGGCGCTGGTGCTAACGTGGCGGATTACTTAAAAAAATATTGTTTAAATTTAAAATGAAATTTCATGAATGAAATTAATTAAAATATTTGTAGTTATAGAATATTGAGTTGTGAATGTAGGTTGCCTTGTGCCGTTATATTCATTTTTTTGCTGATTAAACTGTTACATCTATGAAATGCACACAGTAATGAAGAATTTTGTAACGGTCATAATTATCACCGTTAACAAAAGCATAATAATTTAAATAAAACATTAGTTAAGTTTTTATTTTATTTAAATCTAATGTCTTAACGTATGCAACCACCTATACATAATTGTAATTCAATATTTTGAATTAATTTTTCCATTTTTCTTTATGTCTTATTTCCTAATTGTTATTCATTAATTGAACAATGAATGAACTTTAATTCGATGACGAAAATGCATTATTTTGTAAATAAAGGTTTGTGTTGTTTAATTCAATCTAAATTAATTTGTTGAATATTGGCAACGGGGATATTTTTTTGTGGCGGTCGCGAAGGTGAATCCGCGGACTTTTGGTGGATTGGATTATCTTCTGGGCTGTGTGCTCGGCGTGTGATCTGTGTGATCGTTGTAAAAAAAACGCGGAGGCGTTGAAAATCTCGTTGAAATCTCGGCGGATCTGTGTGATCGCCGTAAAAATAAAAGTAGCTAAGTGCTTATTTTTCCAGGCCGCTTAAAATCTTCAGGTAATTATTACATTCTTTTGAAATTCGAGTTATCTAATTCGTTCGTACTCAGGCCTGTGTTGTAGTACGTTTCCGGTACTGATCGCAAATCAAGCGAAATGGTTTTCCCGGCTTATCTAAGGCTATCATTAACTTCTATGAAATTATCTGATGACGTGGGAGAGCTGAAATCGGATGGGGAAGGACGTATTCACGGTTTTTCTGGCGTCTATCTTGGCGAGATGAAAGGCACTTCCGGATTCAGGAATTCCGCGTGAGCCGAGATCAGGATGGTACCGCAGCAGCAGAATAAGTTTTTTTGCTTCTCTCTTATTGAAATTTATTTTGAGACAGTCATAATTTATATTAATATTTTTTTTGAGCGGAAATTGAAGAAAGAGCTTATCCACATACAATATAATAAAAATAAAAATACGTTATAGACATAATTTAATTATTATTATAATTATCGTCTAGTTTCAGTTGATTTAGTTACTTCGCATCGCATACTTCGTTTTTTGTAGAATTTACCGAGTGATATTTAATTGATTAATTTACTGAGCAAGTGGTAGATAATTTATTTAATTTCGTCGCTGCTATATGAGTGAATTTAAGTTTAGTTAAATAATGCCATTTTTTTGAGTAAAACAATATTCCTGTGTAGAAATTATTGTTTGACAAACTTAGTTAAATTTTATTAAGTTAATTTACTTAATGAAATTATTACAAAGATAGCATTTAATGTCAAAGTCTATTATTAGAATTTATTAGCCTAGTTTCATTCGATGAAGATTTGAATTTATTTTAGTGAATTAGTTTATTGAATTTATGTCCTATAATTAAAGGAATGTAGATATTAATTTATTATTCTTATGAAGAAAACAAATAGTTATGATTATAATTTACAAAGTGTAAAGATTGAGTTGACGTCATTTTTTTCTGGGGTTGAGGAATTATGGTAATTAAGTGAACGGTTTTTTTCTTAAGCATAAACAAAATTAAATAATACGAATTTTGTTTGGGTTTACTTAATTACTGAGTAATATATTTATTTATTTAAATTTAAAGTCAAACTTAGATTAAGTTTGAATATTTCGTTCTAATCAATCATCAATTTAATTTAAACCTTTCAATAAGTTCCAATATCTATGATAATTTATACACATGTTAATTTTGAACTTTATAATAAATACAATTGTTTTTTTGAACTTAACTTCTATTTATTTTTTTACCCTTTCTTGGTTCGGGTGGAAAATAATATTTAATTACTTTTAAAATTAAACCAAGTGGCGCCCTAAACATTTTTTTTATTTTTGAATTTAATTTACCACGACCCGCCTTCAGACTTTGATCTGCCGTACGCGGGTTATAATTTACAAGATTACTTTAATACTTTTTCTTAATTTCGATTAATGTCTTACGTAGTTTAATCTAAAATGCAATTATTTTATTTTTGTCTCACTGTACTGTAATTCTCTAAAATTAAATCACCACCATGTTTACTTTACTTGCAATTTTTAAACCAAGAACACTTGTGCACATTTCTATCAACAAACACTGCAGACACACTATTTCTTTCGTTAAATCATCAGTTCACCACACTTACAAGACATATTCTTGCACTTGCATTTATCAGCTGATCTCTAGCCTCAACATTTTCGAATCGTTTAAGGGTCTTTTTCACTTTTTGACCTTGACGAAATCGAGTCTAAAGGAAAATGCGCCCCTGGTGGCGATGGTGGACATGGAATTGGTTTTACAACACAGTTGTTCATCATATATGATTTCTATAAAATTACTCGTCATGCGATACTTCGTTTGTTAGCGGCAGGGAACCGGTTTTTTACGCGTTGACGGAATGAGGGGGGTAAAAGGGGAAAACATTTTTCATTTCTCGATACATTTTTATTTTCGAGCCAGACTAGCTGTGCATCCATCTCTTTCTAACGTTTTACATTGTTCTTTTAATTTTACTTCTGTCAAATCCTTGCAATTTCCTAGTTTGGTTGGTTATTTTGAATTGTGTATCCGATTTTATATAAAGTGAAAGTGAAAAATAAAATAATATGTGATCGTAATGTGATTTCGATATTTTAGGATTCATGTTTGACTCTACTTATTAGTACTGGGTTTTGCTGTAATAATCACATAACTGAGAGGCAAATGGATAAGGAGGTTATGTAATATTTGTTTTTATTTTGGTATTTGCAAAAATACTCGCGGGATATTCACAGCACCCACGCAATTTGTCATCAGTGAGAAGTTGCACTGAAAATACTCTATACGGTTTAGTAAATTGTTTCCAAAACGACGTTTCAGTGCGACTTCTCACCGACGACAAATTGCATCAATGCTGTGAATAGACCCCCTGATCAGTGAGAACCATCACTTTTACTTGCACTGGAAATCAAAAGTAGCAATACTAGCAAATACTTATGTTATTGGTATTTTAGTAGGCAGAAACGGTGACAGAAGAGTGTGTTATTCAGGCTTTTGGCCGCCTGCACCGCAGGAACTTAATCGTGGCTGAGAAGTTAACCACAATTAAATCAACAGCTGACAAAATGTTTTAAATTTGTAAGATATCTTAAGCATGTCTCTTTTATCGTAATGCAAATGTATAAACAATTTGTGAATAAAAATACTTTTTTAAGAAGTTTAATCGCTGACTGATTAAAGTAATCAGCACTTGCAATGTAACACTCGATGACTAATGTCCATAACTACAATTTGTTTTCTCCAGCATATAAGCTCATGCTTCAATTCTCAAGGAATAAAAAAGACAAGAATGGTTACCTAAATAAAAACCTTTATTTTACGTTTACATCTATAAATAAATGTTGTCGTAGAAAATTTCAAAAAGTTAGTTACAGGAAATTACAGTAAACGTTACAAGCACTATAGATACAGAGTCCGCCAGAAAAATGTATACACTCTTTAAAGAACGAAAACTATGTATTGTGAGTTTCTTTTACATTAAAATACTCATCATACATGTAGTACAGTCTTCAGTTAAGCACATGGTTACTTTAGATGTGCAAAATGTTGGCCCTTGGCGGCCAGTCGCATAAAGGAACACCACGGTCCTCACAGTTATGTCGGTCAACGTGTCAATGAAGATCGCTGCAAGAGCCGCAGTAATCTGCTGCCGAAGTTCCTCCAGTACCAACAAGGCCGTAGTCAAGGGGAGGAAATAGGGGAGCTTAAATTCACTCCCCGAAATTTTCAATAATTCCTTTTTTTAAAATTACAGCGAAGATTTTGAAATTTTTCAAAATTTTAGTATTTGAATATTTCGGGGGGGATTCGTAGTTAAAAAAAATACCTGGCTACGGCCATGTAGGTGCTGGAGGACCTTCGCCGGGAGATTACAGTGGCTTGTGCAGCAAGCTCCATTGAAACGTTGACCGATGTAAATTGCAGCGACCACTTGTCATTCTGTTATCTGTCTGACTGCCAACGGCCAACATTTTGAACATCTAAAGTAACTATGTGCTTAACTGAAGACAGTATTACATGTGTGATCAGTATATAAATGTAAAACAAACACAAATAATACATTTTTTTTGTGGAGTCTGTATATAATTAATAAGTGGCATAATATTTTGTTTGAGTTAGCATTGAGCAATATATGAGCAGTTATGTTCTAAATATTCTAAAAGAAAATGAGGCAATGTTCACAATCCGTCTACCAGAAACATCATACGGATCTTCTCTGTTACCTCTCTCCACCAAGAATGGCATGTCCTCATCACTGGTCAGATCGATCTTCTCATTGATGTTCAAACCGTCCATTGAATTCCATCTTGAAGTGGCAGCTCTGAAGTAAATGTTCTATTAAGGCGATTCTTTACAAATTGCAGAATTAGCTCTTAATTTTGAACTTAATAATAAATAATTAAATAGTTATTATATATTTAGTTTATGATATATTTATTTATTATTAAAATAAAATAAGAGTTTTATATCTAAAACTATATGGCAGAAGTAGTAGTTAGCAGAAGTGATAAGATCGTTAAACAAAAATAATTTCCCAGAGATTTTATAAAACCATAAATAAAAATGAATTACAGAAAAATAAAAACACAGCTAATGAAAACGTGAAATGTACTGAATGAATTAATAACGATAAATAGTGTAAATGTAAATTGAATTTAGTTGTCAAAAGTTTGTTTCACCAATGTTAAATAATTATGATTATTTAATTTTGTTCCTGTATATACTATTAATAAATTTTGTTGTTATTACTCATTGTTAATTATTTTATTTTATAAACCTACCTTCATTCATGCAACTCTATTAAGAAAGTTACATTCCATGAAATTGAGCTATTAAATCGAAATCTTTTATATTTTATGAACACATATCAATATGTTCTCATTAATAAATTTTGGTACAACAGAGTTACCTGAATTTCTAAGAGATATTTTAAATGTTATAACAGACATGCAATTATCTTATTAAAAATACCAAAAGCATTATAATTCAATATTGTGTAATTGTACCTGTCGATCATTTCCGTTTTGTTCCTCTTCTGCAGTTTTCCCTTTCAAAGTTTTTGTTATAGTGTAAGGTATATAGTCACCATGTTTAGAATGCCTATATACATTATTACTACAAAACAACTGTATATGCTGTAGTCGCATGTAATGAACTATATATATTTGATTTAAGTTAATCGAAAGTTTATTTATACTCGAATATTATTAATAACATGTTGAACACTTACATAACACTACAATACACCCGCATTCATCTTACAAGAAGAATTAATTTCGTAGTGACAATAAATTTTCTTTCCGTGTAATTATTTGCAAATTGTGTTTAAACACTCGCCTGATTTCAGCCTTTTGCACAATACGCTTGCGACCCATTCTTTTTGATTTTCCCTCACACTGTTGGCCCAACAAAAAAAAACACACGTGTAAAAAAATTCTATAATAATATAATAAAAGTTGTGAAAACAACTGAGAATGGCTATTAAGATAGCAATTTCGTAATAAGTTTACTGTAAAAACAGCAGTTTGAAAAGCAAAGATTAGAAAAAGTGCAAATAATCTAAAAAGCAACGACTTTTTCAAAGAAATCCCGCAAATTGTCACGTAAGATCGCCATCTATTAAAGACACCCTGAACTGAAAAATACCCCATTTCCGCTATACAACCACTAGGTGGCGTGAAGGTATGCGAAAAGTTGCAAAACGACTGAAAATTTTTATTTGAGTCTTCCCAGGCCATTTCGTGAAAATCTAACTTTACAGAAATGTTCAGGGGGTAAAAATAGGTCCGGTGTGCATCGGTTTTGCAAATCCGTGAGAATTTGAAGATTTTTTCGTGATGAAAAATTATTGCAATTTTTATGATTTTTTTTCAGAGAAACGATAATAGCTAGAATTATAAGCGATGCACACAGGTCCTAAAATGGGGTCAAGATTATGTATGAATTTTTTCGTAACTCTAGCTTCTCTGGGAAGGCTGGAATAAAAAATGACGATTTTCATACATTAAAAAAGACCCTAAATTTTGCGGAAATCGCTGCTAACTTCAGTCTACACGTTATTAGCTTAATTTGCGCCACCTAATGGTAAAAAATGAAATTACACATGAAAATAAAATGTGTAATTTATTTTAATGTCATTTATTTATAAATATGATTATAATAAATTATTTCAAATATAAATCAAAATATAGTATTTTAAATAGTGAGATTCACTTATAAACAAGAAATCCAGCGGTTTAAGGATATCCGATTACAGTCTTCGATTTCAGCGAAAATGGGCCTGCGATTGCCATCGAATGAGCGAAACAGACCGTTATTCTACAGATTTTAGAGAAAAACGCCGACTCAGGTTGTGATCGCAGTTCGCGCAAGCAGACCCCGCAATCACCTATGAATCGGAATGGTTTCTCCCGCATTTCCGCGTCACTGAGTTAGTTCAGTGAATTAACAATCATACTGTTTTACTTCTAGAAATAACCACCAGGGTGCGCCTGTTTTTCTATCTAGGCCAATTGTCACCTCAGTTATTGCATTCCGTTAGAATTATGATATTATATCTATGAATCAACAATGGAATTAAATGTCAAAACAACTTGTCAAAAACACATTTAAACCATTTAGTTTTTCCAAACGAATACATATTACCACCACATTTTATTTGCTTCCGGCTAAAAACACTGTTTAAAATACTGATTTTCATGCTTTCGGGGCCCCAAAATGGGGCTAAACGTGGTTTCCGCGGATTCTTTTGCATCTACCATAATCAGCAAAAAAAAACTAATTTTCGTGAATCTCCCGTAAACTTCATATTAGCCATCAAATTTAGTGTTACTAAAATAAATGTATTCTATTTTTTTCAGATATGAAGATATGAAAATCCGAACCTCAGATGAAAAATTCATGTCATTCGTCAGCAAATACTTCAAAGTCCTCTTCAACATTCTCTCTTCGTTGCAATTTACAAAAGGCGGGCCAATCATAGCATTCCAAATCGAAAACGAATATGGAAACGTAAAAAAACCCGACGAACCAATCGACACATTATATCTCCAGAAACTTAAAATGCTTTTCGAAGACAATTTAGTGGAATTATTATTTACATCAGACACTCCATCAAACGGGAGTTACGGCTCAATTCCAGGAGTTTTGTACACGGCAAATTTTCAATCTGAAAGTAAAAAGGAATTAGATTTGTTAAGGGGATATCAAAAAGATAAACCTCTGATGGTAATGGAATTTTGGAGCGGATGGTTTGATCATTGGAGTGAACGCCATCACGTTGTAAGGAATGATGACTTTATAAAGGAACTAGAGCTCATCCTTAATTATCCCGCTTCTGTTAATTTTTATATGTTCCACGGTGGGAGTAATTTCGGGTTCCTAAACGGGGCCAATATCTTGGAAAACGGAGACACTATTTTTGATACAAATAGCTATGATTACGATGCTCCTCTATCGGAAGATGGGAGTTATACAGAGAAATATTATTCTTTAAAAAAATTAATTGAAAAACTAAATTTAATAAAAATAAAAAATCCAACAATGCCTAAACTTATAACTAAAATTAGATATGAACATTTAAAAATCACTCATCAATTAAGCCTTTTTGAAATTCTCAATAAAAATAAATTAACATCAGCTGGCAACTACAAAGATTTAATCCCAATGGAAATGCTGAATATTAACAATAATTCAGGGCAAAGTTATGGATACATCATTTACAGGAAACATAATTTAAACATACCTAAAAACTCAACAATTTTAATTAAAGGCAGAGTTTGCGATACTCTTATGATTTTAATTAATGGCGAGTTGAAAACAAAAATCCCTCATTCATACAAAGATTTTGATGGTTTCGGCTATTGGAAAATTGAAAACGCTTCCTTAGATTTACATAATGAGGATTTAAATAACGCAACTTTGGATTTAATAGTGGAAAATTGGGGAAGAGTCAATTATGGAAAGCTCGATCAATTTAATCAGAAAAAAGGCTTATGGCAAGGAGGTTTATACATCAATGACGATTTAATTTCGGATTTTAATATTTTCCCTTTGGAGTTCAAAAAGAGTTGGATTAAAGAATTAGATTCTTGGAATGTTGTAGTGGATGCAAATAAATCCAACGGTCCTAGTTTATACAAGGCTGAGCTAGTTTTGGAAAAAAGTGCGCCCATAAGTGACACTTTTATAGATTTGAGAAAGTGGGTTAAAGGAGTTTTGGTTGTTAATGGATTTGTTTTATCTAGATATTTTAAAGCTGGACCGCAACAGACTATGTATTTACCAGCACCATTTTTGAAACAAGGAGTTAACGAGATTTTAATTTTTGAGCATTATATTGGTGCTGACGTTTTGGAGTTTTCTGATGTTCCTATTTTTGAAACCTTAGAAAATTTTTAATATTAAGCATTTTCATTTTTTAATTTATATAGAATTATACAGGGTGTCCGTACTTCAACAGAATGTATAGATATCTCGGTTATTTGAAGATAGAGAGTCGATTAAATCGGGGCAAAGTTGCGTATTTTAGGGCCTAATGATAATCCAAAAACAAATTACAAAAACAATATTTTCTTTCGTTTTTTTTTAGATATTGTCAAAAACGGATTTTTTTAAATTTCGGTTTTATTTTTGTATTCAATAAATTATTGAATCTAGACAATTACAACTTTGACATTATACAGGCACTTTTTAACGAGAAATCTAGGAACATATTTTATTTTAAGATAACTATAACATTTACCCAAGGACCATAGCCTACTTTAGTTTTTCTTATGGGCGCCATTTTGGAATTTCATATTTTTTCTAAGAATATTTTTTTCTAAATTCAATGATGTATCACACTTATAGTAATTTTATATGTAATTTTTAATCTTTTGTTTTTTGTAAAAAGTGCCTTGGAAACAGTTGAGTAACTCACTCATTTGACAACTCCTAGGACCCATAATTTGCTTATATGTATATTACTCCTGAAGACGGGCATCTAGCTGATTAATTACTGTACTGATAAAAAATGTATTTGATTATAAACAAAATACTGGTGTGACATTTTAAATCTTAATAAATTGCTTGACTGTCTTTAGACTAATGATGGGCAAGATCGATCAAAAAAGATCGATTGATCGATCCCTGCAAGCGATCGAGCCGCTCGATATTTTCGTGTCACTCGATCTTTTTGATCTGCTCGATCTTTTTGATTGGCTCGATCTTTCTGATCGACTCGATATTTTTGATCAACTCGATCTTTGCGATCAACTCGATCTTTTCGGGCGGCTCGATCGATTCAGGCAGCTCAATTTTTTCAAACTTGTCGAGCTAGTCGATTGATCAATATTTTACAAAATTTTAGTCGAAGGTGATGGTGTTTTCTTTTTGCTAAATAATTTGTACTTAGTTTCCTAAAATATTGATAGTAATTTTATTTTGTTAATTATAATATACGCAGAAAATCAAATTTTGTGGTATGTGTACATTATTTTTATTTTATAGAAACAGAAAATAATATACTGGAAGTTTTGTTATTAAGTATTAATAATTTCTGTAAATCTTTAGATATGCCTTGTTTCTTTTATGTTTAATTTGAAGCTTTAAACGTGTATTTTCCACTCCCAGACTAAGCATGAAGTAAAATTTCGAGTTTAGAAAAGCCCCGTTAAAATTTGTCGAGGGTCGCGCAGCGACCCGAGACAAATTTTCTGGGCTTTTCTAAACTCGAAATTTTACTTCATGCGCCACGCGTATAAAACACTAAAATATTTGAAATTTATGTATATTCGAACTTCACTTGAAATCTGTTTTATACGCGTGGCGCATGAAGTAAAATTTCGAGTTTAGAAAAGCCCAGAAAATTTGTCTCGGGTCGCTGCGCGACCTGAGACAAATTTTCACAGGGCTTTTCTAAACTCGAAATTTTACTTCATGCTTAGTCTGGGAGTGGAAAACACTCGTTTAAAACTTCAAATTAAACTCTTAAAAAGAACGAATGTCGGAAAATTTACAGCTTATGCATATGTTAACCTAAAAAAAATTTACTGTATACAGAGAGTTTTTCTTTTAAGTATACATATTCGTTGTTTTTCTAGAAGAATTCAATTTGAAGCTTTAAACGAGTGTTTTGCACTCCCAGATTAAGCATGAAGTAAAATTTCGAGTTTAGAAAAGCCCCGTGAAAATTTGTCGAGGGTCGCGCAGCGACTCGAGACAAATTTTCTGGGCTTTTCTAAACTCGAAATTTTACTTCATGCGCCACGCGTATAAAACACTAAAATATTTTAAATTTATGTATCTGTTTAAAACAGATTTCAAGTGAAGTTCGAGTATACATAAATTTTAAATATTTTACACGGGGCTTTTCTAAACTCGAAATTTTACTTTATGCTTAGTCTGGGAGTGGAAAACACTCGTTTAAAGCTTTACATTGAACTCTTAAAAAGAACGAATGTCGGAAAATTTACAGCTTATGCATATGTTTACCTAAAAAAAAATTCACTGTATGCAGGAAGTTTTTCTTTTAAGTATACATATTCGTTGTTGTTCTAGAAGAATTCAATTTGAAGCTTTAAACGAGTGTTTTCCACTCCTAGATTAAGCATGAAGTAACATTTCGAGTTTAGAAAAGCCTGAAAATTTGGATTGATCGCGTAGCGAAGCGAAGTGATCAATCCAAATTTTCAGGCTTATCTAAACTCGAAATTTTACTTCATGCGTCACGCGCTCAAAACACTAATTTAAAGTGAAATTCAAAATATACTACTTATTTCATATGTAAATCATGTTTGAACATGTTTCAACATATGCGCAGGGATATCAATACGGAAAACAAAAATTAACTGTACAAATGAAAAACAATCAAAATGGAATTTTAGATTCCTCAACTTTTAAAAGTGTCAAAAATGCCAAAACAAGTCTTTAAAATTTCTGAATGAAAAATGAAAATCTGTGATGCGGCCCTTAAAACATTCTAATTGTTAATTTTGGCCCTCGAAGCAATTTCGGTTGGCCAGCCCTGATGTAATTATTGTATTGTGGCAGGTCGGGAAAATTGTAGTCTGCAATTTATTTATTAATCCTCACTTTTTCGTATTTGTTCAATTTTTAATTACAATTTCAATATTAATTATAATTACACTAAAAAGCATAATTTACACTTATTATATTAATTCATTTAGTCATTAAGTAACGCGTATTTAAATAACAAGTATTTTTTTAGTGATGAGATCGTGTGCGCGATCCGCTCGATCCTTGGAAATGATCGAGCTGCTCGATCTTTTCGATCGGCTCGATCTTTTTGATCGGATCGATCGTTTTGATCAGCTCGATCTTTCCAATCGGCTCGATCTTTGCGAGCGGTCCGATCTTTCCTAGCGGCTCGATCTCTTTGATCGGCTCGATCTTTTTGATCGGCTTGATCTTTCCGAGCGGCTCGATCTTTTTGATCAGATCGATCTGCTTGATACTTCAACTGATCGATCATTGCTTGATCGATCCTTGAGATACTCGATCTTGCCCATCACTACTTTAGACTATCACAGGAATTTGCCATTTTATATCTTTATTGACTGTTGTGACTGTAAGTGGCTTGATTGACTGTCTTTTAACTATGCTAGGATGTTGTCTAATTATGTCTCTCTATGGACTGTATTTCGGCTATTGTGATGTTATGATTGTAAGTCACCTAAATCACTCTATCAAATACAGTCATTGATTTAATGACAAAATACTAATAATTTAAGACAGCTGACCAAGTGACTTACAGTCATAATACCAAAATAGTCGAAATACAGTCCATAGAGACAACATTAGACTAAATCTTACCATATTCATTTATTTATTTTATTTATTTATTTATTGAATAAACGTATAAACTTTTACAATTTTACAAAAATTATATTACTACTGGACAAATATATTATTTTTTTTCTCTATTAATTTTCATTTATTGACTTAAATAATTATTTAACAAATTAACATATATTCTTACAGAAAATTATTCAATTAATTATAGTAAATTGATTCATTGTGATGAAAAAACTTGATATATAAAGTGCCACCAAGTCTAAGACTTATCTGTGGCATTGGCCTATTACTTCGGTAGTGTTATATTGTTAGGACGAGTTCAACCATGTCTTGATTTTCATTTTAAATTTGTTTGTGTTTTGTTCATC
The DNA here is from genome assembly GCA_932526585.2 of Philonthus cognatus. NCBI lineage: Eukaryota > Metazoa > Arthropoda > Insecta > Coleoptera > Staphylinidae > Philonthus > Philonthus cognatus. The sequence goes on from OW052244.1 coordinate 46,820,087, forward strand.
CAGTATGGGTTTCGGTATTCTGTTGAATAAGTGTCTTAGGTGTATTTCTTTCCGTCTCAGTCCGTACTTGTTGTTATGTCTTTCCACTAAGTAATGTCCCGCTGTCTGCTGTCTTGTTTTTTGATTATGTTCTATATTTTGCCAGTTTTGTCTGTCCATGAAATTATTTAGAATATTTCTCCACTGAGTCAATTTGTCCACCGTCATTATGTTTCCGTTTCTGTATACGTTAAAGTGTGTGTCTTGCGTTTGTTTGTTGTAATACAAATGCTTTGTGACTGTGTTTTGTGTTCTCTGTAGGTCATCTATTAGATATTTAGATGCCTGTCCATATATACTTATTCCATAATTTAGAATGGCTTCTGGAAGTGCATGGTATATTTTCAGCATTACGTCGTCAGGTAGAAATTGCTTTAATTAGTAAAATCTGTGTCCTAAATGTCGTAGTTTGTCTCGTATGTGTTTTATGTGTACTTTAAATGTCACGTTGTTGTCCAACCATAGTCCTAGGTATTTGTATTTGTCTACAGTGTCTATTTTGTCGCTGCAAGAGCATATCTTGTTTCCTGAGTTGTCATGTATACAGTCAAGTGAGTGGAATGTCAGTCTTGGCGTAAAGTCTACTTTTGTTTTTGGTGTCGTGATGTGTAATAGTTTGGTCTTATTTTGATTTAGAGTCAAGTCCTTGTCATGTGCCCACCTCTGGAATCGTTTGAAGTCCTGCTGCAAGTTCTTCAGTGCTTGTTTTGCATCTTTGTGAATTGATACAATGGTCATGTCGTCGGCGAATATAAAGTACTCGGTCTTATGACAACATTCGCCCACATCATTTACGTGCAGCAAGAATAACTTTGGACCCAGTATGCTTCCCTGAGCCACCCCTTCTTCTGTGTATACGTCTCGTCCTGTCTGTCCTCCAATTTTTACTGTGAATGTCCTGTCCTGAAGATAGTTCATAAACTAACTATTTGTTATACCTCTAATCCCGTATCTGTCCATAGTTTTAATAAGTTTCGTCCTATTTATTTTGTCGAAAGCTTTGGAGAAGTCCGCAAATAAACACATTACATGCATATTGTCGTTCAATTTTGTGTTTACTAGGTTTGAGAACTCCTCCAAGAGTTGAATCGTTCCTTTGTTTTTCTGGTAGGCATACTGTCTTTTGTCAATGATGTTGAATTTTGTTAAGTATTTTGTCAAAGTTTGATCGATATGCTTTTCCATAACCTTGGAGATTGAAGGTAACACTGAAATTGGCCTATAGTTTTGGCATTCGGTTTTGCTACCCGATTTATAGATAGGTCTTACAATTGCTTTCTTCAGATCTTTTGGAACCTCACCGCTCTCCAAGGTCAGATTTATCATATGCGATATCGGCATGCTAATAGAGTCTATTACGTCACATATGTCTTTTGGTTTGATTCCGTCATGCCCTGCTGGTTTGTTTTTTGGCAGTTTATTTATTATGTCCGTAATATCTGTGTCTGTTGTTGGGGGTATAAATATCGATTGTGGCTGTATCACTGTCACCGTTTCAAATAATTTCATGTTGCATTTGTGTTTTGTGAGTTTCGTCTGTTTTTCGTAGGTCTCCGTAAAGTTTTCTGTTACTGTTTGTATGTCAGTTTTGAATATTTTTAAAAGTCTTTCATCGTTTATGTCTGTTTTTTCCTAGTATATCATTTATTGTCGTCCATGTTTTTTTCATATCTTGGCTTAGCTTGCTAAATAGGTTTGAATAGTATGTTCGTTTTGCCTGTTTGATTTTCTCAGTGACTCTGTTTCTTTGTTTTTTATATCTGTCCCGTAGTCCATCCCTCTCTTGATGTGAGCCTGTGGATCGTTTCCAGGCCCGAAATAATTTGTCTCTGTCATTTTTTCCAGTAATTTTTTTCCCATCCATTCGGGTCTGTGTTCACACCTGTTCTTCTTTGTCGCTATCTACGTAGACGAGGCTCTGGCATCCGTAAAGATCGCTACTAGTTTTTGCAGTACTTCTTCTGCTTTGGGTATATCTTCCCAATTGAAATTTCGGATTTCTTCGGCAACTTTTGCATTTAAGTCGTGTCGATTTACCGTCATTATTGTCGTGTTCGATGTACTATTTTTGTCATGTAGGTTATTGTTTTTCCAATTGACTGCCGCGCTTATAATATAGTGGTCGCTGATTTTTGTGGTATAAATCGATGCTTCTACTTCTATTTCGTATCCTCTTGTGTATATATGGTCGATACATGATTGCACTTGTGATCCATTGCGGATTTCTTCCCTGGTAAATTTATTTATTTGTTTAGTGAAACCGTGCCCTAACATAACGTCTTCGTATTTTTGTTTTTCTCGTTCTCTTTCCCCTTCTTCAGACAGAATGTCGATGTTGATGTCACCAATCAGCATAACAGTTTTGTTCTGTATTCCTGTTAATACGTTGTTCAGTTCCTCGATAAAGTTGTTTGTGTTGTTTTTCGGAGGTCGATATAGAACAATAATATTTATAATTTGGTTTTTACTTATATTTATTTGGAGGCATATAGTCTCCGCGTTGGCCATTGATGTCATTGTGGTTGTGCAGTGGTATTTTTCTTTGATGAATATAATAAGACCTCCGCCTGAATTTGATTTCCTCAGTAACTGTATTTTTTCAAATCCATTTATATTAAAATCATCTATATTCCCTCCTTGCTCAATCTTTACCTCTGATAAAACAATAACGTCGAGTAAATATAATTCATTCCCTACTGCTAGGAGAAAGTTATCAAAATGTTTTCGTATAGAATTTATGTTTAAATGCATGACTAAGAAGTTTTGTGATTGTGTTTTCTCTTGAATCCAGGGTCCTATTTGTGTAACTAGTTTGCAGTTCGTCGTTTCGTCGATGTGAAGGTCAAAGTATTTGTCGTCGTCAATTTCTTGTTCCGGGGTGCCTTTAGCAAAGCATATCTAGATCCTCTTCAAGTATAATTTCTATTATTTTTGATCTTTCCTCTTTTCGTGCTAAGATTCTTCCTTCCTGGGTCCATACAAACTTCCAGCCTGCTTCTTTAGCGGTCTTTTTTGCTTCCCATAATATTCTCTTTGTATTCCTCGATAATCTTTCAAATATCGTAATATTTCCCGGAAAGTTTGCTCCTACAATATCTGCGTTTTTAATTAAATAGTTAAATAGTTTTTTAATATTTGAGCTTTTTTCGCTTTTCTTTCAAATTTGGCCACAATTGCCCCCGGCTTGTCTAGGTTGCGACTTTGGATTCTAAACGCATCTTTTATTTCATTATGGTGGATTTTAACCCCGATTTTTTCCCCGATTTTGCATACTATTATCTTGTTTAGTTTGTTTATTTCTCCCATCATTGTTTTCTGCCCTTTCATCATTTCTGTATATCTTGTTTCGTTTGCTTCTTGTGTTGCTTTCTGTTCATTTTTTATTATAGATTTTAGAGCATTTATTTCCTTTATTATGTCAGAGATTGAGCTTTGATCCTCCCTGTGTTTTGTTGAATCTATCTGTGAGCTTTTCGAACTTGCTTCCTCCCTACACCCTTCACACTTCCATTCATTCTTCCTGCTCTCACTCATTCCTTTATAGGTAGTTTGTCTAAGTGAACAATTTCCACAGTGAAACGCGGTTTTGCACCAATTGCAGTAAACATGCCCTCCGTCCTTGGGTAAGGGAGTCGCACATTTCCCACAATTCATTTCTATGATTTTTGATTCGGCGTAATTTATCAGTTTCTTTGTTTATTAATTAATCCACTATTTCTATTTTTATTTGCGGGTCGATGACCTCCAGATTGGTTCGAATGAGAGTTCGCACTCGTGTTTTTTTCTTCTTTTATTGTTCGGCGCAAAAAAGACCATAGGAAAAAAAGAGCTCACCTGGGCGTAAATTTTAATATCCACTCACTTTATTTGCGGCTTTATATTCTTTTCGGTAGCCTAACCTTGGTTATCATTGGCACCAAAATAAAGCCCAATTCGTGTACTGTATGATGATGTAAACCTCACCCAAAACGCCGACGGTAATCACAGAAAAAAAGCTTCACTAACGGGAGACACTGGCCGGCACGTCTTTCGCATTCGAAAACTAGGCCAATAAATAAAGAAACTAACAATAATAATATCGCATGCATGCTGAATTATGGCTAAAATATTATTAAATTAACTTAACTAATTGTATAAAATATGGATTTATGAATTTATCGAAGACGGCGCCAAAAAGCAACGTTTCCGAAATTCATTACGAGATAAATTAAATAAATCAATGTAATTTGGCAATGAATTGTATGTGCGCATTGCTATAGAAATTGGATTATTGTAACCGTAATTGGTCGAGTGGCATGGAATCCTAAATAAATGTTGATGTGTCTGTAGTTGTGGAGGTAAAGTACTAAAATTTAACTGGGCTAACAGATCACCACAGTTTAGAAATCCGTTAATTACATTATATAAAACACACAAATCAGCTACTAATCTACGTGTTCGCAAATGTGGTATACTTATTATTGTACTAATATCGGTTCTGTCGTGATCGCTGAATCCTACACGGTAAGAATAGATTTTAAAAAACTTTAATTGCACACTTTTTAACTTAAGGATATCACAATCTATAAAAGGTGACCACACGGGAGAAGCATATCCCAATACTGGACGGACGAGAGTTAAATTTAAAAGTCGTAAAGTGTGTGGAGAAAAGTTGAAAGAAAAACGTCTGACAAACCCTAGCCTTTTTTTGCCCTACATACTATTGAAGCAATTTGATTTTTAAATGTCACTTTACTATCAAATAGTACTCCTAAATCGTTTATAACATCAACATTGGCGAGAATATTATTGTTGATCACATAGTCATACAGTATTTTTCACGAATGTTGGCAGTCACGTCATCAATTTATGTACGTATCAAAGACAAGCAGTTATTTTTACCTTTTTATACTATTATATGCGCATCATCGTAGTAAATAATAGAAACGTATGTCTTCTGACTCCTGATACAAGTACCGACAACAGTGCTCACCGTTTGGAAACGTGAGGCGATGCATTAGACAAAGACGCCATTATAGTGCTTGTCTACCCCAGCACAACGCTTCCCAGAAACGTCAGTAGCGTCACTATCCGTTCCAAGGTTTCAAGTTTCCAAGTATTTCTGTTTGTTTTAGTTTTTTCGTGAGTTTTTCGTGTTTTTTCATAGTGTAAGTACGTGTAGATTTAATTGTTTTGTGATTAGATCTAGCTTTTTATAACCATAAACTCAAAATGCCTGAAAAAAGACTTACTTAAGTAGCCCGAGATATGATTATTAAAGTAATGGACTACTTCAACCAGGAAATATGTAATGGAGGTTCTCGTTTACCTTTTGATACAGTCTACGAGGTGAATTGTTAAAATAACGAGAGCTGTCGGTGAGGAAAAGCGCTTTGTTATTTTGCATGCTGGTCAGAGTACAGGTGCAGACTGGTTATGGATGCACCTTACCACAGCATACTCGTAGAAAAACAGCCCAAAATTTCTTGGACGAAGGCACAAATCACACATTGGCTACAGAATAGCAATAAACCTGTGGAAGTAACAAGTTCAAGGCGGAACTGTTAGCCCTAGCCAAACGATATGCTAGACCTAACAGATATGTGGTAGACAAATATCTGCTCCAACATATCCATGAAATATTGCGACTCCCACCATATCACTGCGAATTTAACGCCATAGAACTAATATGGGCACAGGCAAAACAATATTATGATGCTCATATAGGCGAAAAAGGATATAGAGACAATGAAGTGTTGGTCATGTGGCACAAATCCTTATAAAAATTTACTCCAGAAAGGTGGGACTTTGTTGTTAGATACACAGAATCAATTATCGACAGATAGTACATCAGCCAAAATGTTTTGGATAATGTGCCAGAATTTATTATTCGTATTGGGGATGGGAGTAGTTCAGACGATCATGTAACAGACAATAATAATGATTAAATCAACTTCCACCAAATTACCGGGTGTTGATTCCATCAAGAATACGTAGGGGTTTATCATGTAATACCACATTTATGCATTTTCCTGCTTCTCCGGTCATTTTAGAGGAAAGGTTGCTATTTGGTTAATATCCAACATCGGTAACTATTTTTAATCGTCGTTTGAAAATTAGATATTTTAAAATAAATAGCTTCATGAACACCCACACAAACAAGATTTCTATCGCGTGCATTTTAAAAATCATGAAATTGCGATAGAAGTGAAAATAAATCTTTTTTATTAAAATTAATTGTATTGCATTTTATTATTATTGTACATGGAATAATATCAATCTCATAACAGTAATCATTCTTTCGGGATTTTTTTTTGTAAGTGTATTCCAATAACGTATTCATTGGCATGAGTTCTTCCTAAGATTACATGTTGAAATGCAATTTCTAGGGTTTCAATGCAGGATTCAGTAAAAAAAATTAAACACCAAACCCCTTTTTAACGTTACGCCAATGCGCGCAATTACATATGACCTTGAACAGATTGATTCGGAATTTTATAATTGATGACGTGAGTGTAAACATTCGTGAATTAGACTGTAATGGAACATTGTTCTTTTTACGAAAGAAAGTGATTTTACTACATTTTTTAATATTTAAATATAGCTTGTTAGTCAAACACCATCGTTCCAAAGACTACAAATCTTCTTGTAATGCTTTACAGTCATTCAAATTTGAAATAGTTCTAAATATTTTCAGATCATCAGCATACATGAGAAAACTTGAGGTGTTTAAATACAGTGCAATGTCATTAATATAATTAAAAAGAACAATGATCCACAGTGTGAGCCTTGAGGCACACCAGACGAGACTAATACATTTAGAAATACAATTATCCACTTTAACAAATTGTGTTCTTTCACATAAAAAACTTTTAATCCACTTGATCGTATTATAGCTCAGACCTACGTTGGATAGTTTCTCTAATAATATAAGACAGTTAACCAAGTGACTTACAGTCATATTGTCACAATAGTCAAAATGTGAATTTATGACTGTACATCATTAGGCTGACTAAAATAAGTCTATCGTTTCAGCTTAACATAAGTCGGCGGTAGCAGACATTTAGCCCATTGTGTCAACTTGACGGCTTACGCCGACTTAAGTCGGCGTCAGCCGACATTTAGACTACAATGACAGTTGACATACAAGTCGGCGCCAGCCACCATTTGGATTATAATAACAGTTGACATAATTCAGCGGTAGCCGGAATTTGAACTGTAATGACAGTTGACACAAGTCGGTGCCAGCTGATATTTAGTCCATCATGTTATCGCCATCGTGTCATCGCATCAGCCGATATTTGGACTCTAATGACAGCTAACATAAGTCGGCGCTAGCCGACATTTGGACTAAAATAACAGTTGACACAAATCGGCGGTAGCCAACATTTAAACTATAATGACAGTTGACCAGAGGCGTGTTAAGAGTCAGGAAGGCCCCAGGCGGAATTGCATTTTAGGGCCCCTCCTATGTAGTGGACTTACGTAAAATAAAATAAAATTTCTATTACAAAATGCATAAATATTTATTTTGTGAAACATGGTATAAATAATATAGGTACATAATCAATTATAAATAATTTCTAATAAACAAACAAAAAATATATTAAAACACTTTTTTCCGTGATTTACCATTGGCAAACGTTTCATTTAAACGTCACTTTTAAAATTAAGAAGTACTATTAAGACGTTCTTCTGCTATAGTGCTTCTTAAATGGTTTTTAACTCGTTTCAAAACTGCAAAACTTCTTTGGCCTGAAGCATTCGATATAGACAATGTTAAAACTATCTTTAAAATTGTTTCAATATTGGGAATAGTAGATGACATTTGCTTTGGTGAAAATTGATCTAAATTCATAACGAAAAATTTCAATGTCAATGTCATATTTATATATTTTTATTAAGTTTTGGACAACTTTTTCTTTATCTTCCGCTAATAATTCTTCAAAAAACACGTTCAAATATTCACATGTAATTTTGTTTACTTCGATTCTTCGATTCATTAACGGCAAATTGTTCTTTCTAATTCATATTAATCTTGTCATTGTCATTCTCGTTTTCTTCATCATCAAAGAATCTTTGTCGCTTGCATGTTCGAGTGTATTCATATTCAAATGTTGCACTTGTTAAAGATCTTGCTTCTTGTTCTACTTTATCAAATTCATTCATATTTTATTATAAATTGTTTTAGTGATGTTAGTAACTTGGTTCCATTAGGAAAGGACATTCGACTGTTCCCAACGATTTGCTGGTAGCGTTAATTCTTTGTAATACAGTGTTCCACAAGACAGTCATTAAAATATTTTCATATTTATTCATCGATTTTAATAATAAAGTAGCTTCGTTTACGGTCAACTTTTTTTCTGTGTCGGAGTTTCTGATATCTTCTAAAGCTTCCTGAATATGTTTATATCCATTTTTCAATGCTAATGTCGCATCAGTTCTTGCTGATCACCTGGTATCTGATAGCTTTTTAAGAGAAATATTTTTGTCGCATTTTTCTAATTTGTCTGTTATAATTTTCCATCTATGCGTTGATGAAGAAAAGAAGGTGAACCATTTTTAAATAAACATAAAATAATGTATAGGTCCACAACAAACTTTCCAACTAAATTCAAGGAGTGAGTCGCCCATGGTATGCACAGTGTTTCTTAATTAAAGCTTGCACACCAGCGTATTTTCCTGCCATATTGGCAGCGTTAGCATATGTTTGTCCCCACATAACTTTATATCAAGTCCTAGTTTTTTCAATATAAATATTTGATCTTTCAAATGAAGTGCGCTTAAATTGGATCAAATTCTAAAAACATTTCTCTGACGTCGCCATTAGATGAAACATATCTTACTACAAAAGTCAGTTGATCAACGCAAGAGAAATCAGGTGTAGAATCAACAATAATGCTGTAGTAGTTTGCACTTATTATACTTTAAACGATCTTGTCTGACACATGATTGCCAAGAATCTGAATAAATTCGTTACAAATAGTATTGGATAAATAAGATTGCCCTTTTTATGCCGTATTTTTGAAGATGTTGTTTAAGAAATTCGTCATATTCACTTAGATATTCTAGACAAGTCATGTAATTGCCCCTTATACTAGAGTCAACGCCATCATTATGTCCTCTAAAAGCGAGGCCTAAACAACCTCTGAATTTTATTGTAGAAACGATTCGCTTTAAAACTGTTTCCAGTAATTTGCTTCCTCTTCCATTTGCTGCAATAAGTTTGTGTCGATTCTTTTTAATGTGGAAGATCTCTTGTACAATATACACATACATGATATATGGTCCTTTGAAAATTCGTGATCTGCCAATGTTGCTGTCACATTTTTTGAATATTGAAAACCTTGGATTAGAAAAGAGCTTTAGTTCGAGAATATCTTGCAGGGATCGGAATACACAGAAGTTTCAGAAAACATAGGCCAACTTCTAAATTCCTTGATTTCATTTAATTTATTGCGATAAAAATGTTCACTTTTTTATCCTCGATAATATGATTTGCCTCTATCAGTATATTTTACCTTTAGTGTGTCAATGTTTCCTATATTTTCGGGTTTATTAGATATTATGTTCTATAAATGTATCTGATAGTGAGGTTGGCCATTAGGCAATATCATATAACTTATTTTTAGGAAATTCGACTTGATTTGATACTACATTAGTATTTTTGCCTTTGGTGAATGTTCTTGGGTGTCTAATTCTTTTTCTTTTCAAAAATTGTTTTTCTCATCGTCATTATTTGTCGTAATGCCTGCACACAAATCTTGACACTTGTTTGAATCTGAGGATAAACATGAAGCCTCATTTAAATATGGGTTATTTGAGTATTTGTGCATAGCATTTATTGGTTCTTCGGCGATCTCTTGTTTTCGCTTTAGATTCTTTCTTTTTGCAGCACCTGATTCGTCTCTCCTCATTTTTGTGCACGAAAATTAAATTAAATACATATATTCAATTTACTTAGCCATATATTCAATTTATTTAGCCACATACATACAGGGTGGTGGCGCAGGTAGGAACAAATTTATTTAAAATTCAGGAGTTTTTTTTTTGAAAAACGCTCGGACAGGTCGATTTTTATTTTTGGCTGCGTTTTTTTTATGGTAGATTCAAGTATACTGGGTGGACCAAAAATAAGTTACGACCATTAACTTCATTTTTTCAAATGCAAACACCTATTTTTTATTTCAATTTTTGAATTTTGCATCAAATTCTATATATGTTTTATGTACCATGTATACCTAAACACAACAGTTATTGAGAAATTTACAGCACAACAGTTAAACGGTCCATTATTTTAAACTTTGCAACTGCACTTGACATTTATTTAATGTAAAATTATCTGTAATAAGTCAACAATTAAAACAACATTATTAGAATAAATTGGGCAGGTGGTGGCCGAGCGGTAACGTCGTCGGGCTGTATCGCTCGGCGAGCCACAAACTCGGGTTCGATTCCCGTGCACGGGGAGACTTTATTTAAAAATAATTTCTCGTCGTGACCCAGGGTGTGGTATGAATGTGAGTGTTTGTCCGTATGAAATAATAGCATACTACAAATTGTAATGTTAAACAATTAATACAAAAATATATATAAATAAATGATGTTGGCTAATGGGCAAGTTCCCAAGGCCAGGCAAAAGCCAAATACAAAAAAAGAGAATAAAAAAATTAAAAAAATAAATTAACACACGATTTAATGTTTTGCTTGATTTACAAAAAAATTAATATCCAGAAATATGACCTCTTAATCGTAAATTTATCAATAATGGTTGAGTGCTATACCTAGGACATGGTACATGAAACATGTGTTTTAGCCTCAGCACATGCAGCGTTTGCATGGGCTTTTCTAAACTCGAAATTTTACTTTATGCGCCACGCGTATAAAACACAGATTTTTAGTAACGTTCGAATATACTTAAATTTCACAATATTTTAGTGTTTAATACGCGTGGCGCATGAAGTAAAATTGCGAGTTTAGAAAAGCCCAGAAAATTTGTCTCGGGTCGATGCGCGACCCTCGACAAATTTTCACGGGGCTTTTCTAAACACAAAATTTTACTTCATGCTTAGTCTGGGAGTGGAAAACACTTGTTTAAAGCTTTAATTTGAACTTAAAAATAAAACAGTGAATATCTAAAGATTTAGAGAAAATAGACTGAATTTGGAATACGGATACTTTAAAGAAAAACTCCCTGTATAATGTAAATACATATTTAAGGAAGGTGCGAAAAGGGAAAAGTAATATTTAAAACATGTTAATAATTTCATTGACTTACAATTTATTAAATTTTCTCCTCTTTGCATTTTAATTTATTTAAAAGACTTTGCTCTTAAAATCTTTGTTATTTTTAAAAACTCAATATTAGTAATTTAAATAATTAATTCTTATATATAATCTTTGTTTCAAAATGTTTTTATTATAACCCAAATCAACGTCAACAATTTTATTAAATTTAATTACACGTAACACAAATTATTATTTTAATTACACTTAACACTTACACAAAGTCTTATTTTAATAACACTTATAACACTAAATATTAAAAAATCTATCTATGAAAGTACAGCGAAATCGAAAAGAGAGGTTATGATAGTATTAAAGGTTTCAAAATTGAATAAAAACACTTGGTTTGTTCACTTAATTGAACTGAATTAAGTAAACAAACCACTGTATTTTTATTCAATTTTTAAACCTTTAATACCTAAAAAATATTTCACCAAGAATTAAGTGAGAAATTAATTAAATATAGGTTATGATAGACTCAAAAACGTAACCAAACACAACGTCATTGTTCTCTCTCTCTCTCAGGAACTAGGATCCGCGGGAAAAGGGGTAGGGGAAAACATGGAAAGATCCAGTTCTGTCATACCTTGTAACACATATGTGTTCATGTGTGTTGTGGCAGCCATCGACGTACCTTGAGTCAGAGGCACATTTTGTGGGGCCCCCGAAGGGCTGCGGTCCCAGGCGGCCGCCTGTTACGCCTTATGTTTAACGCGCCTCTGCAGTTGACATAAGTCATTTAACCAATCGTACCAACATGACACGAGTTTGAATTGAACTATAATGAGATCGCCATGCTGTTGTTTTTCTTTGTGACAGATATTTTAACAATTGTGATGTACTTTAAACTAACGAGTGTCTTCCACTCCCAGACTAAGCATGAAGTAAAATTTCGAGTTTAGAAAAGCCCCGCGTAGAAAATTTGTCGAGGGTCGCGCAGCGACCCGAGACAAATTTTCACGGGGCTTTTCTAAACTCGAAATTTTACTTCATGCGCCACGCGTATAAACCACTGATTTACAATAAAGTTAAAACTGTATAACGCTTAGATGTGATGGTGATCAATATTTATTAAGATGAACGAAAAATGCAACAATTACTTTTATTGTGAAGTTTTGGTAATAAATATCAAAAGTATGGAAAAGTTGCACAAACTAAATGTATTCTACTTTTATTACTTTTGGAATAATAATTCCGAAACTAATAAAAGTAGAATACATTTAGTTTGTGCAACTTTTCCATACTTTTGATATTTATTAGTAAAGATTGACAGTTATTAATTAATTTTGACGGCTAACAATGATTGACTGCTGTCAAGATTTTATTGATAAATAGATATGACGTCATTGTTTCCAAGGCACTCTTTGCAAATAAGAAAAAATTATGATTTTAAATATCAAATCTAAAATAAATTATGAGTGTAGTACATCACTGAGTTCAGAAAAAATATTCTCTTAAAAAATATGAAAATTCAAAATGGGGCCCATAAGAAAAACAAAAGTTGGATATGGTCCCCGGGTACAGGTTATAGTTATCTTAGAAAAATATATGCTACTAGATTCCTCATTAAAAAGTGCCTGTATATTGTCAAAGTTTTAAATGACCAGATTCACTAGTTTTTGAATAAAAAAATAAAAACTATTTAAAAAAAAATCAGTTTTTTGTTGATATCTCGAAAACAAAAAACGATATTTCAAAATTCTTTTTAGGTTATCGTTAGGTCTTACAATACGTAACTTTGCCCCTATTTAACCGACTCTGTATCTATTCAAATACTACGCAGTCACGGACTACTGCGAGGATCAGCCGTACAAGGTCCTGTTCCCAAGCAGGGACGACTGGGAGCGACACAAAATCACCCCAGAAAAGGCTGACTCCTGACGGTACACGGTACACTGACGGCTCAAAACTGTCCACTGGAACAGGAGCCGCAGTCGTCGGACCAAGGACTGAACTTTACTACAGCCTTGGCAGGTATGCTACCATACTTTAGGCTGAAATATACGCCATTGAAATGTGCGCCCACGAAATCCTTTCAAAGGGTTGGGCGGGCAGGACAATAAAAATATGGTCGGACAGCCAGGCGGCCCTTAGGGCCCTGGCATCTTCTAGATGCTCCTCGCTGGCTGTACGGAACTGCAAGGAAGCCCTCTGCCAAATGGCACAGGTAAACGGGGTCAGTCTGATGTGGGTGCCAAGCCACTCTGGCGTGAAGGGAAACGAATTAGCCGATTCCCTAGCCAGAGAGGGGGCGCGTACAGCCTACATCGGACCAGAACCCGCTCTGGGGATACCCAGATCAACAGCTAGAGACCGTAACAACGGATGGATGAGACACGAGGCACAGGATTTCTGGCAAAACCGCCCTGGGATGAGACATTTCAGAGCGGTAACAAGTGGACCATCTGCGGCCAGGACGGCCTCATGGTTGAAGCTGAGCAGATCAGATGTTCACACATTAACTGCTCTCTTCACTGGACACAGCCGTCTAAGGTATCACCTTAACAAACTAGGACTAAGCGACACCACTGAGTGCCGCCTATGCCTAGAGGATGATGAAACAGCAGAGCACGTCATGTGTGCCTGTCCAGCTGGCAACCAGATCAGGACCACGGTGTTTGGCACACTGAAGCTAAACCTGAAGGAAGTGAGCTGTAAGGTCGGATGTTCGACCTTAATTGTGAGCCACAATAGATCCTTGCGGTCGCAGTGGAGGGTAGCATAACTACCCACTCACTTTCAATAGAATAGAATCTATTCAAATAACTGAGATCTCCATACATTCTGTAGAAATACGGACACCCTGTATACTCGTATTAAGAATATTTATTTATCACTGAATTTAAAACTGGTTTAAAATAAGATGAGTCCACAATTAAATGTTTATATTTATTTATGATTTAAAATTGAGCTCCGTTTGCGCATTCTTGGCTAAAGGCGGTGTTGAAATTTGTAAATTGTGGTTTAATAAAGTCGGAAATTCTGGATCTTTTATTTAATCCTGAAATATTTAATAAACTGTGAATTATTCCTTTAAATTAGGTGAATAAAATTTGTGTTAAAATATGTATATTTTTGTAATGAAAGAGTTGGCACGTGTAACAAACTTAAAAAATATTGCTTGAAATTATACTTATTTTGTACTTTCAATAAACGTATTGGTTAATTTATTTAAAACACCCTTTTTATGCGCTCAATAAAAGCATACACTTATTATTTATTTAAAAACAGATTGCCTTATATTTAATCCATCATTAAAGTAACTGCAGTCGCAAGATTATTATTAAGAATGTCATTTTACATATAAATACGTGCACACTTTCATGCAAGTACTTAAAGTGAAAAATACAAAAAGGTAGTTGAGTTTAATTTATTTTGTAAAACGTTCAAATTAATATTATATGTTCACTAAAAAAAAAAAACCTCTAGGGTGCCATGGAAAATATTGTAGGTTGGTAACTCTGAAATTATATATCATAATTATGACGTTTAATATGTCAAGTCATAAAGCGTGTAGCCCACCTAAATAAAAAAAGATTAAATCATGGCACTCTAGAGGTTTATGTTATTTAACATACGATAGTATAGTACGTTCAATAAAAAAAAAAACTTCTAGAGAGTCATGGAAAATATTCTAGGTTAGCAACTCTGAGTTATATATTACAATTATTATGTCTGACGTTTTATATGCCAACTCCTAAAGCGTGTACCCACTAAGCAAAAAACAAACAAATAACGTTATATCAACATTGTAGCAACATTAAACGTTGTTTTAATGTTGTTGTAACATTACTTAAATGGATTTGCTAAGAGGGTAGCTAACATAAATTTAAAAAAAGATGAAATCATGGCACTCTAGAGTTTTTTTTTATTAAACATACGATAGAATACTTATAGAAACTAACAACGTGATATAAAATATAAATTAAATTGCCAATTCTTAGTTGTAAAATATATAAAAGTAAAATGATTTAAATTATGTTCAAGTTTTAACTGATTGTATTTAAAATCTAATCAGTCATTGATTTTTTTAAACCAACATCATAAGATTTAAACTTAAAGTATTTTAATGTTGAGCTCTTTCGATTTTAAATTTGATCCAAGAGATTTTTAACCAAAAAGTGGAAACAACAGATGATTTAAATAGTTTTCGAAGATTTTGCGGTTTAAATCTTGAACTCTGTCAAAGTGATTAATAGACTCAAAATGTGAATCAATTTTTTAAGGGTTTGGATTTTGAATCTAATTTATATGTTTTTTTTTTACGAAAAGGGCGCATATGATCTAAAAGTTTTATCCTCTAGAAGGCTATGAAATTATTTAAGGGATTGGATTTTAAATCTAGTTTAAGTGTTTTTATTTTAAGAAAAAAGCGCATATGATCTGAAAGTGTTATCCTCTAGAAGGCTATGAAATTATTTCTAAAAAAATATTATGTCGGTAATAAATGATTGAAAACAATGTGTAAAATTTCGAGTTTAGAAAAGCCTGAAAATTTGGATTTGCTGGGGCGCGCGTGTTTACTGACAATTTCACGTTAAATCGGCATTTTGCACGCGTGGCGCATGAAGTAAAATTTCGAGTTTAGAAAAGCCTAATTTGGCTCGGTCGCTCCGCTTCGCTACGCGCCCGAGCCAAATTTTCAGGCTTTTCTAAACTCGAAATTTTACTTCATGCTTTGTCTGGGAGTGGAAGACACTCGTTTGTTTCATCATTGAAACCGCTTCGCTACGCGCCCGAGCCAAATTTTCAGGCTTTTCTAAACTTGAAATTTTACTTCATGCTTAGTCTGGGAGTGGAAGACACTCGTTTGTTTCATCATTGAAACAATGGAAAATTGACGTAATACTTTTATTGACAGAGAATGTTCTGTATTGTTAAAACGGAATGTCAATTTTGATACAAGTTAAAAAGGATTAAATTAAAACATAATAGTTAAATTACAGTCAATTAAATGAAATACTATCAAAATGCTATAATAGTGAAATTACCGTCAACATTTTACAATATTCAATTAAATAATTATACAGGCCTATTGGTAATTAGACGTACATCCGTCAGGAGCTGATAGGAGGGTCAAAATGTTACAAATTGAACCCTACATATGTATGGCCTAAATTCAATAGTTTTCGAGATATTTGAATTTAAAGGGTTTTTCGACATTAACCCAAAATTTGACATTTAATTCCAAATTTAAAAAGAACTACATGATGAATAGGTACCATTAAAAAATTATACTGTAGCTGGTACTTCAGTTAAGCTATAAACATAATTGAAAGTACTTAATTTAACAAAATAAATAAAATGATGAGCGATTTAAAAATAATATCTTGCCAATATTTTCATTTACGCTTCTAAAAATGTCTCGTTAAAAATTACTAAAAAAACTTGCCTGTTCCATAAGCTTTCCAAAAATGTATAAAATTCAATTTTAACATAAGTAATTCGTGGCAAAGCATGTGTTTGAATCGGCACGGGGAGATAAATCATCTGTATTTTTAGTTTAGGATCTTCGCTAAAACAACCGATTCTACTGGCGAAGTTCTTCGTGACACACACATCCAGGGAACCGGAGACGAGTATTTTTCGATAGAAAAATTACTCGCCTCCGCTGGGGATCAAGCCTAGATCACCGCCGTGACCGATTGGCGAAACCAGCGGCTCAACCGCTGGGCCACGGCGCAGCGGGCCCTGATAACTATTGTTAATTCTTGTTTCTGTTGTTATTTTTTTGTTAATTCTTGTTATGATTGTTATTTTTTTGTGTTATTTTGTGATAAGATGGCTTTGTACTCTAACGAATACGCTGATATAATGTTTTGTTACGATTTTGCCGATGGAAACGCGGCTGCGGCTCGGCGAGAATACCAACGTCGCTTTCCCGATCGTCGACTTCCCCACGTTACTGTTTTCGGGAGCACCTATCGACGATTGTCTGAAACTGGCAGTGTTCAAAGAAAACAATTAGACGCTGGCAGACCTCAGCGGTACAAGGCTGACGAAGAGGACACCATTCTTTAGTGTTTGATTGATGACCCAAACACCTCAACGAACATTGTTGCAAGGCAGTTTGGTATAACCCAGTGGAAAGTGTGGTCGGTAGTACATCTATCAGGTAGACACCCGTACCATTATCAACCTGTCCAAACATTACACGAGAAAGATCCTGCTAGGCGTTTCGAATTTTGTTGGTTTATATTAAATGCTGACACTGACGAGGAACATTTCCTACGAAATATTTTGTGGACTGACGAGTCAAAGTTTGACCGGGATGGTATAACGAATTACACTAACTTGCATTTTTGGGCACCTAAAGCGGACAGGAATCCAAAGAAACTGCTTCGCAAATGAGATTTTCCCTGAACGGATGGGTGTCGTTGATAATCATTTGCTGGGCCCTCATTTCTTGCCTCAAAATGTGGACGGCGAAAATTACGAGGAGTTTTTTTAGAAACAACCTAGACGGTTTGTTGGCGGATGTTCCCGAGGAAATAAAAAACAACCTCATGTTTCAACATGATGGCTGCCCAGCACATTACCGGATTACTGTCCGGCAGTGGCTAGACGAGAGTTATAAAAACCGATGGATCGGGAGGGAAGGGCTAATTCCGTGGCCAGCACGAATCCTTGACATCACACCTCTTGATTTTTATGTTTGGGGACATATGAAGGAATTAGTTTATGTGACCCCAATAAATTCGGCCGAAGAACTTCAACAGCGAATAATAAACGCGGCGCAACAGATGATAACAACGTTTACATCAAGAGTGACCAGAACCGAAGTTAGGAAGAGGATTCGAACCTGCATTCGGAATCGAGGAGCTCATTTTGAACAAGATGTCTAAAATTTGTAATAAACTTTGACGTACATTGTTTAATGCATTTTATTTCATACAAATACAAATGACTCTTTCTCTCCCCGCGCCGATTCAAACACATGCCATGCCACGAATTACGTATCTTAAAATTGACTTTTATACATTTTTGGAAAGCTTACAGAATAGGCAAGTTGTTTTAGTTATTTGTACGATTAATGTCATAGTATTTTTTTCAACGAGACAACATGTTTAGAAGCGTAAATAAAAATATTGGTAAGATATTATTCTTAAATCGCTCATCATTTTAATTATTTTGTTGAAGTAAGTACTTTTAATTATGTTCATAGCTTAATTGAACTGTAGTTTTTTTTTTTATTTGGAATTAAATGTCAAATTTTGGGTAAATATCGAAAAACCCTAAAAATTCAAATATCTCGAAAACTATTGAATTTCGGCTATACATATGTAGTGTTCAATATGTTGCATTTTGGCCCCCCCTAATGGATATACGTCGAATTACCAATAACCCTGTATACTATCAAAATGCCATAATGTTGAAATTACCATCATAATGTTAATAAAGTCATTTAATGATGAAATACTATTAAAATGTCATTATAGCGAAATTACCGTCAAAACGTTACAATAGTGTATTGTTAAAACGGAATGTTAATTTTCATACAAGTTAAAAATCATAATAGTTAAATAGGTCAATTACAGTCAATTTAATGATGAAATACTATCAAAATGCTATAATTGTGAAATTACCGTGAACATGTTACAATAGTCAATTAAATGATGAAATACTATCAAAATGCCATAATGTTAAAATTACCATCAACATATTACAATAGTCATTTAATGATGAAATACTATCAAAATGTCATATCAGCGAAATCACCGTCAAAAAGTTACAATAGCCATTTAATGATGAAATACCACCACAGTCAAAAGGCCAAGTGAATTTAAGACAATATTTCATAACATTCAATAAACAATTGCTTGTCACAATGATTGAGGATATTCAAATACGTCACGTATAGTCAAAATGTCACGACGGGTTAAGTTAGAAAAGTAACATTAGTTTCATCGCAACTTGTCATCTGACCTAAATTAATTTTATTAAATAATTAATTGTCGGAAATGTCTTGAAATGTCATTTCGTGTTGAAAATTTAAAGATTCGAAATTCAAAATTAACAACGACACTTTGACAAATGTTTGCACTTTGATAAAAAAAAAACACACGAAATACTGAAATTTGACTGTATTGACTATAATGACTGTGACTATAAGTAGACTTGCATTTCACTGTATCGATTATATTAACTATTTTGTAGATTTACATTTTATTGTATTGAGAGTACTGAATATACAGTGTGTATCAGCCAAATGGAATAAATTCGATAATAAATAAATGGAGGCTTGTTCGAAAAAACGCTCGGACACGTCGATTGGTATTTTTAGTTGCGCATTTATTTTCAACAATTTTTTTTATACAGGGTGTGTCATGTAACAGTGGCCAATACCAACTTTCTTAATTAAACACAGTTATATTCCTTTCTTCACTTTTATTTTTCTTGCTAGATGTACATTTCGGGTACTAAGTACCCATTATCAATAGCTAACTAAGTTAGCTACAGTGTTCATAATACAAAAATCTTAGCTAACTAAGTTAGCTATTGATAATGGGTACTTAGTACCCGAAATGTACATCTAGCAAGAATAATAAAAGTGAAGAAAGATTATAACGGTGTTTAATTAAGTGACTTAACACCTTCACGTAACTCATACAACTACATTAAAACCAACTTTCTTATTTTAAATGCAACACCCTGTATATTATTTAATTTTTGGATTCTTCATAAAATTCTAAACATATTTCATATACAGGGTGGCCCAAATTCGATGTTTTCATGGGGTATCTCGGTAACCTGAAGAGTTAGAAAAAATTTGATATACACGTCATGACCTCTTTTTCTGAGATATTAATAATTTCGTTAACAGATCATGGGTAACTTGATTAGTTTGGAAGATATCATTCGTTTTTCAATTGTTGGCTATTTTAAAATTTGTCTTTGTCTTAATAACTATAAGATATACAAAAAAACAGTTTAATAATTATTTGTATGGTATACACCGTAAAATGCTGTGGCGTACTTATTTTTTTATTTGGACTTTTAATTTCCGAGTTATGGTATAAAGTTATTTTTTTTTAAATGAAACACCCTATATATTTTTACGCCATTTAATAGCATATTAAATTAGCTTTACATTTATATATAAAATTGAGATTTTGTTTTTATTGTAAAATTGTGTTTTTAGCTTTGAAGCATTCTAATAAATATTTGATAATACATACTATTATAATTATAAAGATGTGAGTATTATTTATTATTAATAAGGGGGACTGCGGACTCAGTAATTGATCGCAAAAGTCTTCACAAATTATAAAATTAATATTTTAAGTAAACTTAGTTTTCAATATAATCGTTTTTTTGTGAATTTTACAAATTTTTGTTGAATATGTATATCAATGTAAAGCTAATTTAAAATGCAATTAAATGACATAAAAACATACAGGGTGTTCCATTTAAAAGAATGCAACTTTGTGTCATAACTCTGAAATAAAAGTTGAAATGAAAAAATAAGTACGCCACTGAATTCTACATTCAAAACTACACAAACAACTATTTAACTATTTTTTGTATATCTTATAGTTATTGAGAAAACGACGTATTATCTATCTCTCAAACTAATCGAGCTAGCCATGATCTGTTAATACTATTGTTATTTTCTCACAAAAAGAGGTCATGACGTGTATATCAGATTTTGTCTAACTATTCAGGTTATTGAGATACCCTATAAAAACATCGAATTTGGGTCACCCTGTACATTGTTCTAAACCTATCTTCAACTTTTTCGAAAAGAAATTCACTGTTTATTCCTAAAAAAAAACACATTACTGTCAATATAGGAGATGTTCAAAATGCTCGCCGCGAACGTCTTGGCAACATCCTAATCTTAAATAGAAATTTCTTTTAACGTTACTCAACATCTCAGGCGTGACCGATATAATCGCAGGGTTATTCGTCCTCTTAAGTTAGCTAAGTCGAGGGGTTTAGTTTTGTTTGCAATACTATTGACATATCCTCATAAGAAGAAGTCTAATGAGGTCAGATCAGGGGATCGTGCTGGCCATTCCATCGATCTTCGCCTCCCTATCCACCGATTTGGGAATATTCGGTTGAGGTACTGCCGGACATTGATTTCGTAATGGGGCGGTGCTCCATCTTGCTGAAACCA
This sequence comes from Philonthus cognatus, assembly GCA_932526585.2. Taxonomy (NCBI): domain Eukaryota; kingdom Metazoa; phylum Arthropoda; class Insecta; order Coleoptera; family Staphylinidae; genus Philonthus; species Philonthus cognatus. Next base: position 46,841,514 of record OW052244.1, read on the forward strand.
TATCATATTCGCTGGAACTTGTGGGTTTGCTGGATTAGGGTATAAGTTAGTCAAAGTTGGCACGACATCATTTTGGAGTAGTGCTAAATAATTATCGCCATTCAAGTGCCATCAAAGAAAATAGGGCCTATAATGTTCTCCAACAATTCCTGCCCCAATATTAACCTTTACAGGGTGTGTTATTCTCTCATCCAGTGAAGATTTTCCGTCGACCAATAGTGGCAATTTTGACGATTAGCATGAACGTGAAGTGTAAAGGTGCACTCATCAGAAAAAATAACATGTTTTAATTGGATCACATTGTTATGTAATATTGCCATCATTTGTTAACAAAAATACGTTCTCCTATCAAAATGGTGTTCCATAAGCTCCTGAGTTAGTATCATTTTATAGAGATGAATTTTCTTTTCTTTTAATGTTCGAAAAATCGATGATTGCTAACATCGAGCATTGTGGTTGCTTGTCGATTAGAAGTATGTGAGTTTTCATCATTTCATCATTTATTGCATTGGCAGCTTCTTTTTTCATCTGCCTTGAATGTCCAAGCTCGCGACACTGCTTTTCTATTTTACTAATTGTCACTTGGGATATAGGCGACAAATTTAGAAATGTTTCATGAAATTTGCGAGCAACTTACATTTGTGTCCGTGTGTTATCTCCATAACCAATTATCTCTAGAATTGTTATTTTGTGCATTTCTGTTAAATGAACCATTTTTTTGATATACAGTTAACGAAATTCAAACGACTGACAATTAAACTGTCATGCAGACAGACAACAATTTTCTAAGGCCAGGCGTTTTAAAAAAAGTAAATAATATTTATTATTACGTCTAGGGAAATATATTCATATTTCCCTAGGAAAATATAGTTTGCAAAAAGTTTCATATTTCCCTAGGAAAATATAGTTTGCAAAAAGTTTCATATTTCCCTAGGAAAATATAAGTATGTTATGACATATCGTAACCAAGGCAATATTACTCATTATTGTATCAGAGAAAAAAAGTATTTATAGCTTGTTTATTTCATATCGGTAAAATGGAATGCTGAAATGGTTTTTGCTTACTTTCTCATTATAAGGACCTAAATGGGAAATAATTGTTGAGTGTGTTGTAGAGAATTTCTGTAATCTATTAATTTTCTTTTTTTTTATGTTGGTTTTTGCAATAAATCTGAAAACACTTGATACTTTCGAAACAGTTGAAGATAGGTATAGGACATTGTACATAAAATATGTCTATAATTTTCTGAAGAATCCAAAAATTAAATAATACACAGGGTGTTGCATTTAAAATAAGAAAGTTTGTGTTAGCCACTGTTACATGACACACCCTGTATAAAAAGTTTTCGTTAAAAAAATGCGCAACTAAAAATACCAATCGACGTGCCTGGGTGTTTTTTCGATCATGCCCCCATTTATTTATTATCGAATTTATTCCATTTGGCTGATATCGACAGTATCTTGTATATTTACTATTTTGACAGTACTGACTGAATCGATTATGTTCACTATTTTGACATTACTGATTATATTGACAATTCGATTAAATTAAACTGACCATTTTGATAGTAATAATTCTACTGCATCGATGATGTTAGCTATTTTGACTGTATCGACTATATTGACTATGTTGGCTATATTAATTATCATTTAACAAAATTAATAACATCGACTATTCTTTGACTATATTGACTATATTGAAAATTTGTTGAATATCTTGGAAAAATTGAAATTTTGCAGAAAATTATTCGAAATGTAACGGAATTTTAAATAGAATTGACAGGTCTAAGATTTTTGTATTATCAACAGTAATAAGTTATTATTATTATTAATATGTTAAAAAAATGTTGTAAATGTCGAAAATTGTTAGATCTATCATCTCCGACTGCATTGATTATGTTGACTATTTTGACAGTACTGACTGTATCAACTATATTGACTATGCTGGTTATATTAATTATCATTTAATAAAATCGACAACATCGACTGTTCTTTTACTACAGGGTGTCTACGCTAAACCGTTCGTTAAAAGTTTATTGGGTTGCCGTTGCACTAAAAATTTGAAAAAAAAATCCTTGTCATACGGTTGAATAAGTTCTCCTCATGTGAAATATTTTCAACTTTATATCACTTCCGGTTCCACCGGAAGTAGCACCAAGTTTGTTATTTTACATGAAACACCCTACATATTAGTAATTTTTTAGATTTCTCGTTTAAATTGCAACATTTTTTTATTCAAACATTTGTACACTTATCTCTTATAGTTTTCAAGCAAAAAAATATTTCTAAAATTTTGACCTCTAAATGGCAACTTGAAATCTATCTGTAACTTCTCTAAAGTGTAAGATAAAAATATGATTTATTTTTCTACTTGTACCTAGAGGATGCCTCTATAAGTGTATAAATTGGAAACTGTCAATTTTGATAATAAGTGTGCTTAAAATGTCAATATCGAAGTGCCCTCTTCAATATCTCGTAATTCAATTTTTTTAAATGGAATGACATATTTTTTATCACGTGGTACGATTGGGTAAAAAAGTATTAACAACTATACTCCTAAAGCAAGTGGTTTTCGAATTATTTCAAAGATTCGTTTTTCGTCGCATTTATGCAGGGAATAATGCGCGCATTAGTCGCAACTGAATTTTAGTAGGCAAGTAGGATGCTTTTGTTTTGTCGCTTATGTAATGCGAAATGTCAAATAATAAAATCAATTAGTACAAAGTTATACAGAAATCAACAAAATGAATAAATACACCAATCAACAAATTATCAATTTATTCTTTATATACTCAATGACATTAGAAGCGTAACACCCAGAAGGAGTTATTATTTTAACTTTATTTTTTGCCAGTATGGTAGTCTTACACCAAGAATAAAATGATTACATTTTCAAGAAATTTTATTAAAAAACAATCTAAAAAAAATTAATAATTTGTTTGGCGACCCCTTTGCTGTATACACTCCTGTACACGTCTGGGCATCGACAAAATGAGATGGTCGATATCTTCTTGAGGCATCTCGTTCCAAGCAACTTGAATTTCATCGATAAACTGTGCTAGAGTCTGTGGAGGATGGTGCAAAGAGAATATTCTTCTTCCCATGATATCCCACACATGTTCAATGGGATTTAAATCCGGTGAACGGGGCGGCCACGCCAAAACATTAACACCAGCTTCATTAAGAAAGTTCATAGTTCGACGAGCAATATGGGGACGTGCGTTATCTTGTTGAAAAAGTACGTCTGGGCGGCCATCTAAATAAGGCAACAAAGTCGGTCGTATGACGTCTTCAACATAACGCGCAGCTGTCATACTGCCTCGAATGAATACAAGAGGTGTTCGACTACCATAAGCAATAGCCCCCCAAACCATTACTCCAGCAGTCCTGTGTACATGCCTCTCAATAGCAAACCTAAGATCAGGTCGTTCTCCACGGTAGCGTCGTACCCTTCTACGGCCATCATGCGTGCCTAGACAAAATCGTGATTCATCGCTGAATACGACATCGTGCCATTCTGCCTTCCGATGCTGCCGTTCTCTGCACCAGTCCAACCTTTGGCGACAGTGTCTCGCTGTTAAAGGAAGCACTAATCTTGGACGGTACGAAAGAAGCCCAAAGGATTGAATGCGGCGATATAAGGTTCGCATACTAACGGGCCTACCTTCTTCTCCAATCCATTGATCACCGATTTGACGCGTAGTAGCGAAACGGTCTCGCAGGGCTATTTGTCTTAAGCGCCGATCTTGACGTTCTGTGGTACGCCTTGGTTGACCAATTGGTCTTTTTCTTGCTCCTCTACCTTCTTCTGTCTATACCTGATACACACGTATTATAGTTGCTGCAGTGGAATCAATACGGCGGGCAATTTGGCGATAGGACATACCGACATCTCGATAAGCAACAACTCGACCCCGGTCAAAATCGCTCAAATGGTGATATTGTGGACGTCTTCGGACTCGAGGCATTTTATTTAAGCTTAACGCACTCAACAGAAACACGAAAACTAAAAACATCTGTACTAAACAGCTCATATAAATAGTTTTATCAAAAAAGAAAAAGTGAAATATTTTTTTTTTTACAATAAATATAAAAGGCACAAAGTTGAAATTGTTATCAATGTATGCTTTAAATATAGTCACTCTGTTCTTCTTGGTGTTACGCTTCTAATGTCATTGAGTATACATGGCAACTGCGATAGAATTGGTACTCGAACATGTAGATAATTTAATAATACTTATCCACATTTGCCGCCCATGAATAAAATAAGATTTAGAAGATTGGAATCAAATTTTGTTCAATTGGCAGTTGCCATGTATAAACAATAAATTGATAATTTGTTGATAATTTGTTGATTTGTGTAATTATTCATTTTGTTGATTTCTGTAAAACTTTGTACTAATTCTTTTTATTATTTAACATTTCGCAATACAATCGCAACAAAACAAAAGCATACTACTGGCCTACTAAAATTCAATTGCGACTTAAGCGCGCATTATTCCCTGCATAAATGCGACGAAAAACGAATTTTCGAAATAATTCGAAAACTACTTGCTTTAGGAGTATAGTTTCATAATACTTTATTGTAGGAAATTTTCCCCCCAACCGTACCATGTGAAAAAAATTGGGTCATTCCATTTAAAAAAATTGAATTACTAGATATTGAAGAGGGCACTTGGTTATTGACATTTTAAGAACATTTATTGTGAAAATTGACAGTTTCCAATTAATTTACTCATAGAGGCATTATCTAGGTACAAGTAGAGATATAAATCATATTTTTATGTTATTCTTAAGAAAAGTTACAGACAGATTTCAAGATACCTTTTAGAGGTCAGAATTTTAGAAATATTTTTTGTGCTTGAAAACTATAAGAGATAAGTGTACATATGTTCAAATAAAATATGTTGCAATTTAAACGAGGAAACCCAAAAAATTACTAATATATAGAGTGTTCTATTTAAAATAACAAACTTGGTGCTACTTCCGGTGGAACCGGAAGTGATATAAAGTTGAAAATATTTTACATGAGGAGAACTGATTCAACCATATGACAAGGATTTATTTCAAATTTTTAGTGCAACGGCAACCCCATAAACTTTTAACTAACGATTTAGCGTAGACACCCTGTATATTGACTATATTGAAAATTTATTGAATATCTTGGAAAAATTGAAATTTTGCAGAAAATGATTCGAAATGTAATGGAATTTTAAATAGAATTGACGCGTGTAAGATATTCGTATTATGAACACTAATAAATTATTATTATTGTTATTATTATGTTAAAAAATTGATGTAAATATCAAACATTGTCAAATCTGTCATCTCCGACGTTTTTATCTGTTTGACGGATATTTATTATTATAAAAGCTATAAATTTCATAATTCACATTAGATAAAATATACAAATCATAATTATTTATAAATGTCAAATTAGACAACGACATGTCAAAATTGACATGGTTGTCGAAAACTGACGAAATTGACGAAATATGTCACACTCGAATGAATTTGTGGAATGCGATAAATTTTGCACAAAAAATATATCGTAAATGACGAAAATTGTCTTATGTGATACGAATATGGTAATTGTCGAATATAAAAATACAAAAAATGTCATATTTGAGACGAATGTAGTAAATGTCGAATGTGACGTAAAAGTACCAAAAAAACGTATTTGACATAGGTGTCGTTAATGTCAAATGTGACCGTAAAAATAAGAAAAAAGTCATATTTGACAGAAATATCATAAAAGTCGAATATGACATAAAAATACGAAAAATACCATATGTGACATAAGTGTCGTAGAAGTAAAATGTGCGTAAAAATACGAAAAATGTCATATTTGACATAAGTGTCGTAAAAGTGGAATGTGCGTAAAAATACGGAAAAAGTCATATTTGACATAAGTGTCGTAGAAGTGGAATGTACAGGGTGGCCCAAATCGGATGTTACTATAGGGAATCTCGGTTATTAGAAGAGAAAATCGATGGCGCATCCTCTAGCTCTTTTTTCGAGGAAAACTCAATGTCCAAAACATAAATTAGCTATCGTCTTTTGTTTTCAAGTTATAGCCAAAAATTCAATATATTCCATATTCGATTTTTATTAATATCTCAGTCATTCATTATTTTATCAAGATAAGACTTCTATTTAAAAAAATATATTTTTGGGCTGTATCTCTTTTATAAATGAAGATAGAAGTAAACTGTAAGTTTCTCCTCGAAAAAGTACCCAGAACATACAATTCTTATCTTGATAATATAATAAATGACTGAGATATTAATGAAAATCGAAAATGGAAAATATTGAATTTTGGGCTATAACTTGAAAACAAAAGGTATTGTCTGAAAACAAAAGGTATCTCTAATTTCTGTTTTCGGCATTGAGTTTGTCCCGAAAGGATGCGCCATCGATTTTTTTCTATCTCTTCTAATAACCGAGATTCCCTATAGTAACATCCAATTTGGGCTACCCTGTACACTTCTGTGCAATAAAATTAAGCACAAGTCTTATAACTATTTATCGCAATATTTTAGTTGTATAATTCGGGTCTATGTTATTTGCCTAGCAGCAGTTTCTATAAATGATGAAACACCATAACTTGAAACTAACACCTTTATTAAAAAACCAAAACTATGACCTTTTAAAAAAAAAATCTTTGTATAAAATAAAACAAAGCCGCAATAGAAAAACCATCTTCTATTTTAGTTAGAAATTGAATTTTTGAATTGTTGTCTAAATGACGCAGCATTTTGACATTAAGGAAGTTGACATATTTACCTATTTTTGTAACGAGGAAACTCATCACATCCGTTTTAAACTATAACATATTTTGTGTGCTTAATTTTATTGCACAGAAGTGTACGTAAAAATATGAAGAATGTCATATTTGACGCAAATGTCGTAAATGTCTAATGTAACATAAAAATACAAGTATTACATATGTAACACGAATGCGGTAATTATCGAATGTGACATAAAAATACGAAAACTGTCATAGTTGAGACGAATATCATAAATGTCGAATGTAACATAAAAATACAAAAACTATCATAATTAACACGAATGTCATAAATTTCGAATGTAACATAAAAAAATGGTGATGTGTCCATCATAGTACTTTCCCTCGAAAATTGCGTATTAAATCACTTTTAGAATATTTGTAGCATTAATATTTTCAAAATGTCTTCAACTTTTTGATAACTACAACTTTTATTTGAAACATTTTTCAATTGGATCAACACATACTGACACAAACCAATGACTAGATAAAAAACACTATTTATTGAATATCTCAAAAACTAAGAGTGCTATGACAAAAAGTAAAGATACAAAAAATCTTTAATATTTTATTTCCTACAACTTTTATTTTAAACATTTTCCAATTGTATCAACACAGACACTGACACAAATCAATGACTAGATAAAAAACACTATTTATTAAATATCTCAAAAACTAAGAGTGCTATGACAAAAAGTAAGTGAACAATACATCTTCATTTTGTTATTATCTACAACTTTTATTTAAAAGAATTTTTTGTTTGATGAACATTTATTGAACAAATCTGAAAAAACTGAAAAACGCTAAGAGTAAAGTACCACTTCCGGTTTTCCGATTTTCACCAAAAGCTTTTTAGTTCTTCCGATTGTGACAAAAAGCTTAAGTTTTAAGTTTCATCTCGATATCTTTAGCAGTTTTTGCTGTACAGCGCACACAGACAGACAGACAGACAGACAGACAGACAGACAGACAGACAGACAGACAGACAGACAGACAGACAGACAGACAGATAGACAGACAGACAAACATTTTTCAAAAATGGTCATATTCGACTCAGGGGACCTCAAAACGGATATTTCCGCTAAAATTTTTGATTTGAAAATTTTCACGAAAACAATACTTTCCCTTTGTATTACATACGGGGGAAAGTAAAAACGAAAAGTGTCAAAAATTGTCATATGTGATACAAATGTTGAATGTGACGTAAAAATAGGAAAAATGTCAAAAGCTGTCATTTGTCATACAAATATCGAATGTAACGTAAAAATACCAAAAATGTCATGCTTGACAGGAATTTATTAAATGTCGAATGTGACATAAAAACACGAAAAATATCATTTTTGGCATAAGTGTAATAATTGTCGAATGTACCGGGTGGGCAAATAAGGGAGGTAAGCGACTGTATCTCAGAAACTAACAATCGTAGAAAGTTACGGTAAAAAATTTTATAGGTAAAGTGGGCAAGGGAAAATGCTGGAAATTATTTTCAAGTTTCCAAGATGGCTGCCAGTGGGCGTTTCCACCATCTTGAATTACATAAAGTTACGTTTCTCGCGATTTTCCCCAATGAATATAACAAAAAAGTATTTGCGTTTTAATGTTAACTTAAAGTGGAACATTTTTTGTAAAAACAATTTTTCTCTATCTTTCGAAATAAAGTGGTGGAGGGTATTTTAATGTTGTTTTAAATAAATGCCTGTAACTTCGAAACGGCTTAATAGATTTGGATAAATTTGGTATCATTGAAAAGAGTATTTCTTTGGCTTTTAGGTTTCTCGTAATTATGACAGTTGTGACCTTCATGCGCCACGCGTATAAAACACTAAAATATTGTGAAATTTATTTATATACGATCTTCACTTGAAATCTGTGTTTTATACGCGTGGCGCATGAAGTAAAATTTCGAGTTTAGAAAAGCCCAGAAAATTTGTCTCGGGTCGCTGCGCGTGAAGTAAAATTTCTCGTTTAAAGCACAAATTTTCTGGGCTTTTCTAAACTCGAAATTTTACTTCATGCGCCACGCGTATAAAACACAGAGTTCAAGTGAAGTTCAAATATACATACATTTCACAATATTTTAGTGTTTTATACGCGGGGCGCATGAAGTAAAATTTTGAGTTTAGAAAAGCCCAGAAAATTTGTCTCGGGTCGCTGCGCGACCCTCGACAAATTTTCACGGGGCTTTTCTAAACTCGAAATTTCACTTCATGCTTAGTCTAAGAGTGGAAAACACTCGTTTAAAGCTTCAAATTGAACTCTTTTGAAAAACAACGAATGTCGGTAAATTTACAGCTAAAAGAAAAATTCCCTGTATAGTCTTATAATATTACAAAAAATGTGTTAATACTTCAACCTATATTGAAGATACAAAATAGATATTCGTCGTTTTTTTTTAAAGAGTTCAATTTGAAGCTTTAAACGAGTGTTTTCCACTCCCAGACTAAGCATGAAGTAAAATTTCGAGTTTAGATAAGCCTCGTAAAAATTTGTCGAGGGTCGCGCAGCGACCCGAGACAAATTTTCTGGGCTTTTCTAAACTTGAAATTTTACTTCATGCGCCCCGCGTATAAAACACTAAAATATTGTGAAATGTATGTATATTTGAACTTCACTTGAACTCTGTGTTTTATACGCGTGGCGCATGAAGTAAAATTTCGAGTTTAGAAAAGCCCAGAAAATTTGTGCTTTAAACGAGAAATTTTACTTCATGTTTAGTTTGGGAGTGGAAAACACTCGTTTAGAGCTTTAAATTGAATCTTTTGAAAAACAACGAACGTCGAAAAATTTACAGCTTATGCATATGTTTCCCTAAAAGAAAAATTCACTGTATGTAACACTACTTAACAAGGAATATCTAAAGATTTACAGAAAGTGGCTGAATTTGGAATACGTATACTTAAAAAAAATCCTTGTATAAATAAAATGTATTCAAAAGAAAGTTATTGTTACGGCAAAAATGTTCAGCAAAAATATTGGGAAATTGAAAAGTATTTGAAAAGTATCTTTTGACATATATTTGACAAGGTGAAAGATATTTAGGATATAGTGAATCTCATTTGATTAATAGTGAAATGCAACAGAAAAAACTCTGTAAATAAATAAGTGATTTATCGCAAATAACGGATAATTTAACAAGCAGATGTTTGTATTTAAATCTGTTTTTAAGGATTTATCTATTTGTTTAATTAAAACACTTAACTTTGTTTTACGACTTTTATTTTCCTTTTCAGTGACTATAGTTTCGACTACAAGCTAAAACACTTAACTTTGTTTTACCACTTTTATTTTCCTTTTCAGTGACTATAGTTTCGACTACAAGCTAGTCATTATTAAACTAAGTCACTTAGTTTGATAATGACTAGGTTGTAGTCGAAACTATAGTCACTGAAAAGGAAAATAAAAGTGGTAAAACAAAGTTAAGTGTTTTAATTAAATTGTTATGAAGATGTATCACAAAGTGAACGCCACCCAAATTAAAGACTATCTATTTGTGTTTTAGTCTGTTTTCATTCCCATAACATGAATCGAAATCCACCCAATCAAAAATCAAGATATCCAAAAGGCGCTTATTACTGGCTATATGTCGTCTACATACTCGCCGGATATTACGATTACAAAAAAATCAAAGTTAAGTGGCAACGTACACTCTACCGAATCTACAGAGCCTATATGATAGTATGGGTTATGATATGTTATTACTCATCGCAAGTCGCCTATATGGACCACACAATCTCTGACCTGGAAGAATTTTTATTACAACTCGGCCTGTTTCTAACCCAAACCGTCGGGATTTTTAAATGGTTGTTAATGATCCGTTTTGCGCACAACATTTACAAAATGCAGATTCAGTTGGATAGCGAGGAATACCATTATGAGGATTGTGATGATTTCAAGCCTGGAGATTTGAAATACAGAGGCATGAAGTTTGTGAATCGTACGATTTACTTTTTCATAATTATGGGGTATCTGGTTTCGATTCTGAAGGATTTCGTATTCTTTGATAAGCTTTATAAGGTTTGGGACGAGTATGAAGAATTGGGTGTTGAGTGCACGGATTTGCTGCCTTACGCCACGTACATGCCTTTTGGTATTAGTACTGCGTGGGGTTGCTTTTGGGCTTGTATTTATCAAGCTATTCCAATGAGTGGTTTTTCTTCACCGATAATAGGTAAGTTATGTATTTATTATTTTAAATCTGCCTCCATAAACTATAAATCGGATGTTCTTTTAAAATACACCATTTGTGATTTAATTTTGAGCATGAGCGTCGGCGCATGCACGTAGTGGAAGTAAATAGTCTGTTTGTACCCTTTAAGTTCGAATGCATACAAAAAATCAATCTAAAAAATTAAACTCTGGTAGTAAAATAATAACATGTAGTATATAGAGTGCAACAGAAAATGCACTCACCATTTGTTAAGTATTTTGCAATATTTATTTTTAGAAAGTTATGAAATTTAATTAAAAGCATCACAGTTAAAAATACATATTTTCTTTAAAAATGCAAAAAAAAAGAATTATTTGTTTACTATTCTTTAACAGGGTAGCAACCAACCGGTAGAGTCAGGGAAAAGCCAGAAGATTTTATTCATCGGGAAAAGTCTTGGAATAGTCAGGGAAATTCGGGCTTTTTAGCGAAAAGTCAGGAAATTTTTAAATTAATAATAATAATAAATATGCAAATAATACAAATAAAGAATTGACAAACTGTTAGTTCTGTTCGAATTTGACATATTAAATAATATTAAAATACTTTAAAAAAATGGTGATGTGTCCGTCATAGCATCATAGCATAGCACTTTCCCTGTAATTTGAACAACTGATAATTGACATACTAAATTTATTTCACTCGAAACAAGTAGTTGAAGATTTCACTTGTAGTTAGTGATTGATACGCGTGGCGTTCGCGCGCCCCAGCAAATCCAAATTTTCAGGCTTTTCTATACTCAAAATGTTACTTCATGCTTAATCTGGGAGTGGAAACCCTCATTAGATGATCAATCAGACATTTGTGCGGGGGACAGGGGGCTTATTATTATTATTGTAGCCCATCTTGCGTCTGCAGGCGAATTATCTTATCTTCACCGGAATTCGTAATGATTTTGAGGATATGAAATAAACTTGGGAAAGAGAGCTAGTGGAAGGGGTCGTAAGCCGAACCATTAGTACGCGAAAGCATAAATGGAGGATAACTGTCTACAATCAGCAAAGAGGGAAGGAAACTATAGATTGTATAGCCATAGTGCAGCAGGAGGTAGAAGATCTAGAGAATGTAATTATAGAGGGAGATTGGAATGCAAGGATTAGAGGTTTGGAGATTCAAAGGATAAATGAAGAGAGGATTTGCGAGCGGCAAAGACTGGGTTTGGCAAAGTATGGAAAAGTGGATAAGTGGATGAAGAAGGAGTTGGAGGTAGTTGGGAAGATAAGAGAGGAAACACAGCAGTGAACATACATATAGGAAAGAACTTCTAAGAACAAAACAAAAAAAGATAGCATTCTAATTGAACGGTTGAAAAAAGAGCGCGGGCTGATGGATGGTTAGAACTTTCAAATGGGTGTACAGATGGTGATTAGAAGAGGGAAATAACTTATGTGGGACCATGGGGGAAAATCGGTGATTGTCTATGTTTTGATTAGGGAAGAGGTCAATGTTCAGATAAACAGTTTCAAGGTGGTAAATTGGGGTGAATCGGACTACTTTTCAGTGTCAGTAAAGTGAGGGGAGAAGAAGAAGAAAACAGATGGAAAGGAAAGAGAAAGATGGTGTTGGTCAAAGATAAAAAATCCCATCAGGGAAAAAATAAAGAAAGTGCTTTAAAGAGGCACAATCTTTAGAGCAGTTGAGATGATGGGTTAACCACACAAAAAGTGTGGATAGGGCAATAAAGCAGAGTCAAGTAATTCGATCAGAGATGTATCGATGTTGTCAATAAAAAGCTAAGGAGAGCAATAAGATCGTGTAGGAAAGGAAGTGGGGGCGAAACGGAGATTCGAGCGGCAAAGACTGAGTTTGGCAAACTATGTAAAAGTGGATAAGTGGATGAAGGAGGAGTTGGAGGTAGTTGGGAAGATAAGAGAGGAAACGCAGCTGTGAACATACACACAGAAAAGAACTTCCAAGAACAAAACAAAAATGAGATAGCATTCTGATTGAAAAATAAAGAAAATATTTCCTGGAGCTGGTTGGGACTGAAAACAGTGAAATAATAATGTTAGATAAGAGGGAGAGGTTTAGTAGGCAGATGACTTTGGTGAGGAAGAGTTGGAGCGTGTGTTGAGTTGGGTTAAAGCACAGTTCATTATATCTAGTTAGCCAGTCTCTATATATAAAATTTTGTAACCGCGTTTTGATGCTGCATCCAGAAGCGAGACCGGTTATTAGTGATTATAGTCGTTTGTCTTACTCTTACCTCACATCCTGACCATAGTCTCTCCTTTTCTAATCAATTTCCAGTTCTTTCATAATCATTGGCTTCCCTTGGTTAAAGGAAGAAAAGCGGTAGGACGGGATAATATAAAGGTAGAGGCTTGGAATTTGTGCAGTGCAGCCGGAAAAAGAAAAATGTTGTATATACTGAATGGCATAGGAAAGAGGGGAGGTGGAGTTTCCAAATAAATGAAGGAAGAGGGTTGTAGTGCCGGTATATAAGGGAGATTGAACCGTGTTTGGCAACTATAGAGGGTTTACACTAATGGACAGTCTATTCAAGATCGTTATGATGATGACAAAAAAAGATTGAAATGGGAGGTAGAGGGACATTTCTACTACCAGAGATCTAAGCAGGGTTCAGAAGAGGGCGATCTACGGTGGATCAACGGTTGTCTCATTTAATCTTTTGAGATAGTCCTAGCTTCCACTTAAAATAATGTTTGCGGACGCTCATGACTTTGCTTATTGTATGATTTGAATATTACCAACATTAAAATTTTCCGCCGAAAATAATAACATTCGATACTACTCAGGCAGAAATTTGTATATATAGTGGAATTCGGGAGAGATGTCCTATGACTCATTGATGTGGAATGTGTGGTTTAAATTTTTTAGAGAGTTTGTCGACAGTTGTATCTGCAACGATTTTTCCTAGTTGTGTCAAATTTTGACGTTACATGACAAGGTCATACTATTTAGGTCGCGAGTATATTAGTGTTCTTTCTCTTAGAAAAGCTTTCCAACTAAGTAAAAAACAAAAAAATAACGTTATATCAACATTGTAGCAACATTAACCGTTGTTTTATTGTTGTTGAAACATTACTTAAATACATTTGCTCCGTGAGTTTAAATCATAATATCTTGTGATTTTTTTCTTTTGAGTATACATATCCCAATTACATGTTGTAGATTTTTAAATATTCGTTGTTTTCTTAAAAGAGGTCAATTTAAAGTTTGAACGAGTGTTTTTTTACTCCCAGGTTGAGCATTAAGTAAAATTTCGAGTTTAGAAAAGCCTGAACATTTGGTTTGGACGCGTAGCGCGAAGCGCGGAGCGGCCAAACCAAATTTTCAGGCTTTTTTAAACTCGAAATTTTACTTCATGCGCCACGCGTACAAGACACTAATTTCAAGCGAAGTTCACTCTTTTACAATATTTCAGTGCTTTCGGTGTTTAATACGCGTGGCGCATGAAGTAAAATTTCGAGTTTAGAAAAGCCTGAAAATAAGGTTTAGCCGCTCCGCGCTTCGCGCTACGCCACCAAACCAAATTTTCAGGCTTTTCTAAACTCAAAATTTTACTTCATGCTTAGTCTGGGAGTGGAAAACACTCGTTTTAAGCTTCAAAGTGAACTCATAAAAAAAGCGTATGCATATGTATTATATGTAGAACGATTCTTGTAAATATACTCAAAAGAAAAATTCCCCGTATTAACAGATTAATCCGATGACAATTTGCCAAATCTACTGAATGCGTATTCGATTCAACTAACATTTTCGTCTGAGCTTACACAAAATCAACATAAATGCATTATTTATTTCTGTAAATACCTGAACTATTTAATAGATGTGAAAATTAGAATTATACCACTTAAACTCACATTTAAAAAGATTCTGCACATTAATTAAAACGATTTGTAGCTGGGTTTTTGCAGATTTAGTTTTACAAAGACATTGTCAAAATTTGACGTTTAACCTAAAAATGTTAAAGCAGCATAGCGGAACATACGTTTTCGCATGTTCCATCTAAAAACCATGCCAGACCTATTATAAAGTTGTTTGTCTCCTTTCACACACGTAATCTGATAACATCAAACTATTTTCGTATTACATGTATTGGTGCAAAAAGCACCACAAATCAAGGAAACCATGGGACATTTCTCGTGAATCGTACCTTAACTAACATTTGTCTTAAAACTACTCTTCTAGGATTTGATCTAACATTTTTTACTAACAATATTTACACTTGCGTAAACTTAATTAACATCGGAGACGCGTATAGAACTATGAGGAAAAGATGTTTGGCAAGGCTTGGTCTGCCTGAAGATTACCAGGTTATCAGCGATGCAGAAAATCCAATATTAGAAAGGGAAATTGCTGGTGAAGTGAGAAAATTGTCGATTCATCTTCAAGATCATTTGAGGTATTCATTTTTATTAAAGCAACTAACACTCTGCATCGATCATGTGTTTATTTTCGTTTGTAGAATTGTGGAAACATTTGAAGATATTTCCAAATTTGTAATACTTGGCCAAGCATTTACATCAACTTTCGTCTTAATTACTATTTTGTATTTAGTGTCTACAGTAAGTTTTACTAAAATATACAGTTTTTAAGGTTAAATTACAATTATATTGATTTGCTTAAATGATAATTTACGTTAGAGTTGATAGTGCATGTTATGAAATCTAACCTAAAATGTTATCTAACTTGAAGTTAGGGTAAATTAAATAATTGATGCAGAAGTTGTACTGAATCAAAAGCTGAACAACTTTTGTATTTTAAGCTTGGTTAATAGGCAAAAATGAAGAAAATGTTTTCTTAGTTCGTTTTCAGCGTAAACAGTTTCAAACAAGGGTTGTGTCGAATCAAATTGTATACATATTTGTTTCAACAATTTGGTATATTGTCGTCATAACTTCTTTCTTTTTTTGAGATGAAATATTTTAAAAATAATTTATAATTACATAGGAATACTTATAGAAAAGTACAATTAAACACTTTATTTCAAAGACTTACCAACAATGTATCGATAGTCGAATTTGTTTAAAATTCTTAAGATCCATTAAGAAATAAGCATATTTTAATATTCGACACAAAAAATATATAATTCTTTTACGTCCTAAAGTTATAAGACAATGAAGTAGATTTGCATAAATAAAAAAAGTTAAAAAAAAAACGTATGAGACACATTTCGTGGCAAAAAGGTTCACACCAAATGCTAGCACTCAAAAGATGGCGCTGTTCTAAAGTAATATTGTCATTTTGTCGTGGTCTTGTCATACTGTTATTTGATTGACATTTGCTATGTTATGATTTATAAATTCTGTAAAATTGTGCTGTGAAATAGTTGTGTTTCATTTGTTTAATTATAAGGATGCAAAAAAGCGAAAACTAAATTTGTTTTTTCATTTTAGGAGAATGACATTACTCCAACGCTGATATCTCAAGTGCAGTATTGCATCGCAATTAACATTCAGTTGTTTAGCTACTGCTTGGTGGGAGATGCTATTACTGAATATGTAAATATATACAATTTAATGCCTAACGCATATTATTGAATGAACCAAGTCTATTAATTTATTAAATTAGAAAAACATGTATAAATGTATAAACCCTGTTATGGTAAAAAAATGTATTGATTTTTAACTAAATTAGACCTTGTTGTAAAATAATATAACTTTTTTCTATCATAAGAAAAGAAAATGTAATCACTGCGATTGAATTCATTTTTCTCATCTTTAATTTTTTTTCTGATTTCTTTAGTGCTTGAAATTTGTACATAGTCAATTGTTTTGTTTTGATTTTATGCAATACGCAATTCTTTATAGAGTTCAAATGTTTGTGATGGTATCTACGGTTCAGATTGGTTATCGTGCACAAAGAGTGTGAAAATGAGCTTGATGATTAGCATGATGAGATTGCAAAGACCACTTTATTACACCATTGGAAAGTTTTCTCCGCTAACTTTGAACACGTATTTACAGGTAAAGCGCAGAACGATTAGATGAAGTACAATTTCTGGCGAACTATTTTTTTTAACTATTATTATTATTATTATTATTGGGATTTGTTAAATTATACACAAGCTTTATGATACTTTTGATTTTATCTAAGTTAATTTTCGCAATTAATTCACCTAATTATTTTTTTTTCAGATTTTAAAAGGATCATATTCTTACTACACTATGTTTTCATCATTTACTTAAACAAATCGATATTCTGTAACTTTTTTTCTGATAGGTTATTTTATTACTTTAGTAGTATCGTATGTTCAATAAAATAAAACCTCCAGGGTGCCATGGAAAATATTATAGGTTGGCAACTCTAAAATTATACATTATAATTATTATGTCTAACGTTTTCTAGGTCAATTCTTAAAGCATGCAGCCAAATTAAAATTAAAAAAAAGAATAAATCATGGCACTCTGGAGTATTTTCTTTTTTATTGAACATAGGATATAGTAGATAATTTAAATTGTGCTTAAAGCTCTACATTAGATATTGCATATTAAAAAAAAGTTTAATAAATGCTGCTTTTAAATAAATTGATTGTGAGTTATGTGAAGATCAAATTAATTTGACGAATAAAGCACTAATAACCTTTCTTCGCACTTTTATTTGAATTACCAAATGTACATTTCGGACACAAAGTGACCATTATCAATAGATTAACACTAACAATGGATTAACACCACAGTGTTAATCCATTGATAATGGTCACTTCGTGTCCGAAATGTGCATTTGGTAATTCAAATAAAAGTGTGAAGAAAGGTTATTAGTGCTTTATTCGTCAAATTAAATGCTGCTTTTATTTAATTAATAATTAATTCATGAGTTTTTTTTTCATTTTGTTTATAATAACTTTATATTACAATTATATGACTTTACAGTAGATTCACGTGAAATATAGAACAAATCGACGTGTTTTACGGTAACCATTGCACGCCATATATGATGTTGAAATTTATAATGTCTTAATAAAAATGTTTATCCAGTATTACACCTGTTTCTTATATCAATTTAAAAAAAGTGGTAATAATTTCACTAAAATTAAAAATTTCCTTGATGATAATTTTCACGAGTGTGATGAAATTATCTTTTTTTCGAGAGGGGCTAAACATTAACAAAGAAATAGAGACTTTCATTTTCTATTTAAAATGAACCGAAATTTAGATTTTACAGAACTTGTTGAAATAATTTTTTAAAATTAAATGTAACGTTACCAAATTAAAAATCAAGAATAAACCACAACTTCATGAGCCTTCATATTATTAAACAATTTTAAATTGAAACGACAGTACGGGTTGAGCGCAGCCTTAAGTTAATTATTAGGAATATCGCACATATAAATCTTGAGAACGAGATGAATGCTGAACAATCGATTAAGAATGAATAAGAAAGTAAACTAAACGTTTTGTTTTGTTTTTATTTTAGCCATAATTTGATTAAAAATTAAACAAAATGTTTCTCTTGCAGGAAGTCATGTGCTGTTTTGCACAATTGCCTAAAAAATAAAGGGGCGGTAAAATTAGTTTTGCACATGGGCGCTCGGGTTCCGCGGTTGTAACCTATTTTGCTATAGTCAAGTTTGTTAATTACCACTCGATATGAAAACGATCTTAGCATTTACATATTTTTAAACGAAATATACCAAATTCAAATTACCAATAAGAATTTACACAAACGCAATACGTGGGAAAGTGGTGGAAGCTTGTATACGTACATATAATACAATCTATGAGTAAGAATCTTCTTCATTCAGCACAATGATCTTCTGCAGAAAAGTCACGTGTTTGATGGTTCTCGTTGGAATCGTTTCTTTTGAGGTTACAGCTCAAATCATTAAGGCGAATTTAGTTTCGTACCATGTGGAAACTGAAAGGACGCCGTCATTCGACAGCAGACTTTTGAAATTGTAAGCATTGGTGTTTTTTATAATTAGTTTGTTTTAAAATAATTGTCACATTTGCTTTAAAATTTTTGGATATTTAGTAAACCACACGTATGTTTAATTGGATAAATAAACAGCGTTTGCAAACTTTCATGTTTGGCCCGAGGGCCGGCCCGAGGGCGTGTATGTTTTTTTTAAGTTCCAATATACAAAGTGTCTACGCTAAACCGTTCGTTAAAAGTTTATGGGGTTGCCGTTGCACTAAAAATTTGAAAAAAATCCTTGTCATATGGTTGAATCAATTCTCCTCATGTGAAATATTTTCAACTTAATATCACTTCCGGTTCCACCGGAAGTAGCACTAAGTTTGTCATTTTAAACGGAACACCCTATATATTAGTAATTTTTTTGGGTTCCTCGTTTAAATTGCAACATATTTTATTCAAACATATGTACACTTATCTCTTATAGTTTTCAAGAAAAAAAAATATTTCTATAATTCTGACCTCTAAAAGGCATCTTGAAATCTGTCTGTAACTTCTCTTAAGAGTAAGGTAAAAATATGATTTATATCTCTACTTATACCTAGAGGATGCCTCTATAAGTGAATAAATTGGAAACTGTCAATGTTCACAATAAGTGTTCTTAAAATGTCAATATCTAAGTGCCCTCTTCAATATCTAGTAATTCAATTTTTTTAAATGGAATGACCCAATTTTTATCATATGGTACGATTGGGGGGAAAATTTCCTACTAAAAAGTATTATAAAACTATACTCTTAAAGCAAGTAGTTTTCGAATTATTGCGAAAATTCGTTTTTCGTCGCATTTATGCAGGGAATAATGCGCGCATAATGCGGAATTGAATTTTAGTAGGCCAGTAGTATGCTTTTGTTTTGTCGCGATTGTATTACGAAATGTCAAATAATAAAAAGAATTAGTACAAAGTTTTACAGAAATCAACAAAATGAATAATTACACAAATCAACAAATTATCAATTTATTCTTTATACATGGCAACTGCCAATTAAACAAAATTTGATTCCAATCTTCTAAATCTTGTTAAATATCTTACATGTTCGAGTACCAATTCTATCGCAGTTGCCATGTATAAAGAATAAATTGATAATTTGTTGATGGGTGTATTTATTTATTTTGTTGATTTCTGTATAACTTTGTACTAATTGTTTTTATTATTTGACATTTCGCATTACGTAAGCGACAAAACAAAAGCATTACTACTTGCCTACTAAAATTCAGTTGCGACTTATGCGCGCATTATTCCCTGCATAAATGCGACGAAAATCGAATCTTCGAAATAATTCGAAAACCACTTGCTTTAGGAGTATAGTTGTTATTACTTTTTTGTAGGAAATCTTCCCTCCAATCGTACCACGTGATAAAAAATGGGCCATTCCATTTAAAAAAATTGAATTACGAGATATTGAAGGGTGCACTTCGATATTGACATTTTAGGAACACTTATTGTCAAAATTGACAGTTTCCAATTAATACACTCATAGAGGCATCCTCTAGGTACAAGTAGAGATATAAATAATATTTTTATCTTATTCTTATGAGAAGTTACAGATAGATTTCAAGATGCCTTTTAGAGGTCAAAATTTTAGAAATATTTTTTTTGCTTGAAAACTATAAGAGATAAGTGTACATATATTCGAATAAAATATGTTGCAATTTATACGATGAATCCAAAAAGTTACTAATATATTGGGTGTTTTATTTAAAATAACAAATTTGATGCTACTTCCGGTGGAACCGGAAGTGATATAAAGTTGAAAATATTTCAGATGAGGAGAACTGATTCAACCGTATGACAAGGATTTTTTAATAAATTTTTAGTGCAACGGCAACCCCATAAACTTTTAACGAACGGTTTATCGTACACACCCTGTATAGATTAAAAAATGTGGACATAACAATTTTATTATAAGGAATATTTTCCAGTCCGATTTTATCTAGTCATAATCGAAACTGTGATTATTTCTTTTAAATATTATTCAAAATTAATCGAAATATTTTTGACTGTTTTGTATTGTAGGCGTTCACTTTGTGGTACATCTTAGATACACTTGTAAATAAAATACTTTTTACTTTGATTAACCACTATATATAATATACAGAGAGTTTTATGTAACGCCGAACATTTCCATAACGAGGATTTTTTAAGTATAGAAGCATACGTTGTGCATTTGCCGACGCTCGGTTAATTAATAGATTTGACGCTTTAAACGAGTGTTTTTCACTCCCAGGCTAAGCATGAAGTAAAATTTCGAGTGTAGAAAAGCCTGAAAATTTGGTTGGGTGGCGTAGCGCGAAACTCGAAAATTTTACTTCATGCGCGACCGGTACAAAACACTGATGCAATGTAAAGTTTAGCAGTGTGTTGTAAACTTATGTATGTGTGTTTTGTACCGGGGGCGCATGAAGCCTGAAAATTTGGTTTGGCCGCTCCGCGCTTCGCGCTACGCGACCAAACCAAATTTTCAGGCTTTTCTAAATTAGAAATTTTACTTCATGCTTAGTCTAGGAGTGGAACACACTAATTTCAAGTTTCAAATTGAACTCTGTTAAAAAACAACGAGTGTTTTACGGCACATACACTGTAATTGTTACATGTAGACTTGAAAGAAAAACTCCCTGTATGTATAAGTTACGGCATTAATTACGATTGATTGGCTACAATTTTTAATGGTCATATAGACAACCCAATTTACCCATAACTTAAAAATTAAAAGTGTCAAATTGTATTGGATGAAAATGTTTGGTGTTACATAAAACTCTCTGTATAGTGGTTAAACAAAGTAAATAGTGTTTTATTTACAAGCGAAATATTTTTTTTATAAGACGACACTGCAAGACGATATTGATTGCATCGAATTATTTAATGCAATTAACATTTCTCGTTGAGAATTACCTGAGACTTATCACTACTTAAAAATAGTACCACCCTTATCAAACACACCAACCAAATTCAAATGTTCACGCTTTTCTAAACGCCAAATATTTATTTTATGCTTGTTCAAGAAGGGGATTAGCATGTTGTAAACCTTATATTGAATACAAAAATACACTGAATTACAAGAAAACGACAATTTAACTAAGTTATTTTTTTTAATACAATCGAAATTAATTTACTATGGACTCCCTAGGAACATTATAATTATGTAATTTTCAGCTCAAATAAATTTATATTTTATTATACATTTTTCTTGCGTTTTCATTAAAGCTTCAACCTCAATAAGTTTTATTTAAATTATTTACTTTGCATTAACCTATTAAGCGCCATTGATGCATACACGCAATATTATTAATTTTTTGTTAATTTAATTACTAAATGACTTAATTTAATATATTACATTATTTGATATGACTTAAAAATGTATGAAGAATAATGTAAATATTTTGTTATATAAATATGTCGATTATTACTCATTTAAAAAAAATAATGTGAGTGTAATTCTAACTTCACAATATTTCAGTGTTTTATGCGCGTGGCGCATGAAGTAAAATTTCGAGTTTAGAAAAGCCTGAAAATTTGGTTTGGTCGCTCCGCTTCGCGGAGCGACCAAACCAAATTTTCAGGCTTTTCTAAACTCGAAATTTTACTTCATGCTTAGTCTGGGAGTGGAAACAGTCGTTCTAAATTTCATACTGCACGTTTTTATATAAAATGGACGAATGCCTTCAATTTTACAGCATATACATTATGTGCATTTAAAAGAAAAATTCACAGTATGTAATACAATAAGTCATTCATAAGTATCATAAAAAGAAGTGCAGAATTTTACCTAAAATTAACTTTTAGAGTTAACTCTAAAATTCCTCGGCCGTTAATGGGTTAATACTGCCGAAGTAGAATACATTTGTTTTTTTTATGTTTGTATAATTCATGATGAACTACAAATTAATAACACAAGAATTAAAAAAAAAAAATAGTTGCTATTACCACATAAAACTAAATGTGTGTAAAAAATATCAAATTAACTGCAAAGAGTTAGAGATGTTGATAATGAATCAATACTGAGAGAAAATAGTTGAAAGTGTTATTGTCTCACAACTACTATCAAAATTATCAAATGACAACTGAAACTTAGCAGAAGACAATCAATGTATGCTATGTTTTATAATAAACATAAAAATAACATATTAAAAATAACATACACACTTTGTAAATAAACTGTACAAAAAATAATGAACAAAAATCAACAATTTCTTGAAATTTTGTGGGTAATTATGAAAATAAGTAAATTATTCTAGAATTAAATTCGTATTGAGAATTGCATATCAATTTGAGTCACATCTCAATATGAGCTCTATACTACAATAATTTATATTTAATTATATTATTAATTGCGCTGTCTGAATTTTCATTATTATTTCTTAAGTAGTATTTGACAAAAAATCATGTTTTATTAAACATGATTTTTTTGTCAGAGAAATAGAGAAATAAAATACAGTGATTAATGCAATAAATATATTCGTTTTAATTACAAAATTATGCAACTATCAACAACAATGAACAATTACAACATTATACATTCAATAAAAATATGTCACTATTAATGTGTGAATTTACGCGTGGGAGCGAAATAATTTAGCCCTAGGATTCACTAAACAATAGAATTTATTCTTTTACAACATCCTTATAAAATATATATCTGCGTTTTTCAATGTGTATGAAGTTTTGTTTCTCAAACGTCCATGATTTTTTGCAGAAATTGGGTTGATATCAAACAATGTTAAAAGTTTTGCATATCTCCAATTTTGAATTTTTTTATGTGCTTTTTTCATTGAATTGTTGAATTGTATATCTTATTTACGTAATATTTATAAGAGGATTAGTATCCATACTTCCACACAAAATTAATTAGAAAAACCTTGAAAGTTGAAAATAAATAATGATGCAATAAAAAATAATTGTTCTTGTTTAATTCGTTACAGTAACTCATCATTCTGCATATTGGATTAAATTTTGCGTAATTAACTGCATGATAGTGCAAACAAAATAATAATTTTGATCTATTGGGACCTCTAGAAGGCACATAAAAGTCTAATTGTTCTAATAAGCTTTGGCAGTCTATCTCGCCGTGTATAAGCCAAATAGAAAACACAAATCATTTATTATTCTTCTATTTTCCAACGAGCTGAGACACAACATATTATGCATAGTACTATTGGTAAATTGATATCTAGTGGTGCCTAGCCTAGCAGAAACTAAGCGCAAAAAGCGACTCTGTACTTTCTCCAGCTCTGCTGAAAGTACCCTCGTATAAGGATACCAAACGACAGATGCGTATTCCAAGTGAGGTCTGACCAAGGAAGTATATAATTTAAATAAAACGGAAACATCAAAATCTTTCGAAAAGCGTCCAATAAAACCAAGGACTCCCAGTGATTTGTTAGATATGCGTTTATTATCATGGCTAAAGTTTAAATTATAATTAAATACAACACCTAGGTCCTTGATGTTATCAACGCAAAGCAATGCATGATTACATATCGCATAATTAAATTCCATTCTGTTACGGCAATAAAATAAAATTGAGCTGCATTTTTGTAAGTTAAAAAATAATTTGTTAGTTTCGCACCACGTGGACAAACTATTCAGATCCAACTGTGATTTATGTTGGTTATCCAGGCATTTATTAGATTTAAACAATTTCAGGTCATCAGCAAATAGAAGATAATTACTATATTTAATATACTGGCCAATATCATTAATAAATAGTACAACAAATACTGGTCCGCAATGGGAGCCCTGTGGGACCCCAGAAGTAAGACTAATTTCTGAAGATATTGTATTACCTATCTTGACTACCTGTTTTTTTTATCTGTTAAGTATATTTAAAAATAGTGCCCCCAAAACCGAGAGACGCTAATTTATGTAACAAAATTCGATGATTAACACGGTCGAAAGTCTTAGAAAGCCTTAGAGAAGATGTGATTACATCTAATAAATATCTAGTGTTTTTTCAATTAATTTTTTGTGGAAATATATAGATACTAATCCTCTTATGAAAAGGATGTCAAGTTTCCTATATTTTATAACATTTTAGTTAAATTTACACAATTGGTGTAATATTGACTATATTTGTAATGTTCGTGGTCGAGAATTGTTGATTTATTGTCTTGCCTGCGGAAGATAGTACGTTACCTTTCATTTTTCAATTATTATGTAATAATCGTTACATTGTGATGAATCTTGTTAATGGTTTCCCGTAATAAATAATGAGAATTAGAATTAAATTTTCCTTGGCAAATAATATAATATTTTGTGCATAACTCGTATCAATACAAAAAAAACAAATATTAGCAACTAGACAGTAGAGTAATTCTTTTCCCGCAAAAGTATTGTTTTCGCAAAAGTTTTAAAATTAACATTTTTAGTGAAAATATCCGTTTTGAGGTCCTCTGAGTCGATTAAGGCCATCTGTCTTGCTTTATATTTGTATCCAAAGTACAGCAAAAACCACTATGGATATCGAGATGAAATGGAATGCACTTAATTTAGATTTTTCTTGAATTTTTATTAAATATTGATAACATCGAAAACTCAGTCAAATAAAAATTGAAGACAATAAACAAATGAACATTTTTTCTATATACAATTTTAACTCTAAATTTTTGCTTAGTTTTAAAAACAGTGTTTGATTACTTTATTTCATTGTAGCCAGATTTTTCGTTCCAAAATGGAGATAAATTGAACTTAAAAAAAGCTTATCAGCATATAATTGAGATATGTATACCAAAAAAAAAAAAGTCCTAAACGCTTTCTCTTAAAAAATTAAATTTAAATCGTTAAACGAGTGTTTTCCACGCCCAGGTTAAGCATGAAGTAAAGTTTCGAGTTTTGAAAAGCCTGAAATTTTTTAGTCTTTTCTAAACTCGAAATTTTACTTCATGCGCCACGCGTATTAAACACTGACAACACTGAAATATTGTGAACAAGTGAACTTCACTTATAATCAGTGTCTAATACGCGTGGCGCATGAAGTAAAATTTCGAGTTTAGAAAAGCCTGAAAATTTGGTTTGGTCGCGTAGCGCTACGCGCTACGCGACCAAACCAAATTTTAAAGCTTTTCTAAACTCGAAATTTTACTTCATGCTTAATCTAGGAATGGAAAACACTCGTTTAGGGCTTCCGATTAAACTTAAAAAAATCAACGAATATTTGATCATATACAGCATATAATTGAGATATGTATACTAAAAAGAAAAACTCCCCTGTATCCTCAAAATACCCAATAAATCGAAAATACCTTATAAGAGCCAATTTTAAGCAAAAACTTTAATTGGTATAGCAAACTATACGTATTAAGTTATTAGAAATTGTAAGAAGTTCAGTTGCCGATAATGAACGGGATATATTTTTTTAATCATGTCCAAATTTATACTTTTATACTTTTAGACTTATTTCTCAAGTACAAAAATAAAAATACTCGAATTATTGTTCGTATAGGCGCATACCTAATTCTATATATTTCAAAAATCCATAACCAGGAATGTTGCAAGTGCAGTTCAATTCGTTATTTAAACGTAGCGCATGGTAAGCCTAGTATAAATTGTGTTAGATAATTGTAATTTAAATTGAGCTTAAGATGAATTTACGTTAAATTAGTATTAAACAGATAAACCTTAGTGATTTTATGTTTAGTGATTTTATGTTTTTATTTTTAGCCTATATTCTAATTCAGTACTAAGAAATGGACAACTAATTTATGTAGATAGTTATGCGGGAAAAACTGACGAAATAAAAATTGGTTGCCCAAACATACCCGGCGTTAACATTTGCACAGACGTCCCTACTACACTTCCTAGTGTTAGTTTGGGAGGAGTAGCAGCAGGAGGAGTTGGAACGCCAGCCTCAACAAAACCAATTGGTACAGATCTTTTAGGTTCTTTGGGAGGACCAGGATAAGGATTTTGAATTTTCTTGGGGCATTCAAACTTACTAGCTTACGGAGTTTGCAAACGCTGTTCCATTTTTGTGTTTTAGACAGAAATAACAAAACTATAAGTGTTTTTCATATATAAACATGAAAATAATTCAAGATGTCTTTTGATGTTTTTATACCTTTGCTTCAAGTAGAGTCTAAATATTTTTTAAAGCGTTCTGTTTTTAATAAATAATTATTATAAAATAAATGTTCTTCATTCTTTTGTTTTCGGGGTCTTCAATTGTCAACCTGTCAGTGTTAAAATAATCTATTCTAGTTTTCATATTAGACATAACAAATTAGGCATTTCTGAAAAGCAAAAAATTATCTCATTTTAATGGTATCATAGCCAACTATGACTCCTATAAGAAAAAACAAAGTTGACTCTTGTAACTCAAACATGATAACAATTTTTTGAGTACACTACGAGATTTCTATTAAAAACATGCAAATTAAACCCTATTTCCTCTGAAAATAAATGAGCTATAACAGAAAATAAAAAAATCTAAAACTCACTGTTTTTACTGTAGTGCCTGATCTACGTAAAATATCTAAAGTTTTTCTATGGGGTTTAGTACAATTTTAGCTAAGGAATATTTCATTCTATTTACCCAAATCTCTATCTTTTATAATAATTGAGATCCCCACCATGTTCAGAATGAATCTGTGGACACCCCATATAAATAAATAATAACGCTTTAATAAATAACACACTCAATTAAGACTTCACACTTTATTGGTTGATACTGCAACAATTGTTTCATCACACATCAACATTCATCTGCCTGATGAACCCACTGTGTGGTAAAACAATGTCAACCAATTAAGTGTGAAATCTTAACTGTGTTATTTATTAAAGTGTTGATATGACATTTTTCCGAGTAACAGCCTCATCCATTAAATAAAAATGAAAGTAAATAAGCGATGTTTTAGATCTGTTTTTTTTATTATTTCCAATAAAGTAATTGAATGTGTCAGTTAAAAAAAATGCAGTAAGAAGATTCATGCCCGGTTTCATCAACTTCAATTAAATCTTATTCGTAGATTAAATGGAAAAGTTGCTGAAACTAGATTTATTTTACTTTTATTATTATTATTCCAAAACTATTCACAAAAAAGTAATTCTTGAATTTTTCCGCTACATTTCGGTAAATATTGATCACCATCAAATCTAACCGTTATATATTTTTAACTGAAAACTGAAAATCAGTGTTTTATACGCGTGGCGCATGAAGTAAAATTTCGAGTTTAGAAAAGCCCCGTGAAAATTTGTCGAGGGTCGCTGCGCGACCCTCGACAAATTTTCTACGCGGGGCTTTTCTAAACTCGAAATTTTACTTCATGCTTAGTCTGGGAGTGGAAAACAGTCGTTACTTTAAAATATGTCACAAGAGTAAAAATGTATATCGTAACTATCACAATGAAAAAAAAAAATAACATGGCGATCTTGTTCTTAATACCAGAATAGGCGAAATACAGTCCACAGAGACATAATCAGAAAAAATCAAAAGACAGTTTTTCTTTGTGACAGTTACGATACATATTTTAAAATAACGAGTGTCTTCTATTCCCAGACTAAGCATGGAGTAAAATTTCGAGTTTAGAAAAGCCTCGCGCAGCGACCCGAAACAAATTTTCACTGACTTTTCTAAACTCGAAATTTTACTTCATGCGCCACGCGTATAAAACACTGATTTAATGAGAAGTTTAAAAAAAAACGGCTCGAAATTCGTATATTTGTGAATATTAAAATTAGTCAAATAATTAAAGAAATAAACTATTTGAATTTATAAATTGTTTACTCTTAGAAAATATATTAGACATTTCTAAACATTAATTTATTGAAATATTTAAATGGCTGAATTAATCAAATATGTGAAACAGTGAGTGATTAAATAATATAGTATTTGAATATTCGCGAATATTCAAATTCCTAGCCCTATTTTAAACTTCTCATTAAATCGGTGTTTTTAAGCGTGGCGCATGAAGTAAAATTTCGAGTTTAGAAAAGCCCCGTGAAAATTTGTCTCAGGTCGCTGCGCGACCCTCGTCGAATTTTCTACGCGGGGCTTTTCTAAACTCGAAATTTTACTTCATGCTTAGTCTGGGAGTGGAAACCTATGTTAAAAAATATAATGTCAATTATTCGTGAAATTTCGGATCTTCGTCTTCAATGGCGCTCCTCTGCTCGATGCGCCTGTGGCTGTTGCCCCCTTGGCCCCCTCCTTATTGTGGCACTGCATATAGACGATTTAGACGTTTTAAATACCCTCACAAAATGGTCAGTACATGACATCTAAAAATTACAGACGCTAGTTCAGTCACGATTTCATTATTTATATTGAAACGAACTAACCTAAAGAGTACACTTAACCTAAACTGAATAACATTCACCTTACCTTATTTATTTTGTATTTGTATTTTTGTATTTTGTGTAAGATTATTTAAAGAATTCTTCTTTCTTACACTTACCATTAGATTTACTCTTATCATTGCCAATACATTTGTTACAATTTCTTTAGATTTCCTCTTTTTATTTTAAGTATATGCTCATCGTTCACATAATAATTCTCCTCAGATTTCTGAACGATTCTAATAATTATTGATTAACACTAAATAAGTCGGAAATATATACCAAGCACGCAAAGAATGTCCACTAAAAGTCCATTTTAAGATCAGATTTTTTTCTTTTGTGGTATAAACACTCATGTTGCTGCTGGAACACAAAGAAATTTTACTTGCTGCCTTCTTGGATATAGGAGCATTTGACAATACAGCCTTTAACTCTATAACTGCTGCCCTGAGAAAGCGGGGGTTGGAGGAAATTAGCTGCAGGTGGATAGACTGCGTGCTAAGACAAAGGATGGTCTACACAACGTTCGCTTACCAGACACTAGCATCCAGGGTGGCCGGTGGTTGTCCGCAGGGAGGAGTTCTCTCACCCCTGCTGTGGAACCTGATCATGGATGGCCTGCTAGTGGATCTCAGCAACGAGGATACGCGGATGACCTAGTCATACTCGTTGAGGGAAAATTTAACAACACGATTAGAGAGCGTATGCAACGTGCACTGAACGTGGTGAGCAAATGGTGTGCTAGAGAAGGACTTAAAGTCTCACCCTCGAAGACCACCCTGGTACCATTTATACGCAGGAGGAAACTGGCGGGCCTTGGACCGCTCTTTCTAAATGGTGGCAACCTGAAAATGTCGGGTGAGGTGAAGTACCTGGGAGTAATCTTTGACTCCAAACTGACCTGGACCCCTCAAATCTTAAAAATCAGACGCAAATCGGAAATTACCCTTGCGGTAATTAGACGAATGTACGACCGACAATGGGGGCTCAGACCAGGAATGGTATACTGGCTGTACACCAGAGTGGTCAGACCCGCAATCATGTATGCTGCTTTGGTATGGTGGCCTAAAGCCACACAGCATACAACCATACAAATACTCAGCAAGGTTCAAAGACTTGCTTGTATTAGCATAACGGGGGCTATGAGAACCACGCCCACTGCAGCCATGGAGACGGTTCTAGATCTCACACCACTTCATATTCTGATAGTGGGGGAGGCAAGACTGGTACTCTATAGGCTGCAATTATCATCGGTCAACGTAAGAGTTGATACCCTACACAGAAGACTCTTGACAGACATAGGGGGACCTCTCCTGCAAATGAGGTCGGATCATATGGTAGTCAGATATCTTGAAAATTCACTCTTTAAAGTCACTATTCCAGACCGCAACGAATGGAACGGCTTTAGGGAAGATATAAACAAACAAAGTGTGATCTGGTACACGGATGGTTCTAAATCAACCACAGGTACTGGATCAGGAATCTATAATGAAAACATGAGGACAGGCTATGCTCAACCATTGGGTGGCCTGGCATCAGTCTTTCAAGCAGAAATATTCACAATCATAGAATGTGCGAGAACCAACATAGAGAAGGACTGTCGAAACAGGCAAATCTATATCATGTCCGATAGCCAGGCGGCACTGAAGGCTCTCCAGAGTCAAAAGACTTCATCCAAACTGGTATTGGAATGCTTCAATATCCTGAATGACCTAGCGAGACAGAACAAGGTTACGCTTGTCTGGACGCCGGGTCACTCTGGTATTGCGGGTAATGAAAAAGCTGACGAGCTAGCAAGGCAGGGAGCCACCATTTCATTTATGGGACCCGAACCTGCCTTGGGCATAACAAAAAAGTCGAGTCGCCTTGAAGTCAGGAAGTGGACTCGCAATAAACACAAGGAATACTGGGAAAACAGACCAGGCCTTAACCATAGTAAGGCCCTTATAAAAGGGCCTAACTCAAGCCAAGCTGCAGGACTACTAACATTGAGTAGGGCACAGCTGAAAACAACCATAGGACTGCTCACAGGCCACATGACTGTTAAAGAGCATCTAAGGAAAATCGGGCTATACAACGGCGACACCAACTGTAATACGGCACCGAAAACAGCTATGCACGTTCTGTGCAGGTGCAATGCGCTGGAGAGCAAAAGACGGCTCATATTTGGGAACAGACAAATGGAACCAAATGATTTCCACGCGCAACCTCTGAAGGACCTGCACAAGCTAGTGCAGGGCATCGAGTTCGGAATAGTTGCGTGAGTGTAATAATATTGGGGCAGTACAATAAGTCACCGAGGCTGCAGTGCATCCTGATCCGAAAGGAAGACGGCACCCACAGGAAAAAAAAACACTCATGTTCAATTGAATTAATGTTATGTGTCTTAATAAATTTAGATGACAAACACAGACATTTCATAGCAACTGCTTCTTTAGAAATTTTATTTTCGAATATTTCTTCTACATTATTAAGCTATATTTCGAAGAAAACTAAAGAGAAAACATAGGTAAAACTTAGAAAACAATGCTAGTAGATAAACGAATGATTCTAATTTTATTCTGATCATTTTGGTTCAATAATAGAGATACAAACTGAAATAAAAATTTTTTCATGGGAATTTCCTATGATGTGCCTTGAACACACGGTGCATATAAATATCAAACTCTGAAATTACCACGATATAATTATTTGGATATAAAATTCATAACATAAATGAATATAAATTAAACTCGCCAAGGGTTCCTTAGTTCCCGATTTCGTTTTTTTTCTTGGGTCTATTATTTAGGGATTTTGATATAAACATTTGATAATATTGGGAGCATTTTATCATTCCACAATGTAGCATCTTTTTTCATCTAGAATTAATATATTATTAAAAATAAATACTTACGCATATTAAAATGACCACTTACATCCTCTATAATCATTCCTTTTTTCAACATGAAAAAACCGCAAAAAAATGTTTCACAAAAAGTATTAATTTGGCAGTTAGACCACTTAGGGAGCTCTTAGATGGACGTTTTGAACGCGAGGCGGAACGGGAGCGGGCGCAAGCGTTTGCGTTTTAACACAGGTTTATATTAGAGTCCGTAGAGGGACGGGTGCGAGGTGGAGAAAACGCTAGCACTCGCGCCCGTTTAAATTTGAGCGGAGCGGGACGGACGCGTTTTTCAGTTTTAACACATGGTTTCTTATGCGCCTTCTTATACGGGCGGGTGAAACGCGTTTTCAAAGCGGGCGTTTTTTTCAATATTTTTGTAAAAAATCGGCCAAAGCGAGTTAAATTCGTAATATTTTCCTTACAATATTTAGTCGTAACGCAAAAATAAATGATTTTGCGTTTAGATAAGTGTCCAAAATTAAAAAATAAATTAAAAAAAAAATATGAATTAACATTTTTAGGTAAACTTCCATCTCTAAGATATAAGTATAATTTTATTTAATATTTAAAAAGTCTATGATATTTTCTAGAAATTGCGAAAAATAAAATAACTAACAATTTAAAATCGCCCCCAATCTC
Source organism: Philonthus cognatus (assembly GCA_932526585.2). Classification (NCBI taxonomy): domain Eukaryota; kingdom Metazoa; phylum Arthropoda; class Insecta; order Coleoptera; family Staphylinidae; genus Philonthus; species Philonthus cognatus. The sequence continues at coordinate 46,874,183 of OW052244.1, forward strand.
TTGTAACAATAGTGTGATGAGAACAAAATAATTAAAAGAATTAATAATTATTTTTTTGAGAGCGGTGTCTGTGCTCGTAAATTTTGTACCGCCAGCAGCTTTTCCCTGACTCTCTAATTGGCCAACATACTAGGGAAATGCCCATTTTACAGTCTATTTTTAATATGCAGGTTATTACCTATCAAAGTGTGTAAAATTTTTGACAGAAATTTGTATAGCGGTTACGGGTTAAATAAAAGAAAAAAAAAGTGATTGTCTATATCCTAGCGCTAAAACGTGATATTATAAGTATGTTTGATACAGAAAGATTTATCTTAGAAATTCAGGCACCGCCTAAGGAACAAATCCATTTAAGTAATGTTTCACAACATTAAAACAACGTTTAATATTGCTGCACTGTTGATATAACGATATTTGTTTGTTTTTTGCTCAGTGGGCGGAGTGCATGTGGAATTTAGGTAAGTAATATTTATATTTATAAAAACATTAAATATACTCAATGACATTAGAAGCGTAACACCCAGAAGGAGTTATTATTCTAACTTGATTTTTTGCCAGTATGGTAGTCTTACATCAAGAATAAAATGATTACATTTTCAAGAAATTTTATTAAAAAACAATCTAAAAAAATTAATAATGTGTTTGGCGACCCTTTTGCTGTATACACTCCTGTAGACGTCTGGGCATCGACAAAATGAGATGGTCGATGTCTTCTTGAGGCATCTCGTTCTAAGCAACTTGAATTTCATCGATCAACTGTGCTAGAGTCTGTGGAGGATGGTGCAAAGAGAATATTCTCTTCCCATGATATCCCACACATGTTCAATGGGATTTAAATCCGGCGAACGGGGCGGCTACGCCAAAACATTAACACCAGCTTCATTAAGACGAGCAATATGGGGACTTGCGTTATCTTGTTGAAAAAGTACGTCTGGGCGGCCATCTAAATAAGGCAACAAAGTCCTTCGTATGACGTCTTCAACATAACGCGCAGCTGTCATACTGCCTCGAATGAATACAAGAGGTGATCGACTACCATAAGCAATAGCCCCCCAAACCATTACTCCAGCAGTCCTGTGTACATGCCTCTCAATAGCAAACCTAAGATCAGGTCGTTCTCCACGGTAGCGTCGTACGATTCTACGGCCATCATGCGTGCCTAGACAAAATCGTGATTCATCGCTGAATACGACATCGTGCCATTCTGCCTCCCAATGCTGCCGTTCTCTGCACCAGTCCAACCTTTGGCGACAGTGTCTAAATGTGTTTAAATATAAAAGGCACAAGGTTGAAATTGTTATCAATGTATGCTTTAAATATAGTCACTCTGTTGCTAATATATGAATTCAAAAAAATCATTCCTTCTTGGTGTTACGCTTCTAATGTCATTGAGTATACATAAATACAGTAACGTATATGAATAATAGAGGATAAATAAATAATAATATGACGCAATTAAATCTATTTCGTCCATGCTTATTACACAGACGGCACCAAAGGCTCGGCGGCGAACTCGCCTAGCACCCGCTTGCAAAACGCGTTCAATCAGCTCCGCATAAGAGCTAAAAGCGGAGCGGAGAAACGATCCGTCCCGCTCCGCTTCCACTCACAAAACCATAGATTAAATTAGATTGATAACTCATAGGGGGCTCCACGTATCATGATTTTAGTTAACCGACCCACTCGATGAGACGGCGCTGCAATCGCAAATGACGTTATAGTGCGCGGGGAGCGGGCGGGATTCTTGCTAAGCGGGGTGTGCGGTGCAGGGGGTCATAACATTGAATGGTGGGTGCGGTGCGGGGAACATCGCACGGTAATAAATTACCGTGCGATGCGAAAAATACCAAAGACCTAATGAACATGTTAAATGTATATTTAAAAAGTTATTACAAATATATTTCGCTACATGTCAAAACCTAATTACATTTCACTTTTCAACAAAATGTTTGCAGTTCGTTAAAAAATGCATCTTAGAAATGAAATAAGAGGTCTCCTTATCCGGATAAGGATGTTGGCGTAAGTAGTGTTCCATACAGTGAATTTTTCTTTAAGGTAAACATATGCATAAGCTGTAAATTTTTCGACATTCGTTGTTTTTCAAAAGAGTTCAATATAAAGCTTTAAACGAGTGTTTTCCACTCCCATACTAAGCATGAAGTAAAATTTCGAGTTTAGAAAAGCCCCGTGAAAATTTGTTGAGGGTTGCACAGCGACTCGAGACAAATTTTCTGGGCTTTTCTAAACTCGAAATTTTACTTCATGCGCCACACGTATAAAACACTAAAGTATTGTAAAATGTATGTATATTCTAATTTCACTTGAAATCTGTGTTTTGTACGCGTGGCGCATGAAGTAAAATTTCGAGTTTAGAAAAGCCCAGAAAATTTGTCTCGGGTCGATGCGCGACCCTCGACAAATTTTCACGGGGCTTTTCTAAACTCGAAATTTTACTTCATGCTTAGTCTGGGAGTGGAAAACACTCATTTAGAGCTTCAAATTGAACTAAAAAAAAACAAGGAATATCTAAAGATTTACAGAAAATAGGTTGAATTTGAAATACGTATACTTAAAAGAAAACTGCTTGTATGTATAAATACAAATAAAATATTTCCAGAAGAAAGTTATTGTTACTGCAAAAATGTTCAGCAAAAATATTAAAGGGAAGTATTTGGTATATAGTGAAACTTATTTCGTAAATCGGGAAATCTTTTGACTTATATTTGACAAGGTGAAAGATATTTGGGATATAGTGAATCTCATTTGATCAATAGTGAAATGCAATAGAAAAATCGTGTAATTAAATTTACGACATTATTTTATGTACTGGGATCGTACTTTGTGACTAGATGAAATTTCAGAATTGCTTGATCCAACAGCAACGGGAACATTCTCCATGGAAGTATGCTCCGAGCCCGGTGTGAAGAAAATCTCCACGTCCGTGGTTGTTTCATGCGTAATACTTGAAAATCATTCACGAATGCTAGGAAGAAATAAAGAGAAATATTGTAGACACACTGGTTTTAAATGTGTTTGACTGCAGATTTAATTAAAAGAATAGACAATGGTTTAAAAACTTAAAATATTACATAAACTTACGGTTTTAATTATTAATGTTAACGCCCATCCCCAAAGATTCAGAATTGCTTAATCCAACAATAACGGGGATATATTCCATGAAACAATGATCCTAGTTCAGTATGATGAAAATATCCACGACCATGGATATTTAGTATACTTGAAGATCATCCACATGTACTAGGAAGAATTAAAGAGAAAATATAATGTAGTAACACCCTAGTTTTAATTTTGTTTGACTGTACACTTATTTAAAATAATACATAATAGGTTAAAATTTAAAAATATTTTACATACTTACGGTTGTAATTATTTATATTTATTAACGCTCATGTCGAGACGATTTTGTCTTATCAGCATTTTTGTGCCTTCAGATCCGACGGATCTGACAGCTGTTGAATTAAAACGAGCCCACGTTAGAAATTGCGGGAAATTTGAAATTCCGACATATGCGCCCTCCCATCGAGTGGGCCGGTCAACTATATATGTGAACTTATAGAATCATATGGAGTCGACTGGGTCTGCACAAAACGTCCATATAAAAGCGTCTTTTTTCGTTTTATCAATATGTTTGCGCTACCTAAAATTATAAAAATTAAAAAGTAAAGTAATACACATATCTGTTGCTCTACATATTAAGTTAGTTTTTGTGATATAAAGTTAAAATTAATTTCTGGTAATTTGCAAGGGCTGTACTTACATAAGGTGTAATGTAGTGAGTGAGTTTGGTTAAGAAATTACAACTATTACATGATAATTTGATCGATTTACATTCAGTAATTTTCCACTGTGAGTGTCGCTTCTCGCACCTCGCCTAGACAAGGCCACTACCGCAAAAAATCGTAGTAAAGTGCATTGACTGAAATTAATATTATCTACATTTGAGGTCTTGATTTATTGATTCGTGAATTTATTTTATCTGTATTGACGGAATTCTTTATTGTTTACCTATCAATTTATAATTTCTTCCCTATTACTCCACTACTCTACTCTAAAAAGTCCTCACAAACGACCCTGTGAGGTGAAGTGTGTCCATTGTTTATTATTTGTTTACTCTTGTAGATTTCATTATTATTTTGTTTGTTGCTACAATTAGTAATAACCAAAATGGTTATCAGTTACAATGTTTGCGATTTAAATATTAGTCCGCGTTCAGATGCTATTATATGTCGCGGTAAATGTCGTAAATTGTGTCATACGAGTTGTATAAATTGCACAGTCGATTTAATTGAATATTATTTAAGTGAAGCTAAACAGCCTGATGGCGACCATTGGATTTGTCCAGACTGTTTACCTAACGACCCAAAAATGCATTCCCGCCAAAATACTTCGTCGTCATCAATTAATGAGGTAATTAAAAATGTCTTAAAAAAAGAACTTGCGCAGCTTTTTAAAGAGCAGTTTCAAACAACAATGAAAGGTCTTTTGGATGAAATGAACAACATTAAAGACCGGCTTACAAAACTCGAGTCTTCAATTCCAGTTAAATCTCAAAATGTTTTATCTGGAGAGAATATAATGGCTGTTTAGTTAAAAGTTGTTTGTTTTTTCCTTATCTACAACTTTTGTTTGAAATTTTTTGATTTGGTCGACAATTGGGCTACAGTTTCTTGTTTCTTGATCAAAAACAAAATAGCTAAGGTAAAAATTGTTTATACAAAAGTTGTGTGTTTTTTCGTTGGCTGAAACTTTTATTTAATAAATTTTTTGATTAAGTTAATATGTTTCTATATTTTACCCTTCACTTGAAATCAGTGTTTAATACGCGTCGAACATGAAGTAAAATTTCGATCCTAGAAAAGCCTGAAAATTTGGTTTGGTCAAACCAAATTTTTAGGCTTTCTTTAAACTCAAAATTTTACCTCATGCGCCACGAGTACAAGACACTGATTTCAAGCGAAGTTTACTTGTTCACAATATTTCAGTGCTTTCAGTGCCTAATACGCGTGGCGCATGAAGTAAAATATCAAGTTTATAAAAGTCTGAAAATTTGGTTTGGCTGCTCCGCGCTTCGTGTTACGCGACCAAACCAAATTTTCAGGCTTTTCTAAACTCGAAATTTTAGTTCATGCTTAGTCTGGGAGTAGAAAACACTCGTTTTAAGCTTCAAGTTGAACTCTTAAAAAAAAGCGTATGCATATGTATACCCAATTGAAAATTCACTGCTTGGTGGGAGATGCTTTTACTAAATACGTAAATATAACAATTTAATTTAATTAATTCCTAACGCATATTATTAAATGAACCAAGTCTATTAATTGAATAAATTAGCAACTAATATTATAAATGCATAAACCCCGTTCTAGTAAAAAAAATATATATCGATTCTTAACTAAATTGGACCTTGTTGAGAAACGAATTAATTTTTTTCTATCGTTAAAAAAGAAAATGTATCCGACTGATTTCATTTTCCTTATATTTTAATGTTTTTTGATTTTATGCAATACGCAATTGATTATAGAGTTCAAATGTTTGTGATGGGATCTACGGTTCAGATTGGTTATCGTGCACGAAGATTGTGAAAATGAGCCTGATGATTAGCATTACATCATTGGAAAGTTTTCTCCGCTAACTTTGAACACGTATTTACAGGTAAAGGGCAGAACGATTAGATGAAGTGAAAAGTGTCATCAATTTATTCCCGCGAAGTTTTTATTTTGCAGTGCCACTAGATCTAGATACAACATTAACTGAACAAGCGTATACTGCCTACTATTCAAGCGCGAAAAAGTTAATTTCCTCTACGTGCACAATTGGCCTCTAAAGCTACCGGTGGGGTACTTTGATTGTCGTATAGTTGGTTGCATAAATTGTAGTGTTTAATTTGAAAATGTGTCTTTTTCAACATCTTTAAACAAGTACAGGGTGGTCTAATTTCGATGTTGCTTATGGGCATCTCGGTAAATATAAGAGTTAGAAAAAAACCCCATGGCGCAATCGCGATCTCTTTTTTTGAGACTAGGATAATGCCGAAAACAAAAATGCACTATCTTGTTTTTTTTCAGAAGTTATAGGGCAAAATAGGGTTTTCTTGATTTTTAACTTTAATTCGTATCTTGCGTAATTTGTGAGATAGATAAAAACTATAAATACTTTCTTAAGACACTTTTTAAAGTAGAATCCAGTGGCGTAGGCATTTTTTTATTTTATGAACACATTTTCGAGTTATAGCCAAATTATTTTTTATTTAAATGTAAATCATAGTGGCTTTGACACAGTTAAAAAAGTGTTTTTCACTGATTTCAAAAATATATACTTTTATGAATTTATCTTGAAAATTGTGTTCCTATAGAATAGAAACTTTAATCTGCTAAATAATATAATACGGAAGACAATAGCAATTATAAATCATTTGCATGCTCAATTTTAATTAATTATGCCATTGCAACAGCAATGAGTTCTGTTCTTCCAACAAGAAATTTTAATTTGCTAAATAATATAATACGGAAGACAATAGCAATTATAAATCATTTGCATGCTCAATTTTAATTAATTATGCCAATGCAACAGCAATGAGTTCTGTTCTTCCAACAAGATGGAGCAGATTACTTTTGGATGCAAATTTAGGGAGCAATTGGTTGGGAACATTTAGACCAGTTAGGTGGCTTGCTAGATCTCCAGATCCAACACCGTTATATTTTTTATGAGGATACCTGCAGGACAAAATTTACAAGCAGCCTAAATTATTTAGACGTATTGGAACATTTTCATGATTTTTATAGGAACTGTTCCCAACATTCAAATTTGTATCGTCATTAAAGCTGTAAGAGGTAAATACCAAAGATGCATTAAAAATAATGGCCATCAGTTCGAATATTTAAAATAAGTTTTTTTTTCTTAATATATAAAAATTTTAATAAATATTAAAAATAATAAAATATTTATTACTCAAAAAAGGATTATTATTATTTAAAAAATCATTAGTTTATAATGTTTATCATAATTAAAACTGAGCATGCAAATGATCAAAAATGGCTATTGTCTTCCATAGTATATTATTTAGCTGATTAAAAACTAGTTATTACTCTATAGTAACACTGTTTTTTAAGATTAATTCATCAACTATGTCAAAGCCAACTATGATTTACAATTAATCAAAAAATCAATTTGGCTATAACTCGAAAATGTGTGAATAAAATAAAAAAATGCCTTCGCCACTGGATTCTACTCAAAAAAGTGTCTTAAGAAGGTATTTATAGTTTTTGGCTGTCTCACAAATTACGCAAGGTATTAATTAAAGTTAAAAATCAAGAAAACCCGATGTTGCCCTATAACTTCTGAAAAAAACAAGATAGCGCATTTTTGTTTTCGGCATAGTCCTAGTCTCAAAAAAAAGAGATCGCGACTGCGTCATCGATTTTTCTCTAACTCTTATATTTATCGAGATGCCCATAAGCAACATCGAAATTAGACCACACTGTACAGTGCGATCATTTAAATTATGATTTAGAGTAGGCGGCATTTTATTGTTGAGTTGCCCAGCCTGCTGGTTGAATGAAGGAATAAATTTGAGGTTATGGTAAACTATATGTTAACAACGATCGCACCGTAGCATTGCTGTGATAATTATGGAATTTGATGTTTTTATCGATCTCTTTTTAGTGTTAACTCCAAATACACAACAATTTGTATTACACTTAACAATTGCATCACAATACACACTTACTTGATAACGCAAAGAAAATTTAATAATACTCATACTATCGGCGGGTATTATACGATCCTGTAAAATGTGATACTTCTCTTCTCGGTACCGTCGTTCGCCATCACAGGGCGTTTTTTTAGGTGTAGAGGCTAATTGCGTAGCAAAAAAAATTGTAAACCTTGTTTGCACTACCGCGGCAGATTTAAAATTTGAAGCGCGCGCGGTTGTAAAGCATAAACAAGTAATTTAAGTGGACGTCTTGCGATTTTATTCACGATTTAGGGAAGGTAACATATATATTCTCAAAACTTTTAATAAAGACAGAGGATTTCGATACAAGTTTTTTTTTTAACTTCTCAATCGCACTCACCTCAAATTTAAAATCTGCCACACTGGTGGAAACAAGTATACAATGTTTTTTTTCTTATCGTATGGGCGATTAATTTATAATGTGGTCAAGTAGTGGACTCATGTCAGCATACAATTGTACAGTTTATACCGTACGATCGTTTAAATTATGTTTTAGAGTAGGCGGCATTTTTTTTTTGTGCGGTTGCCCAGAATGCTAATTAAATGATGGAATAGATTTGAGGTTATGGTAAAATATGTGTTAATGACAATCAAATTTTAAATTGAAAGCCTACTCTAAATCGGGTTTTAAATGATCGCACGGTATTTTGCATTTGTATAAAATTGCATTGAAAAAAAATCTTTTTTAATTTTTATGATTAATTTTGGGATTCGTCAAATTGTACACATGCTTTATAACACTTATGATTTTACTATCTTTAATTTCACAATTAATTTACTAAATAATTTTCTTTCAGATTTTAAAATGATCATATTCTGTAATTTTCTTTCAGGTAGGATATTTTATTAGTATAGTAGTAAAAATAATAAATTAATTTTTGCTTGAAGCTTTACCTTAGATGTTGCATTTATAAAAAAAGTTAAACAAATGCTGCTTTTATTCAATTAATAATTAATTCATGAGTTTTTTTGTCATTTTGTTTATAATAACTTTACCTACAAAAAAAAACAAACAAACAATGTTACATCAACATTGTAGAAACATTAAATGTTGTTTTAATGTTGATGAAACGTTACTTAAACGTGTTTGCTCAGTGGGTATATTATAATTATATGATTTTACAGTAGATTTACGTGAAATATACGCCATTTCGACGTGTCTTACTGTAACTATTGCACGCCATATATGATGTTAAAATTTATAATTTCCTAATAAAAATGTTTATTCAGTATTATACCTGCTTTATATCAATTTTAAAAGAAATGGTAATAACTTAGGTGAAATTAAACATTTCCTTCATGATAATTACTACGAGTGTGGTGAAAAATATAATATTTTTTCGAGAGGGACTCTAAACATTAACAAAGAGTGTTAATCCATTGATAATGGTCACTTTGTGTCCGAAATGTACATTTGGTAATTCAAATAAAAGTGTGAAGAAAGGTTTTTAGTGCTTTATTCGTCAAATTAATTTGATCTTCACGTAACTCACAATCAATTTATTAACAAAGAAATGGATGAATCAAGAAACTTAATTTTTTTTATTAAAAATGAACAAAATCGAAAATCTAGATTTTACAGAACTTATTAAAATTATTTTTAAAATTACCAAATTGAAAATCAACAAAATTCAATGGATCCTGACAAATTTGAAATGTAAAATGACCTCTAAACAAATTTTTGAATGTAATTAAATTTGAAGTTTCGAACGAGTGTTTTCCACTCCCAGATTAAGCATGAAGTAAAATTTCGAGTTTAGAAAAGCCTGAAAATTTGGTTTGGTCGCGTAGCGCGAAGCGCGGAGCGACCAAACCAAATTTTTAGGCTTTTCTAAACTCGAAATTTTACTTCATGCGCCACGAGTATTAAGCACTGATGTGATGTGATGTTCAGAATACACGTTTTTAGCATACTGCTTTAGTAGAATGTTTTGAACTTCAACTAAAATCAGTGTATTATACGAGTGGCGCATGAAGTAAAATTTCGAGTTTAGAAAAGCCTTAAAATTTGGTTTGGCCGCTCCGCGCTTCGCGCTACGCGACCAAACCAAATTTTCAGGCTTTTCTAAACTCGAAATTTTACTTCATGCCTAATCTGGGAGTGGAAAACACTCGTTTAAGACTTCAAATTAAACTATTTTGAGAAACAAACGATTATCGGAAAAGTTATAGATCATGCATACATGTTTAGTTAAGTTTAGTTTATTGACGGAAAATCTCCTATTACAAAAATATACACAAAAGAAAGAGTACCAGTAAACAATATACAAAAAATATATACTGCCTTTCAAAAAAATCAGAACAGAAAGTATTTATTGGACGATTTTAATGAAATTTACAGAATTTGATCATGTAAATGAACTGCATCCATGATAAAAAAATCAATTGTTTTGGTTACTATTTAATGGTATTTTTCCTTGATTTCACCATTATGAAGAGCTGCTGATTTTTTAATGTAATTGCTTCTAATATCCAAGTAGCCTCTGAGTAGTTTGACGTTTCAGTTTGTAAAACATAAAAAGTAGCCCCGTGTTCGTCGGCGTGCACAATATCATTATCTAAGTGAATTTTAAAGGGGTCGCATTATTGGAATGCGAGAAGCGGGTTTTTCGGTTCGTGCTATTGCTGAAAGGGTAGGCCGTAGTGTATCGGTGATCGTACGCTGCTGGTCTAGATGGTCCGAAGCTGGGAAGAATCGACGTAGACTTTGATCAGGACGTCCAAGAAGCACCACTGAGCGTGAAGATCGAGCTCTTCGTCTTACAACTTTAAGGGACAGATTAACAACGTCGCAGGCATTGGGAAATGACTGGTTGGCTCTAAATGGCCAAAGAGTATCCATGGCTACTGTTTACAGAAGAATCCGCAGTTTTGGTATAAGATCCTACCGTCCATAATTGTGTCTACCTCTTACTCCGCAGCATCGCAGAGCAAGACTTGATTGGTGCAGGGAAAGACAACATTGGACCCATGAATGGAATAACATTATCTTCAGCGATGAGTCTCGGTTCTGTTTATGGGCTCATGATGGTCGCAGAAGAGTGAGACGTCGACGCGGTTAACGCAGAATTTTACAATTTGCTGTTGAAAGACATACGGCTCTTACACAGGGAGTTATGGTTTGGGGGGCGATAGCATATGGTAGTCGGTCTCCTCTAGTTTTTTTAGAAGCAAGTCTTAACGCGATTCGGTATATTGACAACATTTTACGGCCAGTGTTAGTGCCCTATGTAAATGGCTTGCAGAACCCCATTTTTCAGCAAGATAATGCTCGACCTCACAGAGCGGTCATTACAAGACAGTTTTTTGATAGTGCCGAAATCAATTTGTTACCTTGGCCATCTCGTTCTCCAGATCTATCGCCAATAGAACATGTTTGGGATAGGTGTTAGAATAAGTAACTTACAGCGCCCCGCTAACACTGTAATGGAACTTAGAGGTCAAATTATCGAAGTTTGGAATGAAATACCCCAAGTCGATATTGACAGCCTGATTTCTAGCATGCCTCGACGTGTAAATGAGTGTTTGGGAAATCGTGGAGGCCCAACACATTATTAATTTTTATTCATTTGTTGTTTTGTTTTTTGATCATCGATACAGTTCGTTTACATGATCAAATTGTGTAAATTTTATTAAAATCATGCAATAAATACTTGGTGTTCTGATTTTTTTGAAAGGCAGTATATATACATAGAAACTAAATTCATGTAACCTTAAGAATGCACATTTAAACTTAATAATATTTAACAATAATTATAAGAAAATCTAGATAAGTAAAAGTTGTATTTTAAATAGAAAAAATAGAAAAAATGAATGTATTTTTAAACGAAAAATTCCCAGTATGTTTACCAAATTTTAGTGGTGGCAAATGCCACCGTCAGGGCCGATAGAGTTAATCAGGTAGAATCGCGTTAAAAACAGTTGATAAAATGTTATTCTTGTTATTACTCTGTTGAAGAGATATTGAGCGAAAATTCAGTCCTCAATCTAAATAGGTCGATAAAAATACAAAGAAATGCATTTCACCACAAAAAAATGTGTACCACAAAATCACGCATGTGAGCATATTTTCTTATATCAAGACGACAATGAAAGAAAGAAAGACGATAAATGTCTGTTAGTTTTAAGATAATTACATAGTGGTACACATAAAATGTAAACTAAATTCTGACTTCAGTTTCTGGAAGTATCCACCCAAACTAGCAACAGCCTATTTGGGTTTTGATAGTTTAGTTCCAATATTTTTTTTGCCATTATGAAGTTTTTTGCTAGAGCTTTGGTTTTTATCTCGTAAACTATTGGGAATTTCTCAATGAAATCTTGAAACAAAATTTTCATCACACGAAAATACACAACTTTTGTGAACATGCCGAGGCCAGAAAATTGTAAAATAAACTTTAACACAAAAAATCTGAAATTTTGGTGTGAAATGTACTATTTGGTGGCGAAATTTATTACAACAGCCAAAATAACTATGAGAATTGATTGTAGGTTATTGCAATTTTCAGCAAAATTACTCGTGTTGATTTAGACAACATTTTTGTCAAAGACAGTTATGCTAAAATTTGCACGGTTTGTTATGGTCGAAAATGTGAAAAAATTGCATTTTTCGGGCTTTCCGTACCCCGAAAGAGTGAAAATCTGGCTTCGACATGTTTATAAAAGTTGTGTATTTTGATGTGAAGAACATTACGTGTGAAGATTGCATTGAGAAATTCCCAATAATTAACGACATATAGTCGTGCACAGAATAGAGAGGATGTAAAAATGCTAGCTCGGCTAAGGTGTGGGAATGAAGAAAGAGGAAGAAAGGTATGGATGGGCACGGAGTACACGGCGTGCGGATTCTGTAACATAGGAAAAGATGTATGGGAACATTGGTGGTATGAGTGCAGTGAGGGACCTAGTATTAAGAGTAAAAGATTAAATGAAGTGTTGTGTGAGAGTGATAAGGGGATTTTAGAATGTAGAGAATTGATGTATATGAGATCAGTGAGGTGTAGCTATTTAAAAAATGAATTATAGTTTTATTTATTGTTTGTATTTCTGTTCAGATTTTACTATTATTTCTTTGTATATAGTTAAAGCAGATAGTGTATGTAGAGAAGTGTAATATTATGCCAAATAAAGATTATATATATATATATATATATATATATATATATATATATATATATATATACACGGTCGCTACAAAGTATGGAAACACGGCTCTCACGTGAAAACGGCTAAAAACAGAACCACCAAAATTGGGATTTCTAAATGGGATATTTTCTTGAACAATTTGGTGTGAAAAATCAAAAATGAATCTCAGGATTTTCACATACGGACGCCATCTTGAATTTTTTTAAATGGAATTCGATTTTTTTTATTTTACAACTTTTATAGACCTTATAATTCTGATTACAACCATATACCATTTTTTAAAAATACTTGTCTTTTCATCGATAAACCGGACTTTGAAAAGTATGGAAACAGCCAAACGAGTACTTTTTCTAAATGCTGCAATACCAAAAATGCATGTTCTATTTTTGATCAAAACTTAAAAAAATATTAAACAGTCAAATGAAAAAATAAAATATTAAACAATAAATGATTTTTTATTTTACAATATATGTTCAAAGTGCTCTCCATTAACTTCTTGGCAGTAAAGAATACGCTGGACAAAGTGTTGTAATGAACTAGTTAAAATATTAGGACGAATATTTGCAATTTCGGTTCTTATGCGTTCTTCTAATTCTTGTATATTGTGTGGCCTGTTGTTATAAACTAGATTTTTCAAATGTCCCCACAGGAAAAAATCAAGTGGAGTTAAATCGGGCGACCTAGCAGGCCATTCAATTGTTCCTCTCCTGCCTATCCATTTGCCGGGAAAAGTTACGTCTAAATATTCACGTACTATTAGTCCGAAATGAGCTGGTGCTCCGACTTGCTGAAACCATATGTTTTCAGCTGGATTAGCCTGAGTTTCATAATTTGGGAATATTTGTCTAAGTCTGGGAACAACCTGTTCTTGCAAAAGCTGTAAATATGTTTCAGATGTCAAATTGCCATTAATAACAAAAGGGCCGATAATATGCTGCCCAATTATACCACACCAAACATTAATTTTTTGTGGACGCTGCGTATGGATCTGCTCCATCAAATGTGGATTTTCGTTTTACCAGTATCTACAGTTATGGCGGTTAACTTGTCCATTTAAGCAGAAAGTTGATTCATCGGAAAAGAGCACACGGTTAATAAAATTGGCGTCCTGGTTTATCCTATTCATCATTGTTTCGCAAAATTCAATTCTGCGATCAAAGTCATCTTCATTCAATTCTTGTAGCAGCTGAATTTTGTAGGGATGATACTTTTAAATTTTCATTATTTTTTGAACTGATCTCCTGCTCATGTTGTTATTGAAAGCCAATTGCTGCACCGAAGTTTTTGGATTTTCAACTACATCTATCATAAGATTAAATGAATTTTCTTCATTTGTAACAGTTTTTGGTCGTCCAACTTTTGGACGATTTTTAACAGTTCCAGTTTCATTAAACCTATTCCATGTTTTAAATGCAACTGACCTGGAAATTGGTGCTCGATCTGGATGATTTACGTTAAAAAGATTAGCAGCTTCGGCAAAGCTTCGTTTTCTATCCCCCTACCCAATCATCATGAGAATCTCTATGCGATCCGTTTCACTCAAATGTGGCATTTTTGCAACAACCAGTTACTTACTAATGTTTTTTACAAATTTGACAGGCTAATGAAAACTGTTTTCAAATGCAACTATTTTTATAAGTTGAAATTGTTAATTTTTATTTTTAAGTTTCGACCAAAAATAGAATATTTACAAAACAAATGAATATGAAAAAATAAATATGCAAGTTGAAGGCCTTAACGTACTCTAAACCTTTACAAAATTTCAGGACATTCCGATAAACCGTTCTCAAAATATTTCGCTGTTTCCATACTTTTCAAAGTCCGGTTTATCGATGAAAAGACAAGTATTTTTAAAAAAAAGGTATATGGTTGTAATCAGAATTAAGGTCTATAAAAGTTGTAAAATAAAAAAAATCGAATTCCATTTAAAAAAAATCAATACGGCGTCCGTATGTGAAAATTCTGAGAATCATTTTTGATTCTTTCACGCCAAATTGTTCAAGAAAATATCCCATTTAGAAATCCCAATTTTGGTGGTTCTGTTTTTAGCCGTTTTCACGTGAGAGCCGTGTTTCCATACTTTGTAGCGACCCTGTATATATATTTATATATATATATATATATATATATATATATATATATATATATATATATATATATATATATATATATATATATATATATATATATATATATATATATATTAAAAGTTCGAACTAAACTATCAACACCCAATTAGGATTTTGCTAGTTTGGGTGGGCACTTTTAGAAATTGAAGTAAGAATTTAGTTTACAGTCCATGACCTCGAAAATGTTGCACTGTGTTATTAGGAATATCGCACAAAAAAGTCTTGAGAACGAGATGAATGTTGAACAATCGATTAGGAGTAAATAAGAAAATAAACTGATCGTTTTGTTTAATTTTTATTTTAGCCATATATTAATTAAAAATAAAACTAAATATTTCTCTTGTAGGAAGTCGTGTGCTTTTTTGCACAATTGCTTAAAAAAATAAAGAGGCTGCAAAATTAGTTGTGCACATGGGCGCTCTGGTTCCGCAGTTGTAAATTAACCTTAACATTTCAATATTTTCAAAGGAAATATACAAACATTATATTAACAACAAGAATTCACACAAAAGCAATACGTGGAAAAGTGGTGGAAGCTTGTAGTACATACACATAATACAATCCACGAGTAAGAATCTTCATTCAGCACGATGATCTTCTGCAGAGAAGTCACGTGTTTGATTGTTCTCGTTGTAATCGTTTCTTTTGAGGTTACAGCTCAAATTATCAAGGCGAATTTAGTTTCGTACCATGTGGAAACTGAAAGGACGCCTCCATTCGACAGCAGACTTTTAAAATTGTAAGCATTGGTGTTTTTTTTATAAAATAATTTACGCATTTGCTTTAAGATTTCTTGGAAATTTAGTAAACAACACTTATGCGCTAGTTGGATAAATAAACAGCGTTTGAAAACTTTCATATTTGTTGCCTAGGGCCGGCCCGAGGGCACAAGCAGGGTGGTTAAAAAAACGTTTTTTTTTAATTTTAAGGAAAACAAACAGTTTTTTTACAAAACGTGTTTTTTTCATTGAAACAGCGTTTAAAACATAATCAATTAAAAACATGGTAGAAACATATTTAAAACACGTTTAACAAATGTTTATAACAGAACAGACAGGGTATTTTGAGTATACATATTCCGATATTTACAGCGTTATTTAAATTTGCGGAAATTCGTTGTTTAAAAGCAGTTAATTTGAGGCTTATAACGAGTGTTTTCCACTCCCAGACTAAGCATGAAGTAAAATTTCGAGTTTAGAAAAGCCTAAGAATTTGGATTGGCCGCGTAGCAAAGCGGAGCGGCCAATACAAATTAGGCTTTTCTAAACTCGAAATTTTACTCCATGCGCCACGCTTAAAAACACTGATTTACAATGAAGTTAAAAAAAAAACACACACATACAACAACCATTATAGGCAACCTAATATACGTTATAGTTATTGGTTTGCCTATAATCACTGTTTTAAACAATTTGCTAAGCGCAGAATTTGACTCACGTTTTATTCATATCTACATATTAGATTGCTAACGCCGTATGTTTTAAACTTTACGATATTTCAGTGTTTTATACGTGTGGCGCATGAAGTAAAATTTCGAGTTTAGAAAAGCCTAATTTGGATTGGCCGCTCCGCTTCGCTACGCGGCCAATCCAAATTTTCAGGCTTTTCTAAACTCGAATTTTACTTCATGCTTAGTCTGGGAGTTGAAAACCCTCGTTTATAGATTCAAATAGGAATCTCTGAAAGAAAAAATCCCTGTATTTAAAAATTACATTTATGCACACATAGTTGTGATATTTTATTGTAATAAAATGTTATGTTCAATAATGTAATTTCAAAAAAAAAACATTTAAAAACGTTAGCAAAAAATCTTAATGAAGTAGTATAAAATATAATTTAGCAAATTTGAAATAAAAAAAACGTTTGTTTTAAACAAATTTAAGATTTAAAACATGTTTAAAACAAAACCGTTTAAAATACGACGGCTGTTTTTAAACATGTTTAAAGCACTGTTTCAAAACAAAGTGTTTTAAATATAACAACCCTGGGCACCAGGCTCAGACTGTGGTCATTTTTTTAAATTCCAATATACAGATTATAAAAATTGGACGGAAACAAAAAAAAATTATATTGAAGCACTTGGTTTGTTTCACTATTTGTTTCTATTCACTCGACTAGTTTCGCTTTTTACGGCATTATCAAGAGTGGATTACAGAGGAAACCGACCGGCTTATGTATAATCAGGTAATAAGGGATTTTGCAATAGGGGAATTCCAAATCTCCTCGTTGTCGTTGACGAGGTGTTTTCCGCATCTTATGGCTTTATTAATTTCTAAGCCCTCTCTGAGATTTAAAATTTGTCCCTTATTACCTGAACATAAAATCTTAAAATTATTGGTATCTATAAAATTATTATTGTTGATACAGTGTTTAGAAATTCTTGTATTATGTTTATTATTTAAAATTGATTTCTTATGTTCTTCTAATCGTGTAGGAAATGATCGTCCCGTCTGTCCTATATATATTGCGTTATATTCACTACACTTAATTTCGGACACTCCGCACTTTGTTGTTTTGTCCACGGGGGATTTATTGTTTATTAGAAGTTTCCCTAAATTAGTTTGGTTTGTACATATGATATTAAACTCCTTACCCTTCACAGTATTAATTATTTTATTTGACAAATCTTTCACGTAATTTAATTTCATCCATTTTGTTTTTACAATATCTTGAATGTAGAACTATTTTATTAGTTGTTTTTTCTTTTTATTTTTCAAAATTGCTTCGATTATTTCTGATTTGTAACCATTATTTCGGGCGATTGTTTTAATTATATTTAATTCATTATTATATGCCTGGCTATTTAAATGGATATTTAGTAAGCGGTTAATATAAGAATTAAATGTGCTAAATTTAATTTGATTTGGATGGTTTGATGTATTGGGGATTATCGTGTCTGTAAATGTTTCTTTTCTATAAATTTTGAAATTTAAATGATTATTGTATTTCTCTATTGTCAAACCTGGAAAGTTTAGGCTTTAGGAGGAAGTTGCATTATCTAAAATTACAAAGATCAAAGTTCTCTTTGACGCGAAGCTAACATTTTCTAGTCACATCAGTAATATATGCAATTCGGCAGCTAGAATGTTAGGTTATATTAGAAGAATTTCCCGTAATTTAAATCCCACATCTTATAAAACCATTTATGTTGCTTTTGCGCGTTCTCAGCTGGAGTATGCTTTATGTGTCTGGTCACCTAGTCAGAAGTCAGAGCTGGGCAGGATTCGAATCATTCAAGATTCGAATCCTGGATTCGAATCCTTTTAGAGGATTCAAAAGAGATATTCGAATATTTTAGTTAAACTGGATTCGTGATCCGGATTCGTTACACTTTTTTAAAAGGATTCGTATTCGAATCCAAATGCCGGTGATTCGAATCCTCATAAAAGGATTCCAATTCTCGTAAAAGGATTCGAATCCTCATAAAAGGATTTGAAATCTCGTAAAAGGATTCGAATCCTCATAAAAGGATTCGAATATTTACAAAAGGATTCGAATAGAATAGAATAGAATAGAATAGAATTTATTCATGCAATTACGGTTCGTTTACATAAGTCAAAAATAAATACAAAAATAAATACAATGATGTAATACAAGTTTGTAAAAGTGTGCTAAATTTTATAATACAGTTGAAGCTATAGATTGGGTACACTCGTACACTGAAGTAGATAGTATGATGATAATTTCCATACATAGAACAAAAAATTACAAATTTATGTTTAAATAATGATTATATAATTATGGCAGTATACTAAAGTTATATAACACAAGGTGAAAAATGACTAGGCCATTAGATATCACAGGCAAGCTTACTATATAGTTGAAAAAATAACTTTTAAGAGACGTTACAGGTTACAGTTAAAATATATGTAATAAGTGAAAACACATTAAAATAGGTACAAAAGGATTCGAATCGTCAAAAATAATTCGAATTAATCGTAAGGATTAACATGAAAAATTTGTTTTGTATGTTTTTAAATTTCTCGTTAAATCACTGTTTTATACGCGTGGCGCATGAAGTAAAATTTCAAGTTTAGAAAAGCCCCGTGAAAATTTGTCTCGGGTCGCTGCGCGACCCTCGACAAATTTTCTACGCGGGGCTTTTCTAAACTCGAAATTTTACTGCATGCTTAGTCTGGGAGTGGACGACACTCGTTTGTAAGTGATAAAATCAAATAAATTAATGATTTGTGTCAAATTTAACAGATTTGAGATTTTTAATTGTTTTTCGGTAATTTCGCCAAATAGAACATTTTGATGAATATCATCAAAATTTTGATGAAATTTTCGATATTTCGAGATTTTTTCGTCAAATATATAAAATGTTGCTATGTAAGATTTTCAATATTTTTATTCAGATTTGTAACGATTTTCAAAAATTATTGAATCATTATTTGAACACAAAAATTTGAGATTTTTTTTTCTACACGACATTTAATCATTTTTGACACTGAATGACATTTTTGATATTCTTTACCTTTTGAGATGACATTTTTGACAATAGATTATATTCTAGATATTAGACTACGTTTTTTGACATTAGACGATATGTTTCACATTAGATGTTACTTTTGATAAACAATGAAATTTTTTACTTATTTACTATTTCTGATGTTGACATTAAATGAAGTATTTGACATTAGATGGCAGTTCTGATATTTTATATTTTTTTTACTTTTTTGACATTAGACAACAATTTTGACATTTGATATTTTTGATATTACATATTTACTTGTTTTACATTAGATAGCAATTTTTATATTATTAGATAACTTTTTTGACATTATTACTGATTTTAACAGAAATTTTCGTTTTTGTAAGAACGTTTTTGTCAAAATGTCACGTACTGACATAAAATGATAATTTTAACGTAAATCGGATTTTATAAGCACGCCAAATTTTTTACGTTTTTGATATTTTTTATATTTACAAGATGACATTTTGGTCATTTTGTTTTTGGCAATATTAAATAATTTTGACATATTTTGATAACTTTTAAAACTGAAAACAGTTTTAATATGTTTTTATATTTTTAACTTTACTTGAAATCAGTGTTTAATACGCATGGCGCATGAAGTAAAATTTCGAGTTTAGAAAAGCCCCGTGAAAATTTGTCTCGGGTCGCTGCGCGACCCTCGACAAATTTTCTACGCGGGGCTTTTCTAAACTCGAAATTTTACTTCATGCTTAGTCTGGGAGTGGAGACACTCGTTCGTAAATTTTCGAATTATCATAAAGTTGTGTATTTATTTTCTCGGTTTATTGAACAAAAACAAAAGAGCTGAGGTTAAAAGTGTTTAGGTTATTTTTTCGTTGGCTACAACTTTTGTTTGAAACATTTTTTGATTTAGACGTCGAAAGCCATAATCGGTGAGTTGTTGATGTCCACTAGATTTTTTAGTTTCTAATTCAAAAACAAAAGAGCTGAGGTAAAAAGTGTTTAGGTAAAAGAGGTATATTTTTTCGTTGGCTACAACTTTTGTTTCAAACATTTTTTGACTTAGACGTCGAAAGCCATAGATTAATCAAAAAACATCTAATGATTTCTGGTGATTTTCAACGCAAGACTTTTAGACATTTGATGGTATAATTAATATTGAATTACTGAAATAAGTGTTTATTTTTAATATATTCGTAAATATACGGTAAACAATGTAAAATATTTATTTAATTAAAATATTTAGAAAATAACAATACAATAAATTTTATATTATTATTTCGGTTATTTAAAGAGATAGAGAGTCGGTTAAATTAGGGCACAGTTGCATAATTTAAGGCCCAATAATAACCCAAAAAACGTATTTTTGAAAATTCGTTTTTATTTGTTTATTCAAAAACTATTGAATCCAGACATTTACAACTTTGACATTATAGGCACTTTTTAACGATAAATCTAGTAACATATTTTATTTTAAGATAACTATAACATTTACCTAGGGACCATAGCTAATTTTTGTTTTTCTTATGGGCGCCATTTTGAATTTTGTTATTTTTGGAAGAATAATTTTTACTGAATTCAATGATGTACCACACTTATAGTTTATTGTACATTTTATATGTAAAATTTTAATCTTTTGGTTTTTCAAAGTGTGCCTTGGAAACAGTTGAGGTCCTAGGAGTTGCCAAATAAGTGAGTTATATTTGGCAACTCCTAGGACCCATAATTTGCTTACACATCACCTCTGAAGACGGGCATCCGACGATACACACTTTAACAGTTGTGACATATTTTAAAGTAACGAGTGTCTTCCACTTCCAGACTAAGCATGAAGTAAAATTTCGAGTTTAGAAAAGCCCCGCGTAGAAAATTTGTCGAGGGTCGCGCAGCGACCCGAGACAAATTTTCACTGGGCTTTTCTAAACTCGAAATTTTACTTCATGCGCCACGCGTATAAACCATTGATTTGAAGTGTAGTTCAAAAACACACAAATACATCTTTAATCAGAGTAACACAGAAATTTAGTCTGTTATCAACGATGTTCAGTGTTAATAATAAATAATTAGGTTGTGAATATTTTTGTTAAAACAACTGATAACGATATTTATATGTTAATGGTTGTAAAAAAATAATTAAATCAAATTTATTCTTAAACGATTTGTATTCGTGATTCGAAAAAACAGGATTCGAATCTTTGATTCGAATCATATTTATCTCTTACGAATCCTTTATTCGAGTATTCCTGATTCGAATCATATCAGGTGATTCGGATTCGTGATTCGAATTAAAAGGATTCGAATCACGAATCCGAATCACCTGATATGATTCGAATCAGGAATACTCGAATAAAGGATTCGTAAGAGATAAATATGATTCGAATCAAAGATTCGAATCCTGTTTTTTCGAATCACGAATACAAATCGAGGATTCGTCCCAGCTTTGTCAGAAGTGTTATCAAGATGAAATTGGAAATGTTCAAAACAAATTTTTAAAATCTCTTTCCTATAAGATCAGTAATGGGAATACCAGAAATCTTGAAACTCTAATGACTAGTTTTGGTCTAGACACTTTAAGCAGCAGAAGAGTTTCTGCGATTATGATGCTGTTTCATAAAATTATTAATGGGGATGTTGAATGCCCTGATATTCTGTCTCAAATTGACTTCCATATTAGCGCTGATAACAAATTAACACGCTACAGACCGTTATTCCGAATACCGTTCCACAGGACTAATTATGGTATCAACAATTGTTTCAGTCAATTTATGCGCTATGCTAATAATTTTTCACGCAATTCTAACTTTGATTTATTTTCTATGTCTCAGCAGGAATTGATGCGTTATTTAAAAGTTGTTGACATAAGTGCAGTAACAAATATGTAATAATTGACTTATTTATTCGTAGTTTATTTAATTTAATTTAAGTTTTATTGTATTTTATTTATTCTTATATAAATTTTAAATTGTAGTATTTTGTAATAATGGAGTTTCCGTAAATAAAGATATTCTTATTATATTATTAATTTCTATTTCCGATGTAAATTGGATTTTGTTATTTATTGAATTTAAATATTTTTCAAATAAATTTAGTTGTCGATTAGTACCAGTCCAAATACAAAATATATTATCAACATATCTACTCCAGAAAATTATGTTATTTTTTTTTGTAAAGTCGGGATTGTTGAACATTAATTTTTCGAAATTTGCCATGAAAATTTCCGCAAATAGAGGTGATAAGGGTGACCCCATAGGTAAACCGTCAGTTTGAGTGTAAAAGGTGTTAATAAACTCCAAGTAATGTTGTTTTTGTTACACCTCCATTTGCGGAAATTTTCATGGCAAATTTCGAAAAATTAATGTTCAACAATCCCGACTTTACAAATAAAAATAACATAATTTTCTGGAGTAGTTATGATGATATATTTTGTATTTGGACTGGTACTAATCGACAACTAAATTTATTTGAAAAATATTTAAATTGAATAAATAACAAAATCCAATTTACATCGGAAATGGAAATTAATAATAGCCTAAACTTTCTAGATTTGACAATAGAGAAATACAATAATCATTTAAATTTCAAAATTTATAGAAAAGAAACGTTTACAGACACGATAATCCCCAATACATCAAACCATCCAAATCAAATTAAATTTAGCACATATAATTCTTATATTAACCGCTTACTAAATATCCCTTTAAATAGCCAGGCATATAATAATGAATTAAATATAATTAAAACAATCGCCCGAAATAATGGTTACAAATCAGAAATAATCGATGCAATTTTGAAAAATAAAAAGAAAAAACAACTAATGAAATATTTCTACATTCAAGATATTGTAAAAACAAAATGGATCAAATTAAATTACGTGAAAGATTTGTCAAATAAAATAATTAATACTGCGAAGGGTAAGGAGTTTAATATCATATGTACAAACCAAACTAATTTAGGGAAACTTCTAATTAACAATAAATCCCTCGTGGACAAAACAACAAAGTGCGGAGTGTACGAAATTAAGTGTAGTTAATGTGACGCAATATATATAGGACAGACGGGACGATCATTTCATACACGATTAGAAGAACATAAGAAATCAATTTTAAATAATAAACATAATACAGGAATTTCTAAACACTGTATTAACAATAATCATTTTATAGATACCAATAATTTAAGATTTTGTGTTCAGGTAATAAGGGACAAATTTTAAATCTCAGAGAGGGCTTAGAAATTAATAAAGCCATAAAATGCGGAAAACACCTCATCAACGACAACGAGGAGATTTGGAATTCCCCTATTGCAAAATCCCTTATTACCTGATTATATATAAGCCGGTCGGTTTCCTCTGTAGTCCACTCTTGATAATGCCGTAAAAAGCGAAACTAGTCGAGTAAATAGAAACAAATAGTGAAACAAACCAAGTGTTTTTAGTTTTGCCTTCAATATTATTTCAAAATGTTTCACCAAGTGATAAATGAGAAAGTTATTCAAGACAAAAAAAATTATTATAATTTCTAAAGAATATTTCCGAACTCTATATTATATAGTCATAATCGAAACTGTAGAAATAAATACAGTTTCGATTATGACTATATAATATAGAGTTCGGAAATATTCTTTATAATAATTTTTTTAATAATTAAATATAATAATTTTTTTTAATTAAATATTATTCAAAATTAATCGGAATATTTTTTTATAAGACGACTTTGCAAGACGATATTGATTGCATCGAATTATTTAATGAAATCAAAATTTCTCGTTGAGAATTACTTGAGATTTATCTCTACTCAAGAATAGTAACACCCTTATCAAACACACCAACCAAATTCAAATGTTCACGCTTTTCTAAACTCCAAATATTTACTTTATGCCTATTCAAGGCGTGGAATAGCATGTTGTAAACCTTATATTAAATAAATAATACACCGAAGCACAAGAACACGAAAATCAAACTAAGTAAGTCAGCCACTTTTTTTAAATTCCATCGAGATTAATTCACTATGGACTCCCTAGGAAAATAATTTCTAACTCAATTATGTAATTTTCAGCTCAACTAAATTTTTTTTTTAATTTTGTTCGCTATTTCATTAAAGCTGCAATCTCAATACATTTTATTTAAATTATTCAGTTTTCATTAAGAGAGCTGAAGTAGAATACATTTGTTTTTTATATATGTTTGTATCGTATGTTCAATAAAAAAAACCTCTAGAGTGCCATGATTTAATCTTTTTTTAAATTTAAGTTGGCTACCCGCTTTAGGAATTGTCATATAAAACGTCAGATATAATAATTCTAATGTATAATTTCAGAGTTGCCAATCTACAATATTTTCCATGGCACTCTAAAGGTTTTATTTTATTGAACATATAATATAATTCATAGTGAACCGCAACTTAATTAAACAAAAATTTGAAACAAAATGTTTGCAGCTATTATCATATAAAACTAAATGTATGTGAAAAATATAAAAAGTAACTTAAAAGAGATGGAGATGTTGATAATGAATTAAAACAGAGAAAATAGTTGAAAGTGTGATTATCTCACTACTTCTATCAAAATTATCAAATGACAACTAAAACTTAACAGAAGACAATCAATGTATGCTATGTTTTATAATAAATATAATAATATCATTAAAAATAACATACACACTTTGTAAACAAATTGCACAAAAAGTAATAAACAAAAATCAACAATTTCTTGAAATTTTGTGGATTATTTTGAAAATAAGTAAAATCCAAAATGTCAATTATTCTAGAATTAAATTCGTGTAAAGAATTGCATATCGATTTAAATCACATCTCAATATGAGTTCCATACTACAACAATTTATATTTAATTCTATTAATAATTGCGCTGCCTGCATTTTGATTATTATTTCTGAAGTAGCATTTGACAAACAAATCATGTTTTATTAAACATGATTTTTTTACTTTCCCCCGTATGTAATACAAAGGGAAAGTATTGTTTTCGTGAAAATTATCAAATCAAAAATTTTAGCGGAAATATCCGTTTTGAGGTCCCCTGAGTCGAATAAGACCATTTTTGAAAAATGTCTGTCTGTCTGTGTGTCTGTGTGCGCTGTACAGCAAAAACCGCTAAATATATCGAGATCAAACTTGAAACTTAAGCTTTTTGTCACAATCGGAAGAACTGAAAAGCTTTTGGGGAAAATCGGAAAACTGGAAGTGGTACTTTACTCGTAGCGTTTTTCAGTTTTTTGTGATTTTTTTATTAAATGTTCATCAAACTAAAAATTCTTTCAAATAAAAGTTATAGATAATAACAAAATGAAGATATACTGTTCATTTACTTTTTGTCATAGCACTCTTAGTTTTTGAGATATTTTAAAAGTTGTTTGTTTTATCTAGTTATTGATGTGTGACAGTGTATGTGTCGATACAATTGAAAAATGTTTCAAATAAAAGTTGTCGGCAATAAAAAACTAAAGATTTTTTGTGGACTCACTTTTTGTCATAGCACACTTAGTTTTTGAGATATTTAATAAATAGTGTTTTTTATCTGGTCATTGATTTGTGTCAGTGTGTGTGTTGATACAATTGGAAAATGTTTCAAATAAAAGTTGTAGGTAATAAGATATTAAAGATTTTTTGTATCTTCATTTTTTGTCATAGCACTCTTAGTTTTTGAGATATTCAATAAATAGGGTATTTTATCTAGTCATTGGTTTGTGTCAGTATGTGTTGATCCAATTGAAAAATGTTTTAAATAAAAGTTGTAGTTATCAAAAAGTTGAAGACATTTTGAAAATAATAATGCTACAAATATTTTAAAAATGATTTAATACGCAATTTACGGGGGAAAGTACTATGATGGACACATCACCATTTTTTGTCAGAGAAATAGAGAAATAAAATACAGTGATTAATTTAATAAAAATATTCGTTTTAATTACAAAATTATGCAACTGTCAGGATTACTTAAAAATGACTACAATTACAACATTATACATTCAATTAATAATATGTCATTATTATTGTGTGAATTAACGCGTGGGAGCGACATAATTTAGCCCTAGGACAACATCCTTGAATAATATACATCTGCGTTTCTCAATATGTATGAAGTTTTTATTGTTTCTCAGATGTACATGTCTTTTGCAGAAATTGGGTGAACATCAAACAATGTTAAAAGTTATGCATATCTCCAATTTTTAAGTTTTTTTTTATGTGCCTTGACATTTTTAGCTTCTTTCAGAAATTGCATAACATAATTTATTCAAAATGTATGTAATATTTTTAAGATTATTAGTCACCATATTTCCACAAAAAAATGAATTGGAAAAACACTAGATATTTATTAGATGTGATTACATCTAATGAATATCTAGTGTTTTTCCAATTCATTTTTTGTGGAAATATAGATGCTAATCCTCTTATGAAGAGGATGTCAAGTTTCCTATATTTCTTAATTTTTTAGTTCAATTTATAGAATTAGTGTAATGTTGCCTATATTTGTAATGTTCGTGGTCGAGAATTGTTAATTTATTGTCTTTCTTGCGAAAGATGGTACGTTACCTTTCACTTTTCAATTATTATGTAAGAATCGTGACTTGTGATGAATCTTTCTCGAAATTTTCCTTGGAAAATAATATAATATTTTGTGCATAACTCGTCTCAATAAATAAAAACAAATATTAGCAATTGTAGAGAGTAGCGTAAGTCATTTCCCGCAAAAGTATTGTTTTCGCAAAAGTTTTAAGATTAAGACCATTTGTCTTGCTTTATATCTGTATCCAAACTACAGTAAAAACCTCTATGGATATCGAGATGAAATGGAATGCACTTGAAATTTTAACTCCAAATTTTCGCTTAATTTTAAAAACAGTGTTTCTCTACTTTATTTTATTCTAGCCAGATTTTTCTTTTCAAAATGGAGGTAAATTGAACTTAAAAAAAACTGATCATTTACAGCATATAATTGAGATTGTATACCAAAAAGAAAAACTCATATACGCTTTTTCTAACAAAATTAAATTTGAAGCGATAAACGAGTGGTTTCCACTCCCAGGTTAAGCATGAAGTAAAATTTTAAATTTTCAGGCGTTTCTAAACTCGAAATTTTACTTCATGCGCCACGCGTATAAGACACTGATTTCAAATGAAATTCTCTTCTTTAGAATATTTCAGTGTTGTCAGTGAACACTGAAATATTCTGAAGAAGAGAATTTCATTTGAAATCAGTGTCTTATACGCGTGGCGCAGGAAGTAAAATTTCGAGTTTAGAGAAGTCTGAAAATTTGGTTTGGTCGCGTAGCGAAGCGGAGCGACCACACCAAATTTTCAGGCTTCTCTAAACTCGAAATTTTACTTTATGCGCTGTGCGTATTAAACACTGACAACACTGAAATATTGTGAACAAGTGAACTTCACTTGAAATCAGTGTCTTAGACGCGTGGCGCATGAAGTAAAATTTCGAGTTTAGAAAAGCCTGAAAATTTGGTTTGGTCGCGTAGCACTAGACGCTACACGACCAAACCAAATTTTCAGGCTTTTCTAAACTCGAAATTTTACTTCATGCTTAATCTAGGAATAGAAAACACTCGTTTAACGCTTCCAATTAAACTAAAAAAAAACAACTTTTTAACAACAACAATTTAAAGCATATAATTGGGATATGTATACCAAGAAGAAAACCTCCCGTGTATGCTCAAAATACCTAATAAATCGAAAATACCTTGTAAGAGCCAATTTTCAGCAAATACTTTAATTGGTATAGCAAAGTTTACTTATTAAGTTATTAAAAGTTGCAAGAAGTTCAGTTACCGATAATGAACGAGATATTTCTTTTAATCATGTTTAAAATAATACTTTTAAACATTTAGACTTAATTCTGAATAATAATTTATTTATTTTCCAACAGATACATATAAAATATCCTATTACAGCGAAAAATATATAATATGTATTAAATACTTAACCAAATGTAACAAATAAATTAAAGAAATCTAAATTAATATAAAAATAAAATTATATAAATTTGAACCAATTGAATTAATTCAAATGTAATAAAACAAAAGTTAAAAAAAAGACACAATTAATACAAAAATAAAAATATAATCGAAACAATATGAAAATAAAAAATACATAAATAGTAGTAAAGAAAATAATAACTTGAGTGTACTGAACTATCCTACAGCATTAGCCTGTTTAGCGAGCTAGAAAATAATGCCAACGCGCTGTCAAAAATATCAACAGAATGTTGCCGAATTGATGAATTATACAGGCTCATCATTCTTATTAATGAAGAATTAAAGTGAGAGGTAGTATTCTCTCTAGCTCACCTAAGGAGTGGTGGATTTCTCGATGACACCCGAGGCACATTAATATTTATACACGACAATAAATTGGAAGCGTCCACATATCTATTCAAGAGTTTGTATAGAAATATTAATGGGCTCTCATAGTCAAAGCTAGCATGATCTAGATAAGTACCTGTTAGTCTAAAGTTCAGCAGTCGAACAAATCTTTTCTGTACCCTTTCAACTGCCTGAATATGTTTATAATGACTTGGCAACCAAATTACACTACAGTACTCCAACTTAGATCTAACGTATGCAAAGTAGAGTTTAGTAGTAGCAGAAGATTCTTTAAAGTCTGCGCACGTACGTTTTATGAAGCCAAGTAAACCATTGCTGGCCGCACAGATTCTATCGATATGGGGAACAAACGTCAGTTTACTATCAAACAAAATACCCAAGTCTTTGATCTCATTAGTACGTAGAAGATTTGTATTGTTCAATCGGTAATTATATTGTTGGACATTTTTTTTTCGGCTATATGTCATGCATAGACATTTAACTATGTTCAGATCTAGAGAATTTGTAGTGCACCAAGTTTCAATGTGTACTAGATCGGACTGAAAAATGGTGTGGTCTTCAGGCGATCTTATGGCCCTAAACAGTTTTATATCAGCAGCATATAATTACACTGATGATGAAATATAGTACACAATATCATTTATGAACATGGTAAATAATAAGGGACCGAAGTTAGAGCCCTGTGGTACACCACTTCCTGGGCTATAGATGTATATCCCACATATTCAACAAAACTTGTGCGACCATGCAATTATGTTATTAATAAATGCATCGACGTATCATCTATACCAAAGTTATTCAACTTTTGCAGGAGTAAATTATGACTGATGGAATCGAAGGCTTTGCGACAATCAGTGTATATAACATCTATCTGCCTCTGGTCATCCAGTTCATTAGAAACATAATGTGTAAAATTTAATAAATTCGTAGCAGTTGAACGCTTATTTACAAAGCCGTGCAGAATAATCGTGATCTGACCTGATATTTGATTATATTTGCGCAAAGTTATTATTGACTTAAAAAGTTTTGCGATATTATTAATTATTGTTATAGGCCTATAATTAGTAATAGAATTTTTATTGCCACTTTTAAATTTATTTATTTATTATCCAACAATTTACAATAAACTAAATATTGGAGTAACGTGACATATTTAAAAATGTTTGGGAAATAATCCATTTTTTTAGGACAAATTAAAAATATGTTCAAAGGGGGTCGATAGAGACCCAATACAGCCTTTATGAGAAAAGCAGGAACTCCATCAGGTCCATATGTCAAATTTGCTTTAATTTCTTTTGCAGAATTTATTACGTCGGTCTGTGATACTGATCCTAAGAAAAGATTATGTTTGCTAGCGGTTTTAAAGTTAGATTTTTGTATGCTGCTTACTTTATATACACTGGAAATGTAGGAGGCAAATGCATCCACTATATCCTTAGGTTGACTTACTGTGAGATCATTCCATGCAAGCACACCACAATTACTTAGGATCAGTATTGATTGATCGCTCGACATTAGAAATGTATGTAATGTAATCTAGTTTTACTGATTTTTTAATACATTTTTTCAAATTTGAGATCTTTTGTTTATAATAGCAAAGTTTGTTCACACGACAACGCCTGGTAATGTCTTTTTTTACGAATGCTTCTTATCAGATCATGACTAAACCACACAGGGTACTTATCACCGCCCTTTTTTACAACACGTGTAGGTACAAATTTGTCTAAAGTTTTATAGAGCAACTCATAAAATTTATTACATGCACTCTCGCAATCAATAATAGTAACAATATCCACCCAATCAAGGTTAGTTATTTCATTGTATAGCACAACAAGATCTGCTATTTTAAAATTATAACATCTTTCACAACTCGACGGCATAAAATTTACGTGGGTAGTGGAAATTTCTGTTTTGAAAGAAATATTTAGCGCTGGATGATGTGGGTCTTCTGTAACTGCACATAAGTCATTTATGAGAGTTCATTTAAAGTTCGGTGTAGAATGTATTAAATCTAATATACGATTATTTATATTAAGAATTGAATTATGTTGAATTAAATTGTTGAAATTAACAAAGTTAATATACTCCTTAATAACTCTATTTTCATGACGTTTGTCAACAAAGTATCCACTCAAACCTGGAATGTTAAAATCCCCACAGATAATAACATGCTCATTTCCACTAATTACGACAGACTCACGCAATGACGCTAACCAATTCAATTCCCAGGTCTGATGCTACAGGTATATGATTTTGCGAAACTGAATAACAATCTTTAAAGATTGTTAACAGCAATTAAGGCTCCGCCGCCTTTCTGAATTAATCTATCATGTCTAAAAATTGCAAAGTTGGGGGAAAAAGTTCATTATCCAACACAACTTCTCCTAACCATGTTTCGTAAGCATATAGATTTCAAAATCGAAAATACACACACTATTGTAAAATTCATTGGTTTTGCTGACAAGACCTCTGACGTTTTGATATAATGTACTTATATTGTTGTCAATGTTTCTCTGTTGGAATTTTGCTAGTTTTCCGTACTACCGTTGGCTCCCCTCTAAAGTATTTAATGCGTACATTATTTATTCCGACTTCTCTTTTATTCCTTATTTCTTCGTGTAATTTTCTCTCCTGATTCATTTGCATAAGGGTCCTGTCGTTATTAATGTAGATTGTTTTGAATTCTTCGCAATCCTTAAGTTTCTTTGCTTTTCTAAATATTTGTGTTACGTCTTGGATAGTATTGCAAATCACTTTTAATGGTCGGGGTTTTGAGTTATCCGACTTACCAAGCCTAAAACAACGCGATGGTAATTGTAAACCGGAGTCGATTTTATTTAGAATGTTCTTCATATTGACTGTATCACCGTCAGGATTTGATTCCGGAATATAATATACTATCAGATTATTTGCCCTTTTGTTTCGTATACCTCAGAACTTATTTGACTAATATTATTTATTATTCTAATGCTTTTAATCTGTTGTGCTGTTATTTTACTTTTACAAATATTCGTACAATTAAGTTTTTAATCTGTTGAGTCTCGATATTTCATTATTATTTCAACTTGCACCCTATATATCTTCACAAGCTTTGTCACCAAAACCTTTTCTAAACAAATGGGGATCGTTATACCTACCAATCCACTTTGGCGAAATGTTACAGTGATTTAACCAAATACCTTATTTTATTAGTATTAGTATGTATTACTATTGACGAGTGTAAACATCTTTATGTATCAGCATTAATAAAAAAATTAAAAAAAAAGTTGTTTTGTTGATTTTACGTTCCTTAGTTCTGCTTTCAAATCGTTGTTTTCTTTTTCTATTAGCTCAAGCCTAGAAGTTCGTTTTATAATTTCTGCAGTAAATGAAACCATAAACTCATTTTTAAACAAATTGAATTGAGTTTTTAGTATTAAAGCAATAGTTGATTCTAAGTCTGGCTCATTTATTGAGCATTTTCCGTAAATCCATTTGTTTCCGTTTGTCCTTTTTGATTCCCTTAAAAAATAGTCCAGTCTGTCTTCGGGAATTTTTATGCAAATTCCGTGCCGTTCTTTGCAGTTATCGCACTTTAATGCCATGGAATGCGGACTAATGTTTTTTTTTACAAGAAGCACATTTTAGTACCATTGTAAATGGATTTTTATTTATATTTTTATACTTACTACGACCATTTATTATGTACTTATATAATATTATATTAATTAGGAGAAAGACAGTGGACACACTTCACACCCAGGTGCCGATCAGGGTGGCTAATCTCAAGTACAAACATAAAAATACTCGAATTATTATTCGTATGGGCGCATACTGTATATTTTAAAAATCCATAACCAGAAAGGTTGCAAGTGCAATTCAATTCGTTATTTAAACGTAGCGCATGTTAAGCCTAGTTTAAATTGTGTTAGATGAATGTAATTTAAACTGAGCTTAAGATGAATTTGAGTTAAATTAGTATTGAACAGACTAAGGTATCTGTTTTAGGTTTAGTGATTTTATGTTTTTATTTTTAGCCTATATTCGAATTCCGTACTAAGAAATGGACAACTAATTTATGAAGATAATTATGTGGGAAAAACTGACGGAATAAAAATTGGTTGCCCAAACATACCCGGCGTTAACATTTGCACAGACGTCCCTACAGAACCTCCTGCTGCTGGTATTGGAGGAGGATTCGGAGGAGGAATTGGAGCGCCACCCTCAACAGAACCAATTGGTAGAGATCTTCAAGGTTCTTTGTTACCACCAGGATAAGGATTTTAAATTTTTCCTGGGGCATTCAAATTTACTAAGTTACGAAATTTACAAACGCTGTTCCATTATTGTGTTTTAGATAGAAATAACAAAATTATAAGTGTTTTTGATGTATAAACATGAAAATAATACAAGGTGTCCACAGATTTATTCTCAAAATAGGGCGTGTTTAAACATCTTTTGTAAATCCTTTTTATACCTTTGCTTCATGTAAAATCTAAATATTTTTTAAAGCGTTCTGTTTTTAATAAATAATTATTATAAAATAAATGTTCTTTATTCTTTTGTTTTTGGGGTCTGCAATTGTCAACCTGTCAGTGTTAAAATAATCTATTCTAATTTTCATATTAGACATAACAAATTAGGCATTTCTGAAAAGCGAAAAATAATCTCTGGTATCATAGCCAACTATGACTCCTGTAAGAAAAAACAAAGTTGACCCTTGTAACTCAAATATGATAACAATTTTCAAAGATCTGAGTACACTACGAGATTTCTATTAAAAAAGTGCCTTGAGAACATGCAAATTAAACTCGACTTCCTCTGAAAAAGTTTTTCTATAAGGTTTAGTACAATTTTAGCTAAGGAATATTTCATCCCTTTAACCAAATCTCTATCTTTTATAATAACGGAGATCCTTACTAAGTTGAGAATGAATCTGTGGACACCCCACATAAATAAATATTAATGCTTTAATAAATAACACACTCAGTTAAGACTTCACACTTTATTGGATGATGCTGCAACAATTGTTTCATTACACATCAACATTCATCTGCCAGATGAACCCACTGTGTGGTGAAACAATGTCAACCAATAAAGTGTGAAATCTTAGCTGTGTTATTTACTAAAATGTTGATATGACATTTTTCCAAGTAACAGCCTCATCCATTAAATAAATATTAAAGTAAATAAGCGATGTTTTAGATCTGTTTGTTATTGTTTCCAATAAGGTCATTAAATGTGTCAGTTAAAAAAATGCAGAAAGAAAAGAATTCATGCCCGGTTTTACCAACTTCAATTATAGCTACGATACACACTTTAACACTTTTGACATATTTTAAAGTAACGAGTGTCTTCCACTCCCAGATTAGGCATAAATGAAAATTTCGAGTTTAGAAAAGCACTGCGTAGAAAATTTGTCGACCTGATACAAATTTTCACGGGGCTTTTCTAAACTCGAAATTTTGCTTCATGCGCCACGCGTACAAACACCGATTTAATGAGAAGTTTAAAATAGGGCTGGGAATTCGAATACTCGTAAATATTCAAATTAGTCAAATATTTAAACAAATAAACTTTTTAAATTTATAAATTGTTTGGTTTTAGAAAATATATTAGACATTTTTTAACACTGATTTATTGAAATATTTCGATAGCTAAATTAATCAAATATGTAAAAAAAGTGAGTGATTTAATAATATAGTATTTGAATATTCGAGAGTAATGAAATTCCTAGCCCTATTTTAAACTTCTTATTAAATCGGTGTTCTTAAGCGTGGCGCATGAAGTAACATTTCGAGTTTAGAATAGCCCCGTGAAAATTTTCTACGCCTGGCTTTTCTAAACTTGAAATTTCACTTCATGCTTAGTCTGGGAGTGGAAACCTACGTTAAATAATATAATATCAATTATTCGTGAAATTTCGGATATCCGTCTTCGATGGCGCCCCTCTGCTTCATGCGCCTGCGGCCGTTGCCCCCTTGGCCCCCTTCTTATTGCGGCACTGCATATAGAGGATTTAGACGTTTTAAATACCCTCACAAAATGGTCTTCTTTAAGGCATAACTTCACAAGTTGACGCTAAATCTTAGCAAAAAAGAGTATGTATTTAATCTAAAGTATGCATAAGTGATTAAGAAATTTAGTTTATGCGTTTAATTTTGATACTTTTTTTATATTTTTTTGCCACTTTTCGGGGTTACGGTTACACTGTGCGCCGCTGAAACCAATAACATTAATTATTATTGATAACTTGACGGCAAAAATAATAAATGTCATTATTTTATTTATATACTTGTCCTACATACATCATTGTCTTGTATATATTTGTAATGCCGACGATAAAGAAATATAGAAATAACTCAAATACCGTTAAACTTTGCGCAGCATTTCGATAAACGCAAATAATGAACCATTTCACACCTATCCAGTTTAGTCTTATTTAATTTATTTATCAATCAACATGTACGCGATGACTTTAATCAAGACATTTCTATTAACTTTCGTGTTCTTCAGTGACGGCGCAAGAATTTTAATAATCAACCCAACGCCATCGTACAGCCACCAAATAGTCTCGCGCCCCATAGCCCTAAAAGTGGCAAAAAATAGACACCAAGTAGTTTTTGCAACGTCCATACCCACAAACTTAACATGAAATTTAAAGATAATAGACTTGAGTTTCTCTTATAACATGTTAAAAGATTTTCTCTCAAAACTAGAAAGCGATTCATTCATGTACATTTTCAATATTTAAAAATATCGTATGTTCAATACGTATGCACTTAGTTGATGTTGATGATCTTCAGCTTGAACATCCTGAAATTAAAAACTTAATAAAGAATCGCGATAAACAATTTAATTTAGTCATGATTGAGTATTTAGTGCCGACTAAGTACGCGTTTAAAAAGCGCTTCGGGTGTCCTTTCATCGGGCTTTCCTCTTTGGACGCTGTGAGTCAGGATCATAAAGAGTTCGGCAACGCGATTAATCCGGTTTTGTATCCGGGTTCGTATTTGTATTTTATTAAAGAGGACGGATTTTTTGGTACATTGGGGAGGTTTCTGACGAGTTATTATGCGGAACTGATTAGACAGTATTATATAGTTCCTAAAAGTAACGGGGTTGTGATGAAGCATTTTGGGGTGGATTTTGGTGATGTTGAAGAAATCGCGAAAGATGTTGATATGCTTTTTTTAGTTTCAAATATGTTTGTAAATCAAGTTAGGTCGGTTACGAAATCAACAGTTTTTATCAATGGAGGGATCCATTTTGAAGAAAAATGAAACTTGCCACAAGTAATTTTTTCTAACTTTCATTACAATCATAGCTTATCATGTTCAACTTAGCGCTAGACATAATCAGGTTCATTACATGTTGGCAAATACATTGTATAATCCAAAACCAGGGAAATAGTTGTTAGTAGTTGATAGTTGTTTATTGAACAAAAACAATAGAGCTAAGGTGAAAAGCGGTTAGTTAAATCCGTAACTTGTTAGACATTTTTCGATTTAGTCGATAATTGGGCTAGAGTTTCTCGTTTCTTGATCAAAAACATCAAAAACAAAATAGCTAAGGTGAAAATTGTTTATACAAAAAAAGTTGTGTGTTTTTTGTTGGCTACAACTTTTATTTGAGACATTATTTGATTAAGTTGATATGTTTCTATATTTGTAACTTCACTTGAAATCAGTGTTTAATACGCGTGGCGCATGAAGTAAAATTTCGAGTTTAGAAAAGCCTGAAAATTTGGTTTGGTCGCGTAGCGCTACGCGCTACGCGACCCAACCAAATTTTAAGGCTCTTCTAAACTCGAAATTTTACTTCATGCGCCACGCGTATAAGACACTGATTTCAAGCAAAGTTTACTTGTTTACAATATTTCAGTGCTTTTAGCGTTTAATACGCGTGGCGTATAAAGTAAAATTTCGAATATAAAAAAGCCTAAAAATTTGGTTTGGCCGCTCCGCGCTTCGCGATTCGCGCTACGCGACCAAACCAAATTTGCAGGCTTCTCTAAACTGGAAATTTTACTTCATGATTAGTTTGGGAGTGAAAAACACTAGTTTTAAGCTTCAAAGTGAACTCTATAAAAAAAAGCGTATGCATATGTATACCCAATTGAAAATTCTTTGTATGTATACTTAAAAGTCAAATTCCCTTTTTTAACAGATTAATCCGATGACTATTTGCCAAATCTACTGAATACGCCTTCGATTCAACTAACATATTCGTTTGAGCTTACACGAAATCAACATACATGCATTATTTATTTTTGTAAATACCTAAACTATTTAGTAAAAGTGGAAATTGGAATTATACCACTTAAACTCACATTTAAAACGATTCTGCACATTAATTAAAACGATTTGTGGCTGGGTTTTTGCAGATTTAGTTTTACGAAGACATTGTTAAAATGTGACGTTTAACCTTAAAATGTTAAAGCTGCATGCCGGAACATACGTTTTCGCTTGTTCCATCTAAAAACCATAGCAGACATATTATGAAGTCTTCTGTCTCTTTTCACACACGTTATCTGATAAGAGCAAACTATTTTTATATTACATGTATTGGTGCAGAAAGGCACTAAAAATCAAGGAAACCATGGGATACCTCTCGTGAATTGTACCTTAATTAATTTTTGACTTAAAACTACTCTTCTAGGATTTGATTTAACATTTTTCACTAATAATTTTTACACTTGCGTAAACTTAATTAACATCGGAGACGCGTATAGAACTATAAGGAAAAGATGTTTGTCAAGGCTTGGTCTGCCTAATGATTACCAAGTTAACAGCGCTACAGAAAATCCAATACTGGAAAGGGAAATTGCTGCCGAAGTAAGGAAATTGTCGATTAATCTTCAAGATCATTTGAGGTATTGATTTTTATTAAAGCAACTAACACTTTGTTTCGATCATGTGTTAATTTTTGTTTGCAGAATTGTGGAAACATTTAAAGATATTTCCAAATTTTTAATACTCGGCCAAGCATTTACGTCAACTTTAGTCTTGATTACTATTTTGTATTTAGTGTCTATGGTAAGTTTTAGTAAAATAGATAGTTTTTAAGGTTAAATTACAATTATATCTATTTGCTTAAATGATCATTTACGTTTGATTTAATAGTGCATGTTATTAAATGTTATATAACTTGAAGTTAGGTTAAATTAAATAACTGATGCAGGAGTTGTACTAAATCAAAATCTGAACAACTTCTGTATTTCACGCTTGGTTAATGGACTAAAATGAAAAGAATATTTTCTCAGTTGGTTTTCACCGAAAACAGTTTCAAACAAAACTTTTGTCGAATTAAATTTTAGAGATTTTTGTATCATCAATTTGGAATATTGTCTATAATAATATATTATTGTTTTCACAAATGAAACACAATTTTAACTATTTTATGATTTAATCTTTTTTTAGATTTAAGTTGGCCACAAGCTTTAGAACTTGTCATATGAAACGTCAGACATAATAATTTTAGTATATAATTTCAGAATTGCCAACCTACAATATTTTTCATGGCACTAGAGGTTTCTTTAATTGAAGATACGATATTTTTGAATTTACTAATATGCTAACCGCGAAAATAAAAACATGGGCTTGCACCACTTTTAAAATAAACAGTTCATATCTCAGAGAATTAATTAATTATTAAAGTGCATAAAAAGCGCAAATTAAATTGGTATTGTTATATTGTTTTTTTTTCATTTTAGGAGAATGACATTTCTCCAACGCTGATATCTCAAGTGCAGTATTGCATCGCAATTATCATTCAGTTGTTTAGCTACTGCTTGGTGGGAGATGCTATTACTGAATACGTAAATATATACAATTTAATTTATTAATTCCTAACGCATATTATTAAATGAACAAAGTCGATTAATTTAATAAATTAGTCAAAAAATTTATAAATGTATAAACCCTGTTTTAGTAAAAAAAAAAAAACAAATTATTGATTCCTAATGTTTTTTAATTTTATGCAATACGCAATTCTTTATAAAGTTCAAATGTTTGTAATGATATCTACTGTTCAGATTGGTTATCGTGCACGAAGAGTGTGATAATGAGCCTGATTATTAGCATGATGAGATTGCAAAGACCATTTTATTACACCATTGGGAAATTTTCTCCGCTAACTTTGAACACGTATTTACAGGTAAAGCGCAGAACGATTAGATAATGTGAAAAGTGCCATGAATCATCAATTATTAATTCCCGCAAAGTTTATATTTTGAAGTGCTACTAGATCTGGATACAACTGCAAAACGTTAACTGAACAAGCGTATACTGCTTACTATTTAAGTGCGAAAAAGTTAATTTCCTCTACGTGCACAATTGGCCTCTACATAGGTTACATTGGTTACATAAATTGCAGTGTTTATTTTAAAAATGTGTCTTTGTCAATATAATTAAACAAGTACAGTGCCATCGTTTAAATTATGATTTATAGTAGGCGGCATTTTTTTGTTAAGTTGCCTAGACTGCAAATTGATTAAAGGAATAAATTTGAGGTTATGGTAAACTATGTGTTAATAGTCAGTAGTGCCAATATAATTTAAAATTCAAAGCCTACACTAAATCACGTTTTAAACGACCGCACGGTAGCATTGTTGTGATAATTGTGAAAATTAATGTTTTTATCGATCTCTTTTTAGTGTTAAATCCAAACACACAACAATTTGTATTACACATAACAATTGCATCACAATACACACTTGATCACGCAAAGAAAACTGAATAATACTCATACTATCGGCGGGTAATATACGCTCCTACACAATGTGATACTTCTCTTCTCTGTACCGTCGTTCGCCACCAGAGTGAGTTTTCTTAAGTGTAGAGGCTAATTGCGTAGCAAAAAATAATTGTAAACCTTGTTTGCACCAGCGACGGTTCGCAGCCTAACTTCAGGGTAGGCCACAGCGCCAATGCACACACAATTTCAGGTTGGGATCGCGCTCTATATATACAAGGAACTGCACAACAAAGTCACCTTTCAATAACGGATACATATTACCTTGGGTCTATGGCCTAGCCTGAAGTCTGGCTGCGAGCCGCCGCTGGTTTGCACCACCGCGGCAGATTTGATATTTGAAGCGCGTACGGTTGTAAAGCATAAACAAGAAATTTAAGTGGACGTCTTCCGATTTTATTCAATATTTGGGGAAGGTAACATATATTCTCAAAATTTTGAATAAAGACAGAGGATTTTGATACATGTTTTATTTTTAAACTTATCAATAGCACTCACCTCAAATTTAAAATCTGCCACACTGGTGGAAATAAGGTTTACAATTATTTTTTTATTATACTTATTTGAAAACACTTCATTTCCATATGCCTCTAGAATAATGAAAACGCCGCTTTTTCAAGCCACCGCACGGAAAGTATTTGTTTGTGCGCTCTTTTCGTGCGCTCTCAAATGTTGCCATAGCAATGATGTATTTGTCACTGACGTTTTGTTTTCCGTCAGTGAAATACGTAAGTTTGATTGAAATGTACGCAGACTTAGAAGAAATTGATCTTGTAGATAATATTTTGGATGATATTTTAACCCAAGCGGCACAAGTAAGCGTAGAATTCTTACTAGTAAAATCCAGATATAGATACGAACACAGGCGGAACGGGAACTATGAAAAACACAAAAATTATGAGTGACGTTATATAACTTCTATTTTATTTTTCTGAAAAGGCCAAATTCGTAAAATCGTTCACCTTATGGTACTGATTAGCCACGTTAAAAAGATGTTTGGCTTTAAAAAAAGTGCTAACCAAATCAAATTTCGAATTTATGGTATTCAACTTCATTTTCTTTCGAATTAGTTGTATTTTGTCACTACCATGGATATTACTGGTTTGAAAATAAGAATATTATGTAAGTTTTCAGATAAGTATAATGTTTTCAGATAAGTATAATAAAAAATAGCTCTCATTACACGTCCAGAAATGAATTTTTCCGTGCTTGCATGACTTCCCGTGTTCGGCTTCGCCTCACACCGGAAATGTCACGCGCGCACGGAAAAATCCCGTTTTCTGGACTCCTAATGAATTATACTATTTTCTTATCGTATAGGCGACTAACCCTTAATGTGGTTAAGTAGTGGATTCATGTCAACATACAATTGTACGGTTTATACCGTGCGAACGTTTAGGCTTTGACTTAGAGTAGGCTGCATTTTTTTGTGCGGTTGCCCAGAATGCTAATTGAATGATGGAATAAATTTGAGGTTATGGTAAAATATGTGTTAGTGGCAATCTAATTTTAAATTCAAAGCCTACTCTAAATCGTGTTTTAAATAATCGCATGGTATTTTGCATTTGTATAAAATGGCATTGAAAAAAACACCTTTTTTAATTATTATTATTATTTTTGGGATTTGTCAAATTATACACATGCTTTATGACACTTGATTTTATCTATGTTAATTTTCGCAATTAATTTAGCTAATTATTTTTTTTTTTTTTAGATTTTAAAAGGATCATATTCTTACTAAACGATGTTTTCATCATTTACTTAAACAAATCGATATTCTGCAATTTTTGTCAGATATAATATTTTATTAGTTTAGTAGTATCGTATTTTTAACAAAATTAAACCTCTAGAGTGCCATGGAAAATATTGTAGGTTGGCAACTCTGAAATTACACAATAATTATATGCCTAACGTTTTATATGTCAATTTATAACGTGCAGCCAACTTAAATTTAAAAAAAATGATGAAATCATGGCACTCTAGAGATTTTTTTTTGTATTGAGCATAAGATATATTAAATAATATATCAAATTATGCTTTTAAAGCTTTACATTAGATATTGCTGCATATTAAAAATAAGTTTGATAAATGCTGCTTTAATTCAATTAATAATTAATTCGTGAGTTTTTGGTCATTTTGTTTTTAATAACTTAATATTATAATTATATGACTTACAGTAGATTCACGTGAAATATACGTCAATTCGACGTATCTTACGGTAACTGTTGCTCGCTATATATGATGTTAAAATTTATGATGTCTTAGTAAAAATGTTTATCTAGTATTATAGCTGTTTTTTATATCAATTTACAAAAAAAAAATGGTAATAACTTCAATGAAGTTAAAAATTTCCTTAATCATAATTCGCACGAGTGTGCTCTCTTTTTCGAGTGGGACTCTTTTTCATTAAAAAAGAAATGGATGAATCAAGAAACTTTTATTTTCTATTAAAAATTAACAAAATCAAAAATTTAGATTTTACAGAACTTTTTGAAATTATTTTTAAAATTAAATGTAACGTTACCAAATTGAAAATCAATGAAATTCAATGTATCCTGATAAATTTAAAACATAAAATAAAAAATAAACAAAATTTTAAATGTATATTCAGGAAAACTAAAACTAAAATTAACATTATTATCATTGATAATAATTCTGATAAAAATAATAAACATAATCGAAAAAGAATTGAATTATGTGTTGATTGGTGTTAAAACAATTACTTTGTTCTATTTACAAAAATTAAGTTGCCCTTACATCTATAATAATAATATTAATGTCATACATTACAAGAAATTAATTAACACATTAACCCAAATTAACGAAACACATCAGCAAACCAGTCTAAGAATGTCAATGTAGACAAACTTAATTACCCCAATATTTTATTTTGGTTTTTCCTCATTTTACCACATTTTATATTAAATCAAGTGAGGTTTCGTAGGTTTTTAACTGAGGTGGTATACTTTTTTTTTGTCTTGCTCAAAATTCTGGCTACGCCCATGCCAGCATTCAATTAAATTCTATGGACAGCAAACAATGTTCAGACAAGTATATATATTTTTTTTATTTATAGTAAAAATATTCTGTTGCGACGGACCGACAGAATCAGTCCCGCGCACCGGCACCTGTCCGCGGACAGCATTTTGGGTAGCGCTGGTTTAGAAGGTACATATGGAAGGATTGCTTAATCGGAACACCCTGTACATACATTAGAATTATTAACCCGATCAGTCCTGAAGTTTTTCTGGTGCCCAAAAAAATGTTTTGTACACTGTTTATTATTTATTACTATCTCAAATATACAGAGAGTTTTTCTTTTAAGTATATATATCTCAATGTACTGTATACGCTGTAAATCTTCCAGTATTCGTTGGTTTTACAAATAATTCAAATTGAACTTTTAAACGAGTGTTTTCCACTCCCAGATTAAGCATGAGGTAAAATTTCGAGTTTAGAAAAGCCTGAAAATTTGGGTTGGTCGCGTAGCGCGAAGCGCGGTGCGACCAAACCAAATTTGTAGGCTTTTCTAAACTCGAAATTTTACTTCATGCGCCACGCGTACTAAACACTAATGTGATGTGATGTTCAGAATACACGTTATTAGCATACTGCTTTAGTAGAATATTTCGAACTTAAACTAAAATCAGTGTTTTGTACGAGTGTATTTAAAAGATGGCATCCATATTGACGCCTTTGGGCGCCAAATTCAAACTAAAATAATCATGTTCTTTAATGATTGACGCGCGTCCTGTTAATTTGATTTAGTTTGAATTTGGCGCCTAAAGGCGTTAAGATAGATACCAGTTACTAATATTAAGTTTTTAAAAATAAAAAAAGATTTTAAGAGCAAAATCTCTTAAATAAAGCAAAATCCAAAGAGGAGAGGTTTTCTTTAAAGTATACGTATTCCAAATTCAGCCTTTTTTCTGTAAATCTTTAGATATTCCCTGTTTTTTTTTAAGTTCAATTTAAAACCTTAAACAGGTGTTTTCCACTCCCAGACTAAGCATGAAGTAAAATTTCGAGTTTAGAAAAGCCCCGTGAAAATTTGTCGAGTGTCGCGCAGCTACCAGAGACAAATTTTCTGGGCTTTTCTAAACTCGAAATTTTCCTTCATGTGCCACGCGTATAAAACACTCAAATATTGTAAATTTTTTCTTAAAATCAGTGTTTTATACGCGTGGCGCATGAAGTAAAATTTCGAGTTTACAAAAGTCTAGAAAATTTGTCTCGGGTCGCGCAGCGACCCGAGACAAATTTTTTCACGGGGCTTTACTAAACTCGAAATGTTACTTCATGGGTAATCTAGGAGTGGAAAACACTCGTTTAAGACTTCAAGTTGAACTATTTTATAAAACAAATGATTATCGGAAAAGTTACAGCTCATGCATGCATACATGTATGTATATTTAAAAGAAAAATTCCCAGTATGTTTACCAAATGTTAGTGGTGGCAAATGCCACCGTCAGAGTTATTATTACTCTGTTGAAGAGATATTAAGCTGAAATTCAGTACTCAATCTAAATAGGTCGTTAAAT
Source organism: Philonthus cognatus (assembly GCA_932526585.2). Classification (NCBI taxonomy): domain Eukaryota; kingdom Metazoa; phylum Arthropoda; class Insecta; order Coleoptera; family Staphylinidae; genus Philonthus; species Philonthus cognatus. Next base: position 46,918,269 of record OW052244.1, read on the forward strand.
ATACAAAGAAATGCATTGCACCACAAAAAAAAATGTACCACAAAATCAGGCATGTGAGCATATTTTCTTGTATATATATATATATATATATATATATATATATATATATATATATATATATATCTTTATCTTTATTAAAGATCAGTACAAGATAATTGTTTACAATGTGGAATGAAATGTATACATCTTAAAATTTGATCTTGCTCTTTGAAGGGCTATCGACCAGAGGTCTTTCAGATCGTAGTCCGCTGACATTGATGTTTTAGTTTATGTTATTGATGAGATGAGATGTACTGATAGATGGTATTTGCTGGATGCTTGAATATAGGATTTTGATTGCGGGAAAGGCATAGGTGATTTAGGGTGTCTACGATGTGTAGGTTGGTGGCGAATTTTGTACTTAGATGTGTGATGCGTTCTTCAATTGGTATTAACTGGGTACGTTGATATAGGAGGGCATTAGAAGGGTTATGGAGTGGATTATCTGGATGCCTAATTTTTGTTAGTATTCTAAGAGCTGATAGATTCACCTACTTGTATATTTTTTAAGGATGTAGGATTGGCATATTTTCTTATTTAAAGACGATAATGCAAGAAAGAGAGAAATTCGATAAATGTCTGTTAGTTTTAAATTAATTACACAGTACAACACATAAAATGTAAACTAAATTCTGACTTCAGTTTCTGGAAGTATCCACCCAGTCTAGCCAAACCTTATTTGAGTTTTGATAGTTTAGTTCGAATTTTTTTTTTGGCTTCATTAAGTTTTTTGCTCGAGCTAAGTTTTGCACGGGATTTGGGAAATTTCTCAATGGAATCTTGAAACAAAATGTTCTCCACACCAAAATACCACAACTTTTGTGAACATGTCGAGGCCAGAAAATTTCAAAATAAACTTAACCACAAATAAGCTGATATTTTGGTATGAAATGTACTATTTGGTGGCGAAATTTATTACAACGGTCAAAATAACTATAAGGATCGATTGCAGGTTATTGCAATGTTCAGCAAAGTTACTCGTGTTGATTTAGTCAAAGATAATTATGCTAAAATATGGACGGTTTGTGAGTCATGTTTAAAAATGTGAAAAAATAGCATTTTTTCGGATTTTCACTCTTTCGGGGTGACAGAGTGAAAATCTGGCCTCGACATGTTCACAAAAATTGTGTATTTTGGTGTGAAGAACATTTTGTCTGAAGATTGCATTGTGAAATTCCCAATCATTTATGAGATATAGTCGTGCAAAACCGAAGCTTGAGCAAAAAACTTCATGAAGGCAAAAAAATAAAAATTCGAACAAAACTATCAAAACCCAAATAGGATTTTGCTAGTTTAGGTGGGCACTTTTAGAAACTGAAGTCAGAATTTAGTTTACAGTCGATGGCCTCGAAAATGTTGCGCTGTGTTATTAGGAATATCGCACAAAAAAGTCTTGAGAACGAGATGAATGTTGAACAATTGATTAAGAGTAAATAAGAAAGTAAACTGAACGTTCTGTTTTATTTATATTTTATTAAAATTAAAACTAAATATTTTTCTTGTAGGAAGTCGGGTGCTTTTTTGCACAATTGCTTAAAAAATAAAAAGGAGGCAAAATTAGTTTTGCACATGGGCGCTCTGGTTCCGCAGTTATAAATTAACCTATTCTGCTATAATCAAGTTTGTTAATTACTACTCGATATAAAAACGACCTTAACATTTACATATTTTCAAACGAAATATACCAACTTCAAATTAACAACAAGAATTTACACGAACCAATACATGGAAAAGTGGTGGAAGCTTGTATACGTACATATAATACAATATATGAGCAAGAATCTTCTTCATTCAGCACAATGATCTTCTGCAGAGAAGTCACGTGTTTGATTGTTCTAGTTGTAATCGTTTCTTTGGAGGTTACAGCTCAAATCATCAAGGCGAATTTAGTTTCGTACCATGTGGAAACTGAAAGGACGCCGCCATTCGACAGCAGACTTTTACAATTGTAAGCATTGGTGTTTTCTATAATTGTTTTGTTTTAAAATAATTAACACATTTGCTTTAACATTTTTACAGATTTAAGCCCATTGCACCCCGACTAGTTAATTTTAATCATTGAATAACTCTCTAATTTAGTCATAATTCTAGTATACAAGAATGTTTTCAATTTGTAAGATATCCTAAACATGTCTCATTTTGATAAGGGTAGCCTGAGACAAGTAGTATCTAGGGATATCAAAACCTCAAAATCGAAGAAATAGTCGCACGGCTGGTTTTGTATGTGGGCAACTAAATTATTAAAATAAGTAAATTCTAAAATTTAAATTATTCTAGAATTAAATTCGTATTGAGAATTGCATAACGATCTAAGTCACATGTCAATATGAGTTCCATACTACAATAATGTATATTTATTTATATTAATAATTGCGCTGTCTGAATTTTTATTATTATTTCTTGAGTAGCATTTGACAACAAAAATTAATTTAATAAATATATTCGTTTTAATTACAAAATTTACATCTGTCAGTATTATTTAAAAATTATTACAATTACAACACTATACATTAAATTAATAATAAAATAACATGTGTGAATTTACACGTGGGAGCGAGATAATTTAGCCCTGGCATTCGCCAAACAAGGCTAGAAAACATGACAAAATCTTTTTTTACAATATCCTTGAATAACACAAATCTACGTTTCTCAATATGTATGTCGTTTTAATTGTTTTTCAAATGTTCATGTATTTTGCAGAAATCGTGTCAATATCAAACAATGTTAAAAGTTTTGCATATCTTCAATTTTAAAGTTCTTTTATGTTTAAGGCACATAAAAAAACTTCAAAATTGAAGATATGCAAAACTTTTAACATTGTTTGATATTGACCCAATTTCTGCAAAAGACATGGACATTTAAGAAACAATAAAAAGTACATACATATTGAGAAACGCAGATTTATATTATTCAAAGATGTTGTAAAAGAAGAAACTGTTATGTTTTCTAGCCTTGTTCTATTTTTAGCTTTTTTTCAGAAATTTCATAACATAATTTATTTAAAACATCTTATGTACGTAATATTTAAAAGGTAATCACATCTAACAAATATCTAGTGTTTTTACAATTATTTTTTTGTGGAAATATAGATACTAAATCTCTTGTGAAAAGGATGTAGAATTTTCTACATTTTCTAATTTTTTAGTCCAATTTACAGAATTAGTGTAATGTTGACTATATTTGTAATGTTCGTGGTCGATAATTCTTAATTTATTGTCTTCCTTGTGAAAGATGGTACGTTACCTTTCACTTTTCAATTATTATGTAATAATCGTAACTTTGTGATAAATCTTGCTTGAAATTTTCCTAAAATTAAAAAAAAACCTCTAGAGTGCCATGGAAAATATTTAAGGTTGGCAACTCTGAAATTGTATATTATAATTATTATGTCAGACGTTTTATATGTCAATTCCTAAAGCGTGTAGTCAACCTAAATTTAAAAAAAAAAGATTAAATCATGGCACTCTAGAAGCTTTTCTTATTGAACATACTATATAATATTTAGTGCATAACTCGTGTCAATATTAAAAAAAAGAAATATTAGCAACTGTAGACAGTAGCGTAATGTAAGGCTGGCATGGAATTCTTTTCCCGCGAAAATATTGTTTTCACAAAAGTTGTAAAACTAATATTTTTAGTAAAAATATCCATTTTGGGGTCCCCTGAGTCGATTAAGACCATTTGTTTCGCTGTATATCTGTATCCAAACTACAGCAAAAAACCACTATGAATATCAAGATAAAATGGAATGTACTTGATTTAGTTTTTTCTTGAAATTTTATTAAATATTGATTACATCGAAAAATCTGTCAAGTAAAAATTGCAGACAACAAACTATATTTAGTGAACATTTTTTCTATATAAACTTTTAACTCTAAATTTTCGCTTAATTTTAAAAAGAGTGTTTACTTTATTTCGGTCATTGTAGAAAAATTTTATTTTCAAAAATGGAGATAAATTTAGATTTTGGGGTGTGTGAGAAGTGTGATCAAGGGGGGTTTTTTGGTATACAGGGTGCAGCAGATTGTTTTTTCAAGTAAAATGCCATTAGTATAAATGATAGACATAAACTGTTATGCTTTTAGAGCTCTTTTTCAGAGTTTATTTCTTGTACCTAATGAAAATGTCTGTCTTCAATTGTTTTCGACGCCATTGTATACATTTAGCAATTTTTGAATAACTTCTTAATTTAATATGAGTTGGTGATTTAAAATGTTTTTTTAATTGTAATATACAATTCTGTATATTCCAAAAATCCATTACCTGGGATGTTACAAGTGCAATTCAATTCGTTATTTAAACGTAGTGCACGTTAAGCCTAGTTTAAATCTACCACAATTTAAACTAGGCTTAACGTGAATTATTGTAAATGTAAATGTAATGTAATTTAAACTGAGCTTAAGATGAATTTCGGTTAAATTAGTATTGAACAAACATGCCTTAGTGATAAAATGATTTTATTTTTAGCCTATATTCTAATTCAGTACTAAGAAATGGACAACTAATTTATGAAGATAATTATGTGGGAAAAACTGACGAAATAAAAATCGGTTGCCCAAACATACCTGGAGTTAACATTTGCACAGACGTCCCTACAGAACTCCCTGTTGCTGGTTTTGGAGGAGCAGCAGTTGGAACGCCACCCTCAACAGAAGCAATCGGTAAAGATCTTTTAGGTTCTTTGGGAGGACCAGGATAAAGACTTTGAATTTTCTTGGGGTATTCAAATTTACTAACTTACGGAATTTGCAAACGCTGTTCCATTATTGTGTTTTAGACAGAAATAACAAAATTATAAGTGTTTTTAATGTATAAACATGTAAATAATATAAATGAATATCTACACTTTGATAAATAAAATTTTATTGGATGATACTGCAACAATTGTTTCACCATACATTAACATCCCAGAATTCATACAAGTGATGTTTCTCATTTCGCTGGTTCAATATTACAAGGTGAAACAAACCATGTGTTTAATTAAATATCCTGAATTACAAGGTTCTGTGTGAATTTTTTTTCGATTTTCAGTTTGTGATAATATAGGGTTCTATATGCATATCTAAAACTTTTACTATTAACTAATAGATGATAGCACGAGCTTCGTGGCTTTGAACATAAGTATTACAAAGTTGTGTGTTATGAGAGGCTTTAGAGTTCAGCACCAAAGCTGTATGAACCACATAGCACTCTGATGCTAAATTGTACTGCAGTGTAAACCCAGTCCTCTTTCGTCCTCGCTGAAACACCCTGTATATCTAAAGTACAAATACATAAGGTGTACCTACCGATTAATCAAAATAAAGTGCATCCACTCAAAACAAAAAATCACAAACGACAAAACCATTCCGCCTAAAAATAAATAAAAAACTAACAAGAGCTTTTCAAATTGAATCGAATGAAAGCCATCATGAACCTTTTTTTCTTTAAATGTGTGCATGTACTCATTCATAAATTTCTTCAACAATCCAGACTCTCTCAGCCTCATTATAATCAAATTAACATTATAACACCCCGGAAATCCTTTATTCCAAACCATCCACGAGTAATACTGCAAAATCGATGGGATTTGATACAACATCGGTTTCTTTAATAAATCCAAATAATTTCTACTCATATCATAATTAACAACGTTCACATTCTCCATTGTAGCTCTAGTTCTGTTAAAAGCAGTTTCTTTTAAACATTGCACAACATCATGGCATTGATGCCAGTTTTTGTAGATTGTTTTGTAGTCATCGTTTTCGTATTGGTGTTGGAAGAAGCTTTGTGTGAACGTGCTTCCACCGTAAATTAAATTTGATTTTACAATATCGTTGATTGTATTAATTTGCGGATTGTAAACAGGGCGTATTAGAAACGAGAGGAATTTGCTTTCATAACTGCTGGTTATAAAAAATGAGAAAAGTGTCCAGATTATAAAGGTGATCCGCAATGTTATGTTTCTAGGTTGTCTTCTTGATCTCCCCAAAAACACAGCATAAATTTCCAAGCTGCAGTGGATGAATTCGTCATATTTATCTTCGGTAAACCTTGCTATTAAATAAGTGATTATAATCGTAGTAACAACTGTTGCAATCAGAATCAGCCATGTAGTATCTGAATACACGTAAGTTATAGCATCCCAGCCAGTTTTAGACAAAGCTACTGGTACAAAGAAAGCCAAATTTGATTCCATGTAAGGTGTTGATGTTGTAAAATCAATCAGAAAACTATCATTACTGGGAATGTTGCCAAACATAACATCAGCTTCACCATCATATAAAACCTTGGTCATGCCTTCAAAACTTTTATTTCCTAATACGTAACCAGCATCTTCAAAATGGTGTGGGATATAAGTTGGGGTGAAATTATAAACCAAACCAGCTATTTTAAAAACAACCACTTCCAACCCAGGAAAGTGTGCATCCTTCGTGTTAATAACATACGGTGGTCTAGTTATTGTTAAAGCCCTAAGCGGGCACTTTTTGTAGTTAGTGAGATTGTAATTGAAAGCTCTATATAAGCTGTTTTCATTTAAACTAGAGCAACTAAACAAAAATCGTTTTCTAGTTTCCGTTCCGCAAGTTCTACGAAAACGCAGCGATGTGTAAACATTTGAAAACTTATCCAAAACCACCACTCTTTGTATAAAAGCCCGTCCAACAATTGGGAAAATATTGCTGATATCACCATCTCCAAAATATACAATTAAGTACTTTGCGCGTGAATTAAAATTTTGAACGCGGTAAAGTTCGTTGAAGAATATTTCAATGTCAGCAATTTTATCTGAAGCGATGAATATGAAAGGGGCTAAGTTTTCGTTGTTAATCTGATTTGGATTTTGTAGATTGATGATGTGTGCACTGGTTGTTGTTAACAGTTGGGCCAAGTCCTTGATTATTGGATTATTTGATGAAAAAGCGAAAATGACCCGTCCCGTTTTGTGTGGTTGAAATAATTGATTTGTACATTCTGTTAGCCCAATTTGATGGTAGTCGATTATTTGCGCTAAGAGTATGTTATAGATAATGGGCAACATTTTAAACAATTGTGGATTTGAATTATTTAAATTTTATTTAAAACCACTGTAAGTTATTTTTTTAATAACATAATTGTCGTTTAATGTTTCTGCTTTTATAATAAGTTGTATCTTTATATATGGAAGAGGTTTCTTAATAATTCAGATTTTATTTCTTCGTTTATTTTATTAATGCAGTGTTTAAATCTGAAATCGTAAGCAAAAATAGTTATTGTAGAACCACAAAGGAAACAATATTTTCTACGGTTTGTCTTATTTTTATTAGTTCTATAATTGTAAAACTTCTGTCCCGAAATTTCTTTTGAAATATACAGGGATTCTTTCTTTAAGGTATACACATGCATACACTGTGAATTTTAAGACATTCGTTGTTTTTTTTTTAATATTTCAGTTTGAATCTTTAAACGAGGGTTTTCCACTACCAGACTAAGCATGAAGTGAAATTTCGAGTTTAGAAAAGCCTGAAAATTTGGATTGGCCGCGTAGCGAAGCGGAGCGGCCAATTCAAATTAGGCTTTTCTAAACTCGAAATTTTACTTCATGCGCCACACGTATAAAACACTGAAATATCGCAAAGTTTAAAATATACGGCTTTAGCAATCTAATATGTTAGACTTATTGGGTTGCCTATAATCGTTGTTGTATGTGTGTGTTTTTTGAACTCGACTTTAAATCAGTGTTTTTAGCGTGGTGCATGAAGTAAAATTTCGTGTTTAGAAAAGTCTAATTTGAATCCAAATTTTCGGGCTTTTCTAAACTGGAAATTTTACTTCATGCTTAGTCTGGAAAACACTTGTTAAAAGCTTCAAAATAACCGCTTTGAAACAACGAATTCCTGCAAATTTAAAAAAACGCTGTAATTATCGAGATATGTATACTAAAAAAAAAATGCCCTGTATATCACAGTAATGGTAGTTTGAGTTTGATTGCTGTATAATTTACAAAATTTATTTAAACGATGGTCAGCTAACTTACACTTGTTTCATATGTATTTGAAATACGGTTTCTATAAATTTATGAACAAAACGGTTCTTATCTTGTGTTTGCACTAGAGCAGAATATTATTTTATTATGACATAAACACAATTTTATACCGTCATTTTTATTAATGGATGGACTATTTTATAATAATTAATGATTTTAAACATAAACTCGTGCAATTATTTTCGCATTTATTTTATATTACACTTTTATCTAATCGCGCATTTCCAATAAAATCATTATTAACCTTTTTTGGAGTCGCATATTAGACTGTGAAAAAATAAAGATAAAAAATATATTTTTATGTCAAATATAGATATATTTCTTTCATTAGGAATGAAAAATAGTAGTTGTTAGGACAAGAAAGAACGTTTGTAGGACGCGAAGTGGAGAGTGTTATGGAAGGTATGTAGAATATTTACGTATAGAGCGTTTTTGTTAATTTATACTCGCGTGTGTTGGAAATGATGTCAAAGATGTGTCTACATAATGGTTTTTCTTGTAAACTTTTATACCTTAAATTAGCAAAATAAGTTATCTATCCAGCGGAAACCAAGAAGTTGAGATATGGAGCGTATAGTTTATGATGCTTTTATTTTAATTTGGAAGAAATTTCTGCCCGTCTTTGCCCCTGTACTGTTGAGGTTAGAAATGCCTAACGCCGGGCAGCCGCTTTGTTAGGCAAGGGTCGACGCAGAGGCACTCAGCAGGGGATGTAGAATAGTAGTGTACCAAGGCCGTAGCCAGGGAAGGAGTTATGGGGATTTAAACCTCCCCCCGAAATTTTCAAAATATTTAATTTTTGTATGTACAGGGTGGCCCAAATTCGATGTTTTTATAAGGTATCTCAGTAGCCCGAATAGTTAGACAAAATCTGATATACTTGTCTTGACCTCTTTTTCAGAGAAAATAACAATATCAATAACAGATCATAGCTAGCTTGATTAGTTTTCGAGATATCGGGCGTTTTTCAATTGTTGGCTATTTTTAAATATGTCATTTTCTCAATAACTATAAGATATACAAATAAATAGTTTAAAAGTTGTTGGTGTAGTTTTCAACGTAGAATTCAGTGGCGTACTTATTGTTTCATTTCAACTTTTACTACTAACAAATCTTTATTACTTAAGAATTTACATGTAAAGATAATATATACAACTTATGATATGTATGTACAAACTTTACTTAAGTAAGGGCTATTGACCAAAAGTCTTTCTGCCCTTTCAACTTTTAATTTCAGAGTTATGACACAAAGTTGCATTTTTTTTTAAATAGAACACTCTGTATGTTTTACGTTATAAAATAGCAGTTAAATCAGCTTTACATTGATGTACATATTTAACAAAAATTCGTTAAAATTCGCAAAAAACGATTATATTAAAAACTAAGTTAGTTTAAATATTAATTGTAGTGTATTGCCAATGGTAAGGCACAATTAAATAAGAGATAAATAATTACACAATGAAACATTTTTAACTTTGTTTGTATAACACGTTTTATTTAATGTGACTGCAGTTTCGACAAATTTAGCTTGTCATTATCAAACATGGAGTAACTTAAACTAAAGGTTTTACAGGTATATATATACAATTACAAAACAGCGGTAAAAACGGGGGTGTACATTAGGTCAACCTGGTCGTTAATTAAGGGAATTCCCGGATTACCGCGGGCTTTGTGTATCTCTAGTGCTTCTAGCAAATTCATTTTACGACCCTTTTCGGCATGATGGATTATGGTAAGTACATCTTTTTCAAAAGTGTGATTTTCGTCTAAAAGGTGTTTTGCAAAAGACGACTTATCACTCTGTTTAAGCCGAAAAGAGCGCAAATGTTCCCTCAATCTTATGTTGAAATTACGACCAGATTGGCCAATGTATATCCCTTGTCAAGGGTTGTTGAAATACTTGAAATTTTTCAGCAGTAAATTAAGTACCGTTATCTGAAACCAAACCGTGCAAACAATTCACGTAATTTTTCAATAGTAGTTTCTGTATTTATATTCGACATTTCGAAACACTCAATCCATTTTGTTGTAGAATCTACCACAATTAAGTAATATTTAGTAAAAATTGGCCCCATAAAATCAACGTGCAAACGTATCCATGGTCGTTTATCAAAATTCCAGGGAATTAATTCCGCCTTAGGAGGATCATTAGAAAATTTAATACATGCTTCACAAGAATTTATTAAATCTTCTATGTCCTTATTAATGTTTGGCCACCATACGTAAGAGCGTGCAAAACATTTTGTCTTAGTAATTCCTAAATGTACAATATGCAAATCTTTGAGAATAATTTCTCGGTATTTCGGAGGAATTACAACTTGATATCCCCTCATTAAACATCCATGTTCTACAGCTAATTCATTTTTGCATCTTACGTATGCGTGAAATTTATCATCTAATTTTCCATTAGGCCAACCATGTAAGACATAAAAAATAACCTTACTTAAAATATTATCCTTAAAACTAGCCCTTTTTATATCTTTATAATTTATAGGAAAATTATCAGTTGCGAAGTTCATATAGGACACATTATTTTGAATGTTTATTTACGTAAAATTACACGGAAAACGGGATAAACCGTCTGCACTATTTTTAGTTGACGTTACATATTGAATTGTGAAGTTATATGAACTTAAAATATACGCCCATCTTTGAAGCCTATTTGCCGCAATAACTGGAATGCCTGATTTTTTCCCAAAAATAGTAATTAGCGGTTTGTGATCAGATACAATTACAAACTGTCTTCCGTATAAATACTGATTAAATTTTCGCACACCAAATATAATTGCAAGTGCTTCTTTCTCGATCTGTGAATACGATTTCTCAGCGTTATTTAATACTCTAGATGCAAAAGCTATGGGCCGGACATGTTTACCTTCTTGATGGCTAATTACTGCCCCAACACCATAAGCGCTTGCATCTACAGTTAAAGTAACTGATTTAACAGGATCAAAATTAGCTAACACGATCACTGAAGTTAATATTGATTTAACCTTATTAAAAGAATTCATGCAATCTTCATTAAAATTAAATTTTACATTTTTTCGTAGTTTCTGATACAACGGGTGCAATATACTTGAACAATTTGGTATAAATTTAGCGTAAAAATTTACCGTACCCAAAAATGATTGTAATTCCCTAATATTTGTGGGAGGTGGTATTTCACGAATCGCTCTAACGTTTTCAGGATCCGTGAGTAAACCATTACGATCAATTATGTGACCTAAATACGAAATTTTATCTTGAAAAAATGAACATTTCTGTTTTTTAACTCTCTTGTAATCTTTTAAAAACTAATTCTAACCTTTCCATATGTTCGGATTTGTTTTTTTCCTGTGATTAATATATCGTCGATATAACACACTACCCCCGGAATATTCATTAACAATTTCTCCATAATTTTTTGAAAAATTGCTGGACAACTTGCTATTCCATACGGTAAGCGCGTGTAAGAAAACATACCCTTATGAGTGGACATTTTTAATAATTTTTTGTTTCGGAGTCTACCAAAATTTGTTGGTATGCTTGGCTCAAATCAATTTTTGAAAACTTTTCACCGCCGTTTAATTCAGCGTACAAATATTCAATTCGTGGTAGTGGATGTGACACTTCAATTAAATTTGGGTTTATAGTTATTTTAAAATCACCACATAAACGAATTGATCCGTCTGGTTTTAATACTGGTACTATTGGAGTACACCATTGTGAATAATCTACTGGTTCCAAAATCCCAATATTAACTAACCTATCAATTTCCTTTTCCACTTGTATTTTTAAAGCAAATGGTAACGGTCGCGGCTTCAAACATTTTGGTATTGTTCCTTCTTTTACAGTTAGACTTATTGTTTCTTTATTAAATGTGCCTAATTCTTCTCTGAAAATTTCCCATATTTTTTACATAAATGTTCAACTTCTGTATCTTGTCTTAAGAAATTCTGAGATATAGATAAATTTAACATTTTAAATGCCATCCTACCTAAGAGTGGAGGACCTCCCCCTTTTATCACATATATTTCAAAACTATACACTGCCCCATTATATTTTCCTTTAATAATAAATTTTCCCATTGGGGAAAAAGAATGTCCAATGTAATCTTTCAAAAATATATCATTTTGCGTAAGTGGAATATGAGAAAAATATTTATTGTAAAAATTTAAAGAAATAGCCGTGTATGCAAATCCTGTATCTATTTGAAAATGTACATTGACATTTTCTAAAGAAATGTTAATTGTAATGCATTTGTCATTTTGTTTATTATTAATATTATGAAATAAATCATCCTGAACCTCATTAATATAACGCCCTTTAAATTGATTTCGTTTACCACGTTTACATACGGTTGCTAAATGTCCTTTTGTTCCGCATTTATGACAAGTATAATCACCATACTTGCAGTCAGCTGTTTTGTGATTTTTTTTTCCGCAAATCCTGCACGGCTGCGCTTCTCCGCGCTCTTCCTCTCGGTACGCGTCTGCGTGGTGAACGTCTCTTCGCGCCCTCTCCGTCATCGGTGCTCGGCTCCTCTCCGCCGAAATTTTGTTGATCGCATCTTCTCTCTCTGTCTTAATATGAACACGTGAGATACTGCTATCGTCCAGGTGTCGCTCTCGATCAGCTGCTTCTCGGGACTGCGCCAAACTGATAAGTTTCGCCAAGGTTTTCGTGTCCTTGCTTGCGTCCTCTTCGTGTAATCTTTCCAAGATTCGGCCGGACTTCATGCCGATTACAAAAATGTCCTTCATCACAACATTTAATTCGGAACCAAAACCACACTTTGATGCTAAACACTTTATTCTTGCTGCCCACTCTGCTACACTTTCCTGTGCCTCCTTTTTTGCGGTATAAAACGTGTACCTTGCTGCATAATATGATTGAACAGGACAAAAGTGTTTCGTAATTGAGTCTATTAACGTATCATATGCCACTGTTTCCGGCTCACCAGGTACACATATATTGCGAAAAAGTCTGTATGAATCTTCGTTTGCCGAACTTAACAACACTGCACGCTTAGTGTCTGCATTTGTGATGCCATTTGCACACAAAAAAACTGTTCCATGCGTTTCTTGAAAATACTCCAATCGGAAACGTTGTAATTAAATTCACTGATATTACCCAAATATCCGTGATGAACCATCTTCTTTTCCGTCGCTATTTTGCACGTGCGATTTACTTGTGTGAAATAAAACAACACTGCTAATCGTTGATTAATGTGAACCAACACTTTTTCCACTTCCGGACTTATCCTCGTCGCCACTGTAGTCTATTGCCAATGGTAAGGCACAGTTAAATAAGAGATAAATAATTACTCATAAAATAACGTCTTTATTGTCTCATAACCGAACATGTACTCCCCAGGTTAGAGGTGTCACCACCGCCTGCGGCCAGGGGTGCGCATACGCAATTGGCGCTTAAATACAAATATCTTAAATATACTACATTAATTTTATAATTTTTGAAGACTTTTGCGATCAATTACTGAGCCTACAGATCACTTCATTATTAATAAATAATATTAACATCTCTGTGATTATAATAGTATGTATTATCAAATTTTTATCTAAAAGCTTCAGAGTTAAAAACACAATTTTTCAATAAAAAAAAAATTATAACAAAATTTCTAGAAAAATGTAAAGCTAATTTAATATTCTATCCAATAACATAAAAATATACAGGGTGTTCCTTTAAAAAAAATGCAACTTTATATCATAACTCAGAAATTTAAAGTCCGAATAAAAAATTAAGTACGCTACTGCATTCTACCCTAAAAACTACATAAATAATTATCAAAGTGTTTTTTTGTATATCTTATAGTTATTAAGATAAGGACATATTTTAAAATAGCTTACAATTGAAAAACGCCTGATATCTTCCAAGCTAATTAAGTTAGCTATGATCTATTTAGGCCATTATTAATGTCTCGTAAAAAGAGGCATAACGTTTATATTAATTTTTTTTCTAACCCTTCAGGTTACCGAGATACCCTATAAAAACATCGAATTTGAGCCAGCCTATACAAGCGGCCCTGAAAAAGCAAATACAATATTTTTACCAGTAAAAACCCCCCGAAATGTTTATACCCCCCCCTATTTTTTTTTAGCTACGACTTTGTAGTATACTGTTGCTTTTTGATAATTTTCGTATACAGGGTGTTCTATTTGGAGCAGGACAGTATGGGAAACGTAATTATTAATTGCAGAGTATAGGTATATGGGCAAATAGGTGCAATTTTATGTGCCTCTTGAGATTTCACTGAGAAAATATAAGATATAAAAAGAAACTTTAAAATTATTTAAAAAAAAAACTGAAAAATGCGATTTTTGAAAATCATCTATACCTTCCTTATTTATGAGTATTTTAGAAATCTGTAAAAACATTTTCAAAATACATGTTTTGGCGCATCAGATGGTGATTAGTTTTAACTTACCTGGAGATTTGTTTTATTAGTATCAACTTTTGTTTTCCTAATGGCAGCGAATGATATGCATTCTTTGAACTGTAGTTTTTACGTTGAGTTCAACGGTGTTTCATACATGCACATGTTTACAAATGTATTTGCTTATGGCATGAAACCATGAAAACAAACACGTTATTTAAACAAAAAATGATTATTGACATAACCTAGAATCAATCCATAGTAGTATTTTTTTCGAATAATGTTTTGTATTTATCTTAGCACAACTAGATTTATAAAATAATGTTACATTTTGGAAAAGTTCTGTAAATCAACAATGTTAAATAATACCTTAGAAACAACAAAAACAATTGCAATGTTTGAAAACAACCGAATAGATACAAAAAATAATAATAAAAGTTACAAAAAATAATAATAAGAGTACATGTAACACATCATTGAAATCAAGATGAAAAATGTAGTTCAATCATTGTTCACCTTGATTTCAATGATGTGTTACACATGGGTTTCGTCATATGCTTTCATTTAAAAATCAATAGTTGATGTTTTTAAAAAAAATACTTTGATAATGTTTTTATGGATTTTCAATAACTACAAATTCGAAAGATTAGAAAATCGTAATTTACAGGTTTTTCTCAAAAACTTTGCAGTGTTAATAAATTTCAATTTTTATTAACAGATTCTGAGTAAGCACATAAAACTACATAACTTTGCCCATTTAACTGAATCTCTATCATAGATATTAACAAAGTTACCTATGTTGTCTTACTCAAAGTAGGGTGATTCAGTTTGGTGTTCCACCCCCTTCTAACTTTTTTATTTTGAGAGTAAAGTATAACAAACCATTTATATTTGTAAACGGCAGAAAATTCTTTATTTAATGCTGTCACTGTCAAAGTAGCGAGAATCATTTTTTTTCAAATGACTCTATACCTATTTCTTGTTCAATTCGGATAGAAGGCACTTTTCTGCATCCGAATATCGTTTACAACTATACGCTTAGATAACGAAAGAAAAATTATAAAAAAATCATACGTGGCTATGAAAATTATGAAAAATTAAACAAACTATTTCATTAAGTGTTTAATTCTTGAAGGTGGGTCAAGGCCATAGCCAGGGTTAAATGTTAAATTTTTCCATGTAACAGCGGCCGTGTAAAAGGCTACAGTCTTGAGGTGGGTCATTTAAGAAATTAAAACATTTTTTTAAAAAAGGAGTAGCCACAAATGAATATAAAAAAGTGGATATTTTTGTAAATCCTCATATTTCTGTTCTATAGACATATGATTTTTTTGCTTTTGTTATTTAAGCGTAAAGTTGTGATGAATACGCGGATGTAGAAAAGTAGCCTCTATCCGAATTGAACAAAAAATAGGTGTGGCGTCATTTGAGAAAAAAAAGTTGACTCAGCTACTTTGAGAGTTGTCATCGTATTGTCAATTCGGTGACGCCATTAATTAGAGAATTTCCTACCGTTTACAAATATATATAGGTTGTTATACTTTACTATCAAAATAAAAAAGTTAGAAGGGGGTGAAACACCTAACTGAATTACCCTGTATACCGGGTATCTGATTTTAATGTATTATTAAATTTTCATCATTTTTGCAAATAATCATTCGAATAACACTCCTCGAAAATATTATTGTGAATAAATATAATTATTCTTATTTTATAATTAAATAAAGCTTATTATATGAGAAATGTGTTCTTATTTACTTTTACATCGCAAAATGTCTGTATTTTAGAAACGCATATTGATAAAATAATTTGTACTCGTCGAGAACCGTTCAAGATCATACGGAACGATTTGAATTCGGACTTAGACATGCAACTTAAATGTTTGTAATGAAGTGACAGGCCATATTGGATCCGCCATTTTGAATTTTGAAGTTATACTATGAAATTTGTAATCAGCGACCTCGAAAACCCCTATATATCAATTTATATGAAATTCCGAACAATTTGTAATGAAGTGGTCGGCCATATTGGATCCGCCGTTTAGAATTTTAAAATTATACTATGAAATTCGTAATCAACGACCTTGCAAATTTCCATATATCAATTTATATGACATTCGGAACAATTTGTAATGAAGTGGTCATCTATATTGGATTCGCCATTTTGTATTTGGAAATTATACTATGAAATTTTTAATCAGTGACCTCGAAAATCCCTATATACTAATTTATATGACATTCCAAATAATTTGTAATGGAGTGGTTGGTCATATTGGATCCACCATTTTAAATTTTGAAATTATACAGGGTGGACAAAAAGTTCGTTTACATTTCAAATGATGATTTAAAAGAAACTAGTTATGTGAAATAAAAACTTTCTATTTATTATTAAAGTACGCAAATAGGAAATTTATTTTTTTAAAAATTACATCATCCATATGTGATCCTTGACTATTTTGACACTGCTGCAACCTGGAGCGGAAATTTTTAATGACGGTCTCACAAGCGTTTGTGAAATGTTTTGCATTTCCTCTCGAATATTTTCCATTAATTCCTCTAGGAACACTGGGTTGCTGTTGAAAACTTTACTTTTAAGGTATCCCCAAAGAAAGAAGTCCAGTGAGGATAAGTTGGGGCTACGAGGTGGCCAGTTAATGGCACCTCTTTTGGATATCACTTTTTGTCAAAAAATTTCGCGAACAGCGTGATCTTGAGGCTTCCATTTGGATTTTGTACGGATGGAAATGTAAATCTTTGTGATCGTGGTTGATTCATTGTTGAACCTGTCTCCTCGAACTTCTGTACCCATTTTCGAACCAATTGAATCGATGGAGCTTCATTTTTACGCCGTATGTTGTAATGAGCGCAAAATGTTTGTTGCGCTAGAGCAAAAGAATCGTTGTTGCGGTAATACTCGCGTACACAGAACGCACGTTGTTTATCGCTGAACGACGCCATGGTACTGAATTTCCATTGGCCGCTCTTGCGCTTCGTAACCCCTCCGCCCCACCCTGCCGTCGCTGCTCGTCGCAGCTACCGATTCAAACTTAAACGGACTTTTGGTCCACCCTGTACTATGAAATTCGTAATTAGCGACCTCGAAAACCCCTATATATCATATATATATACAAAATTTCGAACAATTTGTAATGAAGTGGTCAGCCATATTGGATCCACCATTTCGAATTTTAAAATTATACTGTGAAATTCGTAATTAATGACCTCGAAAATCCCTATATATAAATTTATTTGAAATTCCGAACAATTTGTAATAAAGTGGTTGGCCATATTGGATACGCCATTTTGAATTTTGAAATTATACTATGAAATTAGTAATCAGCGACCTCGAAAATCCCTATATCTCAATTTATATGAAATTCTGAAGAATTTGTAATGAAGTGGTCGGCCATATTGGATCCGCCAATCGAATTTTGAAATTATACTGTGAAATTCGTAATCAGATACCTTGATAATTCCGTATAGACCAATTTATATGACATTCGAAACAATTTGTTATAAAGTGGTTGACCATATTGGATCCGCCATTTTGAATTTTGAAATTATACTATGAAATTCGTAATCAGCGACTACGAAAACCCTTTTATACCAATTACCGTTTAAATCTCAAATTTCTTTCTATTTTTGGCCAACTTTTCTGAGATCCAGACCACTGTGCGGCGGCAAAATCTTAAATCCGCCGCTGCACATATAGACAGCGCCGCAATAAGGAAAACTTGCGCCTGGGGCCAAATACCCAATTGGCGCTCCCCAACTTGACAGTCGTAATAAATGTGATTTGTCATTATAAACTAAATGTCAACTAATGTTAATTATCACTATTGACACATGCTAATATCCACTGTCGACGCCGACTTATGTCTCCACTCCCAGACTAAGCATGAAGTAAAATTTCGAGTTTAGAAAAGCCCCGCGTAGATAATTTGTCGAGGGTCGCACAGCGACCCGAGACAAATTTTCACAAGGCTTTTCTAAACTTGAAATTTTACTTCATGCGCCACGCGTATAAATCATCGATTTAATGAGAACTTTAAAATCGGGCTGTGAATTCGAATATTCGTAAATATTAAAATTAGCCAAATATTTAAACAAATAAATTATTTAAATTTATAAATTGATTAGTTTTAGAAAATATATTAGACATTTTCAAACACTAATTTATTGAAATATTTAAATAGCTAAATTAATCAAATATGTAAAAAAGTGAGTGGTTTAGTAACATAGTATTTGAATATTCAAATTCCCAGCCCTATTTTAAACTTCTCATTGAATCGGTGTTTTTAAGCGTGGCGCATGAAGTAAAATTTCGAGTTTAGAAAAGCCCCGTCAAAATTTGTCTCGGGTTTACTTTATGCTTGGTCTGGGAGTGGAAACCTACGTTCAAAAATATTTCAATTATTCGTGAAATTTCGGATCTCCGTCTTCGATGGCGCCCCTCTGCTTGATGCGCCTGTGGCCGTCGCCCCTTGTCCCCCTCCTTACTGCGGCACTGCATATATACGATTTATACGTTTTAAATAGCCTCACAAAATGGTCTTCTTTAAGGCATAATAACTTCACAAATTGACGGCAAATCTTAGCAAAAAAGCTTGTGTATCTAATCTGAAGTATGTAAAAGTGATTAAGAAATTTATTTTATGCGTTTAATTTTCCTTTTTTTATATTTTTTGCCACTTTTTGGGGTAAGGATTACACCGTGCGCCGCTGAAACCAATAACATTAATTATAATTGATAACTTGACGGCAAAAATAATAAATGTCATTATTTTATTTATATACTTGTACTACATACATCATTGTCATGTCTATATTTGTAATGCCGACGATAAAGAAATATAGAAATAAATCAAATACCATTAAACTTTCCGCAGCATTTCGATGAACGCAAATAATGAACCAATTCACACTTTTACAGTTTAGTCTTATTTAATTCAATCATCAATCAACATGTACGCGATAACTTTAATCACGACATTTCTATTAACCTTCGTGTTATTCAGTAACGGCGCAAGAATTCTAATAATCAACCCAACGCCATCGTACAGCCACCAAATAGTCTCGCGCCCCATAGCCCTAAAACTAGCGAAAAATGGGCACCAAGTAGTTTTCGCAACGTCCATACCCACAAACTCAACACGAAATTTAAAGATAATAGACTTGAGTTTCTCTTATAAAATGTTAAAAGATTTTCTCTCAAAACCAGAAAGCGATTCATTCATGTACATTTTCGATATTCTAATGCACTTGGTTGATGTTAATGATCTTCAGCTTCAACATCCGGAAATGATAAACTTGATTAAGAATCGGAATGAAAAATTCGATTTAGTCATGATTGAGTATTTAGTGCCGACAATGTACGCGTTTAAAAAGCGCTTCGGGTGTCCTTTCATCGGGCTTTCCTCTTTGGACGCTGTGAGTCAGGATCATAAAGTGTTCGGCAACGCGATTAATCCGGTGTTGTATCCTGATTCGTATTTGTATTTTATTAAAGAGGATGGATTTTTTGGTAGATTGGGGAGGTTTTTGACGAGTTATTATGCGGAACTAATTAGACAGTATTATATAATTCCTAAAAGTAACGGGGTTGTGATGAAGCATTTTGGGGTGGATTTTGCTGATGTTGGAGAAATCGCGAAAGATGTTGATATGCTTTTTTTAGTTTCGAATATGATTGTAAATCAAGTTAGGCCGGTTACGAAATCAACAGTTTTTATCAACGGAGGGATCCACTTTGATGAAAAACGAGACTTGCCACAGGTAATTTTTCCCAACTTTAATTAACATCATAGCTATTTATGTTCAACTTGGCGCTAGACATAATCAGGTTCATCACATGGTGGCGTAATCCAAAACTAGGGAAACAGTTGTTAGTAGTTGACAGTTGTTTATTGAACAAAAACAAAAAAGCTAAAGTGAAAAGCGTTTAGATAAAAGTTGTTTGTTTTTTCTTTATCTGCAACTTTTGTTTGAAATTTTTTGATTCGGTCGATAATTGGGCTTGACTTTCTCGTTTCTTGATCAAAATCAAAATAGCTAACGTAAAAATTGTTTATACAAAAGTTGTGTGTTTTTTCGTTGGCTACAACTTTTATTTAAGATATTTTTTGATTAAGTTAATATGTTTCTATATTTTTAACTTCATATGAAATCAGTGTTTAATACGCGTGGCGCATGAAGTAAAATTTCAAGTTTAGAAAAGCCCTCAAAATTTGGCTCGGTCGCTGCGCGACCGAGCCAAATTTTGCTTAGGGCTTTTCTAAACTCGAAATTTTACTTCATGCTTAGTCTCGGAGTGGAAAATAATTATTATAAAGTTGTGTATTTTTTCGTTGTCTGCAACTTTTGCTTTAATCTTTGTTTAATTAGATCAATAATAAAGCTACAGTTGATTAGTGATTAGCAAAATATATAAAAAATCTGTCTCGGCTTATTGAACAGAAACAAAAGAGCTGAAGTAAAAAGTATTTAAGTAAAAGTTGTTTATTTTTTCGATGGCTACAACTTTTGTTTGAAACATTTTTTGATAATTACCAAATATACAATCCTGAAATTTAAAATATAGCCAATACAGCAATCGAGAAATCCAACAAAATTCACAATATTTATACAGAGTTAGCCGTTTTTGAGATACCAACGTTAAATTTTTCTAATGGCAGCCATATTTTATTTTTACACCATTAAAAAGAGCAGGAAATTTGAATTGGAAATCTTCTATTAAATGCCAATAAAAGACAACATTCAAATTTAAAAATAACTGGAACACCCTCTAAAAAACTTGCAATTTTATTGTATAGGGGTTTTTAAAAATATGTAGTATTCTAAACTGCTCGTATTGTGGCTGATTTGTATGCATATTTGAATATAACGACAGTATTAGGTCACAGGGAAGACGGGATTTTTTTATTTTCACATTTTGGTGCAACAAATTTGTTTAAAAACAGTTGCATGAAAAATAACGTTGTATGCAAGTGTCATCACAGGTTTTTTTACATTAGAACACAATTTCTTTTGTCTCTTTTGTTTCTTTTGCCTCTGGAAACTCGCATTGGACTTGTCCAATGTTATTACGAATGTGAACGCGGATGAAACGGTCTAAGAGCTGGCCCATGCATTCTGAGAGCTTTTCAAAAGCTGGTAGCAAAATCTGAAGAAAGTGTGTTTTTTTTAGTGCTTATTATTATTATTATTATTTTACACACGTCCATATTAATTCTGTTATCTATAAAAACAAATCAGGAAGACTCCATGTGGTAAAGGATGTTCCAGTTGCTGAAGTTTTACAAGAAATGCAAAATTTAGCAAATAAAAACGAATATGAAACATCTACTCAGAGCTGCGGTTTATAGTTTTGAAGAAAGGCTACTTTTTGTTCAAGAAGAAAATGGCGGCTACATACAACATTTACGATAAATGTAATATTTTTAATAAATCCAATTTCTTTTTTCATATACAGGAATTTTAAATTGTCAAATTGCTCAATGATTAATAAAAATATCAGAATTTCAAAATACGACTTACTTTTGAAAAACCCTATATATTTTAGGGATTACTTTAGGTTATGCACAAAATTTTAATTCTATATCTCTTTTCTTTCCTAGCTTTTCTAAACTAGAAATTTTATTTCATGCGCCACGCGTGTAAATCACTGATTTAAAATAAAGTTAGGAATATATACCAGAGACATTTGACAGATAAATATTTATGGAGACTTTTATAATGGGGTTATTCCTAAATTTTTGTTACATTTAAAAATGTTAACACTTTTACGATTTCCACGATTTTTTGTGAATTTTTAAGTTATTAGTCAATTTTTAAATCTTCAACGCAATTCGTTTAGATTTTTATCTTTCTGAAAGATCTACACATTCGGAATTTTGAGGATTGATGATAATAACAGTTTAATTGCGGACTGTAAAATTTTGTGACGAAATCTAAAAATTTAATGAAATTATTACAGAAGTATCATGAAGTGTTGTGTCTGTTTTGTACTTATTAATTACTCGCGTAGTAAATGTTTGTTGAGGTAGTATTTCAAATTGTTAACGAAGTATGTTAGAGAATAGATATTTGTGCAAACATAAACTACCGTATGTCCAATAAAAAAAACCTCTAGAGTGCCATGATTTTATCTTTTTTTTAAATTTAAGTTGGCTACACGCTTTAGGAATTGTCATATAAAATGTCAAACATAATAATTAAAATGTATAATTTCATAGTTGCCAACCTACAATATTTTCCACGGCACTCTATTTTATTGAACATACTATATATTTCTTTTTCCTTGAACATTGGGAACAATACCGTGAGATCGAAAAAAATAATGATTCAGAGCAGGCCTTGACTAGAACAACACGATTGGCTACACTAGTTCTAGAATATCTATCATTATAATAAAGATGGCGACCGAGTTCATCTTTAGATTCAAATTTTGTGAAAGTTTGCCGTTATTGCAAAAATCCACCCGGGGTGTGCCAAGCTGCTTAAGGGGGCAAGTATTATTAACGAGAAAGAAATTAATTGCTGTCCCAAATCAACCGACACTGATATGTCACCTGTACCGCCCGAAATTGATTTTAAACTAGAGGCATACATGTACCAAAAGCAATTAATTCAACAACTCACCATAAATAATCAATTACTTATCACTAAATATGAACATTTGCTTGAGAAATATGATGCATTGCAATTGGAGGTTAATAAAGGCACCTTTCCCGCCTCATCGATTAGTAAACAAACTGTGACTAATACAGTTTTACCAACAACGACCGAACCACTCAATGCCAAAAAGCCGAAAAAGGTTAGTTCGAAAAACAACTTAAGTATACACACAAATTTAACACGAGAAGATGAACAACCTAAACCGCCGGTAATGCCCATCGTGGATGAGGAATCTAACGAACCCAACAATCTTAATCCGTGGATCAAAGTCCAGAAAAAGAAGGCTCCGAGGATTAAAATCGCTGGAACGGCAGATGCGACAAAAACCATAATAAAAGGCGTTGACAGAAATGCGTATTTACATGTTTATAAATTAACGCCGGACACATCAGCGGATGACGTTGTTTCTCACCTGCGCACTTTGAAAGTGAATGCGGAATGCGAAAAACTAAATTCGAAACGCCCCAATGAATACGCATCCTTTAAAATCACAGTTCCTTTTGAGCAACTATGTGTGGCGGAAGATCCGACTGCCTGGCCGACGGGAGCATTTGTGAGACGTTTTTTATTCCGTTGTCAGTCAACGCTGCCCTAGAAAAAATAAATAAAACGGTTAATTATATTGGGCGTCCATTTAAATTGTTTTATATTAATATACAATGTTTGCGAAACAAAATTGATGTACTTGAATCATTTATTATAGATAAAGATATCGATATATTAGCTTTTTCAGAACATTGGCTCACACACGATGAAGCGGAGTATTGCCGAATCAATGAATTTGTTTATGCCAGCTGCTTTAGTAGGCAGATCGCTAAACATGGAGGATCTTTAATTATGATTAAACCTAATTGCGCATATACAGAACTGCATTTTCTTAACAACCTATCAGAAGAATTCACTTGCGAAATGTCAGGAATATCACTTACTAACTCAAGTCTTGCAATTATATCAATATACCGATCCCCTAGTGGAATTTTTCAGAATTTTCTTAATATAATAACAAATATGCTTGAACGTCTCAACTTAATTTCCCTAGAAGTATTTATTTGTGGCGACTTCAACGTACAGTTTAACACAGGCGACAGAAATGCTATAGATTTATGCAATCTATTCGCTTCGTTTGGTTTTCAGAAATTAATTGCGTGTCCAACACGAGGGGCAGCTTGCTTAGACAATGTTTTTACTAATGACTAAATTATCGATAATAAGTCAGTAGTAATCGATATTGGTGTCTCTGATCATAAAGGCATATTAACAAATATCCTTATTAAAAACAAACCTCAGCCCAAAACCAAAATAATTCGTCCCATTACTGATCAAGGCAGCATCAGTCTCTATAATTTACTGAGTGATACGGTGTGGCCTAAGTTGGAAAATTTGGCTGTTAACGAAGCATGGGAGTTCTTTTTACAAACTCTAATTTCTCACGTTAATATATCTTACCCGTTAAAACTAATTAAACAAAAATCACACAAAATTCAAATAAACTGGTTTTCTCACAAGCTTCGAGAAATGAGGAATAACTTAAACCTTATTAGAGAGGCTTGTCGATATTCACCCACACAATAACTTAAAACGCATTATAAAGCGGTTTTAACTACATACAAAACTGCGATAAAGGAAGAACAAAAATTAGCAAATGAAAGATATATTAATTCATCTTCCAATCGTAATAAAGCAATGTGGGAAATATTGAACTCTAAACGCCCAACTAACAATAAATTGCAAACTGCTGTGGGCATAACGATGGAAAATCAGAATGCCTTCTTTGTGACAGCTGCCGATAACATCATCAGCACAGTTACAGATACCGATACGAACCCCATTGAATTAACAGCCAAATCTCTCAACAACCACTCCGGTAACTATTTGAAATTCGCTTTAGTTTCTTGTGCGAAGGTTAGATTGACTATAATGAAATTAAAATCCATGGGTAGTACGGACATTCATGGAATTAATCTCAAAATAGTAAGAAATATCATTGATGTTATTATCAGTCCATTAACCAAATTAATAAATATGTGCCTCTCTGAAAACGTATTTCCTGATATATTAAAAATCGGAAAATGCATCCCCATTTTTAAAAAAAGGTGACCCTTCAGATGCAAACAACTATCGACTAATTCTAATTTTGCCAATTTTTTCAAAAGTAATTGAGATGATAATGCTTGAACAAATCAATTTACATCTAGACCATAACCATTATATAAATAATGCTCAGTTTGGCTTTAGAACTGGTCGATCGACAACGATGGCTGTTGACACATTTGTTAATGACATTATTGATGGCTTTTAACAAAACAAGGTAATTACAACTAATCTGTTAGATCTAAGTAAAGCTTTCGATTGTGTAATGCATGACATTCTACATCGCAAGCTTTACTTCTACAACTTCGATCCTAGTGTCATTAAATTAATAATGTCATATTTGACTGAGCGTAAGCAAATTGTCCATCTAGGGGATGTCAGGTCAGGAGTAGCAGATCTAAAGCATGGGGTACCTCAGGGCTCTGTTCTTGGACCACTGCTTTTCCTACTGTACATCAATGATCTACCATCTAGTACCATACACTCCTCTTTGATCATGTATGCAGATGATACGACTGTATCTGCCAAGGGGGTAACACCTGAACAAGCTTCTGCAGATCTACTGGATGACAAAAAGCTTATTTTGGACTGGTTTAATTCAAATAAACTAAAATTAAATCTAAGTAAAACAGTCGAGCTTACTTTCTCATTAAAGCCAATTCCACCTTCGCCAGTCAAGTCTGCAAAACTTCTTGGTATAGTCATTGACCATAAATTAACATGGGAATCTCACGGACACGAACTAAAAGTAAAACTATCAAAGAATATGTTTCTTCTCCGAAATCTCAAGGATACGGTTTCACTAGCAAAGGTTAAATCAGCTTTCCATTCCTTAGTACAATCTCACATACTATATGGCATTATTGTGTGGGGTCACTCAACAATAATGAGCGATATTTTCAAGCTCCAAAGAAGAGCAATTCGTATAGTAGCTGGATTGTCCTACCAACAAGAATGTCGTGAAGCATATATTCAACTCAAAATCTTAACTGCACCTTCCCTGTTCATACTTGAATGTTTATCTTACATTAAAAGAAATGAATACTTACTCTCGAAAAATAAAGCCATCCATGAGTATGAAACCCGCAAACGAGAGGACTATCGCTACAAATCGTTCCGCTTATCCAAAGCTAAAACGGGACCGCGATTTCACTCATTTCGGTTATTTAACGTCTTACCTGATAATTTGAAATGTCTGCCGCTTAAAGCCTTCCAATCTCGCATGAAAC
Source organism: Philonthus cognatus (assembly GCA_932526585.2). Taxonomy (NCBI): domain Eukaryota; kingdom Metazoa; phylum Arthropoda; class Insecta; order Coleoptera; family Staphylinidae; genus Philonthus; species Philonthus cognatus. The sequence goes on from OW052244.1 coordinate 46,944,681, forward strand.
AAGTTCTGATTGACAATGCTTTTTTTTCCTTAGATGAATTTATGCATACAATGAGTATCGATATCTTTACATGTTAAAGGTTATTAACATAAGATTATTTTAATTTTCTATGTATTACAATATATTCTATGATGTAATTATTTAATTGTATTATTTTTGACGTGTGTAAGACTGTTATTGTTATTAGCACGAATAAATATTTCTATTCTATTCTATGAATTATAATGTGACAGCGACATTTAAAATGTAAGTTTTTTTCATCTCACGGTAGATTCATCACATGTAAACACAGTTCGAACGCATGCGGTAGTTTGGAACATTAGAGATGGGGCACTAAATGTATAGGCCAAATTATAAGATTGGCCAAATATGGATACTTTTAAGTCAACAGTTTTAGGCATTCAAAAAATGATGTCCACATATCATTTGTTGATTATCATTTATCATTTTCAGGAATGATATGGAGTCAAAATTGTATCAACCAATTCCTATTGCAAGTACTTCATATTTGGCTAATTTTGTTAAGTTTAATGACAAGTTTGACTCACTGAATATTAAAAACAGTTTTATGTCCAGTTGCATCAGAAAACGTTGAACTGATACATCTCTGAACTTGAGTTCAAAGTGACATTCAAACAATAGGAACTATCATCTTGAACTCAAGTTCAGAGATGAAGCAGTTATACGTTTTCTGGTGCAACTGGACATAAAACTAGTTTTAAAATTCAGTTCAACGTGTTTGTTGCAACTGGCCCTTAAATAAACAAATGCGATTATAAATTTTTTCAATATACATATCTACTTCCAAAAGTACCTAATCGATGTTTTTAGCATTTGAAAGAATACATGGACAAATCAAAAAGAGGGGTGATCTACGTCAGTTTTGGCAGCAACGTAAACAGCGCTGTACTTCCTGATAGCCTGCAGCAAATATTTTTCAAAGCGTTCGCCGATTTACCTTATGACATTTTATGGAAATTCGAAGCGGAAAATGTAGAAAATAAACCCGATAATGTCAAATTGATGAAATGGATACCCCAGCAAGATTTACTCAGTAAGTACCAAATAGCTACATAAAATCGGTGCTTGACCCCTTGTTTCTCAGGAACGAGGGCTCAATTCTTTTTAAACATTTAGTGCATCTATAAAAATCTGCTGTGGTCAATATAGGTACGAAATAATAAAAAATATGCCATATTTAATAAAATCTCAAAAGTACCGTAAAAAGAAGAATATCAAGAAATTGCACCAATTTCGTGATATTCATTACGTCAAAAATACATTGCTATATTTTGTACAATTTGGAAATTACCGTCAATGTTGATGATGTTTAATTAAGTTATTTGAGTTACGTCAAGATTATAAGTCTCTTAAAAACGCAGTTATATTCCTTTCTTCACTTTTATTTATTTATTGATGATGGTCATAGGCCGCAGCAGGCATAAGAGTGCGAAAATGAACGCGAAATTTGTTAATAATTGACAAAATATATGAGGAGTCTAGAAGCCAAGAGATATAAGTGGAAATTTGATCAAATTGGAGTTACAAGTGTGGAGATGGGTTTTTAGTAGGGCTGCGGTTATTCGGATACAAATTATTCAAATATTCGAATAATAGATATAATGGGTATTCGTTATCCGGATTATCCGAATAACGAATATCCGAATTATCCGAATAACGAATATCCGGATTATCCGAATAATGAATATTCGGACAATCCCTAACAATATGTTCGAATATCTTGGATAATCGGATAATGCGGATATTCGGATAATGCAAATATTCTGATAATGCGGATATCCGTATTTTTTCTTTAAATTATTGTTGTTAATTTTTAAAATACTGACGCGTCGCGTAAAATTACAAGATTTCCCTTAATTTTTAAATTTGTTATTGTAAATTTCATAAATTTTCAAAATGTCGACAATTATTCGTGAATTTCCGAATTTTTTTGTAAATTTTCGAAATTCTGACGGTTGTCTTGAATTTCCTAGATTTCCGTTGATTTTCAAAATATTTACGGTTATCCTAATTATCATAAATGTTCGTTGATTTTTAAAATATTTACAAGGCGTCAAAATGTTCAAATAACGAATTATTTTTGAAATTCATGAATTAAAGAATTTATGACATTCATAAAAAGAATCAACATTTTTAGAATTAAAGTTTAACCAGAAAGTTTACGAAAACTGCAAAAATCTTAAATTCTCAAAATGTTGAAAATCTCATAAACATTTTAAATTATATAAATCGAGAAAAATCCTAAACTACACAAATCCAAGATATTTAAAAATCTTAAGAAATTTTTAAAATATTCAAAATCCTATAAACATTTTAAATTATATAAATCGAGAAAAATCTTAAAATATTAAAAGTTTGATGAAAGTTTAGAAAATTCACGAAAACTGCTAAGATGTTAAAATTTTAATTTTATTTGAGATCAGTGTTTTACACGCGTGGCGCATGAAGTAAAATTTCGAGTTGAGAAAAGCCCGAATTTGGATTTGGACGCTGCGCGTCCAAATCCAAATTCTTGGGGCTTTTCTCAACTCGAAATTTTACTTCATGCTTAGTCTGGGAGTGGAAGACATTCGTTCGACAATTGTCAATATCTTATTTTGTTTGTTTCTGCTTAGTAGACAAAAAAAATGGTAAAAAATAAAGTATATATTTTCGTAATTTTATATATTATAAAAAAATAGTTATATTAAAAAAAGTTGTAAAATGATGAATATTGAGAAAACAAATAAAATTTGTTAAAAAAAAGTACGATTTTTTTCACCTAAAATTGATATCATCAATTTTTACAACAATCGATGAAAAGCTTGGACATTTACGAAAAGTGACGAATATCTTGAGATTTCATGAAAAACGTCGAGAATTTGAAAATTAACGAACATTTTGGAAATTCACTAAAAACTCATAATTTTTTAAATTAAAGGAATATCTTAGAAAATTAATAAAAGTTGCAAACATGTAAACAATTATTAAACATCTTTAAAATCCATGAAGAGTCAAAATTTTCGAAAATGACCTAAATAGTCAACATTTTGAAAAGTAATTAAAATTAAAATGTCACAAATTTACGAAAAGCGTAAACGTTTTTATAAAAATAGACGAAAATCTAGAAAATTTATTAAAAGTATTATTATTATTATTGAAAGTATTGGCATTTTTTTTGCGAAATTTACGATAATTTAAGAAATTCATTAATAATTAGGAAAAATCTTTTGAAAATTCATGAAAAGTATAAACATTTTAAAATTAATGGAAATTCGAGAAATGCACGAAAATTGCGAAAGATTTTAGAAACCCATGAAAACTATCAGAATTTTTAAAATGAATGAAAATTCATAGAAAAAAAAACACTAAGAATCGAGAACATTTTGGACATCTTAGAAATCTGATGAATATTTTTCGAATTGACAAAAATCTCGAAATATTAAAATCTTGAAATTTCTATGTACATTTTTTTATAATTTGACGAAAATCACGACATATTGAATTAACATTTTATAAATTGAAAATCTCCAAATATTGAAGATCTTAAGAAAATCTTGAAATATTGAAAATCTCATGAAAATTTTATGAATTGACGAAAATCTCGAAATTCCGAAAATGCGGCAAAAATCTCAAAATTTTGAAAATTTTATAAAAATTGACAATAATTGAAAATTTTACAAAAATCTGATAAAAATTTTAAAAATTGACAAAAATCTCAAAATATCGAAAATCTTATGCAAATCTGGAAATATTGAAAATGTCATTAAAATTTTATAAGTCGACAAAAATTGTAAAGTTTACAAAAATCTCGAAATATGGAAAATCTTCATGAAAATTTTAAAAATTCATGAAAATCTCAAAATATTGATCTCATGAAATTTTTCTAAATCGACAAATATCACCAAGTATCAAAAATCTCATAAAAATTTTATAAATCGACAAAAAGATTGTTTTCCACTCCCAGACAAAGCATGAAGTAAAAATTTGAGTTTAGAAAAGCCCCGCTTTTCTAAACTCGAAATTTTACTTCATGCGCCACGCGTATGTAACATTGAAATATTATTATTAATATTGTTTTGAAAAATGTGAATATTAATAATTTCGTAACCGCCATTAAAGTATTCTTGGCAATATTATCAATCTCAAGGGAAAAAATACCGGAATTCCGACGAAAATCTCGAAATTTTCAAAATCTCATTAAAATTTTATAAATCGACAACAATTGAAAATTTTACGAAAATCTGATATAAATTTTATAAACTGATGAAAATCTCAAAATATCGAAAATCTTATGCAAATCTCGAAATATTAAAATTGTCATTAAAATTTTATAAATCGATAAAAATAGTCATGAAAATTTTATAAATTGATGAAAATCTTGAAATATTGATCTCATAGTTTTTCTAAATCGACAAATATCACAAAGTATCAAAAATCTCATAAAAATTTTATAAATCGACAAAACGATTGTTAGTTTCACTGAAATTGCGTTATTTTGAGAAGAATTTGTACTGTTTTCTGAGAAATAGTACGGACGAATAACGTTTTAAGAAACTATTTTTTCAGGACACAAAAATGTCAAAGTATTTGTGACGCACGCAGGACTCCAATCCACCGAAGAAGGCTTATTTTTCAAAGTGCCTATGTTGGCGATTCCCTTCTTCGGCGACCAACCCTACAACGCTTACCAGATCGACAAAAAGGGCATCGGCATCATGTTCGACAATTTGGAATCATTGACTTCTGAAGATCTAAAATTATCTATCCTAGAACTAATAAATAATAAGACGTAGGTAATCTTAATAAATTATAAATTTACGATTTTAATGCTAAAAAATAATCTTACATATATTTAAAACACTTCAAAGAAAATCTTTAAATTTTATGAAAACCTTAAATTTCGCCATGTTATTAAATATAAAAATATAATTTATTCATGTTAACAACTCTTACAAGTTTTACATATGTCAATAAAGTGTAGTTTTGCTGAAAATACTGAGCATGTAATAGATAAAATAACATTTGTAGAACCGAAATAGGGCACAGAAACAAAAATTAAGACAAAAATAGGGGGGTAAGCAGTCCCAGGTAGTACAATTAAAAAAAAAAAAAAACATTATAAAATTGTGACCTGATAAAATATAATAAATTAATAATAAATAAGTAAATACAAATTAAAAGCAGTATAGATATAAAATAATTAAAAATACATAAATAAAATAAAATAAATAAGTAAAACTTGTCTGACAGGATTAAAAAAAGAGTGGATTAGAACAATTATCACATACTCACAGCCTTCGGTATATATTGCTACCCAACAGCAAATTATGGAATTAAAAGGAAATATAATATAAATAGGTAAAAACACATTAATCAAGTAAAATCATGTAAATAAAATAACTACAAAAATCTAGAGAGTATATATGTATGTATTACAGACGACGCAGAAAAATGACACCCCCCATGCCATGCGCGACACATACACACAGATACATATACACGATTGCGATTTAAATCGACTTTAAACGGCCATATTTTTGCACAGTTGATTGATTTTATTTTTTCCTACTTTAACACAAAGTAAACTCATATCTATACAATTCAGGTGATGGTTTTAATGTTTTTTATTTTTATTGAATCAAGATAATTTTGCTCGAGAATAATTCAAACTCAAAACCATTTGAATTCGAGAAAATAAGCTTAAGCTCCTTATAGCTTGCACACTTTAAACATAATATATAAAATTACGAAAATTCGTGTAAAATGCGACATTGTTTCAATGAGTATTTATTGTCTTAAGTTGTTTTATTAATTAAGACCTATTGTATGCATTTTACACGAATTTTATATATTATAATTTTGCTCAAGGTATAAACGCGTGGTATTGAATATTTTTTATTAATTGTCATATTTTTAGGTACGCTGAAAATGTGAATATATTAGCTGACATAGCTAGTGATGAGCCGATGATGCCTTTGGAGAGAGCAATTTGGTGGACTGAATACGTCTTGAGGCATAAAGGGGCAAAACATCTCCGCGGACCAGTTGCCCCATTCTACCAATACTACCTTTTGGATATATTCGTGTTTTTACTTCTGATGGCTATAATTGTAATCATTGTCACGTATAAAATTGTAATATACTGTGTTGTAAAAGTCTTGGATTTGTTTTTAAAAGACGAATTGAAATTAAAACGAATGTGAGTGTATAAATGAGAGTGTATTTACGGAAAAGGTTTGTTTTTACTTCTGATTGCTATAATTGTAATCATTGTCACTTATAAAATTGTAAAATACGGTGTTGTGAAAGTCTTGGATTTGTTTCTAAAAGATGAGTTGAAATTAAAACGAATGTGAGTGTATAAATGAGATTATGTTTACGGAAAAGGTTTTTCTATTGTGATAGCAATTAAAATATATTTATAAAAATGGTGATGTGTCCATCATGGTACTTTCCCCCGTAAATTGCGTATTAAATCACTTTTAAAATATTTGTAGCATTATTATTTTCAAAATGTCTTCAACTTTTTGATAACTACAACTTTTATTTGAAACATTTTTCAATTGTATCAACACATACACTGAGACAAACCAATGACTAGATAAAAGAACATTATTTATTAATTATCTCAAAAACTAAGAGTGCTATGACAAAAAGTAGAGATACAAAAAATCTTTAATATTTTATTACCTACAACTTTTATTTGAAACATTTTTCAATTGTATCAACGCATACACTGTCACACATCAATAACTAGATAAAACAAACAACTTTTAAAATATCTCAAAAACTAAGAGTGCTATGACAAAAAGTAAATAAACAATATATCTTCATTTTGTTATTATCTACAACTTTTATTTGAAAGAATTTTTTGTTTGATGAACATTTAATAAATAAATCAGAAAAAACTGAAAAACGCTACGAGTAAAGTACCACTTCCGGTTTTCCGATTTTCACCAAAAGCTTTTCAGTTCTTCCGATTGTGACAAAAAGCTTAAGTTTCAAGTTTCATCTCGATATCTTTAGCGGTTTTTGCGGTACAGCGCACACAGACTCACACACAGCCACACAGACACACAGACACACAGACACACAGACACACAGACACACAGACACACAGACACACAGACACACAGACACACAGACACACAGACACACAGACACACAGACACACAGACACACAGACACACAGACACACAGACACACAGACACACAGACACACAGACACACAGACACACAGACACACAGACACACAGACACACAGACACACTGACACACAGGCAGACAGACATTTTTCAAAAATGGTCTTATTCGACTCAGGGGACCTCAAAACGGATATTTCCGCTAAAATTTTTGATTCGAAAATTTTCACGAAAACAATACTTTCCCTTTGTATTACATACGGGGGAAAGTAAAAATAAGTAAAACTGTACGTCTTTTAAGTGCTAATTTCCAGTCAATGACGTCTCTGTTGGGAGTTGTGTTAGGCAACCAAATATACACACAGTTGGCTACACTGTCAACAGTGAAGTAAACGCAGTCGTTAAGATCGCACGCTGTCAAGATGTAATACCAGTTTACAGTGTACATAAAACCTGATCTCTTAATTAATAAATACGACCACCACATGGCGCAGCCGGGATCGAATCCCTAATTAATAATTTAAAAAAGTTCGATTCTGTGAGAGAGGCGAGGATGTCGAAGGATTTCCGCGGAATACAGCCGATGAGCATGGCCGGAGACCACGCGGCGAATTGGAAAGCGTGGAAGAAAAGGTTTGAAAATTATCTCATCGCGTCTGAAATCAATAAAAAGGGCGAAGAAATTCAGTGAGCTCAATTATTACACTACATCGGTGAAGAATGCTTCAATAAAATATATAGTACATTCAAGTTTGCGGCTGGAGAAGAAAATAAATTATCAGTGTTGTTTGGAAAATTCGAGGCAAATTTTAAACCACGTCTGAATGTATCATTTGAGAGGTACAAATTTTTCAAAAGTAAGCAGAAGGAAGGCGAGACAGTGGAGCAGTTCGTCGTAGATCTCCGCAATAAGGCGCACTCGTGTAATTTTGGAACATTAGAAGATGAACTTATCAAGGACGCACTGATACTCGGAATAAAGGACGAGGAAATAAGGGAAAAACTTCTTCAGGAGGAGAAATTAGCGTACGAAGAGGCCCTCAAGATATGTTTAACAATCGAGACATTCGAGTGCGCTCCGGTTTATACCTTTCGGTGTTACCGGCAGAGCGTCCGTTTTAGGGAACGGTGGATCACCGCCATACCAGCGAAACCACTACCCGTCGGAGACCAACCCACATGTGGACCGGAGAGGCGGATAGACAACCCTGGGCTTTACAGGCTCACCCCCGACTCCTCATTTAATGGCGACAAGCACCAGGGCTAAGTGAACCCCGCCGTGTGTAAATTAGCCCTATCCAAGATAGGGACACAGAGGTTACCTCAAGAAGGTCTACAGCTCCGACTTGGACAATCGTCCCTTTCAGACATCCATCGTCCGAAGACTCAGGTCTGCCCCCGCCGCCTCCTGTTTTTAGGTGCTATGACGGGACCCCCAACAATCGAGACAGCCAGGAGTCATCGGGAGCAGATGAGCGGTGTCGTGCAAGAGGTCTACGCTGTAGGAAGTTCGCAGCAGAAGAAATCAAACACCACGAAATAAATAAATGTCCCGCGTACAGAAAAACTTGCAATAAATGTAAAAATTTAAATCATTTTTCAAAAGCATGTCGTAATATTAAATCAAAACATGAAAATAATGAAATAAAGGATGTAAAAATAAACGAAATGAGAATTAAGATTGATGAAATTGAAAATAAGAATAATGGAAGTATGAGTTGGTACAGCTACATTTCAGTTACAAATAAAAGAATTAAGTGTAAATTAGATACAGGTGCAGTTGTAAATGTTATGCCTTATGAAGAACTTAAAAAATTAAAAATAACTTATAAATTAGATCGGGCAGATATCAATTTAGTTTCGTACACTCAAAACAAAGTGCAATTCTAGGCAAAATTAAGTTAAAATGTCAAAGTAAATGAATCAAAGAGGATTTAGTCTTTTACATAACTAGCCTTAAGACTGATACGATTTTGGGGTTAGAAGCGTGTGTTAAATTCAACTTAATAAATAAAATTGATGTGATTGACAATAAATTAAAAGATACTGACATTTTTGAAAGACATAAGGAATTATTTTCAGGTATTGCTTGTATAAAATATCCGTATCATATAGAAATTGATAAAAATGCTAAACCAGTGGCGTATCCACCAAGAAAAATTGCATATGCGTTAGTAGAACCACTTAAAGAATTAATAAATGAATTCATAAAAGAAAAAATAATAACTGAAGTACCAGATTCGGGGGGTTGGGTTAATCCTCTGGTAATAGTAAGAAAACCGAACGGATCTTTAAGAATTTGTCTTGATCTAAAAGATTTAAATTCAGCAATTAAAAGACAATTATACCAATTACCGACAATTGAAGATATAACACATAAATTATCAGGAGTAAAGTACCGGGCTTTCATTAATTCCCGAACCCCATGGCTCACACAAACATTCCCTAGATTTAAAAATATTTATTCGCCGGCGTATTTTTATGACGACTGAAAATATTATATTTAAAATGATTAAAAAATAGGCTCATCTTCAAAAATGTAACTAATTTTTATTAATTTTCGCAGTATTTGCTTATCCTAGCAAATTGACTCTGCAAATTGAATAGAAATAAAACTCAATGTTTCAGAATAATTAAACAATTTTTGCTTACATGAAAATTCCGGGCGAATCTTGTAAGATCTCAAAGGTTGGTTTAACGATGCACCGCGCATAAACGTTTATGTCAAATTTGACTTTAGTAACGTTTGGTTACTTTTTTCAAAGCCTCCAACGTACAAATACAATAATTTACGCGGCAATTTTAAATTTAGTCACGTGGGGTTCGGGAATTAATGAAAGCCCGGTATATGTCAGCATTAGATGCAACTTGTGGTTTTTATCAAATCAAATTAGACGAAGACAGTTCAAAATTATGTAGTTTTGCAACACCTTTTGGCAGGTATCGTTTTCTGAGATTGCCATATGGAATTAAGTGTGCACCAGAAGCATTTCATGAGTGTTTTAGTAAAATATTTAATATTGATGGTGTAGAAGTCTATATTGATGACATTTTGGTATATGGTAGAACTGAAAGTGAACATGATGAAAGATTATTGAAAGTACTAGAAATAGCAAAAAATCATAACATTAAATTTAATAAGGATAAGTGTAAAATTAAGGTAACAGAATTAAATTACATGGGTCATGTACTCAGTGAGAAAGGAATCACACCGAACTACGAGGAAATAAAAGCAATTATTGAAATGCCTGAGCCAATATATAAAAAAGGAGTACAAAGACTGTTAGGAATGATTACTTATGTAGGAAAGTTCATAAAAAACTTATCTGTAGATACAAGTGAATTGAGAAAATTACTTAAAAATGATGTCAAATTTGAATGGACAAACGTACAGATTAATGCTTTCAATCAAATTAAAAATAAATTGCAAACAAATCCATTGTTACAGTATTTTGACGTAAAAAAAGAGATAGTTTTATCAGTTGATGCTTCAAAAGATGGGTTAGGTGCAGTACTCATGCAAAATAAATTACCATGTGCTTATACATCACGTGCACTTACAGATGTGCAGAAACATTATGCTCAAATAGAAAAAGAACTTTTAGCGATTCTTTATGGTGTAACTAAATTTCATAAATATGTGTTTGAAAAACAATTTACTGTAGAAACGGATCACTTACCGTTAATCACTATATTTAAAAAATCATTGATGATTGCCCAGCACGTTTACAGAGAATGCTTTTACAATTAATGAAATATGATTTCAGTATTGTTCATAAACCAGGGAAAGATTTGTTTATTGCAGATGCTTTATCCAGAGCATTTATCAAAGAAATATCCAATGAAGATCATTTATTAGATGCAGAATTAAATGCACAAGTTTGTCTCATAGTCGAAAATGCAATTTCAATGTCAGATTCAAAACATGAACAATTTGAAAATGAAGTTAATTTAGATAAAGAATTAGGTATTTTAAAAGCTACAATAAAAGAAGGTTGGTCAGATAATATTAAATTAGTTAAAGAAGAAATTAAAATATATTATAAATATAGACATGATATCACAGAAATGAATGGTTTATTGTATAAACGTCAACAAATAATAGTACCGCAGAGTTTACGCAAAGAAATGTTAAAAATTATTCATGCAAATCATTTAGGACAAAAAAATGTATATCATTGGCAAAAGAATCTTTATTCTGGCCTGGTATGATAAATGCAATTAAAGATGTATGTAGCAGTTGCGAAGTTTGTTATAAATATATAAAATCACAACAGGCAGAACCAATGATAAATCATGAAATTTTACGTGTCCATGGTATAAATTAGGAATTGATTTATTCGAGTTAAAAGGAAAAAATTATCTCCTTACGGTAGATTATTATTCGAAATTTATAGATGTCTCTGAATTAATATCCACTACAAGTCAAAAAACAATTGATACACTCAAAAAAATATTTCAACATTTTGGAATGCCAAGAATCATATGTAGTGACGGAGGACCACAATTTTCCTCTCAAGTCTTTCAACAATTTTGCAAAGCATATGATATAGAGCATCAATTCTCGTCACCATTGTACCCTCAGTCGAATGGAATGGTAGAGAGACATATACAAACAATTAAACACATGTTACAAAAAACTATAGAGAGTAATAATGACATGCACTTAGCAATATTGAATTATTTAAATACACCGATATTCAATGAATATTCACCAGTTAAAATTTTACAAAGTAGAATGTTAAGAAGTAATTTGCCAGTTACAATTAACAATCTAAAACCAAAAGTAATAGAGTTTACAAAATATGATAAATCATTAAAACAGAACTAAGTACAACAAAAATCTTATTATGACAAAAAGGGCGTAAAAAACTTGAAACCTCTAACAAAAAATTTGACAGTTTTTGTTCAAATAGAACCTAAAGGAAAGTGGTACGAAGCTAAAGTGATAGACCAGATCAGAACAAGAGTTTATAAAGTGCTGATATTTGCAACAAACAGAATTTTAATTAGTAATAGACGTTTCATTAAACCATATATGAAAAAAGAAACAATTAAAAACAAAAACGAAAAAAGTTTTACTGATTCGTACTTACCACCGTATATCGAATTAATTGAAGATGAAGAAGACAATGTTGGAGAAGAAGAAAATGGAGAAGCAGAAGAAGAAGGAGAAGAAGAAAATCGAGAAGAAGAAGAAAAAGAAAAGAAAAGAATACTTGTGATGAGCTTGATAGTGATTGTGAAGTGAAAACGCAATCCGGAAGAGTGGTAAAACCACCGGACCGTTTAGATTTATAATTACATTTTGTTATGTTAAGCTTATTCAAGCTCTAAGTTAAGTTGTTCATTTAGTATTCAAAAAGGGAGATGTTGGGAGTTGTGTTAGGCAACCAAATATACACACTGTTCGCTACACTGTCAACAGTGAAGTAAACGCAGTCGTTGTTAAGATCGCACGCTGTCAAGATGTAATACCAGTTTACAGTGTACATTCATAAATAAATAACATCCTCAGTAAAACCTGATCTCTTAATTAATAAATACGACCACCACAGTCTCCTCCTACACAATCGTCTCCGACAGGTAACTAATCCTGTTGTGCATACTATATTAATCCCAATAATTACTACACATATATCGAGCGTTAAGATTCGGAAGGTTCAGACTTTTTAGAATGTGATAGGTATTTTTATTTTCGTTAATTTAAATTTTCATTTTCATTACCCGAAGACACTGTGCGTTGTGTGGGTTCCAGACTATCAATTTTAGGGAAGTATTTATTTAATATAATATTTATTATATCAACGTTCATTTTATTAAAATTGGACTTTGAATTATCTCGTTTTTTTAGTCTAGATAAATAAACTAAAGGAGACGATGACTTATTTACCACAAGAACTTAGTCAATTAAACTTAGACCAATCATGTTCTACGTCGGATTTAAATGGCTCAGTCAACTTAGCCCCCCGAAGTTCGACTTTTTTGGAAAAAACTATTGCGCTAGACAGGCCTTAGCTAGCGCCACAAAAATTAAAGCTAGTGCCATTTAGACAAGAAAGTTACGGGGGTTTGAACTTTCGGGGGGCTAGGTTGTTGCTAGCCCCCGAGCTCCGATTTTTTAAGTTTTTTTACACTATTCGGATCCCTCAGAGCTGGCGCCAGCTAACGCCACCAATTCAAAAGCTAACGCCACCCCCACAACCCCAAAAAATGATAAAACAGTTTTAACCCCAGCCCCCCAAAATGTGATATTTTTAATCAAATTGGGTGGAAATGATAGCTTAGAGCTAGCACCAGCAAAATATGAAAAAAATATTCTCTCAAAAAAATTAGGTACAAAAATATGCACATCCAAATTTTGATGCGAGAGCTATCAGATCCTGTATGCGTATTACCATTTACTTGCAGAATTTCAATGCAAAATCATGTTGGGCATATAAAATACCGCTTCCATAAAATATTTCAGCGTTGTAGTTACTTTATTTATGTTCATAGACACTGGCTATTAAAAAGATTATGCCTAGAAGACAGTAGCGTAACTGACAATTGTGTTTTCACTCCTTGCTAATTTAAATCGTTATAACTCGGGAACTAACCGTACGATTTCAAAAATTCTTTCGTAATTGTAATTACTAAACTGATCTCTATAAACACACGTAACGAAATACCTTGCGCTACCAAGACAGTGGCGTAACTGACGATTGTTTGTTCACCCCTTGATAATTGAAATCGTTATAACTGGGAAACTAACCGATAACCGTATCAGTATAATTATTATACTGATATCTATAAACACTGACAGGGAGATAGCTTGTGCTAGTAAGACAGTGGCGTAACTGACGATTGCTTTTTAACCCCTTGATAATTTAAATCGTTATAACTCAGGAACTAGCCGTACGATTTCAAAACTGTTTTCGGCGTTGGAATAACTAAAGTGATGTTCATAATCGCTGCTAACGAGATAGCTAGAGCTAGCAAGACAGTGACGTATCTGACAATTGTTTTTGTACTCTTTGAAAATTTAAATTGTTATGACTCGGGAACTAATGGCATGATTTTAATTTATTTTCGGCGTTGGAATACCCAAAGTAATGTCCATAAACACTGGCAACGAGACAGCTAGCGCTAGCTAGACAGTGGCGTACCTGACGATTGTTTTATTACTCTTTGATAATTAAAATCGGTATAACTCAGGAACTAACTGTACGATTTCTTTCTGGCGTTGGAATACCTCAAGTGATGTCCATAAGCACTAGCAATGAGATAGCTAGCGCTAGAAAGACAGTGACGTAGCTAACAATTGTCTTTTCACTCCTTGATAATTCAAATCGTTATTACTCGGGAACTAAACGTACTATTTCAAAATTTGTTTCGGCGTTAGAATATCTAAAGTGGTGTTCATAAACACTGCTAACGAGATAGCTAGCGCTAGCAAGACAGTGACGTATCTGATAATTATTTTTCTACTTGTTGATAATTAAATCGTTATAACTTGGGAACTAACTGTACAGTTTAAATTTTAAAGGGTTAATTTCCGAGTTATAACGATTTGTATTATCAAGGATCGATAAAACAATCGTAAAGTACGCCACTGTCTTGCTAGCGCTAGCCTATTCGTTAGCAGCTATACGACCAAACCAAATTTGCAGGCTTTTCTTAAGTTAAAATATTACTTTATGCTAAATCTCGGAGTAGAAACACTCGTTAGAAACCTCAAATTAAACTTTTTTCAAATACAACGAATGCCCGAAAATTTACAGAGTATACATTGGGATATGTAACTTAAAAAAAAAAACATTTCCTGTATTACGAATAAACTAACTTAACATTTTAAAAGAAAACACTTACCGTTAGAACAAAAGAGCTGCAAATTCTTTTAACCTTCACCAAATCGCTGATCAATAATTTGCTTATTGATTAAAATGTGTGTTTGAGTGATTACAATCAATAATTGAATACCTTTACTTAATAAGTTAAAATATGTTTACATCATTTTCAGCTATTTCTAATTAATTAATTGCAATCACTCTAACATTTTTCTTTTTACAACAATCAGAAACAAAAGAATTTCCGCAGAATCCCGCAAGCGCCACCGACCAATCAGCGCCCGGCTTTCATACCAACCCAACCAACTAGCGCCAGATATGACATGTACAACAACTAATCCGCACGAGTGTAACAAAGTGCGTTTGCTTACACTGTTTGTTTATTTATAACACTAAAACGTCCTATTGTTTTGTTTATAAATGGGGTAAATTCAAGCCGATCGGATTGCATTGTTTAAAACGTGCATTTTAAGTACGAAAAATAAATAGATTTGAAAGAAAAACAACGCATAATTTAAAATAAATATTAAAGGGGATGTTGAATAGCCGAGTAAATCATATGTTATTATTAAATAAGGGAGCTCTTAGATGGACGTTTTGAACGCGAGGCGGAACGGGAGCGGGCGCAAGCGTTTACGTTTTAACACATAGGTTCAAATACCGGCCTAACAAGTTGTCTGCATTTATATAGGTTAGGATAAAAATGCCAAACACTCCGTCTTCTCGGATATGACGTTAAATGCATGTAGGACCCGTGTACTGCCTGGATGTTGCGTGCACGTTAAAGATCCCTACCGGTGGGTTGGAACTCCCACCGGGTTCGGCAAAATTCCCGGATAGCTGTAGACCTAATCTCCGGCGTCATGATTGGCCTTAGCAGCGGAAATAGATGACGTAAAACCCCCCCAAAAAAAAAACACATAGGTTTATATAAGAGTCCGTAGACGGACGGGTGCGAGGCGGAAAAACGCCAGCATTCGCGCCTGTTTAAATTTGAGCGGAGCGAGACGGGCGCGTTTTTCAGCTTTAACACATGGTTTCTTGTGCGCGTTCTTATTCGGGCGGGTGGAACGCGTTTTCAAAGCGGGCATTTTCCTAAATATTTTTGTAAAAAATCGTCCAAAGCGAGTTAGATTCGTAATATTTTGTTTACCATATTAAGTCGTTACGCAAAAATAAATATTTTTGCGTTACGACTTAATATGGTAAACAAAATATTACGAATTTAACTCGCTTTGGACAATTTTTTACAAAAATAAATATTTTTGCGTTTAGATAAATGTCCAAAATTAAAAAAATAAATAAACAAAAAATATAAATTAATCATTTTTAGGTAAACTTCCACCTCTAAGATATGAGTATAATTTTATTTAATATTTAAAAAGTCTTATAATATTTTCTAGAAATTGCGAAAAATGAAATAACTAACAATTTAAAATCGCCCCCAATCTCTTGTAAAAATAGTGGAATGAGAGCAAAATAATTAAAAGAATTAATAATCATTTTTTTGAGAGCGGTCTCTATGCTCGTAAATTTTGTACCGCCAGTAGCTTCTCTTTCCCTTACTCTCCAATTGGCCAACAGACAAGGGAATTGCCCATTTCACAGTCTATTTTTAATATGCAGGTTATTATTACCCATCAAAGTGTGTGAAATTTTTGACAAATTTGTGTACCGGTTACGGGTTAAAAGTCTATATCCTAGCGCTAAAACGTGATTTTATAAGTATGTTTAATACAGAAAGATTTATCTTAGACATTCAGGCACCACCTACTGAACAAATCCATTTAAGTAATGTTTCATCAACATTAAATCAACGTTTATGGTTGCTGCACTGTTGATATAACGTTATTTGTTTGTTTTTTGCTCAGTGGGCGGAGGGCATGTGGAATTTAGGTAAGTAATATTTTTATTTATAAAAACATTAAATACATAAATACAGTAAAGTCTATGAATAATAAAGGATAAATAAATAATAATATGACGCAATTAAATCTATTTCGTCCATGCTTGTTACTCAGCGTAGCACAACTGAATGATAGACGGCGCCGATGACTCGGCAGCGAACTTGCCTAGCACCCGCTTGCAACACGCATTCAATCCGCTCCGTATAAGAGCTAAAAGTGGAGCGGAAAAAACGATCCGTCCCGCTCCACTTCCGCTCTTAAAACGTCCATATAAGAGCGCCCTTACACTGTGCGCCGCTGAAACTAATAACATTAATTATATTTCATAACTTGACGGCATAAATAATTAATGTCATAATTTTATTTATATACTTGTCCTACATACATCATTGCCATGTATATATTTGTAATGCCGATGATAAAGAAATATAGAAATAACTCAAATACCGTTAAACTTGGCGCAGCATTTCGATAAACGCAAATAATGAACCAATTCACACCTTTCCAGTTTAGTCTTATTTAATTTATTTATCAATCAACATGTACGCGATAACTTTAATCACGACACTTTTATTAACTTTCGTGTTATTCAGTGACTGCGCAAAAATTGTAATAATCAACCCAACGCTATCGTTCAGTCATTAAATAGTCTTGCGCCCCATAGCCCTAAAACTATAGACTTGGGTTTCTCTTATAACATGTTAAAAGATATTTCCTCAAAACCAGAAAGCGATTCATTCATGTACATTTTCTATATTCAAAAATATCGTATGTTCAATATGTATGCACTTGGTTGATGTTAATGATCTTCAGCTTGAACATCCGGAAATGAAAAACTTAATTAAGAATCGCGATGAAAAATTAGATTTAGTCATGATTGAGTATTTAGTGCCGACTATGTACGCGTTTAAAAAGCGCTTCGGGTGTCCTTTCGGGCTTTCCTCTGTGTCAGGATCATAAAGTGTTCGGCAACGCGATTAATCCGGTTTTGGATTCGTATTTGTATTTTATTAAAGAGGATGGATTCTTTGGTAGATTGGGGAGGTTTCTGACGAGTTATTATGCGGAACTGATTAGACAGTATTATATAGTTCCTATAAGTAACGTGGTTGTGATAAAGCATTTCGGGGTCAATTTCGGTGATGTTGGGGAAATCGCGAAAGATGTAGGTATGCTTTTTTTAGTTTTGAATATGATATGATGTAAATCAAGTTAGGCCGGTTACAAAATCAACAGTTTTTATCAATATAGGGATCCACTTTGATGAAAAACGAGACTTGCCACAGGCAGTTTTTCCTAACTTTCATTACCATCATAGCTTTTTATGTTCAACTAGGCGCTAAACATATTCAGGTTCATCACATGGTGCAAAATACATTGTATAATCCAAAACCAGCGAAATAGTTGTTAGTAGTTGATAGTTAAACACAGTTATATTCCTTTCTTCACTTTTATATATAACTGTGTTTAAATAGGTGACTTAACACCTTCACGTAACTCATACAACTATATTAGTTAATAGTTGTTTATTGAACAAAAACATTAGAGCTCAGGTGAAAAGCATTTAGTAAAAAGTTGTTTGTTTTTTTCTTTATCTGCAACTTTTGTTTGGAATTTTTCGATTCGGTCGATAATTGGGCTTCTCGTTTCTTGATCAAAAACAAAATAGCTAAGGTGAACATTGTTTATACAAAAGTTGTGTATTTTTTTCGTTGTTTCTATATTTTTAACTTCACTTGAAATACATGTTCCATACGGCAGATTTTCAGGCTTTTCTAAACTCGAAATTTTACTTCATGCGCCACTCGTATAAGACACTGATTTCAGGCGAAGTTTACTTGTTCACAATATTTCAGTGCTTTCAATGTTTACTACGCGTGGCGCATGAAGTCCGCTTCGCGCTACGCGACCGAACCAAATTTTTAGGCTTTCCTAAACTCGAAATTTTACTTCATGCTTAGTCTGGGAGTGGAAAACTCTTTTTAAGCTTCAAAGTAAACTCTTTAAAAAATGCGTATGCATATGTATATCCAATAGAAAATTCTTTATATGTATACTTAAAAAAAAATTCCTATATTAACAGATTAATCCGATGACTATTTGACAAATCTACTGAATGCGCATTCGATTCAACTAACATTTTCGTTTGAGGTTACACAAAATCAACATAAATGCATTATTTGTTTTTGTAAATACCTGAACTATTTAGTAGATGTGGAAATTGGAATTATACCACTTAAACTCACATTTAAAACGATTCTGCACATTAATTAAAACGATTTGGAAATTTAGTTTTACGAAGACATTCTCAAAATGTGACGTTTAACCTTAAAATCGTAAAGCTGCATACCGGAACATCCGTTTTCGCATGTTCCACGTAAAAACCATAGCAGATATATTATAAAGTTTTCTGTCTCTTTTTACATACGTTATCTGATAACATTAAACTATTTTCCTATCACATGTATTGGTGCAGAAAGCACTACAAATCAAGGAAACCATGGGCCGTGAATCGTACCTTAACTAACATTTGACTTAAAAATACTCTTCTAGGATTTGATTTAACATTTTTCACTCATAATATTTTCACTTGCGTAAACTTAATTAACATCAGAGACGCGTATAGAACTATGAAGAAAAGATGTTTGGCAAGGCTTAGTCTGCCTAATGGTTACCAAGTTATCAGCGATGCAGAAAACCCAATATTGGAAAGGAAAATTGCTGCCGAAGTAAGAAAATTGTCGATTCGTCTTTAAGATCATTTGAGGTATTGATTCTTATTAAATCAACTAACACTCTGTGTCCATCATGTGCTCATTTTTGTTTGCAGAATTGGGGAAACATTCAAAGATATTTCCAAATTTGCAATATTTGACCAAGAATTTACATGAACTTTCGTCTTTATTACTATTTTGTATTTGGTGTCTACGGTAAGTTTTACTAAAATAAATTGTTTTTAAGGTTAAAGTACAATTATATTGATTTGCTTAAATGATCATTAACGTTTGATTTGATAGTGCATGTTATCAAATCTAACCTAAAATGTTATCTAACTTGAAGTTAGGTTAACTGATGCAGAAGTTGTACTGATACAAAAGCTGAACAACTTCTATATTTAACGCTTCGTTAATGGACAAAAATGAAGAAAATGTTTTCTTAGTTGGTTTTCAGCGAAAATAGTTTCAAACAAAAGTTGTGTCGAATTAAATTTTAGACATTCTAGTATCAACAATTTGGAATATTGTCTATAATAATATAATATTGTTTTCACAAATGAAACACGATTTTACCTTTGCCATGATTTAATCTTTTTTTAGATTTAAGTTGGCTACAAGCTTTAGGAATTGACATATAAAACGTAAGACATAATAATTTTAGTATATAATTTCAGAGTTGCCAAGCTACAATATTTTCCATGGTACTCTAGAGTTTTTTTTTTTTATTAGAACGTACGATATTTTTAAATTGACTAATATGCTAACGTTTAATTTTCGAGAAACAACAAAAATGCGCTCGCACCACTTTTAAAATAAACAGTTCACATCTCCCAGAATTAATTATTTATTAAGGCGCATAAAAAGCGAAGACTAAATTGTTATTGTGTTATTGTATTATTATTTTATTTTTCATTTTAGGAGAATGACATTACTCCAACGCTAATATCTCAAGTGCAGTATTGCATTGCAATTAGCATTCAGTTGTTTAGCTACTGTTTGGTGGAAGATGCTATTTCTGAATACGTTAAGAGAAACAATTTAATTTATTTAATTCCTAACTCATATTATTAATTTAATAAATTAGTAAATAATGTATAAATGTAAAAACTATGTTATGGTAAAAAAAATGTATTGATTCCTAACTAAATTAGACCTTGTTGAGAAATAAATTAATTTTTTTCTATCGTTAGAACAGAAAATGTAATCACTGCGACTGATTTCATTTTTTTCATATTCAATTTTTTTGTGATTTCTTTATTGCTTGAAATTTGTACATAGTGTTTTATTTTGTTTTGATTTTCTGTAATATGCAATTTTTTATAGAGTTTGTAATGATTCGACCCTAGGTATTATACAAATTTATAATTTGTATTTTATTTACGTTGTGTTGTGTATGTAGTAACCCTTTTAATTTATTTAACAGATTCGTTGTTTGTGTCAATATGCATTATCGGAAATACTGTGTCTTTCTTCCCTTTTAGTGACCAGGAGTATGTGTGGACAATAAATAAAACAGGATGTGAGTTTAACGGATGCAAAGTTTATTGACCTCAATTATGACATTTCTTATTAATTTGTGTTTCTTAAATTATTTAGATTCTCGAAATACTTTATTTTCGTTTGTACTTAGAAGCCATGTGCATTTTAGTTAAACTCAAAAAGTATATGACTCTACTTGTGGGAGCAAAATTAAATAACCCCTGCATTTGCATTATGAGATGGGAAACCCACAAAAACCATCTCGGAGCTTACCAGATAACCAACTAGCGGGAACACTCCTCTGATTAGCAAGCAGATCCCGACGTCATCCGTTGATTGTTTTGTGTTATTAACTAGCGGGAACATAACTCTGCAGTACTAACTCGGGACGACCACACCCGTTAATTGTTTCCAGGCAATTAACTAGCGGGAACACTCCTCCGTTTTCTACGCACAGATCGACCACACCCGTCAATTGCTTTTGTGCTTTTAACTAGCGGGAACATAACTTTGGAGTACTAACTCGGGACGACCACACCCGTTAATTGTTTTCAGGCAATTAACTAGCGGGAACACTCCTCCGTTTTCCACGCACAGCTCGACCACACCCGTCAATTGTTTTTGTGCTATTAACTAGCAGGAACATAACTATGCAGTACTAACTCGGGACGACCACACCCGTTAATTGTGATCAGCAATTAACTAGAGGGAACACTCCTCCATTTTCCACGCACAGCTCGACCACACCCGTCAATTGTTTTTGTGCTATTAACTAGCGGGAACATAACTCTGCAGTACTAACTAGGGACGACTACACCCGTTAATTGTTTTCAGGCAATTAACTAGCGGGAACACTCCTCCGTTTTCCACGCACAGCTCGACCACACCCGTCAATTGCTTTTGTGCTTTTAACTAGCGGGAACATAACTCTGCAGTACTAACTCGGGACGACCACACCCGTTAATTGTTTTCAGGCAATTAACTAGCGGGAACACTCCTCCGTTTTCCACGCACAGCTCGACCACACCCGTTAATTGCTTTTTGTGTTGTTAACTAGCGGGAACATAACTCTGCAGTACTAACTCGGGACGACCACACCCGTTAATTGTTTTCAGGCAATTAACTAGCGGGAACACTCCTCCGTTTTCCACGCACAGCTCGACCACACCCGTTAACTGTTTTGTATTCTTATTTTGTTGTATAGTTTTTATATTTGTTGTATAATTTTGATTTTTGTTGTGTTATTCTTATTTCCCTCTGTGATTTGGAACTTGTGGTGCTTTTCGTGATGTTCTTCTTCCGAACTGTTTCTTGACTCTCATGACTCTCCTCATGTTTTCCGCTCCGCACAGCTTTTATAACTCTGTTTCCCACCCGATCGTGGAGATGGAAGATTTCGCGCAGACCATATATGGTTATAAAATACCACCCATCCCTGACGTCACGCAATTCCCCCGACTTCGCAAATTCGTTGTGTTTGCGCTTGGTTAAACCTTGAACTGAATCTTTCTGTATGTCTTAGCATTTCTCCACGCGCCGGTACTTGTTTATTATTTTAAGGCGATGCTGCATTTGTTATTTCTTTCAGATAAAAAATTTTGATCGGCTAATGTTATTCTCGTATTTACTGAATGTTGATTTATCTTTAATATTTTCTTGGGTGATTTTTGTATTAATATTTTAATTTAATTTCGTCAAAAATAATATTTGCACATGACCCCTACTGACCTATTACAAGTTCAAATATTTGTGATGGTATCTACGGTTCGGATTGGTTATCGTGGACGAAGAGTGTGAAAATGAGCTTGATGATTAGCATGATGAGAGTCTCCGCTAACTTTGAACACGTATTTACAGGTAAAGCGCAGAGTAATTAGACGAAGTGAAATTTCTGGCGAACTATTTTTTTTTAACTATTATTATTATTTTTGGGATTTGCCAAATTATACACAAGCTTTACGACACTTTTGATTTTATCTAAGTTAATTTTCGCAATTAATTCACCTAATTATTTTTTTTAGATTTTAAAAGGATCATATTCTTACAACACTATGTTTTCATCATTTACTTACTAATCGATATTTTGTAATTTTTTTTTTCTAATAGGTTATTTTATTAGTTTAGCAGTATCGTATGTTCAATAAAATAAAACCTTAAAAAATTATACATTATAATTATTATGTCTAACGTGTTCTATGCCAATTCTTAAAGCGTGCAGCCAAATTAAACTAAAAAAAAGATTAAATCATGGCACTCTAGAGGTTTTTTTTTATTGAACATACGATATATTAGATAATTCAAATTGCACTTAAAGCTTTACATTAGATATTGCATATTAAAATAAAATTAATAAATGCTGCTTTTATTCAATCAATAATTAATTCATGAGTTTTTTGTCATTTTGTTTATAATAACTTTATATTATAATTCTATGACTTTACAGTAGATTCACGTGAAATATACCCCAAATCGACGTGTCTTACGGTCTTAATAAAAATGTTTATCCAGTATTTTACCTATTTTTTATATTATTAAAAAAAATGGTAATAACTTCAGTGAAATTAAACATTTCCTTGATAATAATTTCCACGAGTGGTGAAATTATCTCTTTTTCGTTAACATTAACACAGAAATGGATCAATCAAGAGACTTTAATTTTGTATTAAAAATGAACAAAATCGAAAACTTTAATCATGAGCCTTCATATTATTAAACGATTTTAAATTGAAACGACAGGAAGGGTTGAGCGCAGGCTTAAGTTAATTATTAGGAATATCGCACAAAAAAGTCTTGAGAATGAGATGAATGTTGAACAATTGATTAAGACTGAATAAGTAAGTAAACTGAACGTTTTGTTTTGTTTTTATTTCAGCCATATATTGATTAAAAATTAAACTAAATGTTTCTCTAGTAGGAAGTCGTGTGCTTTTTTGATTAAAAAATTAAGGGGCGCCAAAATTAGTTTTGCACATGGGCGCTCTGGTTCCGCAGTTGTAAATTACCCTATTTGTCTATAATCAAGTTTGTTCATTACTACTCGATATAAAAACGTCCTTAACATTTATATATTTTTAAACAAAATATACCAACTTCAAATTAACCACAAGAATTTACACAAACCAATACGTGGAAAAGTTGTGGAATCTTGTATACGTACATATAATACAATTTATGACTAAGAATCTTCTTCATTCAGCACAATGATCTTCTGTAGAGAAGCCACGTGTTTTATTGTTCTCGTTGTAATCGTTTCTTTTGAGGTTACAGCTCAAATCATTAAGGCGAATTTAGTTTCGTACTTTTGCAATTGTAAGCATTGGTGTTTTCTATAATTGTTTGGTTTTAAAACAATTAACACATTTGCTTTAACATTTCTAGAGATTTAGGCCCATTACACCCCGACTAATTAATTTTAATCATTGAATAAATCTCTTATTAGGTCATAATTCAAGAATATAAGAATATTTTAAATTTGTAAGATATCCTAAACATGTCTCATTTTATATAAGGGTAGCCTGAGACAAGTAGTATCTAGGGATATCAAAACCTCAAAATCGAAAAAAATAGTCGTATGGCCGGTTTTGTATGTGGGCAACTAAATTATTAAAGTAAGTAAATTCTAAAATTTTAATTATTCTAGAATTTAAATTCGTATTGAGAATTGCATATCGATCTGAGTCTCATCTCAATATGAGTTCCATACTACAATAATTTATATTTAATTATATTAATAATTGCGCTGTCTGAATTTTCATTATTATTATGACAACAAACATTAATATATTTAAGTAATTTCTCACTTAACTCTTGGTGAAACATTTTTAAAGTACTAATGGTTTTAAAATTGAATAAAAACAGTTGGTTTGTTCACTTAATTTGTATTATTACTTTCCGACTAGTTTCGGTCATTCCTTGATAATGGTCCTTGACCGAAACTTGTAGGAAAGAAATAAAACAAATTAAGTGAACAAACCAAATGTTTTTATTCAATTTTGAAACCTTAAATACAGAAATTAATGTTTAATATCGAGGAATAAAATACAGTGATTAATTTAATAAATATATTAGTTTTAATTACAAAATTATTCAACTGTCAGGATTATTTAAAAATTATTACAAATACAACATTATACATTCAATTAATAATAAAATAACATGTGTGAATTTACGTGTGGCAGCGAAATAATTTAGCTCTGGCATTCGCCAAACAAGGCTAAAAAACATTAGAATATCTTCTTTTACAACATCCTTGAAGAATATAAATCTGCGTTTCTCAATATGTATGAAGTTTTTATTGTTTCTCAAATATCCATGTCTTTTGCAGAAATCGGGTCGATATCAAGCAATATTAAAAGTTTTGCATATCTTCAATTTTGAAGTTCTTTTATGTTTAAGGCACATACAAAAACTTTAAAATTGGAGATATGGAAAACTATTAGCATTGTTTGATATTGACCCAATTTCTGCAAAAGACATTTGAGAAACAATAAAAACTACATACATATTGAGAAACTCAGATTTATATTATTCAAGGATGTTGTAAAAGAAGAAATTGTAATTTTTTTCTAGCCTTGTTGTAGAATTTATTTATAGATGGCCTAAGACATTAGTTTTAATCCAAGTCCTTTTACTTCTAATTTGTTGCTATCTCTCCTTTCATTTTAAATTGTATTGTTAGTTGGTTTGAAGAGAATTTGACCTAAACGTTACATATACTTTAATAGAGCGTTGTAACAAATCAAATTAAATAAGATTTTAAATATTTCATTGTATAATTTAATATCCGGAGGTGTATTTGCACGGGAAGTAGTTGTTTCAATGGATATTTATCGTCTTAAATTGTCTTATTAATTAAGACACTGTTTGCGTTTTCACGAATAGTTTTTTCGTAATTTTATATATTATGTTTAAAGTGTGCAAACTATAAGAAGCGTAAGCTTATTTTCTCGAATTCAAATAGTTTTGAATTTGAATTTATCTTGTTTTAGAAATTGCATAACATAATTTATTTAAAATATCTTGTTTACGTAATATTTATAAGGTAATCACATCTAACAACTATCTAGTGTTTTTCCAATAATTTTTTTGTGGAAATATAGATACTAAATCTCTTATGAAAAGAATGTAAATTTCCTATATTTCTTAATTTTTTTAGTTCAATTTACAGAATTAGTGTAATGTTGACTATATTTGAAATGTTCGTGGTCGAGAATTGTTAATTTATTGTCTTCCTTGCGAAAGATGGTACGTTACCTTTTACTTTTTAATTATTATGTAATAATCGTAACTTTGTGATGAATCTTGCTTGAAATTTCCTTGGCAAATAATACGTATGTACAATAAAAAGAACCTCTAGAGTGCCATGGACAATATTCAAGGTTGGCAACTCTGAGATTATATATTATAATTATTATGTCTGGCGTATTATATGTCAATTCCTAAAGCGTGTAGCCAACCTAAATTTAAAAAAAGATTAAATCATGGCGCTCCAGAGGTTGTTTCTTATTGAACATATGACGATACGATTCTTTTCTCGCGAAAGTATTGTTTTCGCAAAAGTTTTAAAATTAACATTTTTAATAAAAATAACCGTTTTGAGGTCCCCTGACTCGATTAGGACCATTTGTTTCGCTGTATATCTGTATCCAAACTACAAAAAAAAAACCACTATGGATATCGAGATGAAATAGAATGTACTTGATTGAGATATTTCTTGAAATTTTATTAAATATTGATTACGTCGATAAATCTGTTATATAAAAATTGCAGACAACAAACAAATGAACATTTTTTCTATATACACTTTTAACTCTAAGTTTTCGCTTGATTTTAAAAACAGTGTTTGTTTACTTTATTTCGGTCACTGTAGAAAGATTTTTTTTCCAAAATGGAGGTAAATTTAGATTTTGGGGTGTGTGAGAAGTGTGATCAAGGTTTTTTTTTTGGTGTACAGGGTGCAGCAGATTGTTTGTTCAAGTGAACTGCAATTAATATAAATGGTAGGCAATGTTATGCTTTTAATGCTCTTTTTCAGAGTTTATTTCTTGTACCTAATGAAAATGTGTCTATCTTCAATTGTTTTCGAGTTATACACCAAAGCTAAACATTTAGCAAATTTTAAATAACTGCTTAATTTAAACGAATATGCCTTAGTGATTTAAAATGTTTTTTAATTGTATGGGCGCATACCTAATTCTGCATATTCCAAAAATCCATAACCTAGGATGTTACAAGTGCAATTCAATTCGTTATTTAAGCGCACGTTAAGCCTAGTTTAAATCTAACACAATTTATACTAGGCTTAACGTGAATTATTGTAAATGTAAATGTAATGTAATTTAAACTGAGGTTAAGATGAATTTTGGTTAAATTAGTATTGAACAAATATGCCTTTGTGATTTAAAATGTTTTTATTTCTAGGCTATATTCTAATTCAGTACTAAAAAATGGACAACTAATTTATGAAGATAATTATGTGGGAAAAACTGACGAAATAAAAATCGGTTGCCCAAACATACCCGGAGTTAACATTTGCACAGACGTCCCTACAGAACCCCTTGTTGCTGGTTTTGGAGGAGCAGCAGTTGGAACGCCACCCTCAACAGAAGCAATCGGTAAAGATCTTTTAGGTTCTTTGGGAGGACCAAGATAAAGACTTTGAATTTTCTTGGGGTATTCAAATTTATTAACTTACGGAATTTGCAAACGCTGTTCCATTATTGTGTTTTAGATATAAATAACAAAATTATATGTGGTTTTAATGTATAAACATGTAAATAATATAAATGAATATCTACACTTTGATAAATAACACTTTATTGGATGATACTGCAACAATTGTTTTACCACACATTAACATCCCAGAATTCATACAAGTGATGTTTCTCATTTCGCTGGCTCAATATTACAAGGTAAAACAAACCAAGTGTTTTAATTAAATATCTAAAATTTCAAGGTTCTATGTGATTTTTTTTTTCGATTTTCAGTGTGATATTATAGGGTTCAATGTGCATATCTAAAACTTTTACTATTAACTAATAGATGATAGCACGAGCTTGGTGGCCTTGAACATAAGTATTACAAAATTGTATGTTATGAGATGCTTTAGAGTTCAGCACCAAAGCTGTATGAACCACAAAGCACTCTGATGCTAAATTGTAATGCAGTGTAAACCCAGTCCTCTTTCGTCCTCGTTGAAACACCATGTATATCTAAAGTACAAATACATAAGGTGTACCTACCGATTAATCAAAATAAAATGCATCCACTCAAAACAAAAAATCACAAACGACAAAACCGTCCCGCCTAAAAATAAATAAAAAATTAACAAGAGCTTTTCAAACGGAAGCGGATGAAAGCCATCATGAACCTTTCTTTCTCTAAATGTGTGCATGTACTCATTTATAAATTTCTTCTACAATCCAGACTCTCTCAGCCTCATTATAATCAAATTAACATTATAACACCCTGGAAATCGTTTATTCCAAACCATCCACGAATAGTACTGCAAAATCGATGGGATTTGATACAACACCGGTTTTTTTAATAAATCCAAATAATTCCTACTCATATCATAATTAACAACGTTCATATTCTCTATTGTAGCTCTAGTTCTGTTAAAAGCAATTTCTCTTAAACATTGGACAATATCATGGCATTGATGTCAGGTTTTGTAGATTGTTTTGTAGTCGTCGTTTTCGTATTGGTGTTGGAAGAAACTTCGGGTGAACGTGCTTCCACCGTAAATTAAATGTGATTTTACGATATCGTTGATTGTATTAATTTGCGGAATGTAAACTCGGCGTATTAGAAACTAGAGGAATTTGCTTTCATAACTGCTGGTTATAAAAAATGAGAAGGGTGTCCAGATTATAAAGGTGATCCGCAATGTTATGTTTTTAGGTTGTTTTCTTGATCTTCCCAAAAACACAGCATATATTTCCAAGCTGCAGTGGATGAATTCGTCATACTTATCTTTGGTAGACCTTCCTATTAAATTAGTGATTATAATCGTAGTAACAACTGTTGCAATCAGAATCAGCCATGTAGTATCTGAATACACGTAAGTTATAGCATCCCAGCCAGTTCTAGACAAAGCTACTGGTACAAAGAAAGCCAAATTTGATTCCATGTAAGGTGTTGATGTTGTAAAATCAATCAGAAAGCTATCATGACTGGGAATGTTGCTAAACATAACATCAGCTCCACCATCATATAAAACCTTGGCTATGCCTTCAAAACTTTTATTTCCTAAGACGTAACCAGCATCTTCAAAATGGTGTGGGATATAAGTAGGGGTGAAATTATAAACCAAACCAGCTATTTTAAAAACAACCACTTCCAACCCAGGACAGTGTGCATCCTTTGTGTTAATAACATACGGTGGTCTAGTTATTGTTAAAGCTCTCAGTGGGCACATTTTGTAGTTAGTTAGATTATAACTGAAATCTCTATATAAGCTGTTAAAACTAGAGCAACTAAACAAAAATCGTTTTCCAGTTTCCGTTCCGCAAGTTCTACGAAAACGCAGCGATGTGTAGACATTTGACAACTTATCCAAAACCAACACTCTTTGTATAAAAGCCCGTCCAACAATTGGGAAAATATTGCTGATATCACCGTCTCCAAAATATACAATTAAGTACTTTTCGCGTGAATTAAAATTTTGAACCCGGTAAAATTCATTGAAGAATATTTCAATGTCAGCAATTTTATCTGAGGCGATGAATATGAAAGGGGCTAAGTTTTCCTTGTTAATCTGATTTGGATTTTGTAGATTGATGATGTGTGCACTGGTTGTTGTTAACAGTTGGGCCAAGTCCTTGATTATTGGATTATTTGATGAAAAAGGGAAAATGACCCGTCCCGTTTTGTGTGGTTAAAATAATTGATTTGTACATTCTGTTAGCCCAATTTGATGATAGTCGATTATTTGCGCTAAGAGTATGTTATAGAAAATGGGCAACATTTTAAACAATTATGGATTTGAATTATTAGAATTTTATTTAAAATTACT
Source organism: Philonthus cognatus (assembly GCA_932526585.2). Taxonomy (NCBI): domain Eukaryota; kingdom Metazoa; phylum Arthropoda; class Insecta; order Coleoptera; family Staphylinidae; genus Philonthus; species Philonthus cognatus. The sequence continues at coordinate 46,974,774 of OW052244.1, forward strand.
GTAAGTTATTTTTTGAATAACATAATTGTCGTTTTATGTTTCTGCTTTCATATTAAGTTGTATGTTTACATATGGAAGAGTTTTCTTACTAATTCAGATTTTATTTCTTCGTTTATTTTGTTAATGCAGTGTTTAAATCTGAAATCGTAAGCAATAATAGTTATTGTAGAACCACAAAGAAAACAATATTTTCTACGGTTTGTCGTATTTTTATTAGTTCTACAATTGTAAAACTTCTGTCCCGAAATTTCTGGGTTTCTTTTGAAATATACAGGGATTTTTTCTTTCAGGTATAAACATGCATACACTGTGAATTTTAAGATATTTGTTGTTATTTTAAAAGATTTCAGTTTAATTCTTTAAACGAGGGTTTTCCACTCCCAGACTAAGCATGAAGTAAAATTTCGAGTTTAGAAAAGCCTTTTCTAAATTTGAAATTTTACTTCATGCGCCACAGGCATAAAACACTGAAATATCGCAAAGTTTAAAATATAAGGCTTTAGCAGTCTAATACGTAGATGTGAATAAAACGTGAATTAAATTCTGCGCTAAACAAATTGTTTAAGACAGTGATTATAGGCAACCCAATAACTCTAACGTATATTTGGTAGCTTATAATCGTTGTTGTGTGTGTGTGTTTTTTAAACTTCACTTTAAATCAGTGTTTTTAAGCGTGGCGCATGAAGTAAAATTTCGAGTTTAAAAAAGGCTAATTTGGATTGGCCGCTCCGCTTCGCTATGCGGCCAATCCAATTTCTTAGGTTTTTCTAAACTTCTAAACTTCATGCTTAGTCTGGGAGTGGAAAACACTCGTTAAAAGCCTCAAATTAACAAAATGCCCTATATATCACAGTAATTGTAGTTTGAGTGTAACTGCTGTATAATTTACAAAATTTATTTAAACGATAGTTAACTAACTTACAGTTGTTTGATATGTATTTGAATTACAGTTTCTATAAATTTATGAACAAAAGCGGTTCTTATCTTGTGTTTGCACTAGAGCAGAATATTATTTTATTATGGCATAAACACAATTTCATACCGTTATTTTTATTAATGGATGGACTATTTTATAATTATTACTGGTTTTAAACATAAACTCGTGCAATTATTTTCGTATTTATTTTATATTACACGTTTATCTAATCGCGCATTTCCAATAAAATCATGATTAACCTTTTTTGGAGACTGTGAAAAAATTAATATAAAAAAATATATTTGTATGTGAAATATAGATATATTTTTTTCATTAGGAATAAAAATAGTAGTTGTTGAGATGAGGAAGAACGTTTGCAGGATGAAGCGACGCGAAGCGGAGTGTGACAATCTTACGAGGCTCAGACCCCATTTTTTCTTAACGTATTAACATACCTACTATTTCTTCTCCAACAGCGTTTAAGAAAACTTTAACTAGATTTTTATTAATTACATGTTAAACATCAAGTATTTTTTTTTAAAGCTTTAAAATCTGAAAGAAAACTACGGGGTGCAGCATTTTCGATGGTTTCTTCAAGTGGAATACCATTAATATCAATGATAGACAGAAACTAATAAACGCTTTCATAGCTGTTTTCCATGCGCTTAATCAAAATTTGTCTATGTTTAACTGTTTTTGAGTTACACGTCAAAACTCAAAAAGTAACTTCATTATTTAAACAGATATTGCTATGTGGTAAAAACTTACTTTTTAAGTAGAATACGCCGACCACATCAGATTATGTTTTAAGTTTAACTTTTATGAGATATAACATAAAGTTGTGTTATGTTAAATACAAATCATAGTTTGCCTTGACTTCAGTCGATTGCATTTTTTGTAAGCTTTCCAAAAAACAATCAGCGTATTCTACTTAAAAAAGTGTATAAAAGAGTATTTACAGCATGTCAATACCTTTTTAAATAAAGAAGTTATTTCATTCATAAAAATGGCACTTTATTTAAAAATACCATCGAAAATGCTGCACCCTGTACGTGAGATTTTTGTTTCAATATGGAAAAACTTTTAAGCAATATAAAGCCAGTTGTAATCAAAACAAATCAAAATCGAGTTATTTATTAACAATAAATACCGGTGACAAGAAATTAAATATACAGGGAGTTATTTTGTTAAGTATACATATCCCAATTATGTGCTGTAAATGTTTGGATATTAGTTGTTTTGTTAAAAAAATTTAATATGAAGTTTTATTCGAGTGTTTTCCACTCCCAGATTAAGCATGATTTCAGGCTTTTGTAAACTCGAAATTTTACTTCATGCGCCACGCGTAAAAGACACTGATTTCAGGTGAAGTTCACATGTTCACAAAAAAGTATCAGCATTTTTAAATTAAACGAAAATCTAGGAATTTTATGAAAACAGACAAAAGTATGAAAATTTAATTGAGATTGAAAGAATTAAAGGAAACTAAACAGTTGGAAACTCAGGAAAACGTGTCAAAAACATGAAAATCGTGTAAATTCATGCAAAGCCTTAAAACTTTTAACCTCATCGAGAATTTAGCAAATTCACGAAAATTGCCAAGTTTTGAAATATTGACGAAAACACTGAAATCAACAAGAAACCTAAGAAAATCATAATAGGTGCTCAAATTGTGGTCCATTCACTTTTTAACAATAACAAAGTCTATCAACAAAAGCGCCCAGTGTATTCTGCAGATATGCCGGAGGAATGCTTGTTATTACAACTCTAATTCTAATTTCAGTTTTTGTTTAAATTATTTATTTTCGTCGTAACATACTAATGTTATACCACGTTGTATTTCTAATTAAATAACCTTTTAAATAACACCAAAAAACCTAAGTTGCTATTTAGATCAAAAAACAGCATGGCGGCCTCTGACAAATAAATATTGAGCACGATCTGACGCGCCATAGCATTTACTTTGACAATGCTTTTACGGATTTTCAATAAAGTTACAAATACGAGGGATAATATCGATTTTAAAAAATTTACAGGTTTTTTTCAATAACTAGGTAGTGTTAATACATTTCAATTTTTTTCTTAGCAGAGTCTGAGTAAGCACATAAAACTACATAACTTTGCTCATTTATCTGAATCTCTATCATAGATATTAACAAAGTTACTTATGTTCTCCTACTCAAAGTGGGACACCCTATATATACCGGGTGTCTTATTTTAATGTATTATTAAATTTTTATCATTTTTGCAAATAATCATTCAAATAACATTTCGCGAAAATATTATTCTAAATAAATATAATTATTATTATTTTATATATAAATAAAGCTTATTATATGAAAAATGTGCTTTTTTTACTTTTACATCACAAAATGTCTGTATTTTAGAAACGCGTGTTGATAAAATAATTTGTACTCTTCAAGAACTATTTAAGATCATAGGGAACTATTTGAATTCGGAGTTAAACACGCAACTTAAATGTTTGTAATAAAGTGACAGGCCATATTGGATCCGCCATTTTAAAATTTTGAAATTATACTATACAATTCGTAATCAGCGACCTCGAAAACTCCTATATATTAATTTATATGATATTCCGAACAATTTGTATTAAAGTGGTTGGCCATATTGGATCCGCCATTTTAATATCTAAAATTATACTATGAAATGCGTAATTAGCGCCCTCAAAAACACCTATATATCAATATATATAAAATTCCAAACAATTTGTAATGAAGTGATCGGCTATATTGGATCCACCATCTTGAGTTTTGAAATTTTACTATAAAATTCGTTACAAGCGACCTCAAAAATCCCTGTATACCAATTTATATGACACTCCGAACAATTTGTAATAAATTGGTTGGCCATATTGGATCCGCCATTTTGTATTTTGAAATTATACTATAAAATTCGTAATCAGCGACCTCAAAAATCTTTGTATACCAATTTATATAACATTCCGAACAATTTGTATTAAAGTGGTTATATATTGGATCCCTCATTTTGAATTTTGAAATTATACTATAAAATTCGTAATCAGCGACCTAAAAAACCCTTTTATACCAATTACCGTTTATATCTCAAACTTCTTTCAATTTTTGGCCAACTTTTCAAAGATCCAGACCACTGTGTGGCGGCAAAATCGTAATCTATGTAATTGGTGCTGTTAAATACCATGTCAAAAGTAAGAAGAGTAAAGAAACAAGCGCAATAATTGTAGAAACAACAACAACGAAAGCAAAGTATTCCGAGTCACTATTGACAGTTGAGATATTTAACAAAATAATGACCATTTTAAAACTTGTTTGTTTTTCTATTTTGACAGTTTTTAGAGATACACACATACCATAGCACACAGATCAGAGTGATGCCGATTTATAAAAAAATTGGTATCTTTTTGATGTTGGTTGATAATATTTTTGTAGTACGTAAAATTGTCGTTGATATAACACGACAGTGTCAGTTGTCAAGATATAGGCAGTCAGTATAGTCAAATTGCTATCAATGCCTAATGTAACCACTAACAATTCTCAGTCCAAGATTTTTTTATAGATCTTCTGTGGCAGTTACGATAGTTTTGGAAAGTCTTTGACAATTATAGTAGCCAATAATGACTTTCTGTGACTATATTATTTTATTTTCATTATTGACAGTAGATTGATGATATTTCATATCATCAACCTATGTTAATAATGAACTTCTCTTACTGAGATGTCCTTTTTGACATATAAATTGGCATTATTTGATAGTATTGTATTAATTGTGATTTCTTTCGGTGTTTCGGTGATATTTTATTTTGATGCGTTGCGTTTTTGTGATTAGTAATCTTGTATTTATTATTATACATTATATAATTAGGATACATTTACGACATTTTTGTTGGTAGTTAAAATATAATGAAAAATGTTGTAATAATAGGAAATAGTCTATTTTTGGTAAACGTGCCGAAAAGTTTGTAATTATGCCTGTGTGAGTAACGTTTTCTTATAGTCTTGATAAATAAAGGTCACGAATAATTGACATTATATTTTTTTCCGTAGGTTTCCACTCCCTGACAAATTTTCTCAAAATTTTACTTCATGCGCCACGCGTGTAAAACACTGATTTCACGCGAGGTTCAAATGTACATAATGTTCACAATATTTGAGAGTTAGTCTGGAAGTGGAAGACACGCGTTACTTTAAAATATGTCACAAGTGTTAAAATGTGTATTGTATCTGTCACAAAGAAAAAAAAAAGTAACATGGCGATCTTATTCTTAATACCAGAATAAGCGAAATACAGTCCATAGAGACATAATCAAACAAAATCAAAAGACAGTTTTTTTGTGACAGTTACGATACACATTTTAACACTTCTGACATATTTTAAAGTGACGAGTGTCTTCCACTCCCAGAGACAAATTTTCACGGGGCTTTTCTAAACTCGAAATTTTACTTCATGCGCCACGCGTTTAAAACATCAATTTAATGAGAAGTTTAAAATAGCGCGAGGAATTCGAATATTTGTGAATATTTAAATTAGTCAAATATTTAAACAAATATACTATTTGAATTTATAAATTGTTTAGTTTTAAAATAAATTAGACTTTTTCTAACACTAATTTATTGAAATATTTAAATAGGTAAATTAAATAAATATGTGAAAAAGTGAGTGATTTAATAATATAGTATTTGAATATTCGCGAGTATTCAAATTCCCAGCCCTATTTCAAATTTCTCATTAAATCGTTATTTTTAAGCGTAGCGCAAGAAGTAAAATTTGTCTCGGGTCGCTGCGTGACCCTCGACAAATTTCTACGCGGGGCTTTTCTAAACTCGAAATTTTACTTCACGAATAATTGACACGTTAAAAAATATAATGTCAATTATTCGTGAAATTTCGGATCTCCGTCTTCGATGGCGCCCCTCTGCTTGATGCGCCTGAAGCCGTCGCCCCCTTGGCCCCCTCCTTACTGCGGCACTGCATTTATACGTTTTAAATAGCCTCACAAAATGGTCTTCTTTAAGGCATAATAACCTCACAAGTTAACGGTACATCTTAGCAAAAAATCCTATGTATGTAATGTGAAGTATGCAAACGTGATTAAGAAATGTTGTTTATGCGTTTAATTATGATACCTTTTAAATATTTTTTTGCCACGGCAAAAGTAATAAATATCATAATTTTATTTATATACTTGTCCTCCATATATCATTCTCATGTCTACATTTGTAATGTCGACGATAAAGAAATATAGAAATAATTCAAATTGCATTAAACTTTGCGCAGCATTTCGATAAACGCAAATAATGAACCATTTCACACTTTTCCAGTTTAGTCTTAATTCATTCATTAATCAAGATGTACGCGATAACTTTGATCACGACATTTTTATTAATTTTCGTGTTATTCAGCGACGGCGCAAGAATTCTAATAATCAACCCAACGCCATCATATAGCCACCAAATAGTCACGCGCCCCATAGCCTTAAAATTAGCAAAAAATGGGCACCAAGTAGTTTTCGCAACATCCATACCCACAAACTCAACACAAAATTTAAAGATAATAGACTTGAGTTTCTCTTATAAGATGTTAAAAGATTTTCTCTCAAAACCAGAAACCGATTCATTTATGTACATTTTCGATATTATAATGCACTTGGTTGATGTTAATGATCTTCAGCTTCAACATCCGGAAATGAAAAACTTAATTAAGAATCGCGATGAAAAATTCGATTTAGTCATGATTGAGTATTTTGTGCCGACAATGTACGCGTTTAAAAAGCGCTTCGGATGTCCTTTCATTGGAATTTCCTCTTTGGACGCTGTGAGTCAGGATCATAAAGTGGTCGGCAACGCGATTAATCCGGTTTTGTATCCGGATTCGTATTTGTATTTTATTAAAGAGGATGGATTTTTTGGTAGATTGGGGAGGTTTCTAACGAGTTATTATGCGGAACTAATCAGACAGTATTATATACTTCCTAAAAGTAACGGCGTTGTGATGAAGCATTTTGGGGTGGATTTCGGTGATGTTGGGGAAATCGCGAAAGATGTTGATATGCTTTTCTTAGTTTCGAATATGATTGGAAATCAAGTTAGGCCGGTTACGAAATCAACAGTTTTTATCAATGGAGGGATCCATTTTGATGAAAAACGAGACTTGCCACAGGTAATTTTTCCTAACTTTCATTACCATCATAGCTTTTTATGTTCAACTTGGCCCTAAACATAATCAGATGCATCACATGGTGGCAAATACATTGCATAATCCAAAACTAGGGAAATAGTTGTTAGTAGTTTATAGTTGTTTATTGAACAAAAACAAAAGAGCTAAGGCGAAAAGCGATTAGATAAAAGTTGTTTTTTTCTTTATCTGCAACTTGTGTTTGAAATTTTTCAATTCGGTCGATAATTGGGCTAAACTTTCTCTTTTCTTGATCAAAAACAAAATAGCCAAATTTTGCTTCATTTACTTCATGCTTAGTTTGGGAGTAGAAGACACTCGTTCGTAAATTTTACGAATTATCATAAATGTTCAAATTAACATGTTAGTGTTTAATACGCTTGGCGCATGAAGTAAAATTTCGAATTACTATAGCTAAGGTGAAAATTATTTATACAAAAGTTCTTTGTTTTTTCTTTATCTGCAACTACTTTCTTGTTTCTTGATCAAAAACAAAATAGTATTGATTATACAAAAGTTGTGTGTTTTTTCGTTGGCTACAACTTTTATTTGGGACATTTTTTGATTAAGTAAATATGTTTCTATATTTTTAAATTCACTTCAAATCAGTGTTTAATACGCGTAGCGCATGAAGTAAAATTTCGAGTTTAGAAAAGCCCGCAAAATTTGGCTCGGTCGCTGCGGCCAAGAAAAATTTTGCTTCAGGCTTTTCTAAACTCGAAATTTTACTTCATGCTTAGTCTGGGAGTGGAAAACACTCGTTCGTAAATTTTCGAATTATCATATAGTTGTGTATTTTTTCGTAGTCTGCAACTTTTGTTTGAAGCTTTATTTAATTAAATCGATAATAAAGCTACAGTTGATTAGTGATAAGCAAAATATATCAAAAAAAAAATTGTCTCGGTTTATTGAACAAAAACAAATGAGCTGAGGTGAAAAGTGTTTAAGTAAAAGTGGTTTATTTTTTCGTTGGCTACAACTTTTGTTTGGAACATTTTTTGATTGAGACGTCGAAAGAAATATTTATTTATTTATCAACGGAAATCTTCTTTATACATCAATACACAATTAAAATAGTGATATAAGATAAACATAATATTACTTTGAAAAACATATAAACAGAGTGAGAAATATAATACAACAAACAAAAATATACTAATTAACAATATCCAGATTAATAAACTGTAAATGGCGTTTGAATACACTGTAAGAATTACTAAAAATGTAAAAGTTGGGATACAACATAAGGACATTACAATACCGCATTATACGTGCCACAGGATTATGGGAACCATACAATGTTCGATGGAAGTTTAAACGAAATAAGGGCTTACAACGAACTGGAGTTGTTAAAAAAATTAAAGTTCAACAATGATAATAAAAAACTGCAATTGACATGTCCATTAATCAGTTTGAATCCATAGCATAAGTCAAGTGATATTCTTCTATATTCTAAAGATTTTAAATTAAGACAATTCAATATGTGTGACCGACTATAGTCAATCGCACGCATTGACTATAGTCGGTCACACATATTGAATTGTCTTAATTTAAAATCTTTAGAATATAGATCCCCATTTTAAAAGATACTAGTAGTAAGAACCTATTCTGAACTTTTTCAATGATTTCAATGTTACAGTTGTGGTAAGGAGACCAAATTGCAGAACAATATTCCAAATGTGGCCTTACCAAACTGACGTAAAGGGTTTTGAACGTATCCACGCCAAAGTGTTTCGAAAATCAATTAATGAAACCGAGCATAGACAGAGCTTTACTAGAGATCTTATTCAAATGGGTAACAAAATTTAAGCGAGAATCAAATATAATACCCAAATCACGCACTGTCTCAACCCGGGGCAATTTATTATCATTAATTGAATACTCAAACTTGCTATTATTGCTATGGCGACAAAAAGAAATTGACATACATTTTTTCAAATTGAGATGAAGATGATTGCATGCGCACCAATTAGCCAAGTTATATAAATCAGATTGTAAAAGCGCATGATCCGAACTTCTCTCAATTACTTTGAATATTTTAACATCATCAGCAAACATCAGAAATTGACTATTTTTAATATAACTCCCAATGTCATTTATAAAGATCAAGAACAGAATTGGCCCACAGTGTGAGCCCTGGGGGACCCCAGATGTAACGTTGATTGCTCTGGAGACGAAGTTATCAATCTTAACAAACTGTTTACGTTCCCGTAAATAGCTTGCGAACCATTTTGTCACAAAATCACTAAATCCCAAGCCTTCAAGTTTATTTAAGAGAACAGAGTGACTAACACGATCGAAGGCTTTGGAAAAATCAGTGTGAACAGAATCAACCTGACGACCCCTTTCCAAAGCACTCATCAGATACATCTGGTAGGAAAGCAAATTAGACGTTGTAGACCTGCCCTTCAAAAATCCATGTTGTTCGTCACAAATAATATTCCTGCAGCACCAAATGAGTTGATCGGATATTAGTTTATCTAGCATTTTAGGAATTGCGGACTGGATAGAAACTCCCCTATAATTTTGTATGACTTCCTTCGAGCCCTATTTGAAAATAGGGTTGATGTAAGAATGTTTCCAAAAAGTAGGAAACACCCCGGTATTAATAGATTTATTGAATAATGTTTTAATCGGGGTAGTCAGTGAATAAATACATTGTTTTACAAAATAAGGGGGTAAACCATCCGGCCCAGAGCTAAGTGAGTCACTTAACTCATTGATTGAATTAAATATATCGGAAGTTTTTAGACTAAACCTTGAGCAAGATATTTTATGATTATAATTGAATAATGGAGCATCAATTATATCCTCATTGTATACAGTGCAGAAATAGTCAGCAAATAAATCAACACAAGAACTTCCAGCATTGCATTGTGTATGATTAAAATTCATTTTATTTGGAAAACCTTTTATGTTTTTACACTCATTAACAAAAGACCAAAATACTTTAGAATTAACTTTTATGGTATCCTCAGTTTTCCGAATATAGGATTCATAAAGTGTTTCACTTAAATTGCAACAAGAAGATCTAAGATTTTTTAATGTTTCATAATCAGTAACACGACCACTTTTTTCAAAAGCGACATGGGCTTTTTTCTTAGATATAATTAAATCAATGAGTTCACGATTAAACCATTTTGGATAATTTGATGATTTATAATATTTAGAAGGCACATATAATGAGAGGGCATGATTAATGATGTTATAGAAATTATTTAAGTTTAAATCAATATTTGGTTCCTGAAATACTAGACTCCAATCAACATTGCAAAGATAATCATTCATGGCGCTGTAATTAGCTGATTTGAAATCATAATAAATATAATCAGTGTATAAAGGACTAAATGTCTTTAATAAGTTCACAGTAATATCATAGGATATGTGATGATAACTATTATTGAGTAATGGATCACTGGATGTTTTAATATTAATATTAAGTAAATTAGAAAATATTAAATCAAGAAATATGCCACGTTCATTTGGAATGTGGTTCTTTTGACGCAAATCATTAAAATTAAAAGAATCATTAAATGCACGGGCACACTGGGATGTATTTGAGTTAGACAATAAGCTATAACCCGAAAAGTCCCAAACTGCGGAAATAGTCGGTGAGTTGTTGATCTCCACTAGATTTTTTAGTTTCTAGTGCGTAAAAAAAGAACTGAGGTAAAAAGTGATTGTAGAAAATTTAGTGTTGTGTTTTTTCAATTCTTTTGTTTAAAACTTTGTTTGATTAAGTTTTAGTAACTTAACTAAACCAACAATTTGTGAGTGATTATCAAATACATATCTTCCCTAGGCTTTTTCGTATACTGATCATAAACAAGAGTTAAGGTAAAAGGTGTTTAGGCAAAAGTTATGTGTTTTTTCATTATCTACAACTTGTTGAGGAATAAGTAAGCATTAACTTAACCCTTTCGGCCCTGATGGTGGCATTTGCCACTATTAAAATTTGGTAAACTTACTGGGAATGTTTCTTTTAAATATACATACATGTATGCATGAGCTGTATCTTTTCCAATAATCGTTTGTTTTTTAAAATAGTTTAATTTGGAGTTTTAAACGAGTGTTTTCCACTCCCAGATTAAGCGTAGCGCTACTAATTTAAAATAAAGTTGAAAATATATACTACAGATATCTGACAGATCAATATTTAAGGAGACTTTTTAAATCATGTTCATTTTTGTGAATTACCTAAATTTTCGTTACATTTAAAAAATTTGACACTTTCCATGAATTTTCCACGATTTCGACCATTTTTCGTGAATTTTCAAGTTATTAGTCAATTTTTAAATCCTCAACGCAATTCGTTTTCATTTCACATTCGGTTAATGAAATTGTTACAGAAACATGATAAAGTAAGTTCTTATTAATTACTCGCGTAGTACATGTTTGTTGAGGTAGAATTTCAAATTGGTAACTAGGTACCTTAGAGAATAGATATTTGTGCACTACATAAACCATATTTTATTCACCTTGAACATTGGGAAATATACCGTAAGATCGAAAAAAAAATGATTCAGAGCAGTCCTTGACTAGAACAACACGATTGGCTACACTGTTTCTAGAATACCTATAATTTGTAATGTGATAGTGACATTTGAAAAGTAATTGTTTTTCGATCTCACGGTAGATTCATCACATGTAAAAACATTTCGAGCGCATGGGGCAGTTTGGAATATTAGAGATGGGACACTAAATGTATAGGCCAAATTATAAAATTGGCCGAATATGGATACTTTTAAGTCAACATTTTCAGGCACTTAGAAAACGATGTCGATATATTATTTGTTGATTGTAAGTTATCATTTTCAGAAATGATATAGTCAAAATTGTTTCAACCAGTTCCTAGTGCAAGTACTTAATTTTTGGCTAATTTTGTTAAGTTTAATGACAAGTTTGATTCTCTGAATATTAAAAACAGATATAGATAATAAACAAATGTGATTATAACTTTTTTCAATATACATATCATAGATTTGTATATATATTGTTACATTTGTCAAATTCAAATTAGTTTTAACTTTGAAAATGATCGTAACGGATCGAAACACGTGTCAGGCAACTGAAAATAAAAACATGAAACAATACAAGTCTTTAACTTTACCCAATGTGAAATACATATCTACTTTTGAAAGTATTTATTCGATGTTTTTAGCCTTTGAAAGAATACATGGACAGATCAAAAAGAGGGGTGATTTACGTCAGTTTTGGCAGCAACGTAAACAGCGCTGTACTTCCTGATAGCCTGCAGCAAATATTTTTCAAAGCGTTCTCCGATTTACCTTATGACATTTTATGGAAATTCGAAGCGGAAAATGTAGAAAATAAACCCGATAATGTCAAATTGATGAAATGGGTACCCCAGCAGGATTTACTCCGTAAGTACCAAATGTTGTTACTGGCGTAGCTACATAAAATCGGTGCTTGGCTCCTTGTTTCTCAGGCAAGAGGGTCAAATTCTTTTTAGACATTTAGTGCATCTACAAAAATCTGCTGTGGCAGAATAACATATGCCATATTTAATGAAATGTCAAAAGTGCCGCTGTGGAATTCAACAATTAAAAGCTTCGCGTACTGTATTCTGAGAATTAGTAAGGACTAACGTTGTAACAAACTATTTTTCAGGGCACAAAAATGTCAAAGTATTTGTGACGCAAGCAGGACTCCAATCCAGCGAAGAAGGCTTATTTTTCAAAGTGCCCATGTTGGCGATTCCCTTCTTCGCCGACCAAGCCTACAACGCTTATCAGATCGACAAAAAGGGCATCGGCATCATGTTGGACAATTTTGAATCATTGACTTCTGAAGATCTAAAATTATCCATCCTAGAACTAATAAATAACAAGACGTAGGTAATCTAAATGAATTATAAATTTACGAGTTTAATGCTAATTTAATGAAAAAAAATATGTACCATTAAAACACTTCTAAATAATATGTTTAAATTTTATAAAAACGTAAAATTTTGCCATTTCATGCAATTTTAATCAACTTTAAACGGCCATATTTTTGCACAGTTGATTGATTTTATTTTTTCCTTCTTTAATACAAAGTAAACTCATATCTAAACAATCTAATTGATGGTTCTAATTGTTTTTTTTTTTATTGAATAAAGATAATTTTGCTCGAGAATAATTGAAACTCAAAACTATTTGAATTTGAGAAAATGAGCTTATGCTTTTTATAGTTTGTACACTTTAAACATAATATATAAAATGGCGAATATTCGTGTAAAATGCAAACAATACGTCTTAATTAATAAGACAACTTTAGGACACTGGACACTGTCTTAAGTTGTCTTAATAATTAAGACGTATTGCTTGCAATTTATACGAATTTTCGTTATTTTATATATATATATATATATATATATATATATATATATATATATATATATATATATTATAATTTTGCTCGAGGTATAAACGCGTGGGATTGATTATTTTTTATTATTTTCATATTTTTAGGTACGCTGAAAATGTGAATATATTAGCTGATATAGCTACGGATGAGCCGATGATGCCTTTGGAGAGAGCAATTTGGTGGACTGAATACGTCTTGAGACATAAAGGGGCGAAACATCTCCGGGGACCAGTTGCCCCATTCTACCAATACTACGTTTTGGATATATTCGTGTTTTTACTTCTGATTGCTATAATTGTAATCATTGTCACTTACAAAATTGTAAAATACTGTGTTGTGAAAGTCTTGGATTTGTTTCTAAAAGATGAATTGAAATTAAAACGAATGTGAGTGTATAAATGAGATTGTATTTAAGAAAAAGGCTTTGAAATTGGACTTTGAGTTGTATAATAATAATAATAATAATCTGTATTGACATGTTCTCAATACAATTTAAAAAATGCAATTATGAAAAATATATACATTAAGAAAAAGTGAATCAATACGTGGGATTCCGTTAGGCTTACGCCCACCTAACCTAACCTAACAAATATGAGTAACATAATATATAGGTATATACAACATAAACTGTATTTCGAAATAATAAAAATAAAATAAAACTAAAATACAGCTAAGCATATGAGTTACAAAACTTATATAAAAAACATGAATAAAGAAACATTGACATAGATCGCATCAATTTATTACAGGACCATCTGTAAATACGGCCGTTTTTAAATTTTGTTTGAATTTGTGTAGAGAGAAATTCTTAAATTCTTGGGGTACATCATTATAAAGTCGATATATATTGTAAGAAAAGGATTGTTCAAATAGTGCGGACCGATGTTTTGGAGGTGATAACCTACCCTTGAAACGGGTGTTGATGTTATGTACGTCTTCCCGAATATAAATTTGTTGTATAAGTATGGCGGGTGTTTAGTTGTTATAATTTTATAATATAAACATGCTGCCCGTATTGTTCGACATTCTTGCATAGACAACCAACCAGAGTCTCGTTTTCGTTTTCTAGTCTAGATAAATAAACTAAATGAGACGATGACTTATTTACCACAAGAACAATTAAACAAACAATTTAGTTTGGTCGCTCCGCGTTTCAGGCTTTTATAAACACGAAATTTTACTTCATGCTTAATCTCGGAGTTGAAACACTCGTTAGAAACCACAAATTAAACTTTTTTCAAAAACAACGAATGCCCGAAAATTTAGAGAGTATACATCGGGATATGTAACTTAAAAAAAAATTATTAGGAATGAATTCTCTTAATATTTATATATATATAATCAGTATTCCCTTTTACCATATGGTGTCGGGTTTCTCTTAATATTTTAAAATAAAATACTTACAGTTAGAGCAGAAGTGTTGCAAATTCTTTTAACCATCACTAAATCGCTGATCAATAATTTGCTTATTGATAAAATTGAGCGTTTTTCTTCTTCAATAATTTAAATATTATAATTGTATAAAATTAAACAATATGTATCAACAATTATGATATTAATGAAATTAAAAGTCATATGATACTCAATATTAAAAAATCCAGCTGCTGTAAAATTCACCACGAAGCACTTTAACTGATGATAAAAACACTTCAGAGTTCGATTTTCCAACTCTTGGGTAAGTCGAATTTTGCATATTACAACCCAAACTGACTGATGTCAAACTGTATACCTTGATATCTTAACATACGGCCGTTAACATTAAAATCTGCAACTATTAAAAGATGTATACCAAAGACGCAATTTATAAATCACATAAGTTTAACTTACGATGAGATATGCTATCGCATAAGCTGCAGTAAATATATTCTCCACTGTCACAATGTAAATTTTAGATATCAAACCATCAATTCCTAATAAAATAATGAAAATCATGTATATGTTATACACTAGTATGCCAACCGAAAATCTTATCGAAGATTTTCGTTAATTCGAACAGATAATAATTGATTTTCATTAACTTTAAAATTACATCAATTGAAATTTGCCTGAAATCGCCCTCCATTTTTCTAATTTTACATTTATACGAAGCAAAACCATCCATTAAAACATTGAAATAATTATATCTCATTCGAATGCACTTTAAAAAGAAATATTCCATCGCAATAGGAATTCAAAATATATACAAGTTGATGTAGTAAAACAAAGATGATAAATATAAATAGACATAACCTGAGCTGAACCATGTGAATCCATCTATACCAATCGCTAAAAATATTAAGAAGGTGAAAATGCAGAATATTCTCAAGTGATTAAATGTTGGAATTTGTTTCCCATACAACCTAAAAATGTAGTGATCTATTATGTTCATGTAACGAAACAAATTTTTGAATTCTTTGAATAATTTATTGATTCGAATGATGTGGATTGTCATGTATACGCTGTAAATTACGTATGCGCTGTTTATGACCATCCAATAGAAATCCCATGTTTCTATCACTTGCGCGAAAGTGCTTACGTAGTAAATTATGCTGATGATTAAGTAAGCTAATGAAATGAAGAGCAATGTTTTCTTAGCTGGTTTGAATTGTTTCGTTTTTGAATTGTACGGGATTAAATTTAAATAGGAAAATAGTTGTAAAGTTACGCTGAATGATCTATTTTGAGTTTTCATGTTACTGTGATCGTTTTCACAATTTTACTTTATCTATATTGTAAATTAGAAGGCAGTTATAATTACTTTACAATTAAGATGGATTATTTGCTGGGCATAATTTTGAATAAATAAGTCCTTTCGCTTATTTCAGTAAATAATATTTTATGTAATCAACCATTGTTCCTTTTATATTTATGCTATTATCGATTATTCTATTAAAAATGTTTACTTGTAAAGATATCATGCGTTTGTAATTAATATGTGTAGTGGTTTTGTTTTAGTAATTGAAAGACACTTGGAATGCTGATAACAATGTTAATTAACGACTCCACAGAATCACGTTGCGATAGGGTGCGATTATGACAAGGACTATCGAGTAAATAGTGTATATTAAAAAATATCGATATTGGGTATCGATATTCAAATTATCAATCATTTTCGATGCCAAATATTTTAGATATAATATTTACACCAATAAAAATATATATAAATGGTAAAACAGATACTCAAATTAACAAAAGAATACAAAATACGCTAAAACTATTCCATTCAATGCACACGAACTTCATAAATAATAAAGAGATATCAACACAAACGAAGATAAAAGTGTTCAAAATAATATACAGACCTGTATTAACCTTTGCATGTGAGTCGTGGACATTAAACCCCAACCAAAAAAGTAGGATTCAAGAATTAGAAATGAAATACCTACGAGCCGTTATAGGAGTGACAAGGATGGACAGAACACAAAATTCAAGAATAAGGGAGGTTCATACAGTGGAATCAGTGCTGGAATTTAATGAAAAAACGCCAAGTAAAGTAAAAGACAAACTTAAATGATATGTTTGTAATAAGAATTATTGTTATGTTAAAAATATCTTGTATTGATGATTTTGTATATTTTACCTTACACCCTATATATATACAGGGTGTCCGTATTTTGACAGAATGTATAGGGATCTCAGTTATTTCAATAGATAGAGAGTCGGTTAACTTAGAGCAAAGTTGCGTATTTTAAGGCCTAACAGTAATCTGAAAACAATTTTAAAATATATTTTTTTGATTTGGAGATATCAAAAAAAAAAATTGATTTTTTGAAAAATTGTTTCTATTTTTTTATTCAAAAACTACTGAATCTGAACATTTAGAACTTTGACAATATACAAGCACTTTTTTAATGAGGAATCTAGTAGCATATTTTTTATTAAGATAACATTTACCTGGGGACCATAGCCAACTTTTGTTTTTCTTATGGGGGCTATTTTAGATTTTTGTATTTTCTTAAATAATATTTTTTTTCTGAACTCAGTTATGTACCACACTCATAATTTATTTTAAATTTGATATTTAAAATCATAATATTTTCTTTTATGCAAAGAGTGCCTTGGAAACAATGACCTCATATCTATTATTCAATAAAATCTTGACAGCAGTCAATCATTGTTAGCTGTCAAAATTATTTAATAACTGTAAATCTTTTGTAATAATAATAATAAGTATCGATTATCACACAAAACATATACTCAATGACATTAGAAGCGTAACACCAAGAAGGAATGATTTTTTTGAATTCATATTTTAGCAACAGAGTGACTATATTTAAAGCATACATTGATAACAATTTCAACCTTGTTCACTTTTTCTTTTTTGATAAAACTATTTATATGCGCTGTTTAGTACAGATGTTTTTAGTTTTCGTGTTTCCGTTGAGTGTGTTAAGCTTAAATAAAATGCCTCGAGTCCGAAGACGCTCAAATGGTGATATTGTCACCATTTGAGCGATTTTGACCGAGGTCGAGTTGTTGCTTATCGAGATGTCGGTATGTCCTATCGCGAAATTGCCCGCCGTATTGATTCCACTGCAGCAACTGTAATACGTGTGTATCAGGTATGGACAGAAGAAGGTAGAGGAGCAAGAAGAAGACCAATTGGTCAACCAAGGCGTACCACAGAACGTCAAGATCGGCGCTTAAGACAAATAGCCCTGCGAGACCGTTTCGCTATTACGCGTCAAATCGGTGATCAATGGATTGGAGAAGAAGGTAGGCCCGTTAGTATGCGAACCTTATATCGCCGCATTCAATCCTTTGGGCTTCTTTCGTACCGTCCAAGATTAGTGCTTCCTTTAACAGCGAGACACTGTCGCCAAAGGTTGGACTGGTGCAGAGAACGGCAGCATTGGGAGGCAGAATGGCACGATGTCGTATTCAGCGATGAATCACGATTTTATCTAGGCACGCATGATGGCCGTAGAAGGGTAAGACGCTACCGTGGAGAACGACCTGATCTTAGGTTTGCTATTGAGAGGCATGTACACAGGACTGCTGGAGTAATGGTTTGGGGGGCTATTGCTTATGGTAGTCGATCACCTCTTGTATTCATTCGAGGCAGTATGACAGCTGCGCGTTATGTTGAAGACGTCATACGACCGACTTTGTTGCCTTATTTAGATGGCCGCCCAGACGTACTTTTTCAACAAGATAACGCACGTCCCCATATTGCTCGTCGAACTATGAACTTTCTTAATGAAGCTGGTGTTAATGTTTTGGCGTGGCCGCCCCGTTCGCCGGATTTAAATCCCATTGAACATGTGTGGGATATCATGGGAAGAAGAATATTCTCTTTGCACCATCCTCCACAGACTCTAGCACAGTTGATCGATGAAATTCAAGTTGCTTGGAACGAGATGCCTCAAGAAGACATCGACCATCTCATTTTGTCGATGCCCAGACGTCTACAGGAGTGTATACAGCAAAGGGGTCGCCAAACACATTATTAATTTTTTTTAGATTGTTTTTTAATAAAATTTCTTGAAAATGTAATCATTTTATTCTTGATGTAAGACTACCATACTGGCAAAAAATCAAGTTAAAATAATAACTCCTTCTGGGTGTTACGCTTCTAATGTCATTGAGTATAAATTTAAAAAATGGTGATGTGTCCATCATAGCATTTTCCCCGGTAAAGGTATGATGACCTAAATATTAACAGTATGGAAAAGTTGCACAAACTAAATTTATTTTATTATTATTATTCCAAAACAATTCACAAAATTCCTCTATTTTCACTACATTTCAATAATTATTGATCACCATCATATTTAAGCGTTATATATTTTTAACTTTACTGTAAATCAGTGGTTTATACGCGTGGCGCATGAAGTAAAATTTCAAGTTTAGAAAAGCCCCGTGAAAATTTGTTTTTTCTACTCGGGGGCTTTTCTAAACTCAAAATGTTACTGCATGCTTAGTCTGGGAGTGGATTACACTCGTTAGTTTAGAATACATCACAACTGGTGATGTCTTTTAACAACAATTATGGGCCCTAGGAGTTGTCAAATGAGAGATTTACTCAATTGTTTCCAAGGCACTGTTTGCAATAAACAAAAGAATAAAATTTTACATATAAAGTATACAATAATCCATAAATATGATACATCATTGAATTCAGGAATATATTTTCTTTCATAAAATATGGAAATCCAAAATGGCGCCCATAAGAAAAACAAAAGTTGGCTATGGTCCCTGGGTAAATGTTATAGTTATCTTAAAATAAAATATGTTACTAGATTTCTTGTTAAAAAGTGCCTGTATAATGTCAAAGTTGTAAATGTCTGGATTCAATGGTTTTTGAATAAACATTTCAAAAAATCCGTTTTTTAACAATATCTCAAAAACGAAAGAAGATATTACAAATTTGTTTTTAGATTATTATTAGACCCTAACATACGTAACTGTGCCCCAATTTAACCGACTCCCTATCTCTTCAAATAACCAAGATGCCCATACATCTGTTGAAATACGGGCACCCTGTATATATATATATATATATATATATATATATATATATATATATATATATATATATATATATATTTACAAATATTTAATGTTGTAAATTATTTTTTAAAGGACTTTATCTAAGATTGATAATATTGCCAAGAATAGTTTAATGGCGGTTACAAAATTATCAATATTCATATTTTACAATAATATTTCAATATTTTATGCGCGTTGCGTATGAAGTAAAATTTCGAGGCTTTTCTAAACTAGAAATTTTACTTCATACTTACTCTGGAAGTGAAAAACAATTGTTTTGTCGATTTATAAAATGTTCATGAAATTTTTGATACTTTGTAATATTTGTCGATTTAGAAACGTTTCATGAAATCAATATTTCGACATTTTCATTTATAAAGTTTTCGATATTTGGACATTTTTGATTTATATCAATTTATAAAATTTTTATTATATTTTCGTAAAATGTTAAACAACAACAACAACAATAACGTATTTATTAGCATTTCAATACAGTGAACTAACAGTATGACAATAATTGTAGTATAATTTAAATTGACAACAGGCTAACGATCAGTGGTCTTTCTGCCCATATTGATATAGTTTATTGATTCTGTTTTAAGAAATGTTTTGTAAAATAATAATTAAGTGTTTAATTGTGTTTAGATTAGTGTGTTGATAAATAGAATTCAAAAATAATTGATGAGGGTTTTTTGAAGTTTGGTTGGATATTTGGATTTCGAACCTTACTTGCAAAAATGTTTCAATTGTGAATGATAGCTGTCTTTTATAGCAGTTAGTTCTGTAAGTTCATATAGGAGGGTGTTGCTAGGATTATAAATTGGTTTATCGGGATGTTTTTTTTTTCAATTATTGTCGATTTATAGAATTTTAATGAGATTTTAAAAATTTCGAGATTTTCGTTGGATATTCGCTATTTCGAGATTTTCGTTAATTCATAAAATGTTTGTGAGATTTTCAATATTCTTAGATTTTCCTAAAATGTTCAATATTTCGAGGTTTTCAATTTATAAAATTTTAATGATTGTCAATATGTTGAGATTTTCGACAAATTATAAAATTTTGTAGATTGTAATTTTTGTAAGATTGCCAGGTTTGTAATATTTAGAGATTTTCGTCAATTCATAAAAAGTTCATCAGATTTTTATTTTGTCAAAAATGCGATCAAAGGATACAAAAAATCTGTAAGAATGGAGACATTATTTTTTTTCTAGAATTTTCATTAATTTTAGAAATCTTGATAATTTTCATGGGTTTCTCGGATTTCTAAAATATTAGAAATTTTCGTGTCTCTTGGATTTCCGTTAATTTTAAAAATGTTGATATTTGTCATGCATTTTCAAAAGATTTTTCTCAATTTGTAATGAATTTCTTAGATTATTCTAAATTTAAAAAATGTCAATACTTTCAATAATAATAATAATAATAATGATACTTTTAATAAATTTACTAGATTTTTGTCATATTTTAGAAAAACGTTAATGCTTTTCGTAAATTTGCAACGTTTTAATTTTAATTACTTTTCAAAATGTTGACGATTTAGGTTAATTTTCGAAAATTTCGACTTATTTCGTAAGTTTTTAAGATGTTTAATAATTGTCAACATATTTACAACTTTTATTAATTTTTAAGATATTCGTTCAATTTAAAAAATTATGAGTGAATTTCTAAAATTTTCGCTAATTTTCAATGTTGACGATTTAGGTTAGTTTTCAAAAATTTCGACTTATTTCGTAAGTTTTTAAGATGTTTAATAATTGTCAACATATTTACAACTATTATTAATTTTTAAGATATTCGTTCAATTTAAAAAATTATGAGTGAATTTCTAAAATTTTCGCTAATTTTCAATGTTGACGATTTAGGTTAATTTTCGAAAATTTCGACTTATTTCGTAAGTTTTTAAGATGTTTAATAATTGTCAACATATTTACAACTTTTATTAATTTTTAAGATATTCGTTCAATTTAAAAAAATATGAGTGAATTTCTAAAATTTTCGCTAATTTTCAATGTTGACGATTTAGGTTATTTTCGAAAATTTCGACTTATTTCCTAAGTTTTTAAGATGTTTAATAATTGTCAACATATTTACAACTTTTATTAATTTTTAAGATATTCGTTTAATTTAAAAAATTATGAGTGAATTTCTAAAACTCCACGTTTTCCATGAAATCTCAAGATTTTCGTCAGTTTTGAAAATGTCGACTCTTTTCGTAAATGTCCAAGCTTTCCATCGATTGTTGTAAAAATTGATGATTTAAATTTTTAATAGTAAAATTCGTAATTTTTTTCGTTTCTAACAAATTTTATTTGTTTTCTTAGTACCATTCTACAACTTTTCCTAATATTACTTTTTTTATCTACAAAACAGAAGCAAACAAAATAAGATATTGACAATTGTCAAACGAATGTTTCCACTCCCAGACTAAGCATGAAGTAAAATTTCGAGTTGAGAAAAGCCTCGAAAATTTGGATTTGGACGCGCAGCGTCCAAATCCAAATTCGGGCTTTTCTCAACTCGAAATTTTACTTCATGCGCCACGCGTGTAAAACACTGATCTGAAGTAAAATTCAAATTAACATCTTTTATTTATTTATTCAATCAACGGAGTCAATTTAAAAAATACATTAGCAGTTATTGTGCATTTTTTAAATTTCCATTAAACTTTTAATATTGTAAGATTTTTCTTGATTTATAAAATTTAGAAGGTTTATAAGATTTACGATATTTTAAGAGTTTTGAATATCTTAGATTTTTTTAGTTTTCACAATTTTTTCGGTTTTCATAACTTTTCTGTGCCTCTTGCTTCAGATGCTCCTAGGGTCGTCTTCATTTTAAGATAACTCTAATACTTATCTGGAAATCATTTTCAACTTTTGTTTTTCGAATGGGCGTGCGCCATTTGTGTATTTTTATAGTTTTGTAAAGAATTTTTTTCATCAAAACCGAGTGTTTTCCCATAACCGTTTATCGCCGTATACCCTAACGATATCCGTCACGATTTATCATTTAGGCACACTAATCTATCATCATTATTTTATTACATGTATTGCTTTCCACCAGAAAAGTTTTAACATTGCCCATTTATTTAAAAGCATTGTTTATATCTTCTTGTTAACTTACAAAAATATACAGCTTTATAAAACTATACGCATTTCACCAATTTTTCAATAGATTTAGTTAGTTGAAAACAGTCTATTTCCTTAAAAACAAGTCATGATAGCATCAAAAGAATTATTGATTGTTATATTAATTGTAAACACGTCCATATCTAGCAAAATAGAATTAGCAGTAAACAACGAGGAGAAATACATGGAAAGAATCAACATTTGTTGGAGTCTCGGTGTAACATTACATATAATAGATGGCGATATTTCTATGATTGATCAATTTATTTTCGATTTTTATAAGTGCCGAGTACCCAGTCCAATAGAAATATATGATGGCAAGTCTATACCTACTCGTAGCCTTAGTTATTTCATTGTGCTAGTTGAAAATGTCGAGAGTTTTAATAAATATACATCCGAATTTAATGATAAAGTAAATATGAAGCAAACTTACGACATGCGAGTAATATTCGTTAGCACAAATCATAACATTAATATTTCCACTGTTGTGAATTCAACGTTGATTAAATTTCCTGTGATATCCATATTTCCAACAGTGAATAATAAATCAATCAAGTATACTTTCAATAAAGTTTCTGGTAGACTAGATTTTCAACCTGTTGTAGCTTCATTGAAACTAAAAGTTGGTGATTATTCCAAACCGTTTTGTGAATTTGTACGTAAATTTAAATCGTTGTGTACTATAAAAACTTACGATTCTCTCGAAGATATCAGAAATGCAATAAGTACTGGTGGAGCGGAGATATCAACCATTATTACTTTTTTTAATACTTTTACTAATTTAGAATACAGTCTTCCAATTAAAAGAAGCGATGTTAAAATTGTTATTCCTAAAGCATCTGTTAAATCATTATTAGAGAAAATTGTGAATATACTTAATTGGAGCGTATGGGTGCTTTTGTTGCTAACATTTCTTTTAATCATTTTAGTTATTTCAAAATTAGAACGAATATTGATTAGGGACGCAATTATCTACTTACTAGCATGTTTATTAAATTCCCCTATTATTAACCCAAAAAAATTCAATTACTTATCTAAACTTACGTACATTAGTTGGATTATAATTTCAATGTTAATCTCAGCATTCTACAGTTTCTGCACATTAGCTGCGCTGCTTTCAAATGAATATCATGAAGATATTAATTCATTAGAACAATTCTACAGAACAGCATTGCCAATTCTAGTGACAGAAGATTTCGAATCGAAAATTCCGACGAATCTACAAAACAGGACGATTCGCACAACAAGTCGGCAAGTGTACGAGGGTTTACTTTCAGGGAATTTGTCGTGTGCTTATGCCATCATGGAAGTTCAGTTGGTGGATCTTTTCATTATAATGAAAAACAACAATATCCCCAATCCGTTTCATGTAATTTCCGAACCTCTTATTCCGGCATATGGGGCGGTTTATGGAAATAAGATAAGTTACAGGGTTGATTTTTTTACTTTAATGGCGAAGAAATTACCGTCTTTTCAAGAAAGTACAATTGGTTTTTTCGAGTATATGTACACACCTGCTATTAATATTAATCATTTACGAGATTTATTTTTGTTAGTACTCGGTGGAATGTTGGGGAGTTTATTATGTTTGTTGTTAGAAATGTATTTATAGTGGGATTCGGGAGAGATGTCCTATGACTCATTGATGTGGAATGTGTGGTTCAAATTTTTTAGAGAGTATGTCGACAGTTGTAGTTGCAACGATTTTTCCTAGTTGTGTCAAATTTTGACGTTACATGACAATATCATACTTTTTAAGTCGCGAGTATATTAGTGTTCTTTCTTTTAGAAAAGCTTTAAATCAAAATTTCCTGTGATTTTTTTCTTTTGAGTATACATATTCCAATTACTAGTTGTAGATTTTTAAATATTCGTTGTTTTCTTAAAAGAAGTCAATTTGAAGTTTAAACGAGTGTTTTCCACTCCCAGGCTAAGCATGAAGTAAAATTTCGAGTTTAGAAAAGCCTGAAAATTTGGTTTGGTTGCGTAGCGCGAAGCGCGGAGCGACCAAACCAAATTTTCAGGCTTTTCTAAACTCGAAATTTTACTTCATGCGCCACGCGTATAAAACACTGATTTCAAGCGAAGTTTACTGGATCACAATATATCAGTGCTTTCAGTGTTTAATACGCGTGGCGCATGAAGTAAAATTTCGAGTTTAGAAAAGCCTGAAAATTTGGTTTGGCCGCTCCGCGCTTCGCGCTACGCGACCAAACCAAATTTTCAGGCTTTTCTAAACTCGAAATTTTACTTCATGCTTAACCTGGGAGTGGATAACACTCGTTTATAACTTCAAATTTAACTCTTTTAGAAGAAGCGTATGGGAGTTTTTAATTTTGGTATACATATTCTAATTATATACTGTAAATTATCAGCTATTCGTTGTTTTTTATAGTTCAATTTAAAGCGTTTAAAGAGTGTTTTCCACTCCCAGATTAAGCATGAAGTAAAATTTCGAGTTTAGAAAAGCCTTAAAATTTGGTCACCCATTTCTAATATACACTATTTACTCGATCATCCTTGCGCAGTAGTTGTCGCAACGTGTTTCTGTGGAGTCGTTAATAAACATTGTTATCAGCATTCTAAGTGTCTTTTAATTACTTAAACAAGACCACTACACATATTAATCACACACACATGATATATCTGCAAGTATACATTTTTAATAGAATAATCGATTATAGCATAAATATAAATGAAACGGTAGTTGATTACATAATTTACTGAAATAAGCGGAAGGACTCATTTATTCAATAATATTTCATTATTTATAATTTATCCTAATTGTAAAGTAAATATACCTGCCTTCTAATTTACAATAAAGATAAGTAAAATTGTGAAAACGATCACAGTAGCATGATAACTCCAAATAGATCTTTGAGCGTAACTCTACAACTATTTTCCTGTTTAAATTTAATCCCGTACAATTCAAAAACGAAACAATTCAAACCCGCTACGAAAAAATCGCTCTTCATTTCAATAGCTTACTTAATCATCAGCATAACTTACTACGTAAGCACTTTCGCGCAAGTGATAGAAGCATGGGATTTCTACTGGATGGTGATAAACAGCGCATACGTAAGTTACAGCGTATACATGACAATCCATATCATTCGAATTAATAAATTATTCAAAGAATTCGAAAATTTGTTCCGTTACATGAACATAATAGATGACTACATTTTTAGGTTGTATGGGAAACAAATTCCAACATTTAATCACTTAAGAATATTCTGCATTTTCACCTTCTTAATATTTTTAGCGATTGGTATAGATGGATTCACATGGTTCAGCTCAGGTTATGTCTATTTATATTTCGGATCTTTGTTTTACTACATCAACTTGTACATATTTTTAATCCCTATTGCGATGGAATATTCCCTTTTAAAGTGCATTCGCGTGAGATATAATTATTTCAATGTTTTAATGAATGGTTTTGCTTCGTATAAATGTAGAATAAAAAAAATGGAGGGCGATTTCAAAGAAATTTCAATTGATGTAATTTTAAAGTTAATGAAAATCAATTATTATCTGTTCGAATTAACGAAAATCTTCAATAACATTTTCGGTTGGCATATACTGGTGTATGAGATATACATGCTTTTAATTATTCTATTAGGAATTGATGGTTTAATATCTAAAGTTTACATTGTGACAGAAGAGAATATATTTACTGCAGTTTATGCGATAGCATATCTCATTGTAAGTTAGACATATGTGATTTATAAATTGCGTCTTTGGTATAAGTCTTCTAATAGTTGCAGATTTTAATGTTAACGGCCGTATGTCAAGATATCAAGGCATGCAGTTTGACATCAGTCAATTTGGGTTGTAATATGCAAAATTCGACTCATCTGAGAGAGCTGGAAAGCCAAACTTTGAAGTGTTTTAATCATCAGATAAAATGCTTCGTGGTGAATTTTACAGCCGCTGGATTTTTTAATATTGATTATCATATGACTTTTAATTTCATTAATATCATAACTAATTATGTTATTGTTAGGCTTCAGGTCACATCACACAGAAATTAAATTACACCTTTGATTAAAGTATTAATAGGTAGTAGAGATGGGCTTAACTGCTAATTATATTTTCCGTCCTTTTACTCCTGATTACTATGCAGTTTATCTACTTCTCGCTAGATGCGTAGCATACGTTTAGAGCGTGCCAAGAAAAGGTCTTTCTTCCGCCTCCTCGCGGTGGCGCTTTACCTTCATTATTATTCTTGTGCTTACGCGTAGCGGACGCATCATCCTAACCTCGTGAGAAGTGATAAACAGTGAGCGTAAATTGGAAAAGAGGAGTCGCAACGAAGAGGATGACAGCACCGCTGCATGGATGGCGCTTTGGCACCAGTTTAGGTGATAGGGTCAAATCAGCTATCGCCATTGAAAAGTCATCGCAGGACTTAAGAAATAAAAACAGCTAGTAAGCCACAGGCATTTAAACACCTGGACGCAAACCTCAACAGACTACACGTCCAGGCAGGCTAAGCCAGACAACAGGCCGAAAACAAAATGCACGGATACAGGCGGGGAATAAGGACCCTGGGTTCGTGAAGGCAGAACGAATCGTACTAGTAAGTTGTTATACTGGGCGGTTGAAACATTTTCATTCAGTGTGGAAAACAATAAAAAGTGACCAGCTGATACTTAAATATATAGTTATAAGAGTACCATATTCCTTTTAACAGCCTAGTAGGCTAAGGTCCTTGTCCCAAAGAACTAAGTTGGTCTAAGGATGAAAGGCGTATTGTACAGTACTGTATGAAGGCATTTTTAAAAATAGGGGCAATGTCCCCATATAACCCAGTTGAGGGACAATTCCTATCTAACATATTTGTGCCCAAGTCAGACGGTTCAGACAGACTAATTTTAAATTTATAGAAATTAAATGAGATGGTAATCAAAGAACATTTTAAAATGGAAGATTTTCGTTCAGTCAAAAAGATTTTGAACAAAGATTGTTTTATGGCTTCAGTAGACCTGAAGGATGCCTATCTTTTAATACCAGTTAAGAAATCAGATAGAAAGCTCTTGCGCTTTACATTTGATAATTATTTATATCAATTTAATTGTATGTCATTCGGTTTATGTACAGCACCCTTTGTGTTCACAAACATCATGAAAACAGTTTTAACAGCTTAAATATATTATTGATACTAAGCCCCTAGATCTTAATTTGGAGATAACAGTTATCTCCAAATTAAGATCTAGGGGCTTAGTATCAATAATATATTTAGATGACATGCTTTTGGTCGACGAGTCAATCGAACAGTCTAGGATATACATTTAAATTACCTGTGAATTATTAACTAAGTTGGGGTTTATTATCAACTACAACAAAAGCCAATTAGTACCATCACAGGAATGCACTTTTTTAGGATTTACATTCAATTCAAGGCAAACGCAATTGGAGTTACCGGTAAAAAAAAGAGTCAAATTATTTAAAACTATAGAGAAATTTAGTACACTTACCCCAATGTACCATCAAAGATTTTCCTAGCCTTATAGGCTTGTTAGTCTCGGCATGCCCGGCTGTAAACTATGGTTAGGCATACACGAAATCTTTTGAGAGGGAGAAATGGTTGGCTCTCAAACAATTTTATGGTAGCTTAAATTCAATTATGCAAATAACCCCTATTCTCCAAAGTAATTTTGAATGGTGGAAGCGAACAATAATCATTAACCATAATCCCATCCGGGAATACAAATTTGCATTAGAGATTTTTTCGGATGCTTCTCTTACAGGATGGGGAATCTTTTGTAACAACACCAATTCACGTGGGTTTTGGTCTACAGACGAGAAGCACCATCATATAAATTATTTAGGATTATTAACTGTTTCATTTGGCCTTAAATGTTTTGCTACAGAACTGACTAATGTAGAAATTTTACTTAGAATAGACAACACAACTGCAATTGCGTAAATAAACCGTATGGGTGGGGTCCAATATCGAAAGTTAGATAAACTTACAAGGGATATTTGGAAATGATATGAGGACAGAAATATCTGGGTCTTTGCCTCATACATACCATCCTCAGAAAATAAGGAAGCAGACCAGGGATCTCGATTCAAAGATGATTTTGCTACAGAATGGGAGTTATGCGTAAATAAATATAATAAGTTGTGTGAGAGTTTTGGGAAATGGCCAGATATAGATTTATTTGCAACTAGATTAAATACCAAGTGCAGCCGGTATATTTCTTGGATGAGGGATCCAGGAGCATTTGCGATTGATGCATTCACAATTTCTTGGGCAGATTATTTTATTTACGCATTTCCACTTTTCTCCTTGATCCTTCACACCTTGCGGAAGATCAAAACAGATAACGCAGAGGGTATTTTGATTGTACCACACTGGACAACACAACCCTGGTATCCAATATTTTTAAAATTAAGGGTAGGCCCCCCTACATTATTTAAGCCTAACGTTAATTTGCTGCCTTCGATGAATAGGAACCCACATCCACTATGGGAAAACATTAACCTGGTTGCAGCCAGATTATCAGGCAAGCCTTAAGAAGAAAATGTATACCAGAGAATAGCATTACCATTTGTCTGGCATCCTTAAGTAACAGCACGCTTAAACAATATAATTCTGGGTTAAAAGCATGGTAGGAATATTGCAACAGCAAAGCTTTAGATCAATTTAAGAATTCTATTCAATGTATTATTGATTTTTTGACAATAAGGTTAAATGAAGGAGCTAGGTATGGCACCCTAAACTCAATTCGGTCTAGTGATCAAAAGATTCTTTTATGCGTTAGTAATCTTAGACCAACTCGGCCGAGATACAATGAGACTTGGGACCCAGCTATAGTGCTTAATAAATTGAGGACAGTAGATTATCAGTAGGCTAGCATAAAATTGCTTGGGAAAAAATTAGTGACCCTCTTAGCACTAACAACAGCACACCGCATTCAGACACTAGCCCTCATTAAACTATCAAATATGCGAATCAGTAGGAAGGGATTTTATATTAAAATTCCGGAGAGGATAAAAACATCAGGCCGGAATAGATACTACCCTCTTTTAAAACTCCCATATTTTCCGAAAATTCCAGAGTTATGTGTAGCACATACAAGTAAGTAAGTATACCTATACATATTAGGAACGATTTAGACGAACTCTTTATTCCTCAACAAAAGAAGGCGGCCACGACCCACACCTTGAGTAGATGGATAAGGGATACACTTAAAGAAAGTGGTGTTAATTCCGACTTATTTACGTCATATAGTACTCGACATGCCAGCACATCAAAAGCAAAAAGGTGTGGGATTAGTCTGGACGCAATTAAGAAGACTGCAGGGTGGACCCAAAGCTCTAGTGTGTTTGCTAGGTTCTATGATCGGCCTGTCATAGAAGAAGACGAGCCATATTAAAGCTTAATAAGCAAACAGACTAAGTTAGTTATGTTTAGTAGTAGTTATTGTGTTTAATTCCTTTTTATTTTATATATACATATATAATCTTAAATACACAAACATAATTGTTTCCTTTTTTAATGAAATGATTGGTAAAAATTGCTTAACTCTAAACATCTACATAGTAATCAAGAGTAAACGGACGGGAAATATAATTAATGATCAAACGAACTTACCTGTGAAGTTCGATTATAATTACATAATCGTCCTT
The DNA here is from genome assembly GCA_932526585.2 of Philonthus cognatus. Lineage (NCBI taxonomy): Eukaryota > Metazoa > Arthropoda > Insecta > Coleoptera > Staphylinidae > Philonthus > Philonthus cognatus. Next base: position 47,005,470 of record OW052244.1, read on the forward strand.
CTATGAAATGATTACTCCCACCCATATTCCAATAAGACCCATACACAATTTTTACAGCTCAGAACATAATGAAGGTATAGCGCGGAAGAAAGACCTTTTCTTGGCACGCTCTAATCGTGTCCTACGCATCTAGCGAGAAGTAGATAAACTACATAGTAATCATTTCGTAAAAGGACGGTCATATAATTATGATAGAACTTCACAGGTTGATCATTAATAATGCATCTAACGTCATCTACAATCAAAATTAAATCATTTTAAGCATGTATTCTAACAAGTGTCTATAAACTGTCGGCATCCCAGTAGGTTCTGACTTCAGAAATATACGTCGTAATTAAATTCAGCACTTCATTTATTTGACGAACCTATCAATGGGCAATCAAATTATCTATACCGGGTGTTCACTTGGCGGACGCAACATAGGAAATCTCATGTTCAAAAATTTGCTCCCCTAATTATTTAAGAAACGAAATAAATTTACCTTTTTTGTAGAGAGACAAATTCTGAATTTATTTATTTTTCTCTAAATCAAATTAATTAAGAAAAAGTAATGTGATTTTATAAAAATAATGACAAGCCATGGAATTAAAAACAATTGCGGATGTCAAAAGATCACAGTTATAAGGATATTTGCGATATGTTTTCTGTCCAGTTTCCAGACAGACCTATACCTAATAAATCTACTGTTTAACGATTGGTAAGCAAGTTTAAAGCTAGGAGAACATACAAGAACGAAATCTAGCAAGACAAAATCAAAAGGAGTCAGATAGTTTGTTGTCCATCGAAGAAAATAAGGACACGAGTACGAGAAAATAGGAGTACAATTAAATGTAAACCATACTACCGCTTTTAAGGTTTTAAAGAAACACACATTTATTACTTTTAAGTACAGCTGAATTTTGTTTCAAGATAATGGAAAGGCCAACGGGATTTTTTCTTGTGTAGTGACAACGATATCTTGTTTTGACATCCGCAATTGCTCTTTCAATCCCATGGCATGTCATTAGGTTTATAAAACCACATTACTTTTTCTTAATTATTTTAACTTAGAGAAATATATAGTATTAAGTGTAAACATTAATGAATTCTAAATTTTTTCCTGTACAAAAAAGTTAAATACATTTTGTCTCTAAAATAGATAGGGGAGCCAATATTTGAGCACATCAAAATAGAGGGAATTTTTCTTTTAAGTATACATATGCATACGATGTTAATTTTCCAACATGCGTTGTTTTTTATAAGAGTTCAATTTGAAGCTTTAAACGAGTGCTTTCCATTCCCAGATTAAGCATGAAGAAAAATATCGAGTTTAGAAAATCCTCAAAATTTAGTTTGGTAGCTCCGCAAAGCGGAGCGACCAAATTAAATTTTTAGGCTTTTCTAAACTCAAGATTTTACTTCATGCGCCACGCGCATGACTCATTCACAGTGAAGTTCATAATATACTGCCTAGGTTTGATAAGTATTTTATACGCTTGGCGCATAAAGTAAACTTTCGAGTTTTGAGTTTCTGGTTCAGCCATAATCCATTGATTGAAAAGTAGATAGAAATTAATGACGTCAGGGTAGTAGGGTAATGTGGCGGTGGTAACACAATCAATGTATCTTATGTTCAATTAAAAAAAGCCTTTAGAGTGCCATGATTTAATCTTTTTTTTAATTTAGGTTGGCTACACGCTTTAAGAATTGACATATAAAACGTCAGACATAATAATTATAATACATAATTTTAAAGTTGCCAACATACAATATTTTCCATGGCACTTTAGAGGTTTTATTTTATTGAACATACGATATTAATACTTTGATATTAAAGGTATAATCTAATTTCTGTGTAATGTGACCTGAAGCCTAACTATAACATAATTAGTTATGATATTAATGAAATTAAAAGTCATATGATAATCAATATTAAAAAATCCAGCGGCTGTAAAATTCACCACGAAGCACTTTAACTGATGATTGAAACACTTCAAAGCTCGATTTTCCAACTCTCTCGGATAAGTTGAATTTTGCATATTACAGCCCAAATTGACTGATGTTAAACTGCATGCCTTGATATCTTGGCATACGGCCGTCAACATTAAAATCTGTAACTATTAAAAGACGTATACCAAAGACGCAATTTATAAATCTGTTTAACTTACAATGAGATATGCTATCACATATGCTGCAGTAAATATATTCTCTACTGTCACAATGTAAATTTCAGATATCAAACCATCAATTCCTAATAGAATAATGAAAATCATGTATATCTCATACACCAGTATATGCCAACCAAAAATCTTATTGAAGATTTCCGTTAATTCGAACAAATAATAATTTATTTTCATTAACTTTAAAATTACATCAATTGAAATTTCCCTGAAATGACCATCTATTTTTTTTATTCTACATTTATACGAAGCAAAACCATCCATTAAAACATTAAAATAATTATATCTCACTCGAATGCACTTTAAAACAGAATATTCCATTGCAATAGGGATTAAAAATATGAACAAGTTAATGTAGTAAAACAAAGATCCTGAATATAAATAGACATAACCTGAGCTGAACAATGTGAATCCATCTATACCAATCACTAAAAATATTAAGAACGTGAAAATGCAGAATATTCTTAAGTGATTGAACGTTGGAATTTGTTTCCCTTACAACCTAAAAATGTGGTGATCTATTATATTCATGTAACGGAAGAAATTTTCGAATTCTTTGGATAATTTATTGATTCGAATGATGTGGATCATCATGTATACGCTGGAAATTACGAATGCGCTGTTTATGACTATACAGTAGAAATTCCATGCCTCTATCATTTGCGCGAAAGTGCTTACGTAGTAAGTTATGCTGATGATCAAGTAAGTTAATGAAATGAAGAGCGATTTTTTCGTGGCGGGTTTGAATTGTTTTGTTTTTGAGTTGTACGGGATTAAATTTAAGTAGGAAAATAGTTGCAGAGTTACGTTGAAAGATCTATTTGGAGTTTTCATGCTACTGTAATCGTTTTCACAATTTTACTTTATCTATATTGTAAATTGGAGGGCAGGTATAATTACTTTACAATTAAAATGGATTATTTGCTCGGCATAACTTTGAATAAATAAGTCCTTTCGCTTATTTCAGTAAATATTATTTCATGTAATCAACTACTGTTTCTTTTATATTTATGCTATTATCGATTATTCTATTAAAAATGTATACTTGTAATATATCATGCGTTTGTGATTAATATGTGTAGTCGTCTTGTTTAAGTAATTGAAAGACACTTGGAATGCTAATAACAATGATTATTAACGACTCCACACAAAACACATTGCGACAGGTTGCGATTATGACAACTACTGCGCAAGGAAGATCGAGTAAAAAGCAGAGCTGGGACGAATCCTCGTAAAAAGTATTCGAATCACGAATCCGAATCACTTAATATGATTAGAATCACGAATACTCGAATACAGGATTCGTAAGAAATAAATATGATTCGAATCAAAGATTGGAACCCTGTTTTTTCGAATCACGAATATAAATCCTTTAACTTTACATAGTGTAATATGTTTCACCAAGTGCCAGATGAGAAATTAATTCAAGAAATTACTTTAAGAATAAATTTGATTTTATAATTTTTGAAACCATAAATATATAAATATCGTTACCAGTTGTTTAACCAAAAATATTTAAAACATAATTATTTATTAATAACACTGAACATCGTTGATAACAGACTAAATATCTGGTTTCCTGTTACTCTGATTAAAGATGTATTTGTGTGTTTCTGAACTTCAATTCAAACCAGTGTTTTGTACGCGTGGCGCATGAAGTAAAATTTCGAGTTTAGAAAAGCCCGAAAATTTGTCTCGGGTCGCTGCGCGACCCTCGACAAATTTTCACGGGGCTTTTCTAAACTCGAAATTTTACTTCATGCGTAGCCTGGGAGTGGAGACACCCGTTGAAAACTTCAAATTAAACTCTATTATAAAATCGACGAATGCCTGAAAATTACGTAAATAAAAAAATCACTGAATATCATTAAAACCTGGAAAGTCGGAGAAAAGTCATGGAATTATATTCAAATTGACCAAAACACTAACATATGATATTATTAAATTTGTCAAAATCAGCAGGCAAATTACAAAACACGAAAAAATTTATAAAATTAACTTAAATATTGACCACAGAAGAAAGTTACATTAAAAGGCCAGGGAAAAAAATCTTGAGTCAGGGAAATGTTGGAAACATTTAACATTTCAGATTGTGGCTACCATGTCAGTTTAACTTCAAATAATATTAAACAAAATGTTGAAAACTAGATTATTATCTTTAAAAACATTTTCAGTCATTTAATGTTCTTATCAAAGCATTCAGGTTGAAATTTCGAACGAGCGTTTCCACTCCCAGACTAAGCATGAAGTAAAATTTCGAGTTTAGAAAAACCCCGTGAAAATTTGTCGAGGGTCACGGAGCGACCCGAGACATATTTTCTGGGCTTTTCTAAACTCGCAATTTTACTTCATGCGCCACGCGTATAAAACAGTGATTTACCGAGAAATTTAGAAACACAAAAGACATTTTTCAAGTTAATCCTCACAATTAATTCGAATTATTTTTAATGATTCGATACCATTTGTAAGTATTCGAATCCTTTTATAAATATTCGAATTCTTTTATAAGGATTCGAATCACACACAGTTGGATTCGAATACGAATCCTCTTAAAAAAAATGTAACGAATCCAGTTGAACTAAAGTATTCGAATGCCTCTTTTGAATCCTCTAAAAGGATTCGAATCCAGGATTCAAATCCTGAATGATTCGAATCCTGCCCAGGTCTGGTAACTAGTGTATATTAGAGATGTGTAACCAAATTTTTAGACTTTTCTAAACTTAAAATTTTACTTTATGCTTTATCTGGGAGTGGAAAACACTCGTTTAACGCTTTAAATTGAAGTTAAAAAAACAACGAATAGCTGATAATTTACAGCATATAATTGGGATATTTATAGCGAAAATAGAAACTCCCATACGCTATTTCTAAAAGAGTTACATTTAAAACGAGTGTTATCCACTCCCAGGTTAAGCATGAAGTAAAATTTCGAGTTTAGAAAAGCCTAAAAATTTGGCTCGGTCGCGTAGCGAAGAGAAGCGACCGAGCCAAATTAGGCTTTTCTAAACTCGAAATTTTACTTTGTGCTTAATCTGGGAGTGGAACATACTCCTTTAAACCTTCAAATTAGTCTTTTAAGAAACAATGAATGTCGGCAAATTTTCTTAGAATGCGTATGTATACTTAAAAGTAACATTCCCTATAAAATACACAACCTTTATTTATTTTATTTTATTTATTGCAAAATAATACAGTTGGTTACAAATATAACAGTAACAAATATAACATTTAAGCTGCTTTTAAATTGTAAAAGTACGTAGCAGTCTTAGAATATAAGGTTAAATAATGGCTCATCCTCGGTAGAATTTATGATGTTTGGTTTAGAAATCGAAGCATCTTTCCAAATCCAGTTTAAATTGCAATCTTTAGAAAATTTTCACAATTTAAATATTTAAGTAAAAACACAAGTTTAGCAGTGGTGCAATTTAATGGTTTTAATTATTCCATTGTATATAAATATCGATATATATCATGATAAATATTGTATTAAATATCTGATGATATATATCGTTCAAACCCTGATTTCAAATGTTTTTTTTTATGGTTGGGGTATCCAGTTTATATTGATTCTTCGTAAGCGACACTGACTATGAGTTAAGTGAAGTGTCGGTGTTTGTAATTTTGAAAAATTAAGAGGAGCACATCAAACACTAGCAATATTTTTGTAAATACATTTCTAACAACAAACATAATAAACTCCCCAGCATTCCACCGTCTACCAACAAAAATAAATCTCGTAAATGATTAATATTAATAGCAGGTGTGTACAGGGTGTTTTTTTTTTTTCGTTGATATTATAAGGTATAGGCTAAACGGTACGAGATACAAAAAAACTAAGATATCTGTGCCGTTTTTTTTAAGGATTTAGTTTAATGGCGCAATCAGATCTACACTAACTAAATTGGTTTAGAAGTTACAGGGTGATTCTCAAAATCTGCCGATTTTTATTATCTCTTATGACTCGGTTATCTATGGAGATACAAACCAAATTTAAATACAAAAGTTTTATGAGTCTTTTTACGTAGAATCCAGTAGCGTACTTAAAAAAAATATAGATGTTTTAATTTTTGAGATATTATCAAAAATACTATTTTTTTTTAAATAGGACACCGTGTATCTGAGTATCTCAAAAAATTGCATTTTTTCTTGTGGTTGCTACAATATGTAACACTCAATATTTTGTTTTGTCCTAAATAGCTACAATACCAAAAAACAAAAAAAATATATTTTCTACATGGCCATGAATTGAATTCTTTAAGCGTTTGTTTTTGTTTGTTTACATGTCATAAAATTCAAGATAAATTACGTATTGGTTTTGATATTTTCGATTATATTGCTTTAAAAAAGGAGTCTAAAATGAATATTTTTTAAAACTATGAAAAATTAAACATTTTAGGTCTTTATTTTCATTACCCTCGATATAGCCGTAAGAAAAATAAAGACGCAGCTTTAGACCTATATTTTGACTATTATCCGGACCGGCGATAGCCAGAAAAAGAAATATTTCAAAGATTATATCACAATTTAAGTGAATGTGGATCATTTGGAAAACCAAGAGGTAAGATTTACAAAAAGGAAAATAAAGATCCGACGGTATCTAGCCGTAATATTGAGAAATATATTGACACAACTAAATTAAACGTTTTCGCCAAAATTGGCAGTTAGTAAGTGCCCTACCATATGGCTATTGTGTGCTGGAACACCGTCTTGTAGTAAATAAACATTATTTCTTATAGCCAATGGCATGTTATCCAGCTCGATTATTACATATTTTTCCAAAATATGGATTTATCCTTTAACATTCAAACTTTCGTTAAAAATCCTGTAGTTAAGGACTCTGTTTTGATAAAGCGCCACCCATACATGGAACTCAAACCGTCCTTGTTGCACCCTGGCGACCGTCTGATGAGGATTTATGTTTGACCAATATCGATTGTTCTGTCGATTAAAAATTATAAACGCCGCTCTTCATCTCCAGAATGCAAGTTATGAACCTTTATTATTTTATACGGTTTGTACGTATGCTTGCTTAACGTTTTTTTAAAACGTTTAATTTAGTTGTGCCAATATATATCTCAATATTACGGCTATATGCCGTAGAATCTTTATTTTCTTTTCTTGTAAATATTACCTCTTGGTTTTCCAAATGATCTATACTCACTTAAATTGTGATATAAATATATTTGAAATATTTCTTCTTCTGGCTGTCGTCGGTCCGAAAAAATATAGGTCTAAAGCTGCGTCCTTATTTTCATTACCCTCAATATAGCACCCAAAATATTTAATTTTTCATAGTTTATAAAAATATTCATTTTAGACTCCGTTTTTAAAGAAATATAATCGAAAATATTTCGTTAACAACAGAATATCAAAACCAATACGTAATTAATATTGAATTTTATGACACATAAACAAACAAAAACAAAAGCTTACAGAATTCAATTCATGTCAATCTAGAAAATATTTTCTCTGTGTTTTGGTATTTTAGCTATTTAGGACAAAATAAAATATCAAGTGTTACATACTGTTGCAATCACAAGAAATCATGAATTTTGTTCAGGTACTCAGATACAGGGTGTCCCATTTAATACTAGTTTTGATAATATCTCAAAAATTAAAACATCTGTATTTTTTTTTTTTCGTATTTAAATTTTGTTTGTATCTCCATAAAAACCGAGTCATAAGAGATAATAAAAACAATCAGATTTTGAGAATCACCCTGTATCTTCTTAACCAATCTAGTTAGTGTAGATCTGATTACACCATTAAACTAAACACTAAAAAAGAGAATGGGACACACATCTTAGTTTTTTTGTATCTCTTACCGTTTAGCCAGACCCTATAATATCAACGAGAAAAAACCACCCTGTAAAGATACTCGAAAATATCAATTGTACTTTCTTGATGCGATGATTATTTCTTCGCCATTAAAGTAAAAAAATCAACCCTGTAACTTATCTTATTTCCATAAACAGCCCCATATGCCGGAATAAGAGGTTCGGCAATTATATGAAACGGACTGGGCATGTTGTTGTTTTTCCTTAAAATGAAAATGTCCACCAACTGAACTTCCATGATGACATAAGCACACGACAAATTCCCTATCGTACACTTGCCGACTTGTTGTGCGAATCGTCCTGTTTTTTAAATTTGTCGGAATTTTCGATTCGAAATCTTCTGTGATTATAATTGGCAATGCTGTTCTTTAGACTTGTTTCAATTAATTAATGTCTTTGTGATATTCATTCGATGAAAAATTCTTTACAAAACTATGAAAATACAAAAATGACCTACGCCCATAAGAAAAACAAAAGATAACAATGGTTTCCAGATAGGTGTTAGAGTTATCTTAAAATAAAGACGACCCTAGGAGCACCTGAAGCAAGAGGAATTACCAAAAAAGTACAAAATTGGTAAATGAGTATATTTCTAACCAATTTTGTGTCTTGTGTCTTGCTTCAGGTGCTCCTAGGGTCGTCTTCATTTTACGATAACTCTAACATTCTTTCGATCCTGACTTCAAATATTCAAACATCCCAGCTTGAAGGTGAGAAAACAGCAGTACTATTAATAGACGTAGATAAGGCCTTTGATTCAGTATGGCATCAAGGTCTGCTTTACAAATGTTTCCTTTTAAACCTACCCCATCGCCTAATAATACTATTAAATGGCATCCTATCACAGAGAACTTCCCAAATTAAAATCCGTCAATCATATTCATTTCAGCTCCCCCTCTTACAATGTGTCCCCCAAGGATCTCACGTATCCTTAATATTATACAAGGCTTTCATTAATTCCCGAACCCCACGTGACTAAATTTAAAATTGCCGCGTAAATTATTGTATTTGTACGTTGGAGGCTTTGAAGAAAGTAACCAAACGTTACTAAAGTCAAATTTGACATAAACGTTTATGCGCGGTGCATCGTTAAACCAACCTTTGAGATCTTACAAGATTCGCCCAGAATTTTCAGGTAAGCAAAAATTGTTTAATTATTCTGAAACATTGAGTTTTATTTCTATTTATTTTGCTAGGATAAGCAAATACTGCGAAAATGGTATTTACAACGGAGCAAGACGCGTTTATTTTGATGGCACATTTTCGTAGTGCTTCACGTAATATTGACGGCAACTGGAGTTATTCTCTGCAGTCTTGCATTGAGCAGTTTCATGAAGAATTTCCAGATGCGGTAATTGCGTATGATACTTTTAAACATCATAAGCAAGTTCTTATTAAAAGATATGAAGACAAACATTGCATTTGCAAAGGAAAATCCACTGGTAGACCGACAGTCTTAACTAATGATGTTGTCGAAGATATTCGAGTGAGGATGGAACGAAGTCCTAAGAAATCCGTACCGAAATTGGCAGCCCAATCAGGTAAAACAAATCCTATTGTTTGGGGTTTTTATATTTAAAAATTCCAGTATAAATTAACCGTGAATTAATAATGTGCTTCTTTATAGGACTCTCTGTTGGAACCTGCCATAAAGCACTCACAAAATCACTAAATATGCATCCTTACAAAGTCTCAGTAGTGCATCAATTACATCCACCAGACTTTATTCAGCGAGTACGATACTGCCAGTGGTTTAATGAACAGTTAAATAATGATGACGTACTTGATCTTACGTTTTTTTCTGATGAAGCGTGGATACATTTATCTGGGTACGTGAACAGCCAAAATTACAGGACATGGGCGACAGAAAATCTCCATGTATTGGAGGAAACACCTCTGCATCCCCAAAAGCTAGGAATTTGGATAGCTATGTCTAGGAGAAGGATAATTGGCCCAATATTTTTTAGAGAAACTATCACTGCTGAACGGTATCGGTTAATTTTAGAAGAAGCTATTGGACAAATGCACGACGATGAGCTTCGATTGGGCTATTTTCAGCAAGATGGGGCCACAGCACATACTGCAATTGCAACCATTCGGTATTTAGCTGAATTTTATGAAAACAGAATAATTAGTAGAGGTGTGTGGCCTCCTCGCAGTCCAGACTTGACACCTTTAGATTATTATCTATTTGGTCGAATAAAAAGTAATATCTTCAAAAATAGGATCCATACTCTCGAAAATTTAGAAGTAGCAATTATGCAAGAGGTACAAAATATCACCGAAAATGAACTCCATCATGTGTTTGATAATATGCGGCGTAGGATAAATTTATGTGTAAGAGAAGAAGGAGGACATATAGAACACTTATTATAATTTTTTTTGAATTTTAAGCTATTAATCTTTTTAGTTATTAGTTTTAATATTTGTTGTTTCTTTATTTGTTGTTAACTTTGTATGTTCTGTTCGTGTTTAAGAAAAAAAATTAATAAAAATTAGTTACATTTTTGAAGATGAGCCTATTTTTTAATCATTTTAAATATAATATTTTCAGTCGTCATAAAAATTCGCCGGCGAATAAATATTTTTAAATCTAGGGAATTTTTGTGTGAGTCACGTGGGGTTCGGGAATTAATGAAAGCCCGGTACAATTCATATTGCTGTGATATCTCCAACCCGAACCCAACATACTTTAACCCTTCGCGATATTTCCTTCTTTTTGCTGATAATACAGCACTCATCTCCCATGCTGCAACTTTAAAAAATGCCCAAAAATCCCTTCAAAAATCCTTGGATTCCATATAAAAAAGGTGCTTAAAATGGCAAATCAAAATAAACCCATTCAAATTCCAACTATTTTTACCCTACCACAAAATCACTCCCAGATCAAATGTAAGAAATATTTTGCTATAACCTAATTTGATTACATAGCTACAGTATAAAATCTAAATTCAATTCAAAATGTTAAATTTTGTATGTACTACAAATTATTTCCGTAGAAAAAGAAAAATAGCCAAAACTTGGAATAAGAAGGTATTACAGCTAAGCCGATGATATGTAACTAATCAATGAATTGATATAGTCAACAAAACTACCATTTTACCGTGACATCACAAAAAAACAAAGCACAGCATCACAAACGCATGTCTACCTTTTTGTTTGTTTTATTACTTCAATTATTTGACAATCCTATCAATCGGCAATCAAATTATCTATATATAGGAAATATTTCTTTTAAGTATACATACAGGGGGTCTACGCTAAACCGTTCGTTAAAAGTTTATCGGGTTGCCGTTGCACTAAACATTTGAAAAAAATCCTTGTCATACGATTGAATAAGTTCTCCTCATGTGAAATATTTTCAACTTTATATCACTTCCGGTTCCACCGGAAGTAGCACTAAATTTGTTATTTTAAATGGAAACCCTATATGTTAGTAATTTTTTGGGTTCCTCGTTTAAATTGCAACATATTTTATTCGAACATATGTACACTTATCTCTTATAGTTTTCAAGAAAAAAAAAAAATATTTCTAAAATTCTGACCTCAAAAAGGCATCTTGAAATCTGTCTGTAACTTTTCTTAAGAATAAGATAAAAATATGATTTATATCTCTACTTGTATCTAGAGGATGCCTCTATGAGTGTAATAATTGAAAACTGTCAATATTGACAATAAGTGTTCTTAAAATGTCAATATCGAAGTGCCCTCTTCAATATCTCGTAATTTAATTTTTTAAAATGGAATGACCCATTTTTTATCACGTGATATGATTGGGAGAAAGATTTTCTACAAAAAAGTATTAACAACTATACTCGTAAAGCAAGTGGTTTTCGAATTATTTCAAAGATTCATTTTTCGTTGCATTTATGCAGGGAATAATGCGCGCATAAGTCGCAATTGAATTTTAGTAGGCCAGTAATATGCTTTTGTTTTGTCGCGATTGCATTGCGAAATGTCAAATAATAAAAAGAATTAGTACAAAGTTTTACAGAAATCAACAAAATGAATTATTACACAAATCAACAAATAATCAATTTATTCTTTATACATGGCAACTGCGATAGAATTGTTACTCGAACATGCAGAATATATAATTAAACTTATCCACATTTGCCGCTGTTGAATAAAACAAGATTTAAAAGATTGGAATCAAATTTTGTTCAATTGGCAGTTGCCATGTATAAAGAATAGATTAATAATTTGTTGATTTGTGTAATAATTCATTTTGTTGATTTCTGTAAAACTTTGTACTAATTCTTTTTATTATTTGACATTTCGCAATGCAATCGCGACAAAACAAAAGCATACTACTGGCCTACTAAAATTCAATTGCGACTTATGCGCGCATTATTCCCTGCATAAATGCAAAGAAAAACGAATTTTCGAAATAATTCGAAAATTACTTGTTTTAGGAGTATAGTTTTATAATACTTTTTTGTAGGAAATTTTGCCTGCAATCGTACCATGTGATAAAAATTGGGTCATTCCATTAAAAAAATTGAATTACTAGATATTGAAGAGGGCACTTAGATATTGACATTTTAAGAACACTTATTGTGAAAATTGACAGTTTCCAATTAATTCACTCATCCTCTAGGTATAAGTAGAGGTATAAATCATATTTTTATCTTATTTTTAAGAAAAGTTACAGACAGATTTCAAGATGCCTTTTAGAGGTCAGAATTTTAGAAATATTTTTTTTTTCTTGAAAACTATAAGAGATAAGTGTACATATGTTTGAATAAAATATGTTGCAATTTAAACGAGGAACCCAAAAAATTACTAATATATATAGGGTGTTCTATTTATAATAACAAACTTGGTGCTACTTCCGGTGGAACCGGAAGTGATATAAAGTTGAAAATATTTCATCTGAAGAGAACTGATTCAACCATATGACAAGGATTTTTTTCAAATTTTTAATGCAACGGCAACCCCATAAACTTTTAACGAACGGTTTAGCGTAGACACCCTGTATACATACGATGTTAATTTTCCGACATGCCTTGTTTTTTATAAGAGTTCAATCTGAAGCTTTGAACGAGCGTTTCTCACACCCCGGTTAAGCATGAAGTAAAATTACGAGTTTAGAAACTCTTAAAATATGTTTTGGTCAGAGTGAAGTTCGTAATATAGTGCTTAGGCTTGATAATTATTTTATACGCGTGGCGCATGAAGTAAAATTTCGAGTTTAGATAAAGCCAAAAAATTTGGTTTGGTCGCTCCGCTTCGCTACGCGACCATACCAAAACACTCTTTTAAAGCTTAAAATTTAACACTAAAACAAGCAATATCTGCAAATTTAAAGCAGAAACGCTGTAATTGGGATATGTATACTTACAAGAAAAACTCCCCGTAGAAGGAACGACAAGCAAGAACGAACACAAACCTTAGTTAAATTGGATATTAGCACATTGGATTAGTCACATTATTCAAGAAAATATACTTTTAAATGATAATAATTTCCTCTTGGTTCTGCAACAAATTGTAAGTGATTAATTTTTATAGGATCCTCTTTATTTGTAACATTTCAGTTATTCTTTCGCCTGCACTTCTGTATGTTATTCTCTTTTGTAATTTTCCTGCATTTTTGAATAAAGACAATTTATTGTTATTATTATTATTACTATGCAAAGCTTTTGCCCACTATTAAAAATCCGATATGTTTCTTCCTTAAATAGTTTCACTACAGTTCAAATGAGATTTTGAGCCTTTTGTAAAATTTGTGTATTTTGACAGACGTCATATGATGATAGAAACGCGAACTTATCATCCGACGTGCCAAACAATTGAAGCAAGGCCATAGCAGGGAGGGGGGAAGCGATATGGGGGTTCAAACCCCCCCAAAATTTTTAAAATTTTAAAATTTTTTTATGTAAAAGCAGCGCTGTAGGAGCAAAAACAATATTTTTTTCTGGCTACGGCCTGGAATCGAAGGTTCTGTTTCAACCATAATCCATTGATTGAAAAGTTGATAGAAGTTAATGACGTCAGGGTAGAAGGGTAATCTGGTGGCGGTAACACAGTCAACGTATCGTATGTTCAATTAAAAAAAAACTATAAAGTGCCATGATATAACCTTTTTTTAAATGTAGGTTGGCTATACGCTTTAAGAATTGACATATAAAACGTCAGACATAGTAATTATAATACATAATTTCAAAGTTGTCAACCTACACTATTTTCCATGCCACTCTAAGGATTTTTTTTTCATTGAACATATTAATACTTTAATATCAAAGGTATAATCTAATTTCTCTGAAGCATAACAATAACATAATTAGTTATGATATTAATAGAATTAAAAGTCGTATAATAATTAATATTAAAAAATCCAGCGGCTGTAAAATTCACCACAAAGCACTTTAACTGATGATTAAAACACTCCAAAGTTCGTCTTTCCATCTCTTTACGACGAGTCGAATTTTGCATATTACAACCCAAATTGACTGATGTCAAACTGCATGCCTTGATATCTTGACATATGGTTGTTAAAATTAAAATCTGCAACTATTAAAAGACATATACCAAAGACGCGATTTGTAAACCACATATGTTTAACTTACAATGATATATGCTGTCATATAAGTTGCAGTAAATATATTCTTCACTGTCACAGTGTGAATTTCAGATATTAAACCATCAATTCCTATTAGAACAACGAACATCACGTATATCTTATACACCAATATATGCCAACCAAAAATCTTATTGAAAATTTCGGTTAATTCGAACAAATAATAATTGATTTTCATTAACTTTAAAATTACATCAATTGAAATTTCCCTCAAATCGCCCTCCATTTTTTTTATTCTACATTTATACGAAGCAAAACCATCCATTAAAACATTAAAATAAATATATCTCACTTGAATGCACTTTAAAAAGGAATATTCCATCGCGATAGGAATTAAAAATATGTACAAGTTAATATGGTAAAACAAAGTGGATATATATAAATAGACATATTCTGAGCTGAACCATGTGAATCCATCTACACCAAATGCTAAAAATATAAAACAAGTAAAAACGCAGAATATTCTTAAGTGATTAAATGTTGGAATTTGTTTTCCGCACAACACAAAAATGTTGTGATCTATTATGTTCATGTAATGAAACAATTTTTCGAATTCTCTGAATAACTTATTAATTCGAATGATGTGGATTGTCATGCATACGCTGGAAATTATGTTTGCGCTGCTTATAATAATCCAGAAGAAATTCCATGTTTCTAACTCTTGCACGAAAATACTTTCAATGAAAGTTATGCTGATGATCATATAAGCTATTGTAATGAATAGCGATATTTTCGTGGTGGGTTTGAATTTTTTTGTTTTCGAGTTGTACGGGATTAAATTTAAATAGGAGAATAGTTGTAGAGTTACCCTGAAAGATCTATTTAGGCTTTTCATGCTACTGCGATCGTTTTCATAATTTCACTTTACCTATGTGGTAAATTGGAGGGCAGGTATTAATTGTATATTTACATATAAGATGGATTATTTGTTTGACATAATAAGTCCTTTCGATTATATTTAAATAATTCATGTAATAAAACACTGTGCCTATTATAATTATACTATCATTAATTATTCCATTAAAAATGTTTACTTGTAAATATGTCATGTGTTTGTGAATGATATGAATATTTTATTACTAAATAATATGAATATTATATTTAGTGACATTAATTACAAATTAATTATTAATGGTATCCATCATATAATTATCCTATCGGGCTTAGTTTTTTTTTGTTATTTTACATTATTATGTATTTCAAAAAATTATTTGAAGAGATAGAGAGTTGGTTAAATTGGGGCAAAGTTGCGTATTTTGAAGCCTAACAGTAATCAGAAAACAATTTTAAAATATCTTTTTTTGTTTTCGAGATATCAACAAAAAAATGTTGTTTTGCAAAATCGTTTATATTTTTTTAATCAAAAACTACTGAATCTGGACATTTAGAACTTTGAGATAATAGAGGCACTCTTTAATAAGGAATCTAGTAGCATATTGTTTTTTAAGATAACTATAACATTTACCCGGGGACCATAGCCAACTTTTGTTTTTCTTACGAGCGACATTTTGGATTTTCATATTTTTTGGAAAAATATTTTTTTCTGAACTCACTTATAATTTATTTTAGATTTAATATTTAAAATTATGATATTTTCTTTCTTACAAAGAGTGCCTTGGAAACAATGACGTCATTCTGTTAATCAATACAATTTTGACAGCAATCATTATTAGCACTCAAAATGTAAAAAAATGTAATGATAATAAATAGTATTGATTATTACATAAAAGTTGCACAAACTAAATTTATTCTACTTTTATTATTATTATTCCAAAACTATTTACAAAAAAATGTTTTTTTTGCCACATTTCGGAAAATATTCGTCCCCATTACATCTAAGCGTTATATATTTTTAACTTTACTGTAAATCAGTGGTTTATCGCGTGGCGCATGAAGTAAAATTTCGAGTTTAGAAAAGCCCCGTGAAAGTTTAGAAAAGCCCCGCGTAGAGGCTTTTCTAAACTTGAAATTTTACTCCATGCTTAGTCTGGGAGTGGAAAACACTCGTTACTTTAAAATATGTCACAAGAGTAAAAATGTGCATCTTAACTATCACAATAAAAAAAAAAATAACATGGCGATCTTGTTCTTAATACCAGAATAGGCGAAATACAGTCTACGCCACGCATATAAAACACCGATTTAATGAGAAGTTTAAAATAGGGCTGGGAACTCGAATATTCGTAAATATTCAAATTAGTCAAATATTCAAACAAATAAACTATTTAAATTTATAAATTGTTTAGCCTAAGAAAATATATTAGACATTTTCTAACACTAATTTATTAAAATATTTAAATAGATAAATTAATCAAATATGTGAAAAAGTAAGTGATTTAATAATATAGTATTTGAATATTCGCAAATATTCAAATTCCCAGCCCTATTTTAAACTTCTCATTAAATAGGTGTTTTTAAGCGTGGCGCATGAAGTAAAATTTCGAGTTTAGAAAAGCCCCGTGAAAATTTGTCTTGGGTCGCTGCGCGACCCTCGACAAATTTTCTACGCGGGGCTTTTCTAAACTCGAAATTTTACTTCATGCTCAGTCTGGGAGTGGATGACACTCGTTAGTTAAAAATACATCACAACTGTTAAAATATGTATCGACGGGCATTTGACGATACATATCTTAACAGCAGTGATGTATTTTAAACTAACGAGTATAATCCACTTTCACGGGGCTTTTCTAAACTCGAAATTTTACTTCATGCGCCACGTTTAAAAACACCTATTTAATGAGAAGTTTAAAATAGGGCTGGGAATTTGAATATTCGCGAATATTCAAATACTATATATATTCAGAGGTGATGTAAGCAAATTATGGGTTCTAGGAGTCGTCAAATAAGTGAATTACTCAACTGTTTCCAAGGCACTCTTTACATAAAACAAAGGATTAGAATTTTACATATAAAATGTATAATAAACTATAAGTGTGATACATCATTTAACTTAGAAAAAAATATTCTTTCAAAAAATATGAACATCCAAAATAGCGCCCATAAGAAAAACAAAAGTTGGCTATGGTCCCTGGGTAAATGTTATAGTTATCTTAAAATAAAATATGTTACTAGATTTATCGTTAAAAAGTGCCTGTAAAATGTCAAAGTTGTAAATGTCTGGATTCAATAGTTTTTGAATAAGAAAATAAAAACTAAATTTCAGAAAATCTGTTTTTAGACAATATCTTAAAAACAAAAGAAGATATTTCAAATTTGTTTTCAGATTGTTATTGAGCCCTTAATTACGCAACTTTGCCCCAATAACCGACTCTCTTTCTCTTCAAATAACCGAGATCCTCATACATTCTGTTGACATACGGACATCCTGTATATTGTATTTGAAATACATAATAATGTAAAATTACAAAAAAACTAACTCCGATAGGATAATTACGTGATGGATACTATTAATAAATAATTAATTTGTAATTAATGTCACTAAATAAAATATTAATAATATTTAGTAATGAAATATTTATATTATTCACAAACACATGACATATTTACAAGTAAACATTTTTAATAGAATAATTAATAATAGTATTGATAGAAACCAAAATGTCTTGTCTGCTGTTATTCTGTATTTGTTTGCGAAATTAATTTCGATAATAGTGTAGTAGGTTTGAAGAAACTTTGAACAAGGTTCACAAAACTGCATGGAAGTATTTTAAAAGAGTTGTACGAGGATTTATTTGTAATACAAAAGCTGAGAATTATCAAGAACTAGTTTCAGAACTCCTAAATACATATCGCTGCTTTGCTTTGATAGTGGCACAACTGAAAAAAAGTAATTTTTATGTTTTACATTGAATCTATTCAAGTTCTTTTCAAGTTGATACCGGCACAACTGCACTCTGCGGCTATCAAGAGAAAATAAAGATGTGCCGTTCTCTACAATTAAAGTTCACTGACTTTTGAATAGATTCAATAGAAAATTTAAACAATGTTGACAAAACTGCTTTTAAGGAGTTGTAACAGGATTTATTTGTAATACAAAAGCTGAGAATTATAAAGAACTAGTTTTAGAACTCCTAAATACATATCGCTGCTTTGCTTTCATAGTGGTACACCTGAAAAAAGTACGTTTTATGTTTTACATTGAATCTATTCAATCTCGTTTAAAATTGATACCGGCACAACTGCACTCTGGTGGCTATCCAGAGGAAATAAAGGTATGCCGTTCTCTACAATTAAAGTTCACTGACTTCTGAATAGATTCAATGGAAAATTCAAACAAGGTTGACAAAATTGCTTTTAAAGAGTTGTAACAGGATTTATTTGTAATACAAAACCTGAGAATTATAATAAAGAATTAGTTTCAGAACTCCTAAATCCATATCGCTGCTTTGCTTTGATAGTTCCACAACTGAAAAAAAGTAATTTTTATGTTTTACATTGAATCTATTTAAGTTCTTTTCAATTTGATACCTGCACAACTGCTCTCTGGTGGCTATCCAGAGGAAATGAAGATGTGCCGTTGTCTACAATTAAAGTTCACTGACTTTTAAATAGATTCAATGAAAAAATTCAAACAAGGTTAATAAAACTGCTTTTAAAGAGTGGAATAGGATTTATTTGTTATACAAAACCTGAGAATTATAAAAAACTCGTTTCAGAACTCCCAAATACATATCGCTGTTTTGCTTTGATAGTGGCACAACTGAAAAAAAGTAATTTTTATGTTCTGCGTCCATCCCGGACAAAACCGAATGGGTAGAGGGCAAGATTGTTCAGGAAAATGAAGTCTGGCTCTTCACGGATGGCTCCAAGTCCGAAAACAGAGTAGGGGGTGGAATTTTCTCACATGAGTTCAACCTCAAAAAATCTTTTCGACTCCCAAACCACGGCAGCGTCCTACAGGCGGAAGTCATGGCTATCCGAGAGGCAGTGGACTGGATAGGTAAAACCGACCATACCATATCAGGTTCGTCACCGATAGCCAGGCCGCCATTAGGACATTAAATAGTTCCTACTGCACCTCCAAGGTGGTTAGAGACTGCAGAAAAGTGCCTAATAAGCTCGCTAACAGCTGTGATGTGGGGCTCATCTGGGTACCAGGTCACAGTGATAATAATAATAATAATAATTCTTTATTAACGGACAAGCCATTTACAATGTAGAGCCAAAAACATATAACTAAAATGTAAGACACAAAACATGAATCACAAATATGCACAAAGACACATATGTTAATCTGCGTAAGCCACAATAGGGTTATAACATTTAGTGCACACCATCCGCGAGACTCCTCCTAATTAAACCTAAAGATGAGTTAAAAAAGTCAATACCGCTACAAATGTCATTAGCCGTGCGCGTTAATCGAGTCATGGGGCAATTTAAACTGCAAGTCGTCCTGCAAAATTCGTTATGAAGTAGCATGCGGCTACGTGCATGTCTAGGTGGTACATGATAATTAATCATACTAACAATATGACTTGAATCTATTTTGCAGTTTATGATTTTAGAAAGAAAACACATATCTAATTCCATGCCACGATGTTGCAAAGTTGTGAGTCCTAAGTATGCCATCGTTTCCTTGGTTGTTAGGTGTATATTTTTCTGGGTCAATTTATATGACATAAACTTAATGAACTTAGTTTGCACTTTTTCCATCCTGTTGACATATGTAACGTATGAGGGCGAGCAAATCGTTCTACAATAATCAAAATGAGACCGAACAAGGGAGTTATACAGGATGTTAAAAGTGCGTACATCGACCAGATCTTTGGTAACACGTTTAATGAATCCCAGCGCCTTATTTGCTTTATTGACTACGAAGTCAATGTGCGACTTAAATGACAGCTTTAAATCAAGCATGATCCCAAGATCCTTTACTAAATAAACTTGACTCAATGTTAAGTTATTTAATCTGTAGTTATATGATATCAAGGGAAACTCAATTGCCGACGGCCTCGCAAGGAAGGGGGCAAGGATGAGAGACCTATCTACTGAACTTTCCGCCGACATTCCTCTTGGGGAATGCAAGAGACTATTAAGGGACCAAATGACATCATGGGTTAATAATAATAATAATAAATCATTTATTGACAAACTGCATATTTCCAATGATATAAACACAAGTACAAAAGAAAAGTGTCTTAACAATATATATATATATATATATCTGATGCATTTGTCAAACGGACTTAGATCATTCATAGCATTCGGTGTAAACCTACTGCTGTGATTGGTCTTCCTCTAAGCCCAATAACTAAAAATACCATAGAAAAAGAAAACTTAAATTTAACATCGGATTCTAAGAATTCCTAATTACAAAAAACATTCATACATAAATACATTTCTTAAAATATATATATAATTTTTTGCAAATGAATAAGCCTAAAGATGTTGAGAATGTAATAACATGTATTTATATTTTGATTTAAAACCTGGTAAATTAGTGTGTGCGAATGGTATCGAGTTCATGCATTGGACTATCGTGTATGAGAAGCATCTTTTGAATAGCTGTAGTCTATGCTTTGGCATTGATAGTTGTCCTTTGTTTCTGATATTAATATTGTGGATGTCGCTTCGAAACCGAATTTTATTATATAAATATGGTGGGCATTTTGTAAGTAAAATTTTGTGATAAAACATGCACTATGTAATTTCCGTCTATTTGCCATGTTAAGCCACTTACAATCATGCAATTTGTGGGATATTCTGTTGCGTCTGCGGATTCCATATATTAATCTTAGACATGACTTTTGCATCCTCTGTATCCTATCAGAATCGCGTTTATCGATGCAATAATTATAGATTGTGTCGCAATAATTAAAGTTCGATAGCACCAGCGCATCACACAAAGTTATTTTTGTCTGAGTGTCCATTAATTGCCGGTTTATATATAAGGTCTTGAGTGTAATATATGCCCTTCTTATGATACTATTGGTATTTTGTTTAAACTTTAATTCAGAATCGAGGTAAAGTCCTAAGTTTTTTACACAGTCACTGGCAGGTATTCTAGTTCCATTGATGGTTACGTTGAAATTGGCCGCAGCAATTTTTCTTGCTTTTACTGGACCGAAAAATATTAAATTTGTTTTGGTATTGTTTATGTGCAGAGCATGTTGAGCAGAATATTTGATGATACCATCGATGCCTTTATTTAACATATTTTGCGCATTTTGCATCTCTTCTAAGTTGAAAGAAACGTACAGCTGCGTATCGTCAGCATATACGTGATATGATGAATATTTGATAATTGAGGGTAGCGATACAGTGTAAAGCGCGTATATCAATGGACCTAATATGGTACCTTGACCAACACCACAGTTTGTGTTAAGGAACGTCGATTTTATGTTTTGTACATTTACTATTTGCTTTCTGTTGATAAAAAAGTTCGATAATAATTTAGTTGCTTCTTCAGAAAATCCTGCATAGCTAAAAATGGATTCTATAATTTGATGATTTAATCTATCAAAAGCTTTGCTGTAGTCAATTAACACTAGAGCTGTAACTTTGCCTGCATCGGTTGCACGCATGATGTCATCTATTATGTGAGTAAGTGCAGAATTGCAACTATAACCTGATCTAAATCCGGACTGAAATTGAGGTAATATGTTGTGTTCTGATAAGTGATTTCGTATTTGGTTGTCCAGGATTTTTTCTAAAACTTTTGATAAAACTGGAAGAATGTGTATCGGTCTTAGGTCTTTATACTCTAACGGATTTGGTATTTTTGGTATCGGTATCACCAGTGATTCCTTCCAATTATCCGGAAATGTTGAGGTAAGAATACACTCATTTATTATATCTGTAATATAATCGGAAAGTGGTGCTAAGCACAGCTTTAGTACATTTACACTAATTCCGTCTGTGCCGATGGCGTTCGATTTTATATTATTGATAATTTGCCTCACTTCCCTGTTCGATACGGTGGACTAACTAAGTTCGCTGTCAAATTGTATCATTTTATTTTCTTTATAGTATCTAATGATGTTTTCATCCACTGGTAATTGTTTGACTTCCGATACTAAATATTTATTTATTTCGTTGGGTTTTTTTAAGTGTTCTGGGACAGCTGTAGCCGGTTTCCCGTAAATGTTTTGTTTTCTTAACTCAGCCCATATTTGTTTTTTATTTCCCTTGCAGTTTCTTATTTTAAATTGTAAATATGCTTTTTTTTCGGCCTGGATTGCTTTATTCACTACATTTCTCATTGACTTATAAAATTCGAAGTGTGCAGGATTATTTGTTCGTTTGTACCTCTTACAAGCATTTTCTCTTAATTTAATCATTTCTCTAATGGTGTATGTCATCCACGGAGGTGATTTTTTACTGACTTTAATTTTCTTAAGAGGAGCATGTTTATCCAAAAGACTTAAGATATTATTGTTAAAGAAGATAACTTTATTGTTTACATCATGAATATCGAATATGTGGTACCAATCTAGTTTATAACAGTCTGAGATAAAGTCATTATGATTTATTTTGTTAATGTCTCGTATTTCTATAATTTTTTGCGGCGTTTTTGGTACTATTATTGAAAATTCACAATACACTAAAAAGTGGTCGGATAAGCCGTGTATATCTACAACTCCACTGTTATTTATACTGTTATGTTGGTTTGTTATTATAATGTCTATTAATGATTCAGTTGTGGTGGTAACGCGGGTTGGTTCAGAAATAATTTGTTTAAGTGATAACGAATTTAATAATGAATCAAATGTACTACTTGCTTTTGTTAAGTTTAATAAATTTACATTAATGTCACCCAAACATACAATATAGTCATTGGTTAGACCATGCTCTAATGCATGTTTTTCAAAATTGTTTAAGAACTCTGTAAAATTTCCTTGAGGAGGTCTATAAACGACTCCAACAGCGATAGATTTATGATTACAGATAACTTGGATCCAAAGCTGTTCGATCGATCGATTTATTTCTGATCCAATCACAGAATAGTGTAAGTTATTTTTAATGTACAACGCTATTCCTCCACCACGACTTGGGCGATCACTTCTTATGAGGTTAAATCCATTCAGAATAAACGACTCACTAGCGTGTAAATCAGTTAACCAGGTTTCCGAGATACCTATTATGTTAGCATTTATACATTCAAGGTTAGCTTGTAAACTATGAAATTTATTTGCAAGTGATCGTATGTTTATATGACACAGTTTAAGTAAATTTTTGTTCATTTTAAATCACGTTATAAATACTCTAACATTCATTAACCTTAACCTTAGGTGGAAGGAAGAAGACACGTGTCATATAACAAGGCAGCTATGGCCTATGTGTGACACTATAAACAGTAAAAGATTAATTGCACTTAGCAGAATCGACATAAGGAAGGCAGTAGGCATCATCACGGGTCACTGTTTTCTGGGTGGACACGCACAAAAGATGGGTCTCAAATACAATGACTACTGCAGAGAATGCCTAGATGAGGAGGAGGAAGAAACAGTACTCCACTATCTAGGTCAATGTCCTGCGCTTCAGGGGAAACGAATGAAGTACCTCGGTCTGCACCACGCAAGTGAACTGGCGGAGCTCTCACCTATAAAAGTGGGAGATCTGATCGGATTCATTAGGTGCTCAAATTGGGTTGTATAGGGGAAGGATCTCTCATGGTATCACAACGGGCCCTATGGGCCTAAGTGAACAGCCTCGGCTGTTGCCATATAAACCTAACCTATGTTCTGCATTGAATCTATTCAAGTTCTTTTTAAGTTGATACCGGCACAACTACACTCTGGTGACTATCCAAAGCAAATGAAGATGTGCCGTTCTCTACAATTGAAGTTTAGTGACTTTTGAATAGATTCAATGCAAAATATAAAAATCACGTTTTTTAGTTGTGCCACTCTCAAAGCAAAGCAGCGATATAAACATTTTTAAATTATAGTTTTTTCGAATTATTATTTATAGTACTCAGTACTTTGCACCAGAGCTGACGAATCCTCGTAGAAAGGATTCGATTCACGAATCCGAATCACCTAATATGATTTGAATCACGAATACTCGAACATAGGATTCGTAAGAGATAAATCAAAGATTCAAAGTTTCGAGTTTTTTCGAATCACGAATACAAATCCTTTAAAAATAAATTTGATTTTATTATTTTTTTGCAACCATTAATATATTAATATCGTTACCAGTTGATTTACCAAAAATATTCAAAACCAAGTTATTTATTATTAACACTGAACATCGTTGATAACAGACCTGATCCCATGTTACTCTGATTAAAAGTGTATTTGTGTGTTTCTGAACTTCACTTCAAAACAGTATTTTGTACGCGTGGCGCATGAAGTAAAATTTCGAGTTTAGAAAAGCCCGAAAATTTTCACAGGGCTTTTCTAAACTCGAAATTTTACTTCATGCTTAGCCTGGGAGTGGAAACACCCGTTCAAAACTTGAATTAAACTCTATTATAAAATCGACGAATGCCTGAAAATTACGTAAATAAAAAACCACTGAATATTATTAAAACTAGAAAAGTCAGAGAAAAGTCATGGAATTATATTCAAATTGACCAAAACACTAACAAAAAAGTCATATGATATTATTAAATTTGTCAAAATCAGCAGTCAAATTACAAAACACTCAAAAATTTATAAAATTAACTTGAATATTGACAAAAACAATTTAAAAAAATGGGGGTTTCCCACAAAAGAGAGTTATATTTAAAGACCAGGGAAAAAATCTTGAATCAAGGAAATGTCGTAAAAATGTAACATTGTGGCTACCATGTCAGTTTTACTTCAAATAATATTAAACAAAATTTTTAAAAATAGATTATTATCTATGAAGTCATTTACAATCATTTAATGTTCTTATCAAAGCATTCAGTTTGAAGTTTCGAACGAGCGTTTCCACTCCCAGACTAAGCATGAAGTAAAATTTCGAGTTTAGAAAAGCCCCCGTGAAAATTTTCTGGGCTTTTCTAAACTCGAAATTTAACTTTATGCGCCACGCGTATAAATCAATAATTGAACGAGAAATTTAAAAACACACAAAAGACATTTTTCAAGGTAATCCTAATTCGAATTATTTTTGACAATTCAAATCCTTTTGTAAGTATTCGAATCCGTTTATAAATATTCGAATCCTTTTATAAATATTCGACTTCTTTTATAGGGATTTGAATCACCCGCATTTGGATTCGAATACGAAACCTATTAAAAAAGTGTAAACAATCCGGATCACGAATCCAGTTGAACTTAAGTATTCGAATGCCTTTTTTAAATCTTCTAAAAGGATTCGAATCCAGGATTCTAATACTGAATAATTCGAATCCCGCCCAGCTCTGCTTTGTACTCATAAATATATTTAATTACTCGTGGTTACGTACCTATACTTAGTAATCGAGTACAATTTGAGTGGCGTACTTGTACTTAATATTCGAGTACATTTTAAATATGTTGGCAAAGTTATTAATTATTGATATAGGGCGGTAGTTATGCATGTCTTGCTTATCGGCGGGTTTGACTATTGGACCATTGCTACTGTGCACAGGTCTGGAAAACATGCTATATTAATAATAATAATTATAATAACCTTTATTACCCAACAGGCAAAAACCCCAATTACAGAGTAATGAGTATAAACTTAAATGATTAATGAATAAATTATATATGTGACACAATGGAATTAGTAGTGCATATATATAATTACGAATAATAAGTGCTGGTATCGAGTTAGACCCCGATGAGAGGTAGTTTTTTAGTTTTTTTGTAGCTAACAATGTATCATCATCTGTAATTGTTTGAATATCAAATGCGTATAATTATATTATTATTATATTTTTTCGTACAAACCGATAAAATTGAATGTATTGCTTGTAAACAAAGCAATACATTTAATTTTATCGGATCCATTTGCAATATAGAATCTGTTTTTTTTTTTCTAATATGACCACAACCAAATTTGACATTTTAAGAATTTAGTGGTGTGATGCAGGTTGTGTGTTTTAGGTTAGGGCAAGATTAATCACATGTTATGTTGTAAATCAACTTTTAATTTGTAGGTTATGTGAAGGAAAATGTGACATTATTAACATTAATATGAGAATTCAATTAACTCACAAAGATTACGATTACAAATGTGTTTACCTATCACCACCTCAAATTATTTGTATCTACTACCAATTTAATAAAGTGTCTCGGAAGATCAGGTAGGGATAGGAGGATCAGGTAATATTCCTTGCTTAGGAATATCTGTCTTTTCTATTATCTGTCCATTTATATGCTACTTAATAGTTCTGCCGAAAATCCTTACTTATTTAAGTTATATGATGAATTAATTTCTCACTTAACCCGTGGTGAAACATATTTAATTAATACGCTTTGATTAAAACACTTGGTTCGTTTCACTGATCACAAATCAGTGAAACAAACCAAGTGTTTTAATCAAAGCGTATTATTTAAGTTAATTTTATGGAGTGATCTAACTTCTCCAATAGTGGAATGTTCAATATGAAGACGCAACATTACTGGAGTAATGAAAATCCATTTAAAGCTTGGTGTGGTTTGATGAGATCTCGAATTATTGGGTCATTTTTTTTATCGTGGGCAACGTTATGTGGAACAGAGCAACGTTATGTGAACTTTATGACGAACATCTTGGAAGACTTTAAAGATAATTTAAATTTATTGGAGAGACGCTTCGTCTATTTCCAACATGATGGTGCCCCAGTCCATAGTTACCATGGTTCGAATAAATTATTAGATGCTCTATTTGGAAATCGCTGGATGGGTACTAATGAGCTTATTCAATGGCCTCCGCGATTACCGGATCTGACATCATTCGATTTTTTTGTGGGCGTATTTAAAAAACGAAGTTTATAAGGTGCAATATCAAACAACACTGGTCTGCAAAAAAAATTTTTTTTTCAATCCCTGACACCATTCCTGCTGATTCTTATGTAAAATGACCTCCTGAATCCGAATATGACCTCCGTTTTCCCCCATCACCCACCGTTTTTGGGGGAGGCCCCCCACCTATTTTTATCAGTTTTCGATAATTTGGAGAGATGAAAAGGATTATTTTAGCCTTTACATTTCTTCTGAGGGGCTAGAGAGGTGAAAAGTTCCAAAACATGAACATTTGTAGCAAGGAGGTAGATTTGGGGGGGGGATTTGCCCCCTTAAATTGTAAAAAAATCATAAAAAAATGATCAATTTTTTCCGTTTTTTTCGCAGTTTTTTCACTTATTTTCTACATATTCCAGCTTCCATTCCCCCTCATCCTCCCCCAAACACCACCAAATAATAAAAATAAATTGCAACAATATATAGCAACAATAATAAAAATATATAGCAACAATAATAAAAATATATAGCAACAGTTCGGAAGATTCACTGTACCTCGCTGGCGCTCTCAATACTCCCCCCGTTTCCCCCATCCATTGGAGGGGTGAAAAGGATTATTTTAGCTGTAAAGAATGATAAATAAAAAGTAAAATAATAAATGTAAAATAATAAATTCCTGGGCAAACCTGTGCGCGCGAGGTATTGAGACCGCCAGCGTGGTACAGTGAATCTTCCGAACTGTTGCTATATATTTTTATTATTGTTGCTATATATTTTTACTATTGTTGCTATATATTTTTATTGTTTGGGGGAGGATGAGGGGGGATGGAAGCTGGAATATGTAGAAAATAAGTGAAAAAACTGCGAAAGAAACGGAAAAATCGATCATTTTTAAGGATTTTTTTACAATTTAAGGGGGCAAATCCCCCCCCTAAATCTACCTCCTTGCTACAAATGTTCATGTTTTGGAACTTTTCACCTCTTTAGCCCCTCAGAAGAAACGTAAAGGCTAAAATAATCCTTTTCATCCCTCCAAATTATCGAAAAGTGATAAAAATAGGTGGGGGGGCCTCCCCCGAAAACGGTCGGTGATGGGGGAAAACGGGGGTCATATTCGGATTCAGGAGGTCATTTTACATAAGAATCAGCAGGAATGGTGTCAGGGCCGATTTTCATGCCGACCAGTGCGATTGATGACCTCCATCACTGCCATCATTAGAAATATTGATTCACGCACTATATTAAAAGCAACTCGCAGTGTTCAATAAAGATTGATTAAGTGGATCGAGCAGAAGGGGAACGTTTTTGAACATTTGTTATAAAATCTTATTTTTTCGCGGTACCTTGATTTTATTGAAAACAGAATGCAATATGTCAATAACTCCGTATTTGTGGTTTTCGCGTAATGATATATATGTTAACTTTTTTATTATGAATATTCTTCTCTATCAAGTAGTACAGGGTGTTCTGTTTAAAAATGTTTATTTTGTTAATATCTTGAAAATACGACGTTCAATTGTTTTTCTGATTTGACCATTGTAATCGCCATCAACTTTCCCTTTACTTTGCCCATTTAACCGACTATGTAGCTTAAATAATAAGAAAGTTAACTTATTAAGTTATTATTACATGAAATTAAGAACACATAACAATTAACAGCGATTAGAATATAATAAGACACAAATCAACTTCTAATTAGAACTAGAATGATGTATATTACCATATACAGGGTGTTCAAAATTAAGTACGCACTAAATTTAGAACACCCTGTATATGGTAATATACATCATTCTAGTTCTAATTAGAAGTAGATTTTTGTCTTATTATATTCTAATCGCTGTTAATTGTTATGTGTTCTTAATTTCATGTAATAATAACTTAATCTTGTCGACGCATATTAATAATGTTGTGTATATATCAATAAGCAGGGGCGGCTCTTCTATGTGTATTTTGCACTTAACTTGTGACTATAAATTCGACTATCCAGTAGTCGTTATATAACTAAATGTTATTTTAGTTTGATAATGACTACTAGATAGTCGAAACTATAGTCACAAATTAAGTGCGAAATATAGTAGTTAAACAAAGTAAAAAGTGTTTTATTTACAAAATATAATTTTATTTAAGGTACCCTTATTGAATTTTTGGTCACTTTTCATCGTTACGGTTGTACTGTGTGCGGGTGCGGGGCTTTTAGAAGCACGAGGCCTTCAGAAGCGCGTGGGCCGTGTTCGGTCGCACCGTTCGCACCGCCCTCCGGCCGGCCCTGTTTACATCAACCGCTAAATTTATTGTAATTTAAATGATTGGATCAATTTTCCATAATTACTACATATACATACAAACCAGCACATACAAATAGACCGAACCAGTTTTATTGCATTTAGTTGCGTTTTTCTAAATCATCATGCATGTCGCCGTAATATTGATTACTGTTTTTGCGTATGCACGTGGAAGTCACATAACCGAGTTTTTGGTACGTATAGTTTTAATTTCTCACGCTTTAAATGCTAAGTTAATGAAACAAACAGAATATCTTTGGTGTTAAATAAAGATACTTCTCCTTGCTTTCCTGCTTTTACTGGGTGATCCATTTCGAGGTTCCTACTTTTTTAAAGAAAAATAACAGAAAATTCAAATTTATTGGAGAATGTTTATTATCATTTGAAAGAACATTCTTTGGCATTTATTTTTTGAAGATTATGTCTATCAAATGTTGGCCGTTGCTACGTCGCAGATGGTCCATCCGTTGAGTCCAATTTTCGATGACTCGTTCGAGCATTTCGACTGGTAACTGGCGAATGACACGCGTGATGTTTTCCTCCAAGGCCTGAATCGAAGCGGGTTTGTCCGCATAAACTTTAGACTTTACATATCCCCACGGGAAAAAGTCTAACGGTGTGATATCACACGATCTTGGTGGCCAATCGACCGGCCCAAAACGTGAAATTATGTGCTCGCCGAAATGTTCTCTCAATAAATCCATTGATTGATGCGATGTGTGGGAAGTGGCGCCGTCTTGCTGAAACCAAATGTCGCCTAGATTACGAGCTTCAATTTCAGGCAACAAATAGTCGGTTATCATGGCACAATAACGGTCGCCATTGACGGTTACGTTCGCACCGGCATCATTTTTAAAGAAATATGGACCGATGATTCCACCGGCCCACAAACTACACCAAACCATTGTTTTTTCTGGATGAAGTGGCAGTTCTTAAATCTGTTCAGGTTGCTCTTCGTCCCAAATGCGGCAATTTTGTTTGTTTACATACCCATTGAGCCAGAAATGGGCCTCATCGTTAAACAAAATTCGCCTCGAAAACGTCGGATCTTCTTGGAACTTTTCAAGAGACCATAGAGCGAAGCGATGTCGCTTGGGAAGGTCGAGCGGCTTCAGTTGTTGCACAAGCTGTATTTTGTACGCTTTCAATTTAAGATCTCGACGTAAAATGCGCCAACGGTCTTCGTGTACACTCTCAGCTACGGCCGCTATATTTTCTTCACAGCGTGCTGGACGTGGTCTATTCGGTCTAATATTATCCAATAATGAATGCTGGGTCTCAAAATTGGTGATGGTGCTGCGAATAGTACGCCGATTATGTTGACCATAAGTTTTGCGAAGCGCACGAAACACATTCCTCACAGAAAGTGACTTTTCGTAATAAAGTTGAACGATTTGTAAACGTTGTTCAGGCGTAAGTCTTTCCATTATGAAATGCCAAACAATACTAAATAAAAATAACATGACAGCATGACACGACTCACACGTGATCTGTCAATAAGGCTATTGAAAAAAGTATCTCTACTTGGATCACCTTTTATTTCTAGTAATTTCTAATCAAAGACGTTGGCTAAAAAAGACTGCTATTCCTTACTTCACTTTTTATTGGTATCTTTAGATGTACATTTCGAGACATAAGGTGCTCATTATCTATAACAACCCGTTGAGATTAGAAATTGCTAGAAATAGAAGCAAGAACGCAGCCTGATATTTTATTTTACCAGGGCTAGGGCAAAAGACAAAAGATATTCCAGACTTAGTTTAAATCTTAAGAATTTTCAATTATTTAAACAGAGGGGCCATCACGAAGAAAATATTTTGAGTTTAGAAAAGCCTGATCATCTGGATTTACGGGGCATATGAAAGTTGATATTTTCCAGAAACTTTGTTTTTATTCTAATCAGACTTGCATTATTTTTGACATTCTTCTTGCTATAATTCAATGCCTTACAGCAAAATGCGAATCAACATAGAAGACAAACTTTAAGTATAAATAATAAATACAAATTTGTCAACTTGATTTGTTTTATGGACAACTTGATGTTTATTATTAGTGCCAACTTGAACTTGAAAAGGTGTGTGAAATTGTTCTGTTTTGTTCCAACTGTTCAATTATATATAATTATAACATGTTTTTTAATGACTACGAGTGAATCAAATGTAATAATATTTATTTGTCAATAATAAGAAAACACAATTTACGTTTCAATTCGTATGAAATAAAAAGACTGCGACAATTTCACTATATTGCGATTTTATTCATTAACCTTTTTGACCCTGACGGTGGTATTTGCCACTACTAAAATTTGGCAAACGTACTAGGATTTTTACTTTTAACACGTTGACGCCCGCGATTTTTCCTTTCTTGGTATTTAGAATAAGTTTAATGCATTTTTTCCGTGGACGCATATGGTTGTTAAGTTATTGCTATGGATACCTTCCATTTGGCAATGGCAAAAATCACGCCTAAAATTAATTTTAAAAATGTTTATCATTTTTTAGAGGGACACTCTAGAATAGTGTAGAAGGTCTTAAAAGGATGCTACGGGTATGGCATTAAGAATTTTGACGATAAAAAAGGGCATGAGATCGTTAAATAGCCGAAATCACCCACAGAAAATGTTACATTCGAGGTTAAAATTCGACTTAGGCGACAGCTAGTCACGTGACCCATTTTGAGAATTTGGTGGGTTCGAGGCTATTGTTCAATGTAGTAAACCGGTTTATTCCCATTTTTGATAAGAACAGTCTAAAGCGACAATATAGGCCTTAAAACTGAAATACGTGTGGGCGTTAATGATTTGGATCATAATTCACGAGTATGGTGTGTGTAAACTTCCGAAATCACGTGTCAAAAATGCCCATTTCAAGGTTAGACTCTAACTTTAGGGACAGATGGTCATGTGGCCTAGCTTGAGGGGTTCGAGGCCAATTTTTCGCGTCAGTGACGTCCGTCAAAGAATAACATTAAAATGCATGTACCACCGGCACATGCATATATAGAGAGTTTTATGTAACATCGAACATTATTAATGTTCATTTTCGTATATTCTATTTATCAAACCAAAGCACGATTTGACACCTTTGATTTTTAAGTTATGTGCAAATTGGGTTGCCTATATGACCATTACAAATTGTAGCTAATCAATCGCAATTAATGCCTCGACTTGTAAATACAGGGAGGATTTTCTTTCAAGTATACGTGTGCCAATTATATGCTTCAAATGTTTAGATAATCGTTGTTTTTTTAAATGAGTTTAATTTGAAACCTAAAATGAGTGTGTTCCACTCCCAAACTAAGCATAAAGTAAAATTTCGAGTTTAGAAAAGCCTGAAAATTTGGTTTGGTCGCGTAGCGCGGAGCGACCAACCCAAATTTTCAGGCTTTTCTAAACTCGAAATTTTACTTCATGCGCCACCGGTACAAAACAGACATATTACGAAGTTTAAAACACACCGCTATACTTTACATTGAATCAGTGTTTTATATCGGTGGCGCATGAAGTAAAATTTCGAGTTTAGTAAAACCTGAAAATTTGGTTTGGCCGCTCCGCGCTTCGCGCTACGCGACCAAACCAAATTTTCAGGCTTTTCTAAACTCGAAATTTTACTTCATGCTTACCCTGGGAGTGGAAAACACTCGCTTAAAGCTTCAAATTGAATTCTTTTAATAAACCGAGCGTCGGAAAATGTACAACGTATGCATATGAAGATGTACAGTGTGTACAGTATATTGAGATATGTATACTTAAAAGAAAAACTCTCTGTATATCTGAGATAGTAATAAATAATACGCAGTGTACAAAACATTTTTTTGGGCAACGGCAAAATTCCACGGCTGAATGGATTAATTAATTTTTATTTCTGTCATTATGTTTTTGTTTATGAATTTATAAAATAGTTATTAAAGTAGCTAGTGTGTGAAGTAGGGCTTTTGGGGCGAGTTGGGGAAACGAGCCGCCACACTTGAGTGTGGCAATATTTTATCTACGACCAGTATTTTCTACAATAAACATAAAATATGTACATTGCTATAATTTTTTTTATTATTATTAGCATATCAATAAATTTACATGAATATTTTGGTTTTTATTCATTTATATTTAATTATGATAATAAATTTCATTAGCACTTGTGATAATTTAGATATTCTGCTAACAATTGTTTTTCTATGATAGATGTGCAAATATACTAAAATTCGGGAGAGATGTCCTATGACTCATTGATGTGGAATGTGTGGTTTGATTTTTTTAGAGAGTGTCGACAGTTGTATCTGCAACGATTTTTCCTAGTTGTGTCAAATGTTGACGTTACATGACAATGTTATACTGCTTAGGTCGCGACTACATTAGTGTTCTTTTTTTTAAATAAGCTTTAAATCATAATTTATTGTGATTTTTTTCTTCTGAGTAAACATATCCCAATTACGTATTGTAGATTTTTAAATATTCGTTGTGTTGTTAAAAGAGGTCAATTTGAAGTTTAAACAAGTGTTTTCCACTCCCAGACTAAGCATGAAGTAAAATTTCGAGTTTAGAAAAGCCTGAAAATTTGGTTTGGTCGCGAAACAAATGATAAACATTTTTCAAATTAATTTTAGGCGTGATTTTTGCCATTGCCAAATGGAAGGTATCCATGGCAATAACTTAACAACCATATGCGTCCACGGAAAAAATGCAATAAACTTATACTAAATACCATGAGATGAAAAAAAACGCGGGCGTCAAGGTGTTAAAAGTAAAATTCCTAGTACGTTTGCCAAATTTTAGTAGTGGCAAATACCACCGTCAGGGCCAAAAAGGTTAATGAATAAAATCGCAATATAGTGAAATTGTCGCAGTCTTTTTATTTCATACGAATTGAAACGTAAATTGTGTTTTCTTATTATTGACAAATAAATATTATTACATTTGATTCACTCGTAGTCATTAAAAAAACATGTTATAATTATATATAATTGAACAGTTGGAACAAAACAGAACAATTTCAGACACCTTTTATATACTAAAATTCGGGAGAGATGTCCTATGACTCATTGATGTGGAATGTGTGGTTTGAATTTTTAAGAGAGTGTCGACAGTTGTATCTGCAACGATTTTTCCTAGTTGTGTCAAATGTTGACGTTACATGACAATGTTATACTGCTTAGGTCGCGACTACATTAGTGTTCTTTTTTTTAAATAAGCTTTAAATCATAATTTATTGTGATTTTTTTCTTCTGAGTAAACATATCCCAATTACGTATTGTAGATTTTTAAATATTCGTTGTGTTGTTAAAAGAGGTCAATTTGAAGTTTAAACAAGTGTTTTCCACTCCCAGACTAAGCATGAAGTAAAATTTCGAGTTTAGAAAAGCCTGAAAATTTGGTTTGGTTGCGTAGCGCGAAGCGCGGAGCGACCAAACCAAATTTTCAGGCTTTTCTAAACTCGAAATTTTACTTCATGCGCCACGCGTATAAGACGCTGATTTCAAGTGTAGTTTACTCGTTCACAATATTTCAGTGCTTTCAGTGTTTAACACGCGTGGCGCATGAAGTAAAATTTCAAATTTAGAAAAGCCTGAAAATTTGGTTTGGTCGCTCCGCGCTTCGTACTACGCGACCAAACCAAATTTCAGGCTTTTCTAAACTCGAAATTTTACTTCATGCTTAGTCTGGAAGTGAAAAACACTCGTTTATAGCTTCAAATTGAACTGTTTAAAAAAAGCGTATGGATATGTATACCTAATAGAAAATTCTCTGTATGTATACTTAAAACAAAAATTCCCTGTATTAACAGATTAATCCGATGACTATTTGCCAAATCTACTGAATGCGCATTCGATTCAACTAACATTTTCGTTTGAGCTTACACAAAATCAACATAAATGCATTATTTATTTCTGTAAATACCTGAACTATTTAGTAGATGTGGACATTGGAATTATACCACTTAAACTCACATTTAAAAGGATTGTGCACATTCATTAAAATGATTTTTAAAATGGTTTTTGCAGATTTAGTTTTACGGAGACATTCTCAAAATGTGATGTTTAACCTTAAAATTTTGAAGCTGCATGCCGGAACATACGTTTTCGCATGTTCTCTCTAAAAACTATAGCAGAGATATTATGAAGTTTTCTGTCTCTTTTTACACACGTAATCTGATGACATAAAACTATTTTCGTATTACATGTATTGGTGCAGAAAGTACTACAAATCAAGGAAACCATGGGACACCTCTTGTGAATCGTACCATATGTACGTTTTTTTGATGCATGAACTGTCAAAAATGACAGCTAATAAAAACTGTTTGAAAAACGTATGTGAGCCGTAACTTTTTTGGTGGCAATTTGTTAAGCACTTTTTATTTCAATCAAATTTTTGTTGTAATTTTTGCAGATCGTCGATGACGCTACAAAGCAACAACTCACCGAAATGGTAAACGGGTGCATTGAGCAAGTCGGCGGAGCTTCAAATATGATGGATGAGATCGACAAAGGAAATTTTCTAGATCCGAAAGATGAGAAGTGCTTGCTGGAATGTTACCTCACTAAATCCGGATTCATGTTGGCGAACGGAGATTTCGACGTACCCAAAGTTAAAGCGGTGTACGATAAAAAATACAACGACTTGATAGACGAATGCAATAAACTGCACGATAATTCGAAATGCGTGAAGGCATACAATGGTTACAAATGCGTCGTAAATGGCGTCAAAAATTAAATTCTTTGTTATTGTATAGTTAAGACCTAATAAAGTATATTACATCAGTGATAATGAAAATTAATGAACATGTGATTAGAACTAAGCAGTATATTTTAAACTTCACTTTAAATCAGTGTTTTATACGCGTGGCGCATGAAGTACAATTTCGAGTTTAGAAAAGCCTGATTTGGCTTTTCTAAACTCGAAATTTTACTTCATGTTTAGTCTGGGAGTGGAAAACACTCGTTAGAGTTTTTAAATTAAAAGTTTTTAACAAGATCACGAATGTCTGAAAAATTACACTGAAAAATTCCTTGTATTTAGAATCATTTTAACATTTAAACATACACTGCCTAGCATAAAACTAGGGTCACTCCGCAATTTGATTTTTGTTGGAATTTTTTTAGAAATGTTTAGTTTTTTACGAGTTTTTTCGGTTGTAACAGTTCACTAACTGATTGCTTGAATAAAATAAAAGTTTTTGTTGTTCAATGTTTATTGAAAGTAATGAAAATAAACAATTTCAATTTTATATGCTAAGTAATGAAAACTAACAAGTTTACTTTCATATGCTTTTGTTGAAACAAACAAGCATAGTTTTTGTTTCTGTGATGACATCTGTCTGTTGCAAATTGTTTGTGTATTTGTTACCGTCCCAGTTACCTCCTGGGCAGCACTCCCTTATATCAACTAATATAAATCACAATTTAATAACAAACGCTATGATTCAATAACCATGTGGCATGCAAGTCCCCGAACCGAACGATTTACCCAGCTGTCACCCGATAAAGTGGCTTGGTCCCGACGATATAAAAGAGCGCCACCGAATTGTAATTTAATCCTTCGGTCCGTCTAGAACTTACCTTGGCGAAATTCGGAAACCAAGTTGGAGAGAAAATAAATAATGGTTAAAGAAATACTTAACAATTTATTGTAAATAAGGAACAATTCTGTTGGCAACAAACCCTAACCTTTTAATTTACCTTCTTAAAATTATTTCACATCTTCCATTATAAAATGAATTATATAATAAACTATTCAAATAAAATTGAAAATAGCTGTTACCCGACTGATAGCAATGCCAGAGCTAAAGCATACAACAATTAAATGTAATGTTAATTGTGTTGCCTATACCCAACAACCCAATTGTCACTCACATTTAATTAAAACAAACTATTTATGACCCGTCATTTAACTATCACATGTCAAGTTCATCCCTCAAAAATAAAATATGTATCACTTACCAAAGATGATTAATAATTACTGTCAAACGTTGAATCGCTGGTAGCGATACCTCGACAATTCCACGCAGCTGTTGTAAAATACCTACGATAGATACATGACGAGTAAACTAAAATGTGAACTTCAAATGCTGGTCTCTAACTCTGTTAATAACAAAAATCCATAATTGAATTCAGACTTTATAATGCTCGTGGCTGTTTAACAAGTTTATTCAGGAGAGAACAGTATATACAGTGGTTATGTACAAATAGTTTAGGGCGGTTCTGCAGTGCTTGGCTCGGCTTCGGGCGGCGGGACTTGGCTCGGCTCTGGGCGGCGATGCGGTGGAGCTTGGGCGTGAATTGTTCACCTGGTGCGGCGTGGTGAGGCTGTGGTGCAGTCTTGGGTGCTTGCACAGCGGCGTGGCTTGGAGCGGCGTGGCTCGTACTGGTGCGGAGTCTGGCTCGAACGCGATAACGTGTTGTGATGCGGCTAGCACTAAGTCCCCGAAAGGTACGTTAGTGTAGGGTAGGTCGGTTGCTTGTAGAGATTGAGTTCTAAGGCCGTCGAGACGTGCTCAAAGAATCTCACGATTGCCGGGGCTGCAGAGTGTTTTATAGGGCGTTGGCCCTTTGTTCGGGGTGGTCAGGGTAGTGGGAGTTGGAAGGGGCAGTTCTAGGGAAGTGGTGGGTGCGAACGCGGTACGTGCGGGTGCTTACGCTACCTGCGAAGGTCACGCGTCTCGGCGTGCTCGCTACAACTTGAATTAAGTGTTTTAAATATCTATGATGTGAAAGAATAGAAAAGATAAAAAAATCAACCTAGTTAAATTGACTCAAAATAGAAATTCAAATATAAAAATATACATAACCGAGCGAACGTTTTCTTGACTTCAGTCATCCTTTATGAATTTTAATTCCACCGACTACCACTCTACGACATCAATCTCAACTGCATCGACTCCTCTTCATCACAGAACTAGGACTCGCAGAAATCCAATGGAATTTGAGACTCGACCGCTTACTCTTCGTCCAGGAATTTGTGAACACGCAACATAACTACAAAAGAACAAGTGAACGCCACTGAATTGATTAATCCTCTACTAAATCTAGGAACGCAAACCCCACACACGAATTCCAATATGTAATACTCAGCACATTTCCATTTAGAGAAGAATTCCCAATATTAAATTCTTTCTTGGAAATAAAAACAAAACTCCAGCCCCGGAAAAGAAGTCAGGCAGAATAAAATACCTGTGTAAAATAAAATCAAGGAAATAGAGATTTTCACGGCTAATTTGAATTGAAAAGGATTAAAGAATTAAGGCCTGCCTCGGCTGACTTTTACTCCGGTCAAAAAAGAATCATGGATAGTTGCACGTGGTTTAACATCCGCCGACGGCGATAAACCTCTCAGCAAGTTCTAACTTCCAAAACACCAACTTCAGTAACACAACCGTGCTTCACCACACACCAACTTGTTAAACCTCCCTTACCGGATATTCCGGCCATCTTAAAGAACAATCTCTCTCCCAACCCAATAACCGCGAAAAATTAAAAATCCCTGGTACATTTCCGGTTCATTCCAAAATTAACTGTATACTGACTCGAATGTGTTATATATTAAAACAGATAAGATGCACCGTCGAGAGTTAATTAAATAGATAATTACCAAACGAAATAAACAAACAGAAATTCGTTTCCAGAAATCCTAAAAAATAGTAACGAACATATGCAATTACGTGCTAGGCAATTAATTCCTATAAGTTACATCTCTAGAAATACATTTAATTACTCAAGGTTAACTACGGAAAATATTACCATTACGGTGGCAAATTTAAATATGTAAGGAGAAAAATTGCGTATGGCAATTTTGAACCGTAACATATTGTTGTCATTGTTAGTGATTTGCAAAGAGCATTCATCCTGTTGTTGCGGCACGAATTGTGGCTGCGAGAAAGGTTGATGTAAGTCTTTCGAGTGTGCAACGAGTATGGCAGCGGTACTACGAGACTGGTCTGCTCACTCAAAGACCTGGTTCGGGGCGAGGCAAGACTACAACATCTAGAGATGACCGCTTTCTCGTTTTTAGTGCTCTGAGAAACCGAACGGCCATCGCAGTTTCCCTTCGAAATCATCTGCAAGAAGTAAGAAATGTAAACATAAGTGAGTGGACAGTTAGGAGGCGACTTCATGCTGCTGGATTATCTTCTCGAACTAGAGCTACTGGACCGCCGCTTTCCCGTGAACACTGGGTAGCGAGGTTGAATTTCGCCCGAGAACACTTGGCTTGGACAATAGCGGATTGGGGCGCGTATTGTTTTCCGATGAATCGCGATTCTGTCTTAC
This sequence comes from Philonthus cognatus, assembly GCA_932526585.2. Lineage (NCBI taxonomy): Eukaryota > Metazoa > Arthropoda > Insecta > Coleoptera > Staphylinidae > Philonthus > Philonthus cognatus. The sequence continues at coordinate 47,045,340 of OW052244.1, forward strand.
GGGCTCAGATAGACGTGTAAGAGTGTGGCGACGACAACGCGAGAGATATGCTCAAGAATGTATTGCCGAGCGACTTCCATTTGGTGGAGGATCAGTTATGGCATGGAGAGGCATATCTTTTGACACTCACACGGTGTTAGTCTTTATGAGAATGTGACGTTGGCTGCGCATAGGTACACTTCTGTGCAATAAAATTAAGCACAAGTCTTATAACTATTTTTCACAATATTCTAGTTGTATAATTCGGGTCTGTGTTAATTGCCTAGCAGCAGTTTCAATAAACGATAAAACATCATAACTTAAAAATAAGACCTTTATTCAAAAACCAAAACTAAGACCTTTTGAAAAAAACACTTGTAATAAATACAACAAAGCCGAAATTGAAAAACCATCTTCTATTTTAGTTAGAATTCGAATTTTTAAATTGTTGCCTGAATAACGCAGCATTTGTACATTAAGGAAATTGACATATTTACATATTTTCGTAACTAGGAAACTCATCATGTCCGTTTTACACTATAACATATTTTGTGTGCTTAATTTTATTGCACAGAAGTGTACCTGGCAGAGTTTCTAGAAAACCTTGTTTTACCGTTCATCGTTATTCTTAGTGATGACGCAACATTTATGCATGATAACGCAAGGCCCCACATTGCTCGGGTAGTTATTGAGTATCTTCACGAGTGTTAAATCACGCGATTTGTTTGGCCTGCTCGCAGTCCAGATTTAAATCCAATTGAGCATGTTTGGGATGAGATGGGAAAACGTTTACGGAGACATGTGCCGGCCCCCAGAAATTTTAGAGAGCTTCGCGACATAATGGTGCAGGAATGGGGCAGTCTTCCGCAGAATGTGATCCAAAATCTGATCCAGAGCATGCCTCGTCGTTTGCAAGCTGTTATCACTGCCAGAGGAGGGAATACTCGCTACTGAAGTCCTTAAACTTTCTTCTGTTTCAACAAAAGCATATAAAAGTAAACTTGTTCGTTTCCATTACTTAGCATATCAAATTGAAATTGTTCATTTTCATTACTTTCAATAGACTTTAAACAACAAGAACTTTTTTTGGTTATTCAAGCAATCAGTTAGTGAACTGTTACAACCGAATAAAAAACTAAAAAATTCTAAATTAAAAAAAAAATGTAAATTACGAAGTGACCCCAGTTTTATGCTCGACTGTGTATAAATGGGCAGATAATAAAGAAGACAGATAGATGTTCCTAAGCAAGAAATATCACCTGATCCTTCTATCCTACCTGATCCTCAGAGACACTTTTTAAATTGGTAAATACATTTGTAATCGTAATCTTTGTGAGTTAATTGAATTGTCATATTAATGTCAGATTTCCTTTCACATAACCTACAAATTTAAAGTTGATTTACAACATAACATGTGATTAATCTTGTCCTAACCTAAATCACACAACCTGCATCACACTACTAAATCTTCATGTAATTCAAATATTTATATTAACTATATCGTAAAGTTATAACTTAACACTAATGCCATGGTTACATTCCAAATATTTAATGCAAAATTGACAGTAAATATTTAAACTTAATAATTTCAGGAAGTGATAAGCGTTTTGAAAATGTGCGTATTTTAATTTTTAGCACGGTAGCGTGGCCGAGCGGTCTAAGGCGCTGGTTTAAGGCACCAGTCTCTTCGGAGGCGTGGGTTCGAATCCCACCGCTGCCAAATTATTTTAACATTTATTTACACTCGTTTTTTAGGCAAACTACTGTAAAATATTGGTTTTGTTTTTAATATGGACGTATGTTTTACATTAAAAAAAATGGGTGGCAACTCCCATATCTACTGACCTAGCAACGACCTTAATGTCAGAAAAAGCGCTGTGATAGATAGATCACACTTTGTTTAAGTGGTATGTTAGCCCAAATAGTGGTATATTCTTAAATGATTTTAATGGGACTTCTCAAACAGAAAGATCATATCACTTCTGGATATTCAACACATATTAACATGCTTGAGAAAGTTAATATACGCTTTCTCAAATATCTATACTTCATAAAACACAAACAATATTCAGAACTCCACACAAGTTATTCTACACTCATAGACGAATTTAAATTATATACCATACACAAAAGACATCGACGCATATCTATTGTTAATTTATATAAATTAATTCATAATTTTACTGATAATTCTGAATTGTTATGCAAGATCGATTATAATGTACCCAGACTATTCTCTAGATATAAACAAACCTTTGATTATACGACGCCCCGTACTAATCACTACATGTTTGCCCCATTATATAAAATGTTGCGAAATTATCACGAAATTCAATGCTTTGTCGATATTTTTTCACACTGTATAGAACAGTTTATGTGTGATGTTACCGAATGTGTTTTCTGAATTTGTTAATTAACTTATTAGTTTGTACCCTACTCACTTACACTGTAAACCTATATTTAGTTTATATATACTGCCTTTCAAAAAAATCAGAACAGCAAGTATTTATTGCACGATTTTAATAAAATTTACACAATTTGATCATGTAAACAAACTGTATCGATGATCAAAAAATCAACTTGAAACAAAAAAACCAAATGAATAAAAATTAATAATGTGTTGGGCCTCCACGATTTCCCAAACACTCATTAACACGTCGAGGCATGCTAGAAATTAGGCTGTCAATATCGACTTGGGGTATTTCATTCCAAACTTCGATAATTTGAGCTCTAAGTACCAAGTTACAGTGTTAGCGGGGCGCTGTAAGTTACTTATTCTAACACCTATCATATACCAAATATGTTCTATTGGCGTTAGATCTGGAGAACGAGATGGCCAAGGTAACAAATTGATTTCGGCACTATCAAAAAACTGTCTTGTAATGGCCGCTGTGTGAGGTCGAGCATTATCTTGCTGAAAAATGGGGTTCTGCAAGCCATTTACATAGGGCACTAACACTGGCCGTAAAATGTTGTCAATATACCGAATCGCGCTAAGACTTGCTTCTAAAAAAACTAGAGGAGACCGACTACCATATGCTATCGCCCCCCAAACCATAACTCCCTGTGTAAGAGTCGTATGTCTTTCAACAGCAAATTGTAAAATTCTGCGTTCACCGCGTCGACGTCTCACTCTTCTGCGACCATCATGAGCCCATAAACAGAACCGAGACTCATCGCTGAAGATAATGTTATTCCATTCATGGGTTCAATGTTGTCTTTCCCTGCACCAATCAAGTCTTGCTCTGCGATGCTGCGGAGTAAGAGGTAGACACAATTGTGGACGGTAGGATCTTATACCAAAACTGCGGATTCTTCTGTAAATAGTAACCATGGATACTCTTTGGCCATTTAGAGCCAACCAATCATTTCCCAATGCCCGCGACGTTGTAAATCTGTCCCTTAAAGTTGTTAGACGAAGAGCTCGATCTTCACGCTCAGTGGTGCTTCTTGGACGTCCTGATCCAAGTCTACGTCGATTCTCCCCAGCTTCGGACCATCTAGACCAGCAGCGTACGATCACCGATACACTACGGCCTACCCTTTCAGCAATAGCACGAACCGAAAAACCCGCTTCTCGCATTCCAATAATGCGACCCCTTTCAAATTCACTTAGATGATGATATTGTGCACGCCGACGAATACGGGGCATCTTTTTATGTTTTACAAACTGAAACGTCAAACTACTCAGAGGCTACTTGGATATTAGAAGCAATTACATTAAAAAATCAGCAGCTCTTCATAATGGTGAAATCAAGGAAAAATACCATTAAATAGTAACCAAAACAATTGATTTTTTGATCATCGATGCAGTTCATTTACATGATCAAATTCTGTAAATTTCATTAAAATCGTCCAATAAATACTTTGTGTTCTGACTTTTTTGAAAGGCAGTATATATTTCTCTGTAATTAGGCTTTGCTTGCTAAAAAATGAATTATTATTATTATTATTTACGAAAGCAGTCGTGGCCGAGCGGTTAAGGCGTCTGACTAGAAATCAGATTCCCTCTGGGAGCGTAGGTTCGAATCCTACCGGCTGCGGCAAGTATTTTTTTACAGCCGATTAAAGTGTTGTTTCTTTATATATTTTATTATTCTTTGATGTCACATTTGACGTCAAACGTCAAGACAGTTAAATAGCAAGCAAGGCTAAGTTAATCAAAATAGACGAACCTCCATGATTTAAAAACCTCGACTATATCCTTGTGTGTGAATTTTACTATCCCATCGTTTAAAACATGATTTAGAGTCGGTTTTGAATTTTAAATTACATTGGCACTACTGACTGTTGACATATAGTTTACCATAACTTTAAATTTATTCCTTCATTCAATTAGCATTCTGGACAACCGCACAAATAAAATGCCGCCTACTCTAAATCCTGATTTAAATGATCGCACATTATATTGACCGTCAAACAAAATTCGACAGCGTTGGAAATCTAAAGTCATGTCTGAAGTAATATGTGCATATGTGTATTTATTTTTCGTATATTCTTTTTTATTTTAATATTTTAATTTTTTGTATTTGCAGCAATATTATTTATTTAAATATTTACTATTATAAGTAAGATTTGTATATTTTTTGTAAAAGGAGATTCCGTTCAATAAAGAAACATTCAAACATCCAAACACACGCGCACTCTGAAAGTATTCATTTATTGAAAAAGTTCAATAACACATATATCATCTAATAAATTAATCTTTGTCTCCATTTTAATTTTTATTTTAATTATAACATTAATAAACTAAATCGTTTATGTACTATATTTACCGTTATCACAGATAACATTTAACCATATATTTGGACTAATTACCATTTATATACATTTATTTTCTATAATTTGAATTACAAATTAGTAAAACATATCTACTATATAACATTGTAATTACCTTTTATCATTTCGTTATCAAAAGAATGTCGGCGTAGATTTATTTTTGAAGAAATAATGAGTAACATTTTTAAGTCTAACACTAACTTTATAATTGTTTTTTTTTTATCAAAAAGGACCCAAAAGTATATAAATTCACATACAGTTGTAAGAGAAAACATAGTTCTTTACATTCCTTCAAAATGTTTAGGATATTGGTAATTGTTGCGTTGTGTACAGTAACTAAAGGAGACTACGCCGGTATTACTAAATTACTGGTAAGATTTTTTAAATCGTATTAAAAATATTTAAAGTGCGATTCTTTTCGCGATCTACGCTTTATTTATTTTACAAATACTTGTCCCGACGGACATTGGATTATAAAATAAGTGTTTGATGTTACATACAGCAACCTACTGTAAATGTAACAATTTGAGTCAAACTATTCAGGCCATCTTTAAACGCGTTTGAGATTTATCTTTCATCAGTATAGCTTTGCCGTTCACTCCGAAGTACTCTAAACAATTTGATACCTGGGCCCGCATTCATAGTACCGATGTAATTTATCATCGGTGAGTAGTTGCACTGAAATTACATCATTTTGAGAAGAATTTACCCAACCGTTTGGAGTCAAATGGTGTCATTGCAGTGCAATTTCTCACCGATGATAATTGCATTGGTACTCTGAATACGGGTCCTGAAAGTGGTATACATGTCGCATCACGCTAGTTTTGATGCTTTTTGTTTCCATTTTTATTTTACTATTTTTTTTGTTTCTGCTAACTTTTCAATAATTATTCATTTTAAACAGAAACTTCCAGAAGATGTTAAGTTGGTATTCACAGAATACGCTCAAGAATGTTATGTGGAAAATAATACGAATGAGGAGGAAATCAGCTACATGTTGAATCACCACTCCCAATACTCGGAAAACGTCGGCTGTTTTCTGTCGTGTTACTACAAGAAGAATGGCTTTAGAACAGAAGATGGAAAATACGATATGGAATTTTTGAAATCGAGGATCTCGCCCACGAACCTTGAAGTGGCTAAAACATGCACGAGGACTTTACAAGGCAAGGATATGTGTTTGGATGATTTCAACGCACTTAAATGTTACATGGCTTTGGCCGATAAAGAAAATAAATTCTAAGTATGCTCAATGGCTTCTTATGCAGATTTAAGTATATATTAATTAATCAATCTGACATTAAATGATACAAGTAATACTTTTTCATGTAATATTAATTACATCTTTACGTAACTCATACTGAAACATTTGAATAATGTGACAATTTTTGTATCTGATCCTATTGTTAGGAAAATATAATACCTAATTTTATTTCGCTTAATTTTATTTCGAATGAAATAAATTGATACAAATGCATCGTAAATGGCGTTAAAAATGAAATTCTATGTTATTATATAGTTAAGACCTAATAAAAAATATATCAGTGATAATAAAAATTAATGAACATTTAATCAGAACTAAGCAGTATATTTTGAACTTCGCTTTAAATCAGTGTTTTATACGCTTGGCGCATGAAGTAAAATTTTGAGTTTAGAAAAGCCTCATTTGGCTTTTCTAAACTCGAAATTTTACTTCATGCTTAGTCTGGGAGTGGAAAAAACTCGGTAGAGTTTTTATATTGAATATTTTTAATAAGATCACGAGTATCTGAAAATTTACATTGAAAATTCGTAACATCCTACTGAGCAAATACATTCAAGTAATGTTTCATCAACATTAATACAACGTTTATTGTTGCTACAATGTTGATATAATGTTATTTGTTTGTTTTTTGCTCAGTGGGATGTATACCTAAAAGAAAGATTCCTTGTATTTAGAACTTTTGTAAAATTTAAACATATAAATGGGCAGATAATGAAGACAACAGATATTCCTGGGCAAGGAATATTCGCTGATTATCCTATCCTACCTGATCCCTAGAGACACTTTATTAAATTGGTAGTAGATACAAATAATTTGAGGGGGTGATAGGTAAATACATTGGTAATCGTAATCTTTGTGAGTTAATTGAATTGTCATATTAATGTCAGATGTCCCTTCACATAACCTACAAATTAAAAGTTGATTTACAACATAACATATGGACGGTCCGTGTCCTGATCCCGAGCAGGTCTGACCGCTGCCGCGCTGTGCAAAAATTAAAACGCAAAGCCAGCGCAGGGTGAGACTCCTATGCTTTTGTATCCTTTCAGTCACATCCATTTTCATATTCCTAATCCTTAGATTCTCTTCTAGTGTACCTTATCCTGCTAACTGCACGTGTATTTTCCTTTTTCTATCCCTCGGGAAGGGAGTTAGTCCAAATTTTAAATTCAGTCGATACTACAATAATCTAATTATCAAAATAACTACAATCATTCCTATAGCCTTTTTCTTCAATAACTACCCATATATGTATTTATTTAAATGGTTAAACAAACACTTGTTTAATTAATACGGTGACTGGTAAACAGGGCTTAGATGCCAAGGCCATTAAATACGCGAAAGAAGAAGAAAAATAATACAACATGTGATTAATTTTGTCCTAACCAGAACACAACACATCACACCACTAAATTCTTGAAATGTCAAATTTGATTGGTCATATTAAAACCAAAACAGATTATATGTTTAAATGAGTGACCTATATCTTCATGTAATTCAAATAACTATATTATTAACTATAGCGCAAAGTTATTACTAAACACTAATGCCATGGTTATATTCCAAATATTTAATGCAAAATTGACAGTAAATATTTAAACTAATCAATTTCAGGAAATGTAAAATGTTTTGGAAATGTGCGTATTATAAATTTTATAGCACGCTAGCTTGGCCGAGCAGTCTAAGGCGGTGGTTTAAGGCCGCCAGTCTCTTCGGAGGCGTGGGTTCGAATCTCACCGCTGCTATTATTATTTTAACATTTATTTACACTCGTTTCTAAAGCAAGTTACTAAAAAATATTGGTTTTGTTTTTTATATGTACACATTTTTTAAATTTAAAAAAATGGGTGGCAACTCCCATATCTACTGACCTCACTAAGACCTAGCTATCAAGGAAAGTACTGTGACGCATTGGTCAAGTGGTATGTTAGCCCGAATAGTGGTGTATTCTTAAATGATTTTAATAGGTTTTCTCAAAAATAAAGTTCATTTGTGTCTTTATGTAAGCAGTCGTGGCCGAGCGGTTAAGGCGTCTGACTAGAAATCAGATTCCCTCTGGGAGCGTAGGTTCGAATCCTACCGACTGCGGCGAATATTTTATTTATAGCCGATTAGAGTGTTGTTTCTTTATATATTTTGATAGTCTTTGACGTCAAACGCCAAGATAGTTAAACAGCGTATAAGGCCAAGCTAATCAAAATAAAGACGATCCTCCATGATTTAAAAACCTCGACTATAACTCCGTGTGTGAATTTTCACATGTTTAGTCATATAACGAGCGTACAACAACAATCGACGACGAAGTTGGCGTTGGAAGTTTAAAGCCATGTCTGAACTAAAATTAAATTACTGATGTAAAGTTGCCAGTTCGTACTGGTATCGCCAGGGCAGCCGAAAGCATTACCGCTATTGTTGAAAGTGTTGCTGAATACCCGGGTTTGCCTATCCTAAGACTTTCACAGAAATTAAGTATTTCAAAGACCAGGTTTTATTGCATTCTGCACAAGGATCTAAACCTGCATGCTTATAAAGTGAAGACTTTTTTTCTTTGGGGCTGCGTGAAGGAAAACGTCTATGATAATGGCCCATAAACAAATCAAGGACTCAAAGAAAATACTCGAACCATTATTCATCAAATTGAGGAGAAGTTTTACTAAAATGTGATGCAAACCTTTCTCAAAAGTATAGGTGTTTGCAGAAAAAGCCGATGTGGTTATTTACTAGCGGCGGTTCGCAGCCTAACTTTAGGCTAGGCCAGAGACCCAAGATACCAAATTTTGTGTGCCTTGGCGCTGTGGGCGACCCTGAAGTTAGGCTGCAAGCCGTCGCTACTATTTACCAGATATCATTTTCCACAAGTAATCGTGGAGTTTGTACTTTGTTTTGAAATAAATATTTCGGCACTCTTTATAAACAAAAGATTATTTTTAAATAATTAAAATGGGACCTGTTACTGGAAAACCTCTTACAACATCTAACAAATTAAGTTTTGTCTACATTTTAGTTTTCAATCTAATTATAACAATAATTATCAAAATAGAAAATGCATGTACCGTTATCACAGATAACATTTAACCATATATTTGGATTAATTAACATTGAAATACATTTATTTACTATAATTTGAATTACAAATTAGTTAATCATATCTACTATATAACATTGTAATTCACTTTTATCAACTCGTTATCAAAAGAATGTCGGCGTTTTCTTTATTTTTGAAGAAATAATCAGTAACATTTTTAAGTCCAACATTAATTTTATAATTGTTTTTTAATCAAAATAACAAAAAGTATATAAATACACATACAGTTGTAAAAGAAAACGTAGTTCCTCACATTCCTTCAAAATGTTAAGAATATTAGTAATTGTTGCGTTGTTAACGGTAACTAAAGGAGATTACGCCGGTATTACTAAATTACTGGTAAGATTTTATAAATCGTATTAAAACTATTTAAAGTGCGATTCTTTTCGCGATCTACACTTAATTTATGTTACAAATACTAATTCAAACAGTGATTGAAATAACTACTTCCCGAGTCAATGTCCCGACGGATATGGGATTATACAATCAATGTTTGATATTATATACAGCAACCTACTGTAAATGTAACAATTCGGGTCAAATTATTCAGGCCATCCTTAAACGCGCTTAAGATGTATGTCTCATCAGTACAGCTTTGCCGTTCACTCCGAAGTCCTCTAAACAATTTGACACCTAGGCCTTTATTCACAGTACCGATGCAATTTGTCATCGGTGAGAAGTTGCACTGAAATGACGTCATTTTGAGAAGAATTTACCTAACCGTTTGGAGTAAATTGACGTCATTGCAGTGCAACTTCTCACCGATGATAAATTGCATCGGTACTGTGAATACGGGTCCTGAAAGTGGTATACACGTCGCATCGCGCTCGTGTTGATGCTTTTTGTTTCCATTATTATTATACCATTTTTTGTTTCTACTAACTTTTCAATAATTATCCATTTTAAACAGAAACTTTCAGAAGATGTTAAGCTGGTCTTCACAGAATACGCTCAAGAATGTTATCAGGAAAATAATACGAATGAGGAGGAAATCAGCTACATGTTGAATCACCACTCCCAGTACTCGGAAAACGTCGGCTGTTTTCTGTCGTGTTACTACAAGAAGAATGGCTTTAGAACAGAAGATGGAAAATACGATATGGAATTTTTGAAATCGAGGATCTCGCCCACGAACCTTGAAGTGGCTAAAACATGCACGAGGACTTTACAAGGCAAGGATATGTGTTTGGATGATTTCAACGCACTTAAATGTTACATGGCTTTGGCCGATAAAGAAAATAAATTCTAAAAATGCTCAATCAATGCTTTCTTATGCAAATTTAAGTACATATTAATTAATCCATGTGATATTAAATGATACAAGTAATACTTTTTCTCTATTGGTTTACCAACCAGTGGAGAAAAAGAATTACTTGTTTCATATAATATTAATTTTATCTTCACGTAACTTATACCGAAACATTTAATTAATGTGACAATTTTTATATCCGATCTTTTCATTAGGAAAATATAATACTTAATTGTATTTCGCTTAATTTTATTTCAAATGCAAGATAATTCCAAATACTCGAAGGCGTACAATGGCTACAAAAGCGTAAAAATTAAATTCTATGTTATTATATAGTTAAGACCTAATAAAGTATATTATATCAGTGAGAATATAACTCATAGCCTACTAGAACGAATTTTAAACCAATGAGATGCAAGGAAAGCCGTAGGTACATGTCTATCACCGCGATGATAAAAAACAAAAAAAAGCGGTGGGTGATAAGTTGTCCTGTCATTCGAAACGTCAAAATAGGTAAAGTTTCGTGCAGTGATATTGATAGAAAAGTAAAAAGTGCGACGCCAAAAAACACCGTCATGAATAAAAAATCACAGTGGCGGCAGTTTACGAACTTTTGTGCGGTTTAGCAGGATTCACATTATTTTATTCGTTATATTCTCTCACTAAATATAACTCGTGATATGATTAATTATCGATGATATTTTGTCGTTGAAACCGAAGCAGCACATTCAACTCGTGCTGCGCACTCGTTGAATCTGCAGCTCGGTTTCAACTCCAAAATATCATCGATAATAATCATACCACTCGTTATATTACGGCTGAAAACATAACTCAAGCGTCACATGACTACATTCCCTCCGATCAGAATCGCTTTTTTCCATAGATACACAGCGGTGATAGAATCCAATCACCTTGTTTTGGTCGTTGCTATGAAAATGATTTGTCAAATCCGGCAGTCGATAATGAAAAATGTCAACCGGGCGATGAGGCGAGGTTTCCAAGACGGCAATGTAGTGAAATTCGTTATATTCTCTTATCGAATATAACTCAAGATATGATTAATAATCAATAATATTTATTCGTGAAACAGCTCGGTTTCCCTAATGAATATTATCGATGATAATCATACCACTTGTTATATTACAGCTGATAATAAAAATTAATGAACATGTGGCGCATGAAGTAAAACTTCGAGTTTAGAAAAGCCTGATACGGCTTGGTCGCCTAGCGCAGCGGAGCGACCAAGCCAAATTTTTAGGCTTAGTCTGGGAGTGGAAAGCACTCGTTAGAGTTTTTGAATTGAATATTTTTAATAAGATCACGAATATCTGAAAATTTACATTAAAAAATCGTAACATCCTACTGAAAAAACACATTCAAGTAATGTTTCATCAACATCGTTGTATTAATGTTGATGAAACGTTACTTGAATGTGTTTGCTAAATTTTCAGATATTCGTGATCTTATTAAAAATATATAGTTCAAAAACTCTAACGAGTGTTTTCCACTCCCAGACTAAGCATGAAGTAAAATTTCGAGTTGATATAATGTTATTTGTTTGTTTTTTCCTCAATGAGATGTATACCTAAAAGAAAAATTCCTTGTATTTGGAACTTTTTTAAAATTTAAATATATAAGTGGGCAGATAATAAAGAAGACAGATATTCCTGAGCAAGGAATATTACCTGATTCTCCTATCCTACCTGATCCTCAGAAACACTTTATTAAATTCGTAGTAGATTAGTAATCGTAATCTTTGTGAGTTAATTGAATTGTCATATTAATGTCAGATTTCCCTTTACATAACAAATTAAAAGTTGATTTACAACATAACATGTGGACGGTCCGTGTCCAGATCCCGAGCAGGTCGGACCGCTGTGCAAAAATTAAAACGCAAAGCCAGCACATGGTTAGACTCCTATGCTTTTGCATCCTTTCAGTCACATCCATTTTCATATTCCTAATCCTTAGATTCCCTTCTAGTGTACCTCATCCTGCTAACTGCACGTGTATTTTTCTTTTTCTATCCCTTGGGAAGGGCGTTAATCCAAATTTTAAATTCAGTCGATACTATAACAATCTAATTATCAAAATAACTACAATCATTCCTCTAACCTTTTCCTTTAATAACTATATATATATATATATATATATATATATTTATTTATTTATTTAAATGGTTAAACAAACACTTGTTTCATTAATACTGAGACTGGTAAACACGGCAAAGAATACAACATGTGATTAATCTTGTCCTAACCTAAAACACAGAACCTGCTTCACACCACTGAATTCTTGAAATGTCAAATTTGATTGGTCAAATTAAAAACAAAACAGATTATATGTTTAAATGAGTGACCTATATCTTCATGTAATTCAAATAACTAAATTATTAACTATAGCGTACAGTTATTACTAAACACTAATGCCATGGTTAAATTCCAAATATTTAATGCGAAATTGTAAATATTTAAACCAATTAATTTCAGGAAATGAAAAGCGTTTTGAAAATGTGCGTAATATAACATTTAGTGCCCGGTAGCGTGGCCGAGCGGTCTAAGGCGCTGGTTTAAGGCACCAGTCTCTTCGGAGGCGTGGGTTCGAATCCCACCGCTGCCAAATCATTTTAACATTTATTTATACTAATTTTTTAAACAAGTTACTGTAAAATATTGGTTTTGATTTGTATATGTACACATTTTCTAAAGTAATAAAAAAAATGGGTGGTAACACCTATATCAACTGACCTGGCTACGACCTTGCTGTCAGGTCAAATACTGTGATAGATAGAACACATTGTTCAAGTGGTATGTTAATCCAAATAGTGGTGTATTCTTAAATGATTTTTATAAACGACTTCTAAAACAAAAAGATCATTTGTGTTCTTACGTAAGCAGTCGTGGCCGAGCGGTTAAGGCGTCTGACTAGAAATCAGATTCCCTCTGGGAGCGTAGGTTCGAATCCTACCGACTGCGACAATCATTTTAGTTACAGCAGATTAGAGTGTATATATTTTAATATACTTTTTTAATAATCTTTGACGTCACAGCATATAAGGCCAAGTTAGTTAAAATAAAGACGATCCTCCATGATTTAATAACCTATAACTTCGTGTGTGAATTTTCACATGCGTCGTCATATAACAAGTGTACAACAAAAATAGACGACAAAGTTGGCGTTGGAAATCTAAAGTCATGTCTGAACTAACCAGTATTAAAAATGTTGTTTTTGCTCTTTTAGGGCCACTTTTAAATACAAAAATTTACATTTTGAAAATTTCAAGGGAGTTTGAACCCCCATATCCAGCCACCACGCCTCCCCTCCTCCCCTTGCCCCACAGCCTTATCATTAATTAACTAAATCGCATATGTATGTATTGTTATCACAAATAATATTTAATCATATATTTAGACTAATTTCCAGTAATATACATTTATTTTCTATAATTTGAATTACAAATTAGTTATTTTTATCAGCTCGTTATCAGTAGAAGGTCGTCGTTTTTTTATTTTTGAAGAAATAATGAGTAACTTTCTATAATTGTTTTTATAATCACGATAGAAACTATATAAATTTACATACAGTTGTAAAAGAAAACGTAGTTCTTTACATTCCTTCAAAATGTTTAGAATATTAGTAATTGATCGATAAGGCTGATAAATGTTGAAAGTTCATATTCAATTTTATATAAATAAAACAATTTAAACACTTTCAAATATATATTGTAATAACGCTACAATTGTTTCGCCACACTGTGGCTTCTTCAGGCGAAGAAATGATAAATACTTGTTGTAATTTTCCCTCTTTCTGAGGGCTCTCCAGTGCGGTGAGGTTTCACCCTTACTGACGTGTTTGATGTTAATTCGCATAGACTCGTGATTTTTCTTTTTATTGACTTAGCCTTTTCACACTCGCTCGCTTTTTTTTTTTTTGTGCGGGCGAATGTGTTTGTTTTTGTGCACACTCAGCTTTTTTTTTTTTTGTGAGTGAGCACATGTGGTTTGTTTGGGTCTGTGTGTATGTGTGTGTGTGTGTGTGTGTGGTGGTGTGTGTGTGTGTGTGTGTGTGTGTGTGTGTGTGTGTGTGTGTGTGTGTGTGTGTGTGTGTGTTTGCGAGTGGTTTTTTTTTTTTGTTTTTTTGTGCTCGCGTGTGTTTCGCGTGTGTGTTTATATGTTATTTGTCGTTAGTTTTCTGAATGTCGTGTCTTTGTTGGTTTTGATTAGTGTGGTTTTGTTTAGTTCTGTGTTTTCGGATAGTGTTAATTTGTTTGTAAAATTATTGTTTAATTTGAGTATGTGTTCTGTGATTGTTTCTTTAATTTGCGCGAGGCCGTAGAGCGATTCGTTAGTGATCCGTTGGGGTGGTTTATGGAGTTTACGTAGTATTTTGTTTTCAGTTATTTGTATTTTTCTAAGTGTGTGTGGGGATGTTAGTGACCAGACTGGGCATGCATATGTTAGGAGTGGTCTGATCATGGATGTGTATAGGAGGGTGCGGGTTTTGGGAGTTAATTTACGGGTGATCCAGTGGATTTTGTTATTTCGCGCGTACGCGGAGTGGATTATGTTGTTAATGTGTGTGTTGTATGTTAGTTTGGTGTCTATGTTTACCCCAAGGTATTTTATTGCGTCTTTCCAGGGGATGGTTTGGTTATCAAGAGTTAGGTTGGGAAATTGGGTATTTGTGCGGGATTTGTATTGGAAGGTGATGGCTTCTGTTTTTTGTTTGTTTAATTTTAGCCCCCATTTCTCGAAAAAATGAGTGATCCGATCTAGGGAATCTTGTAGGAGT
This sequence comes from Philonthus cognatus, assembly GCA_932526585.2. Taxonomy (NCBI): domain Eukaryota; kingdom Metazoa; phylum Arthropoda; class Insecta; order Coleoptera; family Staphylinidae; genus Philonthus; species Philonthus cognatus. The sequence continues at coordinate 47,060,487 of OW052244.1, forward strand.
TGGATTGCTAGGGTGGGGTTTTTTGATGAGGCGAGGATCGCGGTATCATCAGCGAAAAGGGCTGTGATTACACGCGGATCGTCGGATATAGGAATTTTATTAATAAAGAGGTTGAAGAGGGTGGGGCCAAGTGCGCTACCTTGGGGTACACCGCAGAGTTGTGGTTTGGATTCGGATAGGGTGTTATTTATTCTTACTACGTATTTTCTGTTAGTGAGGTAGGATTTAATTAATTTGGTTAGGGATATAGGGAGGTTAATTTCATGCAATCTGTGAAGTATTACATCGTGCCTAACTGTATCAAATGCCTTTTCGATGTCTAATGTGGCCATTGTAGTGTGTTTTTTTATGTTTTTGTTGTGTTTAATTGTGTATGTGACTCGGAGGAGCTGCTGGGATGTGGAATGTTCGGATCTAAATCCGAATTGTTGGGGAATTATAATTGAATTGGATTCGAGGTGTTGGGTTATTTTGATTTGGATTAATTTTTCGAGGAGTTTGCTTATTGTTGGGAGTAGGTTAATAGGTCTGTAGTTACTTGGATTCTCGGGATTTTTTTTCTTTTTGTGAATGGGGATAATTATGGAAATTTTAAATTGTTCAGGATAATAGGAGCTTTCTAGGATTGCTGTGAAAAGTTCGGCTAATTTGGTTATAGAGTTTGGGTGGAGATTTTTCAGGGCGAGGTTTGGGATGTTATTTATACCGGGAGATTTGTTGGATTTGAGGTGTTTGATTATGTCGTTGAGTTCGTCAGGAGTGATTTGGATGTCGGGATTTATCGTTGCTAGTTCAATGCTGGCTAGTGAATTTTGGATAGTGTTTTCTGTGCTGGGATTAAGAGGGATTGGAGTGAACGTGTTTTGGTAGGTATTTGCCAGCATGTTTGCTTTTTCTATTTCTGTGTTTGCTAGGGAGTTATTGGATTTTAGGATCGGGATGTTAGATTTTTCTTTTATCATGGATTTAGGTAATTGCCAAGGATTGTGGGTTTCGGATTGTTTAATTTTCTCATCCCATTTCTGGGATTCGTAAATTTGGATTTGGGTTCGGATTCTGTTTTGGAGTCTGGTTTTTTCGATTTTAGTTTGTGGATCTCTGGTTAACAGGAATTGTTTATATAGCCGATTTTTTTGTTTAATTAAATCGACTATATAACGGGGGAGAGGTTTTTGGTGGGTTTCGGTTTGCGGGAGTTTATGTAGGCTTTGTTGGAGAGAGTTTTTGATAAGGGATATGATCTGTGTGGTTGTCTCGTCTATCTCGTTCGTGCTGTTTGGTTTTTGTATGTGATCCGTTTTTTCCGTCAGTTCGTAAAAAAGGGACCAATGATAAATACAATTTGTCGGGTCGGGTATATATACAATGTTTATGGGGGGGGGGGGGGTGGGTTTTTCAAAAAAATGTAAATTTAAGAGGGGCGAATTAGTAAAATCTGTTTGATCGTTGAGAAGATGTCCTGAAAAATTTCTTTTATTGATTTCTAAACACTCCATGATGGTCGGAAACTCAACATCATGGAGTGTTTAGAAATCAATAAAAGAACATTTTCAGGACGTCTTCTCAACGATCAAACAGATTTAACTAATTCGCCCCTCTTAAATTTACATTTTTTTGAAAAACCCACCCCCCATAAACATTGTATTCAGGGTGTCTACGCTAAACCGTTCGTTAAAAGTTTATGGGGTTGCCGTTGCAGTAAAAATTTGAAAAAAATCCGTCATACGGTTGAATTAGTTCTCCTCATGTGAAATATTTTCAACTTTATATCACTTTCGGTTTCACCGCAAGTAGCACTAAATTTGTTATTTTAAATAGAACACCCTATATATTAGTATTTTTTTTGATTCCTCGTTTAAATTGCAACATATTTTATTCGAACATTTGTACACTTATCTCTTATAGTTTTCAAGCAAAAAAAATTTTTCTAAAATTCTGACCTCTAAAAGTCATCTTGAAATCTGTCTGTAACTTTTCTTAAAAATAAGATAAAAATATGATTTATACCTCTCCTTGTACCTAGAGTGTGAGTGTATGAATTGGAAACTGTCAATTTTGACAATACGTGTTCTTAAAATGTCAATATTGAAGTGCCCTCTTCAATATCTTGTAATTCAATTTTTTAAATGGAATGACCCATTTTTTATTACGTGGAACGATTGGGGGGAAGATTTCCTACAAAAAAGTATTAACAACTATACTCCTAAAGCAAGTGATTTTCGAATTATTTCGAAGATTCGTTTTTCGTTGCAATTATGCAGGGAATAATGCGCGCATAAGTCGCAACTGAATTTCAGTAGGCAAGTAGTAATGCTTTTGTTTTGTGGCTTATGTAATGCGAAATGTCAAATAATAAAAACAATTAGTACAAAGTTATACAGAAATCAACAAAATGAATAAATACACCTATCAACAAATTATCAATTTATTCTTTATACATGGCAGCTGCGATAGAATTGGTACTCGAACATGTAGAATATTTAATGAAACTTATCCACATTTGCCGCTGATGAATAAAACAAGATTTAGAAGATTGGAATCAAATTTTGTTCAATTGGCAGTTGCCATGTATAAAGAATAAATTGATACTTTGTTAATTTGTGTAATTATTCATTTTGTTGATTTCTGTAAGACTTTGTACTAATTCTTTTTATTATTTGACATTTCGCAATACAATCGCGACAAAACAAAAGCATACTACTGTCCTACTAAAATTCAATTGCGACTTATGCGCGCATTATTCTCTGCATAAATACGACGAAAACCGAATTTTCGAAATAATTCAAAAACTACTTTTAGGAGTATAGTTTTATAATACTTTTTTTGTAGGAAATCTTCCCCCCCTCGTACCATGTGATAAAAATTAGGTCATTCTATTTAAAAAAATTGAATTACTAGATATTGAAGAGGGCACTTAGATATTGACATTTTAAGAACATTTATTGTGAAAATTGACAGTTTCCAATTAATTTACTCATAGAGGCATCCTCTAGGTACAAGTAGAGATATAAATCATATTTTTATCTTATTCTTAAGAAAAGTTAAAGACAGATTTCAAGATGCTTTTCAGAGGTCAGAATTTTAGAAATATATTTTTTTCTTGAAAACTATGAGATAAGTGTACATATGTTCGAATAAAATATGTTGCAATTTAAACGAGAAACCCAAAAAATTACTAATATATGAATAGCGTATTCTATTTAAAATGACAAACTTGGTGCTACTTCCGGTGGAACCGGAAGTGATATAAAGTTGAAAATATTTAACATGAGGAGAGCTGATTTAACCATATGACAAGGATTTTTTTCAAATTTTTAGTGCAACGGCAACCCCATAAACTTTTACCGAACGGTTTAGCTTAGACACCCTGTATATACCCGACCCGACAAATTGTATTTATCATGTCTTCGCCTGAAGAAGCCACAGTGTGGCGAAACAATTGTAGCGTTATTACAATATATATTTGAAAGTGTTTAAATTGTTTTATTTATATAAAAGTGAATATTAGTAATTGTTGCGTTGTTTGCAGTAACTAAAGGAGATTACGCTGGTATTACTAAATTAATGGTAAGATTTTACAAATCATATTAAAAATATTTAAAGTGCGATTCTTTTCGCGATCTACTTTTAATTTATCTTACAAATATTTATTAAACAGTAATTAAAACAACTACTTCCAGAGTTAGTGCTCCGACGGACATTGGATTATATCGTATGTTCAATAAAATAAAACCTTATGGAATATATTGTAGGTTGGCAACATGGAAATTATACAATATAATTATTATGTCTGACGTTTTATATGACAATTGCAAAAGCGTGTAGCCAACTTAAATATAAAAAAATATTTAATCATGGCACTCTAGAGGTTTTTTTTTATTGAACTTACGGTACAATAAGTAACATACAGCAACCTACAGTAAATGTAACAATTCGAGTCAAATTATTGAGGCCATCTTTGGACGCGTCTGAGATTTATTTCTCATCAGTATAGCTTTGCCGCTCACTCGGAAATATTCTAAATAATTTGACAACTGGGCCCGTATTGACAATACCGATGCAATTTGCCATCGGCGAGAAGTTGCACTGAAATGACGTCATTTTGGCAGAGCTGGAACGAATCCTCGTAAAAAGGCTTCGAATCACGAATCCGAATCACCTAATATGTTTCGAATCACGAATACTCGAATAAAGGATTCGTAAGAGATAAATATGATTCGAATCCTGTTTTTTCGAATCATGAATACAAATCCTTTAAGAATAAATTTGATTTTATTATTTTTTTTTGCAACCATTATTATGTAATAAATATCGTTACCAGTTGTTTTAACAAAAATATTCAAAACCTAATTATCTGATTCCGTGTTACTCTGATTAAAGATGTATTTGTGTGTTTCTGAACTTCACTTCAAATCAGTGTTTTGTACGCGTGGCGCATGAAGTAAAATTTCGAGTTTAGAAAAGCCCGAAAATTTGTCTCAGGTCGCTGCGCGACCCTCGACAAATTTTCACGGGGCTTTTCTAAACTCGAAATTTTAATTCATGCTTAGCCTGGGAGTGGAAACACCCGTTCAAAACTTTGAATTGAACTCTATTATAAAATCGATGAATGCCTAAAAGTTAGGCAAATTAAAAATTCACTGAATATCATTGGGAGTCAGAGAAAAGTCATAGAATTATATTCAAATTGACCAAAACAAAAGCCATATGAAATTATTATATTTGTCAAAATCAGCAGGCAAATTACAAAACACGTAAAAAATTATAAAATTAACTTAAATATTGACAAAAACAATGAAAACAATTTAACAATATGGGCGTTTCCCACAGAAGAAAGACCAGCGAAAAAAATCTTGAATCAGAGAAATTTTACTTCAAATAATATTAAACAAAATTTATAAAACTAGATTGTTATCTTTAAAAACATTTTCAGTCATTTAATGTTCTTATCAAAGCATTCAGTTTGAAGTTTCGAACGAGCGTTTCCACTCCCAGACTAAGCATGAAGTAAAATTTCGAGTTTAGGAAAGCCCCGTGAAAATTTATCGAGGGTCGCGCAGTGACCCGAGACAAATTTTCTGGGCTTTTCTAAACTCGAAATTTTACTTCATGCGCCACGCGTATACAAAAATGATTTAACGATAAATTTAAAAACACAGAAAATACATTTTTCATGTTAATCCTCCCAATTAATTCGAATTATTTTTGACGATTCAAATCTTTTTATAAGTATTCGAATCCTTTTATAAATATTCGAATCCTTTCATACATGTTTGATTCCTTTTATAAATATTCGAATCCTTTTATAACGATTCGAATCACCCACATTTGGATTTGGATACGAATCCTTTAAAAAAATGTAACGAATCCGGATCACGAATTCAGTTGAACTAAAGTATTCAAATGCCTCTTTTGAATCCTCTAAAAGGATTCGAATTCTAAATAATTCTAATCCTGCCCAGCTCTGCATTTTGGGAAGAATTTACCCAACCGTTCGGAGTAAAATGACGTCATTTCCGTGCAACATCTCACCGATGACAAAATTGCATCAGTACTATGAATACAGGCCCCGTTTTTGTTTCTATATTTATTTTAACATTTTTTGTTTCTATTAACTTTCTAATAATTATCCATTTTAAACAGAAACTTTCAGAAGATGTTAAGTTGGCCTTTACAGAATACGCTCAAGAATGTTATGTGGAAAATAATACGAATGAGGAGCAAGTCAGGTACATATTGAATCACCACTCCAAATACTCGTACCACACCAGTCAATTTTTCTACAAAGCCATTTTTTACTACTTCTTCCTATAAAGTATAAAAAGTTCTTTACTGAACTTGACGTACAAGAGGGGGTTTTAGTCAGTAAGAGTCTGACATAACCTACTGTTATCCCTCCCATCCGTGGGCAGGACAACAGAAGGTATCCATTAGGATTTTCTCCTCCTCTCTCCCAAAAAAAAAAAAAAAAACTCGGAAAACGTCGGCTGTTTTCTGTCGTGTTACAAGAAGAGTGGCTTTAGAACAGAAGATGAAAAATACGATATGGAATTTTTGAAATCGAAGATTTCGCCCGCGAACTTTGAAGTGGCTAAAACGTGCACGAGGACTTTACAAGGGAAGGATATGTGTTTGGATGATTTCAACGCACTTAAATGTTACATGGCTTTGGCCGGCAGAAAATATAAAGTCTAATTATGCTCAATGGCTTCTTATGCAGATTTAATCCCATATTAATTAATTAATGTGACATTAAATGATACAAGTAATCCTTTTCCTTTACTAGTTTACCAACCAGTGGAGAAAAAGGATTACTTGTTTCATTTAATATTAAATTCATCTTCATGTAACTTCTTATGGCGAAACATTTAATTAATGCAACAATTTTTGTATCAAATTTATAAATAATCCTTTTTCTCTACCCCCTTACCAACCAGTGGAGAAAAAGTATTACTAGTTTCATTTAATATTAAATTCATCTTTATGTAACTTCTTATACCGAAACATTTAATTAATGCAACAATTTTTGTATCTGATCTTTTTGTTTGGATAATATGATACTTAATTTTATTTCGCTTGGGGTAACACTTGTGTTTATTTTCTTTGCTTGAGCGCATTTAAATAATAATTAATACATGGCATTAGAGTGTTTTATTTTTATCCGACACCCTTGAACCGCGCCTACATCCAAATTTAACGTAATGTAGCGCCCGGCAAATCCAAATTTTCAGTCTTTACTAAACTCGAATTATTTAGTATTTGATTTTTTTATTTCTTACTTCACTACGTCTTATTGAAAGCCTCATGTGTTCACATATAGCCTACAAAAGCACATTGTGAAGTAGGGAATAAAACAATTCCAAATATAATATATAAAAATGAAATAATGTCTCGTGCAAATACTCCGCCGGTTATTTATACAATACAGGCTGAAAGACTGATCGTCGATAGCTCGTTTATAGGCGTATTTAATCAAATTATTAATTCGAGCTGTAAAAATAAAGTTGTTAAAAGTCTATAAATTAAGATATTATATACAGAGAGTTTTAAGTAACACCGAACATGCCAGAAAATGTTCACTGTAAATTTTCCCGTATTGGATTTGTTCTGGGAAGCACCAAAGCATTGAGTGCGATGTGATTGGCTACGATTTCCAATGTAATATAGTCAACCCAATTTACATTCTTCTGGGTGCGATTAAATTGGTTACGATTTTTAGTAGTTCTAATGCAAATTAGGACTAATGTAAATAGGGTACTTGTAACGTCAATATAAAATATGTCATTTATTAAATCTTGTACGTTTATGTTAAGTGCAGTGTGCGGAAACATACTTTTTCAGTCCAAAGCAAGACATCGGCATTTCAAGACAATCAAGATTAATACTGTCGTGAAATTTACAGGAAGTTTTTCTTTTAAGTATACGTATTCCAAATTTAGCCTATTTTCTGTAAATCTTTGGATATTTCTTTTTTTTTTAAGTTCAATTTGAAGCTTTAAACGAGTGTTTTCCACTCCCAGACTAAGCATGAAGTAAAATTTCGAGTTTAGAAAAGCCCCGTGAAAATTTGTCGAGGGCTTTTCTGAACTCGAAATTTTACTTCGTGCGCCACGCGTATAAAACACAAAAATATTGTGAAATTTATGTGTATTTGAACTTCACTTCAAATCTGTGTTTTATACGCGTGGCGCATGAAGTAAAATTTCGAGTTTAGAAATGCCCAGAAAATTTGTCTCGGGTTGCTGCGCGACCCTCGACAAATTTTCACGGGGCTTTTCTAAACTCGAAATTTTACTTCATACTAAGTCTGGGAGTGGAAAACACTCGTTAAAAGCTTCAAATTTAACTTTATTAAAAAACAACGAATGTCGAAAATTTACAGCTTATGCATGTTTACCTAAAATAAAAGCTCACTGTATCTTTAATTCATTGTAAGTTACGCAGTCAATAAAATAATAAATACACCTACATTATCTTTATTGAGTATTATAATAATAATAATAATAATAATAATTCTTTATTAACGGACAAGCCATTTACAATGTAGAACCAAAAACATATAACTAAAATGTAAGACACAAAACATGAATCACAAATATGCACACAGACACATATGTTAATCTGCGTAAACCATAATAGGGTTATAACATTTAGTGCACACCATCCGCGAGACTCCTCCTAATTAAACCTATAGATGAGTTAAAAAAGTCAATACCGCTACAAATGTCATTAGCCGCGCGCGTTAATCGAGTCATGGGGCAATTTAAACTGCAAGTCGTCCTGCAAAATTCGTTATGAAGTAGCATGCGGCTACGTGCATGTCTAGGTGGTACATAATAATTAATCATACTAACAATATGACTTGAATCTATTTCGCAGTTTATGATTTTATAAAGAAAACACATATCTAATTCCATGCCACGATGTTGCAAAGTTGTGAGTCCTAAGTATGCTATCGTTTCCTCGGTTGTTAGGTGTATATTTTTCTGGGTCAATTTATATGACATAAACTTAATGAAGTTAGTTTGCACTTTTTCCATCCTGTTGACATATGTAACGTATGAGGGTGACCAAATCGTTCTACAATAATCAAAATGAGACCGAACAAGGGAGTTATACAGGATGTTAAAAGTGCGTACATCGACCAGATCTTTGGTAACACGTTTAATGAATCCTAGCGCCTTATTTGCTTTATTGACTACGAAGTCAAGGTGCGACTTAAATGACAGCTTTGAATCAAGCATGATCCCAAGATCCTTTACTAAATAAACTTGACTCAATGTTAAGTTATTTAACCTGTAGTTATATGTTATTCCGTTCATCTTACGCGAAAAACATATAAAACTACATTTATTTATATTCAGCTGCATATCATTCAGTGCACACCATTTATTGACCGAGTCAATATCTTCTTGAATTTTGATACAGTCTGCTGTGTTCTTTACGGTATAATACAGTTTTAAATCATCGGCAAAAAGCAAATGAGGACACCTTAGCGATTCGGACAAGTCGTTTATAAAAATAATAAATAGTAGTGGTCCTAAGTTGGACCCTTGTGGAACACCAGACTTTAAAATATATGGTTCTGAGAGGTAGGATTTAATTTTTACATATTGTTTCCTCTCTGACAAATATGTTGCTAGCCAGTTTAGAAACGGATTACCTAGACCATACGCTTGCATTTTTTTTATGAGAATAACATGGTTGACAGAGTCAAATGCTTTGCTGAAGTCCGTGTAAATTGCATGGACTTCAGCATTATCATCTAGAGCTTTATGTATGTAATCCGTATATATGAATAAGTTGGTTAGTGTTGATCTGCTTTTATAAAAACCATGCTGGTGTTCCACAATAACCGATTTAAAAGTGTCGTAGATTGGCCTGTAGACTACTTTCTCAAATATTTTTGCCATCGTCGAGAGAATGGAAATAGGCCTGTAGTTTTCTACGTTAGATTTAGACTTGGATTTATGGATAGGTATCACATATGATTCCTTCCAAATTACAGGAAAGATACCTGTGCTTGATGACAATGAGTATATATAGTGTAAGGGATCTACTAAGGTGTCACAGCAGTTGTATAAGAATATAGCAGGAACATTGTCAGGACTAGCGCTGCTATTAGGATTCATTGAGCGTATTGCGTTATATATATCCTCATGAGAAATGTTTATATTATTAAGGTTGATGATGCTGTCGAACTCAAGTGAAAAATTGTAAATTGATGATGGTCTATAAACTGATGAAAAATATGCAGCAAATAAATTAGCAATATCGGTTCCTGTAGACGCTGTAGTGTAGCCATAGACCATGGACACTGGAATGCCATGGCACTTATTCTGACTATGTACATAGTTCCAAAACGACTTTATGTTGCTCGGTATAGCCCTTTCAACATTGTTAATATAGCTTTTATAACAAGATTTAATTTCAGATTAACATTTAGATCTAAGGTTCGCAAATGTGTAGTAGTCAACTAGCTGAAGTGAGTTTTTCCATTTCAAATGTGCGATTTTTTTTTGTTTTATTAACTGAATGACATTTTTAGAAAACCATAAAGGAAACGATGTACTTCTCACGACCAGTTTAGGTACATACATATCTATAGCGAAATAAATAACATCGTAAAATATACACAGTACATTATTGACATCGTCGAGGGATTCTAGGACCGACCAATTAACACTGCTAAGGAAAACATTAATTTTATTGTAATCGGCACGTATAAAGTCGTACTTAAAATTTCCACTGTCATCTATAACATTAATACTATTAACAGAAATGCGCACAGAAAGAGAAGGGTGATAAACATCGCAGGGTATGATTGGGGCACACTTTGAAATGCATATGTTTTCGATAGTGGTAAAGCACAAATCGAGTACAACGTTATATTGATTACTGATTGCATTGAACTGATGTAAGCCAAGAGCACTAAAACCGTCTAATAATAACATCTCTGTTGGTTGCGTAACATTTATCGGGAGGAGACCAGTACATTCTTCGTCCGATATCCAATGAATGTGCGGTAAATTAAAATCCCCCAGCACGATAACCTCACTGGACGGATGAGTGTGTATGATGTTTTGTATAGCTGCCACTTGTTGAGTATAGACATCAATAGTAGAATTTGGAGGAATATAGGAACAGAAGATAATAAACATTTTTTATCGACAGTGATTTCGACTGCTACCATTTCTAAAGAATTGTCAGTTGTTAGTAGACGTGAAGGCAGGTCATTCCTGATGCTAATAAGGACACCTCCCCCAATACATTTATTGCTGTTGATGTTTGATCTGTCGACGCGATATACAATGTACCGATGGTCAAGCAATTCTACATCCATTATTTCCGGATGAAGCCAAGTTTCAGTTAATGCTAAAATATCATATTCCTCAGATAAACACGAACAATAAAAATCCTTCAACTTAGTTCTTAATCCTCTTACGTTCTGATAGTAGAGTGTAAGCTCAGCTTTTATATTCCTGCAGGTGTTACGTTTGTTTGAAGAGAGATGTGCTATATTTAGTTTTTTTGAGATTTAATAATTTGCGGATTACCCCGTACGTATTTTATGGTTAAGTTTTCTTCTCCATTTTCCTCTCTCATGGACAGCTCATTTTGCAGTGCTTTCAGATGATCTCTTTGGGCAAGAGTAAGATCAGATTTGAATTTGATGTTACCAGTATCCATGATATTGGTGACACGAAGTACATCAATCGCTGATTTTCTATCTCTAAAAATTAATTTAATAGGCCTTCGGTTATTCCCAAGTTTACCCAGTCTAAAACATTTTAATGGTTCAAATACCACGGAAGGATCAATAATTTTCTTTAGTTCACCCATATCAGCCGTTGAACGTTCTTCAGGTGTGCCACTATGTTCAGGCATGTTGAATACCACAACATTCGAAGACCGCCGTTGACGTTCTTCAAATTCCTGCACTACTTCATTTAGGTTGGTTTTAGTAGTATTATTAATATTGATATTGGACCCTGATAATTCAGATACATTATTTTCTTCTAACTTGCTAATCCTGACTTTTAGCTCTTCAATATCCGCATTTATTTCATTTAGTACTGCTCTTAGCTCAGACCTAAGCATAGCTGGTAATTCAGATTTCAGCACTTCTTTCATCGTTTCTGAAATTGATGCTTGTTTTGTAACAGTACATCGGTCGTCCTGTGGAACACAAGTTAGACACATATATTTATCACCCTTGTCCAATTTAGCTTCGCCCATATAGTATCCAATATCATCATTTGTGAAGTGAGGTATACAGTTAACATGAACCCATTGTTTGCAAGGGTCATGACATTTAAGTGAAGTTGACTTGGGACTAATCTGTTTTTTACATTGACTACAAGTGCGAGCCATATTTTGTTATTAGCAATTAATTTGGGAAAAAATAAAACTGAAATTAATATATGAATAGGAAATGGACAATTATGGTTAGAGAGACATGGACACTGTGCACCCTATGTTAACAAATAAATGAAAATGAAATGTTTTCCAAATGAAGCAGCACACCTAACCCACAGTGTTGTGCTGGCAGCAGACCTAGGTGCGGTACTTGCAAACCTGCCTCGCCACGCTCTTTACATATTTATATCGAGTGTGTATAAATTGGCGGATAATCTACACGAGAAAATGTCGCTGCAAAAATGTTGTCTTGTGCTTCATATAGCATCAGGAGGCATTTAAAAGAAATGGACATTTGGCAACGTCGCATTTACGGGCTGCCATGTTTTTTATTAATCTCATGATTAGTTACGTGGGTTGCATCAGAAGATGAATAATGATAGAGTGGGGCTTAGTAAATGTGTCGAAACGAGTCTCTTTTGGAAGTTGTCTAGAAGGTATTGGCGAAGCGACTGGATTGTCGTAGTTGAGTGATTTATGTTGACTGTAGTACTACGGCGTTTTTTCTTCTTTTAATGATACAGCATAATTCATTTATTTTGTTCGAAATGAAATCCATGTGGTTCTAAGCAGAGTTGCAATCTCTTTTGGATCGTATTCATTGCTCGCTCCAGTATTTCTGGCGGTGTAATTTGAAGTATCGCCGCTTCAATTCTGTTTTTAATCTTGTTTTTAATCTTCTCAGAATATAGAAGGTTTTCTTGTAGGACCAAAGGTACGGTCTTGTTACTGGGGATATCTAATGTGGCAGAAAATTACGGTGGGATCTTCTCCTATTGCACCTAGAACTTGCTCTTCAAGTTGTAATGTGCGTCTCTGCCGTGGCCGACCACTGTTCGCATTTTTGGGGACAAGCATACCCGTTTCACCTAGTCGTTGATTCAGCCTTCGGAATACATTTCTAGAAGGATGCCTCCGATTTTGAAAACGTGCTCGATAGTCTAGTTTTGCCATTTGTGGATTTCTTTTACAGAAACCGTACACCATATACAGTTTATTTCACGAATGTTTACACTCACGTCATCAATTATAAAATTCCGAATCAATCTGTTCAACGTCATATGTAATTGCGCGCATTGGCGTAACGTTATAAAGGGGTTTGGTGTTTAATTTTTTTACTGAATCCTGCATTGAAACCCTAGAAATTGCATTCCAACATGTAATCTTAGGAAGAACTCTTGCCAATGAATACGTTATTGGAATGCACTTACAACAAAAAATCCTGAAAGAATGATTACTGTTATGAGATTGACAATATTCCATGTACAATAATAATAAAATGCAATACAATTAATTTTAATATAAAAATATTTATTTTCACTTCTATCGTGTCCATTTCAAAAACTATGAATCTTCGTTCATGATTTTTAAAATGGACGCGGTAGAAATCTTGTTTGTGTGGATGTTTATGAGGCTATTTATTTTAAATTATTTAATTTTCAATCTACGATTAAAAATAGTTAACTACGTTGGATATTAACCAAATAGCGACCTTTCCTCTAAAATGACCGGAGAAGCAGGAAAATGCATAAATGTGGTATTACATGATAAACCCCTACGTATACTTGATCGAATCAAAACCCAGTAATTTGGTGGCAGTTGATTTAATCATTATCACTGTCTGTTACATCATCGTCTGAACTACTCCCATTCCCAATACGAATAATAAATTCTGGCACATTATCCAGAACGTTTTGGCTGATGTACCATCTGTCGATAATTGATTTTGTGTGTCTAACAACAGAGTCCCACCTTTCCGGAGTACATTTTTCTAAGGATTTGTGCCACATGACCAACGCTTCATTGTCTCCATATCCTTTTTCGCCTATATGAGCATCATAATATTGTTTTGCCTGTGCCCATATTAGTTCTATGGCGTTAAATTCGCAGTGATCTGGTGGGAGTCGCAAGATTTTATGGCCATGTTCGAGCAGATATTCGTCTACCACATATCTGTTAGGTCTAGCATATCGTTTGGCTAGGGCTAACAGTTCCGCCTTGAACTTGTTACTTCCACAGGTTTATTGCTATCTTGTAGCGAATGTGTGATTTGTGCCTTTGTCCGAAAAATGTTGGGCTGCTTTTCTACGAATACGCTGTGGTAAGGTGCATTCATAACCAGTCTGCAAGTTTTGAAGTTGTTGTATAAATAAGGGAAGCATTCTCCGCGAAACCTGTACTCTGATCAGCATGCAAACTAACGAGGCACTTTCCCTCACCGACAACTCTCCTTATTTTAACAATTCACCTCATGGACTGCACCAAAAGAGGCCCTTCATTGCATTTTTCCTGGCTGAAGTAGTCCATTACTTTAATAATCATATCTCGGGCTAATTCAGTAAGTCTGTTTTCAGGCATATTGATTTATGGTTATAAAAAACTAGATCCAATCACAAAACAATTAATTCTACACTTACTTACACCATGAAAAAATACGAAAAACTCACGAAAAAACTAAAACAAACAGAAATACTTGGAAACTTGAAAACTTGGAACGGATAGTGACGCTACTGACGTTTCTGGGAAGCGTTGTGCTGGGGTAGACATGCACTATAATGCCGTCTTTGTCTAATGCATCGCCTCACGTTTCCGAGCGGTGAGCACTGTTGTCGGTACTTGTATCAGGAGTCACAAGACATACGTTTCTATTATTTACTACGATGATGCACATATAATAGTATGAAATGGTAAAATACCTGCTTGTCTTTGATACGTGCATAAATTGATGACGTGACTGCCAACATTCGTGAAAAATACTGTATCTACATGTCGTCGTACTCAATAAACGTAAAAATGAACAAAACAATAACACGAAAATATCACAAAAGCATAAAAACATTGAAAGGCGGGAACTAATACTAATTCATAATTACAAGAAAAACAGAATTAGCACAAAATTGGAACTACTAAGTTTAAATGACTTCGTAACAGTAAGTGTCAAAATTTGCCACTGACGTAAGCGGTAGTCGACGTTGCTGACTGTACTTTATATGAAAATAAGCTAATAAAGAAGTGTTAAAAACAGACATTTGAGATAGAAAGATTGCACACACTGGCAAATAATGTTCAAACTAGTCATTCTACCGAAATGGCAGGGTTTTCTGTAAATTATTATTGAATATTAACGCATATGAAATGATTGAATGTTCAAACTTTGAAGACCTCGTGAAGACTCAGAGAGCATGGTACAACATTTTAGAAGTAAGATATTTTGCTTAGAATTTTATGAAGAATATCACCACGTGTAGATTATCCGCCAATTTATACACACCCGATATTTAAAACTGCCGAGAGGCAGTTTTGTGACGGCATTTTTGCTGGTACACCCACAGCAACGTACTTGGGGTGGTCCTGATCAAATGGTTTACACAATACACTGAATCGAAGTTATTAATAATCTCCGGTGAAATTAAAGAAATGTATAAACTTATCTTGAAATATTAGGAAACAGAAGTAACAGGAATTTGTATTTCTATAATTTTTGCATTTAAGCTAAATCTGTTCTCCTCTTTCTCATTTTTTTTTTTCTGTTTAATATTAACATGCCATTAGTGATGTAGGCGATTAATGAATGACACATTTCATTTTGACGTTAAATGTCTGTCGCGTTAGAACTACTAAATTCAGAGCTAATGAAATCGCGCTCAATGCTTTGATGCATCCCAAAACACATCGAACATAGGAAAATTTACATTGAATGTTTTCTGGCATGTTCGATGTTACATAGAACTCTCTGTATATACACCCTCGGATAGCAGTTTATACTAACATTATCGTAATTTTTGGGTGGCCGAGTGGGTAGAGATCCTGCTCACAAATGCAGGGGTCGCGGGTTCGAGTCCCGTCCGGTGGAATAATTTATGAATAATAAATGATTCCATCCGGGTCCATGTTTGTAGTGTAAATCGCCGCTTCCTTTGAAGCCCCATTTGTTGGCGTGGATTAGTCCCCGCTGTACTATATGTTTTTCTTTTGTTTATGTCGTCCTAGTCTTTGTCCTTCTTGCTATCTCCCTCCAGGTGTTTCTATCTTGTGCCTTTTCTGCCAGTTGTTTATTCATAGCGTTCTGATATCCTCCTCCACTTCGACTTTCCATCTGTTTCTTGGTCTTCCTCTTCCTCTTCTTTTGTTTAGTTGCCATTCCATTATGGTTCTCATGGTACTTTCTGCTCCAGATCTCCATACATGTCCTAACCATTTTATTCGTGCACCATTAATTGTGCTTATTACATCCTTACCTCCAAGTGCATCCACTATTTCCTCGTTACTTCGTCGCCTCTTAAGATATAGAATTGGCTTAAATATATAGCATAAATAAAATTTAACATAAAGAAAAATTGAGTTTGTCAATAGTTTGCAGAATATTTGCAAAATATAAAAACGAATTAAAATGAATATCGACTTTCTGCAAAAATGCTTATTTAATGTTAGTCTCAATGAGACTACATTTTTTTCAGAAAGTCGATATTAATTTTAATTCGTTTTTATTTAGTTTTAAATATATAGATTGATGGCTAATGGTCATAGTTACTAAGGCCAATAAAACAAGCGAAAGAAATATCGTTATTTTTATACAGGGTGTCCGTATTTCGAGGAAATGCATGGGGATCTCGGTTATTTGAAGAGTTAGAGAGTTGGTTAAATTAGGGCAAATACGTGAAATTTGGAGCCCAACAATAATCCAAAAACAGATTTGAAATATCTTTTTTTGTTTTCGAGATATTGCCAAAAAACTATTTTTTTCAAATTTCGTTTTTATTTTTTTATTCAAAAACTATTGGATCTAGGAATTTGCAACTTTTACATTATACAGGCACTTTTTAATCAGGAATTTAGTAGTGTACTTACATTTAAAATAACTTTAATATCTTCTCCAGAACCATAGCCAACTTTTGTTTTTCTTATGGGCGCCATATTGGATATTCATATTTTTGGAAAGAACTTTTTTTTCTGAATTCAACGGTATATCACACTTATAATTTATTTTGCGTTTCATTTGAAACAAAGCAACCTTTTGTTTTTTTTTAAGAGTGCCTTGAAAACAGTTGCACATTTTAAAATTCCTGAGGCCTACAACTATATTTTTTTAGGGAAGGAACCAGAATAATCACTCTGCTGCTTGATGAAGTTTTTCATAATATTAAATAATAATAAACAAATTAATTAAATATCTTTTGAACTAAAATTATCACAAACTTAGAGTAAGTGTTCGAATATATCACCATTGACCTCCAAACATAATTCTAGTCTTTTCCTTAAATTTTGGACTGCCCGAAAAATGTCTCTTCTTCTTAATTGCTGAATGGTAACTATTATAATTCTTCTTAAATCGTCTTTGTCCTTTGGAATAGTTTTATAAACTTTTTCTTTTATAGCTCCCCAAATAAAATAATCTAGAGGTGACAAATCAGGTGAGCGAGCTGGCCAACGTATATCACCATTATTTGCCATAACTTTATTTGGAAACATTTCGGACAGACAATTAGCGACAATTTGGCTGTTGTGAGGTGGTGCACCATCTTGTTGAAACCATATATTTCTTAACATATTTAAGGGGATGTTATTGTCTACGTAATGACTTAAAAATGTTCTTAAAAAATCGTGATATCTCTGTGAATTTAATGTATCTTCGTAAATGTATGGACCTACAATATTGTCTCCCAAAATACCGACCCATACATTTAGTCCGAATCGCACTTGTCGTCGTCTTTCTTCATGTTGTCTAGGATTATTTATACTCCACACATGTTCATTATGCCTATTGAATATCCCTGTGTTGGTAAAACGGCATTCGTCAGACCATATCACATTTGACAAGAAATTCGGATTTTCGTTTAATTTTCCCAATAAAATACGACAAAAGTCCATCCTTCGTCTAGCATCTCCAGGATGGAGAGCTTAAGTAACTTTAATTTTGAATGGGCGATATTTATTTTTTTTCAAAATTCTCCAAACGTATTGAAACGTCACACCAAACTGGTTCGCAAGTTCTCTCGTTGAGGAAGAAGGGTTATCTTGAATCTAGGGGAATAAATATTATCTTATTGTAATTAAAATGAAATCATTTTACCGCTTGCAAAATTTGGTTTTCATTTTCATGGGGTTGGTGATATCCATATCTTTGTCGTGGCTTTACGAAGGAACCATATTCCAATAAATTTGTATGTAGTTTTATGAAATGACTTTCACTTGGCTGTTGCCTTTCTGGATAGCGCTGTAGATAGACTGTGACGCTAACTCACAATGCACGCGGCTAGGTTGGTTGAATGGCGGCGCGGGGTCGTAGTTCGGTTTGTAATAATTACTTCAGCATGATTTTGGGCGCCAGTCACTGAGTGACAGATAGGGTTAGGCTGTTAATCCGGTATAAGGAACTGTTAGTAAATAACTAACTTGCACACAGTTTTATAACAACTTAATATATTAATAAAAGTATGATCAACAATTAATGGGAGAAGGTGAAGAGAATGTACTTAATATAATTTGAATACTGTGCGAATCGAATTAAATTTAAAAGGAACAAAAATAAGCAACCACAACAAGCAAAGCTAATGAATGATTTGCTGGCTGCCTCGCTCTCTATATCAGCAACAAAATGGCGTCCGTATTGGCCCGTTCGTCTGGCGGAGTTAAGGAATAAATAGCCTCACCGGATTTTATCCTCAGGGTGTAAGTGCAGTTAAGCCATGCAACATGCTGGAAGTCGTTCGAAATAGGCAGCAAGTCTCGGTTAAGGCTGGTTTTGGCCTTAGTCGTTGGCTCCTTCCCTTCAAAAGGCAGGCGCAGCTACCCTTCTGTCCTGGGATATCTCCTCTCCTCTCTTCCGGCTAGGACTCCCTCCCTTAGAGCGGATGCCGACCCAACGTTATCTGTAGTTTAGAGCAAAAGGCAGTATCGAAGTTTCATGAGGGCCCTATGTGGCTACTTAGCGTCACAGTTACGTACTCTACGCATAGCGCACTTTAATGAATAGTAATTAAGTAATGACTTAGGAACAGGGAGGCATGCAACAACTAAAACATTTACCAACACCAACGACAAACTCAATTACATTAATACGCCACACTACAAAAAAACCTGAGTGGGCGAGCGGTGGGTGTGTGCATGGGCTGCCCTAAATTTATTTTACTCGAATCTTAATCATGCAGTCGGTTATTTTTAATTCTCATATCAATTGGCAAAAAAACTCTATTCTTATTCACTCACCCAGCACACACATCCGTACACGCCGCGCTCTCCCAACCAAGTCCCCGCACGCACGTCCGCCGCGCGCCTCCTCGCTCAGCGCGCTCTCGATATCGCGAATGTAAAATATCTCAAACCATGAGCTTAGCAAGCATAACTTTGGGATTCAAATGAAACGGAACATTCCCAAAAATGGGACGTTACACTCCTCCGTTTCCTCAAAAAAAAAAAAAAATATATATATATATATATATATTCCTTCACTGGGCTTCGTCCTCAGAAGAAGGAGGGTCAGGACCGTAACAAGGTTTTAGGTCCTTTACGTGCCAGCGACCAAGATCACGACCCGACTTATCAACAACAGAATAAACCAACTGACCAAACTTTTCTTTTATTTGGCCCATTTTATACCTCGGCGCCAGCTTCGCAGCAAAGTGTTTACCTGCATCAGACAGTACCTTGTTACGGACCCAAACCAATGCACCAGAAGGATATACCGGAGTAGCTCTTCTACGGAGATTATACGTGTTGGCATTTCGTTTATACGCGGAAGACAACCGATCTTGAACTTCTTGGTAAAGTCGTGGGAGCTCCCTTAGACTCTCCGCGTATTCATCTCCCCTTACTTCCAATGACACTTCCCCCAAGTCCTTGACAGCCCCATAATAGTCACCGCGCAAGGGCACATATCGCCCAAAATTTAGCTCGGCCGGAGTGAAGCTGGTGACTTCGTGCTTGGCGGTACGAAGGGCATAACCGATTTTAGGAACTTCTAAATCCCACGTTCTATGATCGAGATTAGTTATAAAGGATCGAATTGTGGTCCCGATCGTACGGTTATAACGTTCAACAAAATTTACTTGAGGGTGGTATTTAGCGTTCAGCCACAACTTCACTCCGTACTGGTCTGCTAGGTCCTTGATCACATTAGACGTGAATTCAGTGCCGTTATCCGTCATGAGGATCTGAGGAGCACCGAATACCAAAAAGACGTTATGTTCGAGGAACTCAGCTATAGCCGAGGAAACAGCCTTACGTAGGGGTTTTAATAAGGTAAATTTCGTCAACCAATCCGTAACCACCAGTAAGTAGGAATTCCCCTTTCTCGACCGAGGAAGCGGTCCTACAATGTCGCATGCAATTAGTTGCCAGGGAAAGGAAATCACTTTTGGTTTACCCATTTGCCCAGGGATACCACCCGTCGGTACCTTTTGGGCTCCACACACTTCACAAGAGCGGACATATCGCTTTACATCTTGACGAAGACGAGGCCAGTAATAAAGGTCACGAACACGGTTTAGGGTCTTGAACACACCGAAATGTCCTGCTGTGGGAACATCATGACAAGCCCGTAAGACATCGTTTCGCATAGATTTTGGAACCACTAACTTCCATTGAGGATGGTTTGTTGTTAAGCCATCTTTCCTGGAGACATGCCTCAGAAGGCGATTATTACTAAAAGCCCACTGAGGGTATCGTTCAGGAGACTTTTCCCTGGCCTTCACCATTTTCTTGTACCACGCATCAGTCAAACAGGCCTCGTCAGATACTTCCAACATATTTATTGCTACCGGTGCCCTAGATAGAGCGTCAGGAACAACATTAAGGCTGCCCTTCCGATGCTCAATTTCCATTTCAAATTGCTGCATCTTAACAGCCCAACGAGCGAGCCTACCAGTTGGGTCCTTCAGGTTGTGCAGCCATAGGAGGGAATGATGGTCAGTGATTACTTTAAACCGAACACCCTCTATATAGGGCCGGAACTTTTCAATGCCGAATAGCACCGCCAGGCACTCCTTCTCAGTAGCGCAGAACTTGCGCTCCGATTCTGACAAAGTACGGCTGGCATATGCTACCGGTACTTCCTGCCCACAAGAATTCTGTTGAACCAAAACACAACCCAACCCGACATCGGATGCATCGCACTGGATACTAAAGGGTTTTTCAAAGTCAGGGGTAGACAAAACAGGGGCCGTACTGAGCGATTTTTTAATCAAAATAAAAGCATTTTCGGCCTCAGGAGTCCACTGTATTTTACCACCCTTACTTTTACCTTTGATTAGTGAGGTGACTGGAGCGGTTAAGGTGGAGAAATGGGGAATAAACCTCCGATACCATGAGCACATGCCGATGAATCTCTTAACCTGAGTCGCAGTTTCGGGTCGAGGGTACTCCAGCATGGCTGATACCTTTGCAGGGTCTGTCCTTAATCCTAAGCGGTCTACAACAAAACCTAAATAGTTTAATGATGAGCGACAGAATTCGCATTTATCCAAGTTAATGGTTAGATTGGCTTCTTTCAGGCGACGACAGACCTCATTGAGAATGTTGACGTGGGTCTCAAAGTTAGGTGTGGCAATAATGACGTCATCGAGGTAGACGAAGCAAAACGGTTCTAAGGCAGGGCCAAGCACCTGATCCATCAGCCGTTGCTGAGTTTGGGGGGCATTGTTGAGACCAAACGGCATGACCATGAACTCATATAAGCCCTTTCCAGGCACAGCAAATGCTGTTTTCTCGCAAGATTCTGGGTCAAGTGGTATCTGCCAGAAGGCTGATTTCAAATCCACGCTGGAGAGGAAGCGGGCACCGTTAAGTTTATTTAAAATGTGATCGACCCTTGGAAGGGGATAGGCATCCCGTTTTGTTAATGAATTTAGTTTCCTACCATCGAAACAAAACCGAAGTTCACCACTAGCCTTTTTGACAAACAATATTGGTGAACACCAAGGGCTAGATGACTTCCGTAATACCCCCAATGATTCCATATCATCAATTTCTTTATAAAGATGTTGCAACATATATGGAGATAAGGGATACTGCCGCTGTTTTACTGGTAACGCGTTACCAGTATCAATTCGATGGAAGATTTTATTCGTTCTTCCTAATTTAGTGCCCGATTTCCAAGATAGTTCACAATAATTATTACGTATTTCGTTAACCTTCTGAACCTGATCTATAGTTAGATCATCAGCGCCCTGTAACCTACTATCACTTGCTTCTTCCAAAGCGTAAATATTACCGCGCCCTACAGCGCCGGAGGTACCTCCTCTAGAAACGTTGAATGACCACGAAGGGTAGTCCATCGCTATCCTAAACAACCTAGCGAAATCACTACCCAGAATTAGGGTGCTCTCGATAGAGGGCACAACTAAAACCCTTAATTTTCGCATAAGGCTATCCACAACAATGGGAACGTTAAAACAACCTCTAACGGCCTGCCGAAATCCGTCAGCAGTCGCAATTACCTTTTCTTTACAATTATCAAGCTTAATCGGAAGGGACTCTAAAATATTTAATCCTGGACCTCCAAGTACTGAGTGGCTCGCGCCAGTATCGAGAAGAGCTGTTATGGTACGATCAAAAATGGAAACATTTATATAAGGTCGGTTATCTGGAAATTTATCAACGAGTAGAGGATTAACATCAGGTACTATAGATTGCATTTTATCTGACGTTTGGGTTGGCCGAAAGAAATTCTTTACTACAGATAACCATTCCTTCCAATTGTCAGAAGAGATTACGAGGGATTTTGGCCCTTTGAGGTACAGGGGACGTCGGCCTCTGGTCGCCCCGCAGACTCGTTTCCCGAACACTTACCGCATGATAGACGAGTATTATTGCGTGCTCCGCAACCATAGCAAAAACGACGCCGAGACTCAGTACAGCTTCTGTATAAGTGGCCAGTTTTGCCACAATTCCAACACAAGGCCTGATTCGGGCTACTAGGAAGTGATGCGATTTTGATTAAATCCCCAGCTAACGACTTTGGATCAAGAGTATTTTCAAGACAACGACACAATTCACATAAAATCTCAACTGACGTGACATTTTGAAGGGCTAGATGGGGGTGATAGAACGGTAATATATTTTTCTTTAAAATTTTGATTTTCTTTTCCTCAGAGGGCATGGTACTCAGACGACGAAATAGATTCTCCATGGCGGACAGATATAAAACGATCTTCTCCCGAGGAGCTTGTTTACGACCCTTTATTTCCTCCCATAAACTATCTTCAATATCATGAGGTAGAAAGTTATCTTTGAGGACCGCTACTAAGTTATCCCAGGATTTAATTCGGTCCCTTACGCCACGGTACCACACAAGAGCCGGACCAGTAAATAGTTCAATGGCCGAAATAAACAACCTATGCTTGGACACGTTGCGAGAAACTCTTAATTCATCAACCCGCTCTAGAAAATCAAACAATCTATCCTCCTCGCCATTAAACTGCACTTCCCACTTGTGTATAGCTACCGATTTGATAGCACTTTCCTGAAACTCTGCTTCCGAAGCCTCAACACGCCCTATCAGTTTCTGATCAACATCATCTTCTAGGGCCAAAATTGTGACAAGAGCATCAGCCCGATATTCCTTAAGTTCCTCTGTATTAGTTGGAATACGCGAAATTCGCTGCCTAAGGTGATTAAATCGGCTATACAACTTTTTCCTTCCAGAGGAGCTATCAACATCCGCAGCAGCTTCCTTCAACGAAGAAAGACTATTTGTTATATCTGCCTTTTCTTGCTCAAATTCAAAATCAACCAATTCATAATCAGTAATACCCCTTGCCAGATCAGATTGCAAGCACTTGCGTAGAGCCTTACGCCTCGAATTGTCATCACACCTAGTTATAATGCCTCTTAATCGAAGTTCGTATACCACTTCGTGCGCACGCAAGTGCATAGGATCCATCAATAAACTCATTATAGATAACCAAAATATTCACCCGAACGCACAGTTAAGTATGGTTAAAGAAGGAAATATTGAAGACGTAAATAATATTTCACAACGTTGTTAGCCGACTTCAAAAGCGTTGCGAACCACAAACAGTCACCTGATAACTATTCCGATCCAAAATGAATAAAACAATTATTAGTTGAACCAACAGAATTTAAATTGATAATTAAGTAAGAGATAAACACAAAAACTACAAAAAACACCTAATTATTCATTAACCGAACGTCAATAAAAAAATGCTTGTCAATTTATATGACTAGGCGTCCTGTTAACAACAATTTAAATAAATAAACCAACTAAACAAATAAATAATTAATAGAAAAACAAATCTTTAACAAGACAGTGAATAAATAAGCAAGAGGCGATACCTAAATTAACAGCATTTAATCACTGATCGCTCAATATTAGTCCTCAATAAATCTGTTTCCTTCTTTAAGTTCCAACCGAATAATCCCAGGTTTATTTACTAATTTCTGATTAATTCTAATAATTGAATAGTTAATTTAATTAAACAAATAAAATGTAAATTATTAATAAAATGCCGAACAAAAAAACTGAGTGTGGAAACTATGCACAAAAAATAAGATGAATTAACAAATAGCCCGGTCAGAGTCCAACTCGCACAACAATTCAATAATTACACAACAACTCTCTCACAACACGATACCTTGTTGCCAGACTTCTCTAACTGAATTCTTATTTAGATTTAAAAAAATCCCTCAACCTACTCAATTATTTAGATTATGCAAAAGAATTCAGAAAAATATACCAAACAATAAATACGCCCGGTACTGTGACAGGATGGTAAAACGGAGATGAATACGATTGCCACACTCACCTGCTATCATAGCAGAGCAGTCATCATAACAAGCAATCTATTATTTAATAGGCAAAAAAAAAAAATTTTTAACTAAAGACGAGATACCAGCAGAATCAAGCTACGCCGGTACATTCCTAATAAAAAAATCTCAACAATATGCAACACAAATCATCCAATCAATAGTTCATTTAAATCCCAAAGAAATTTCATAAACGCGTAAAATATTCCGTAGAATTTCGACAAAACAAAAAAATATATATCGAGAACGGGCCAATAATTGCAAACTCAAAGATTAACAGCCGTAAGGAAAGGGTAGGTGGGATTGAAATGATGCTGAAGTAAGTATGTTATTAAAGTACGTTATTCAAAAAAATCGGCCCCACGTTTTGGGCGCCAAATTGTGACGCTAACTCACAATGCACGCGGCTAGGTTGGTTGAATGGCGGCGCGGGGTCGTAGTTCGGTTTGTAATAATTACTTCAGCATGATTTTGGGCGCCAGTCACTGAGTGACAGATAGGGTTAGGCTGTTAATCCGGTATAAGGAACTGTTAGTAAATAACTAACTTGCACACAGTTTTATAACAACTTAATATATTAATAAAAGTATGATCAACAATTAATGGGAGAAGGTGAAGAGAATGTACTTAATATAATTTGAATACTGTGCGAATCGAATTAAATTTAAAAGGAACAAAAATAAGCAACCACAACAAGCAAAGCTAATGAATGATTTGCTGGCTGCTTCGCTCTCTATATCAGCAACAAAATGGCGTCCGTATTGGCCCGTTCGTCTGGCGGAGTTAAGGAATAAATAGCCTCACCGGATTTTATCCTCAGGGTGTAAGTGCAGTTAAGCCATGCAACATGCTGGAAGTCGTTCGAAATAGGCAGCAAGTCTCGGTTAAGGCTGGTTTTGGCCTTAGTCGTTGGCTCCTTCCCTTCAAAAGGCAGGCGCAGCTACCCTTCTGTCCTGGGATATCTCCTCTCCTCTCTTCCGGCTAGGACTCCCTCCCTTAGAGCGGATGCCGACCCAACGTTATCTGTAGTTTAGAGCAAAAGGCAGTATCGAAGTTTCATGAGGGCCCTATGTGGCTACTTAGCGTCACAGTTACGTACTCTACGCATAGCGCACTTTAATGAATAGTAATTAAGTAATGACTTAGGAACAGGGAGGCATGCAACAACTAAAACATTTACCAACACCAACGACAAACTCAATTACATTAATACGCCACACTACAAAAAAACCTGAGTGGGCGAGCGGTGGGTGTGTGCATGGGCTGCCCTAAATTTATTTTACTCGAATCTTAATCATGCAGTCGGTTATTTTTAATTCTCATATCAATTGGCAAAAAAACTCTATTCTTATTCACTCACCCAGCACACACATCCGTACACGCCGCGCTCTCCCAACCAAGTCCCCGCACGCACGTCCGCCGCGCGCCTCCTCGCTCAGCGCGCTCTCGATATCGCGAATGTAAAATATCTCAAACCATGAGCGTAGCAAGCATAACTTTGGGATTCAAATGAAACGGAACATTCCCAAAAATGGGACGTTACAAGACTTCGGATAAAATACGTACATTTTTGTTTGAAGTATAATAAACTTCGATCATATCTCGTTTTTCTTGGTTCGAAAACACCATTTTTAACTTTATTTTATGTATTATGTATAATGATCGTATCTTATTGACACATCAATAACTGAATAACGTATCAATATTATTGTTTCCCAGGCACTCTTTACAAAAAACAAAAGGTTGCTATATTTCAAATGAAACGCAGAATAAATGATAAGTGTGATATACCGTTTAATTCAGAAAAAAAAGTTCTTTCTAAAAATATGAAAATCCAATATGGCGCCCATAAGAAAAACAAAAGTTGGCTATGCTTCCGGGGAAGATATTAAAGTTATTTTAAATGTATATACACTACTAAATTCCTGATTAAAAAGTGCCTGTATAATATAAAAGTTGCAAATTCCTAGATACAATAGTTTTTGAATAAAAAAATAAAAACGAAATTTGAAAAAAATAGTTTTTTGGCAATATCTCGAAAACAAAAAAAGATATTTCAAATCTGTTTTCGGATTATTGTTGGGCTACAAATTTCACATATTTGCCCTAATTTAACCAACTCTCTAACTCTTCAAATAACCGAGATCCCCATGCATTTCCTCGAAATACGGACACCCTGTATATTATATTTAAAAAAAACTCAAATAGTTTTGAATTTGAAAATTCATGTTTGAAGAATAATACAATAACACGTAGTGAACTATACCGTAATTTAAATAATCAGGTATGATATTCTTCTTACTGACTAATGAAATAATCCCCCTTTTTACCTATAAATATCAACCTTATTTTTCACTCAATCCATTTATTGTTACCTGTTCACAAGAGACGCAAAACCTTTTCCAAGTAAGTTTATTCATAGTGGCGACCAATTTAAAATGTTAAATTTTCCTGACTCTTTCCTGATGCCAGATGTGTTCCTTGACCCCTTAAAATAATTTCATACAACCAAATCAAATATAGGGAAGAAAAAAGTGATTTAAGTTATATTAAGAGGTAAAAAGAAAAAATATTATATAGCACAAATTTAGAAATTGCAACATTTGATAATACCGTAAACTTTGCGCCTTAAGGTGTTACTTTGCCCCACTGTCAAAAAGAGTTAAATATGATTTTACACAGGAACTATACTTAGACAACACAAAATACTTAGCGCTATATTAAAGTTTGCCTATATAACAATGTCTTACGCAGTCGGCTTACGTTCCCGCGCTTTTAGAGTGGCAATAAGACGGTGATAAAGTTGTCAGCTGAAATTCACGTGTTTTTTTGCCGATAAAATTGAGTGTCTGTAGAAGTTATTGTTCTTGATTTACAAGTAAGTATTTGCACATTGGTTTTGTAGTACTCCGTAGCTGCTTTGCACTTAAAATTTGTTGAAATGCTCCATTAGAAAGAAAAAAAAACTATATTTGTTGTCCTTAACCTACAAAATGAGACACATTTGGGGTTACTTTGCTCCGGAGCAAAGTATACCCACTTTTTCTTATTCTTTTTTACCTCACCGGCTAAAATACTTTTTCCTTGGTTGAAGAAATGCCAAGAAATTACCAAAGGCAATTGGGTTCAAGAAAATATGCCGACTACACGAAAGAAGCATTAGAGGAGTGTTTAAATGAAATTAGAAGTGGAAAAATATCGCATAGAAAAGCCGAACAAAAATATAAGATCCCAAGACGTACTATTCTGAATAAATTAAATGGCAGACACAGTAGGAAACCAGGAAAGCAACCCATATTTACCTGTGATGAAGAAAACTAGTTTGCTAATTGCATAATTTCTTTGGGTGAATACGGGTTTCCTGTAAACAAACGAGAACTGAGACATATAATAAAAAACTATTTGAGCCGATGTGGAAGGACAGTAAAAATATTGGACAATAACTCACCTGGTAACGACTGGATAAAATCCTTTATTGCCAGACACCCTGAACTCTCACGTCGTTTTGCTGAAAATGTTAAACGAACACGAGCGGCAGTTAACGAACCTATGTTAAGAACATTTATTTAAAATTTGTCCAAAGAGCTAATTGATATTCCTGCTACAAACATCTGGAACTTTGATGAGACGAATCTTACCGACGATCCGGGGAAAAAGAAAGTTCTCGTCAAAAAAGGATCCAAATATTCGGAAATGATCAGAAATGCCTCAAAAACATCTATATCTGTCATGTTTGCTGGTAACGCGGCTGGAGAACTCCTTCCAGCGTATGTTGTTTATCAAGCGACCAAAATGTGGACCACATGAACTGAAAACGGGCCCAAAGGATGCCGTTATAATTCTAGCAGTTCTGGATGGTTCGACGCAGCAATTTTCACAGATTGGCTTGAAAAACAAATGCTACCACGATTGAGAAAATTAGAAGGGAAAAAAGTATTACTATGTGACAATCTCTCTTCCCATTTAACTATGCATGCGGTGGAATTATGCCGCCAATATGAAATATCTTTAATCTGCTTGCCTGCCAACAGCACACATCTGACACAGCCTCTTGATGTGGCATTCTTCCGGCCACTAAAAATAGCGTGGCGAAAAGTTTTAAGTGACTGGAAAGATACAGAAGATGGCATCCGTAATACAAACATACAGAAGCAGAACTTCCCACCACTGCTGTCGAAAATTATGGATATTATTGCTCCTCACGTACAAGACAACTTAAAAGCTGGCTTTCGGAAATGTGGCATAGTGCCTTTAAATGTGGAAGAACTTTTAAACCGCTTGCCAAGATCGTCCTGCAATGAAGACGACATTCAATCTGTGTTCCTGTAGAGCTTGGAAGCTAAAAGATCAGATTCTACAAAAATCTGGAACCGGAGAAAAAAAGTTAACATTCCAGCAGGAAAAAGCGTTTGTGCTGAAAATACATTGAGCGATGAAGACGTGGTTAACGAAGAAGTCGTAGCAAATGAAAATATGTTAGAGGATAAACCTGCAATTTCCTCCAGACATGAAGATGAACCCTATTTCAAGGACAACTCAGATGATGATTTTGATTTGCATGACCTAGTTGACGAGCAACAAAAAGAAATAGAGTTTATGGATTACATGGAAGGCAAGCCAACTAAGAACAAAGCTTTTCAGTTTGCAAACGTTGTTCGAGAAATAGGACGATTCGTAGTTTTTTCATATGAAGGAGAATTGTATCCTGGTAAAATTATAGGGTTTAACGACAATGAAGTCGCCATTAATGCAATGGTTAAGGCTTTAAAAATGTGGAAATGGCCCAAAACGCGTGATGAAATGACTTACTGCTGGTCTGACGTTCTAGGTGGCATGAAGACACCTAAACAAGTTTCCAAACGAGGATTTTTTGCAGTTCCTAAACTGAACAACAACTTGTTTTAATAAACCATCTTTTTGTTTGTGAATACCTACCTTAATAATTTAAGAATGTGTTGTTCATTTGCTATTTTTAAATGCAGCTCTTGGTTTTTGATACTAAAAATGCAAAAAAACGAATTTTTATTACTTTTATATAAGTAGATATGAAACGTTGTAGAAATTTTGACTAGAGAGCAGTACTACTTTACTCCAGACGTTCACAGTTATGCATTACATAGAGATTTAAACCCCGGCGCAATGTAACCCCGTCCTATGGTAGACTTTGCTCCGATCTTCAGCAAAAGAAATTATATATTTGCCTTTTGTTTTTGTATTAAATAATACTACAGCTACATTACTAAAACCCTTCTCTGTGTTTTCGGCAAAAATTATACTTTAATATACGTTTTTTACTTTTTTTTAAAAACGATTTTCAATTTGTCCACTAAAAATGGAGCAAAGTAACCCCAGTTTACGGTACTTTTCTAAAATTTACTAACGCGAAATCAAACATAAGCAGTATATTTTGAACTTCAATCATTTTCAATGTTTTATATGCGTGGCGCATGAAGTAAAATTTCGAGTTTAGAAAAGCCTGAAAATTTGGATTTGCCGGGGCGCCCGAGCGAAGCGATCCAAAATCCAAATTTTCAGGCTCATTTAAACTCGAAATTTTACTTCATGCTTAGCCTGGGAGTGGACGACACTCGTTACAATTTTCCAATTGGAATCTTTTATAAAATTAACTAATACTTGAAAAATTATATATTGTACAGGGTGGTGCATTTTGGAGGTGCCACGTATTCAAAACTTTTTTATTTGAAGAGATATTGAAATACCATTTTCGCGAGCCAAAGTCACTTTTTCATGTTTTAATCAATGGCGAAAAGAAAACTGATTTATCTCTAACCGTTTCCGCTCTATAGAGCGGAAACGGTTAGTCATGGCAGCTTTGGCAATGACTTTTGTATTACAATAGTATGCATGAGGCACATCATTGAAATCAGTGTTAAAATGCTGTTCAATGATATGCATATCTCCATATGCGCCCATAAGAAAAATGTGATTTTAATAAGGAAAAACAAAAACGAAACGTCCTTGAAATAAAACATTTACGTCATTTTAATAGGCGCAAAAAGTTGCCAAAAGAAAGTTTTTACAGTTTGGTTATAACTTTAAAAACAAATGAGTTAAAGTAACTTTAGAAAAACGGCATTTTATCAACTTTCAGTTATAACTTCGGCATTTTATCAACTTTCAGTTATAACTGAAAGTTGATAAAATGCCGTTTTTCTAAAGTTACTGTAACTCATTTGTTTTTAAAGTTATAACCAAACTGTAAAAACTTTCTTATGGCAACTTTTTGCGCCCATTAAAATGACGTACATGTTTTATTTCAAGGACGTTTCGTTTTTGTTTTTCCTTATTAAAATCACATTTTTCTTATGGGCGCATATGGAGATATGCATATCATTGAACAGCATTTTAACACTGATTGCAATGATGTGCCTCATGCATACTATTGTAAAACAAAAATCATTGCCAAAGCTGCCATGACAACTGGTAAACAATTTTGTTACTAGTTGATGCTTGCAATTTGTTTGAATATATAACTACTATCGATGTGGTATATTTTGTTTTATAAATTAGCACTCTTGATTGACATGAACTGCTACTTTGCTTGTCGTATGTAACAAAAAATATTTTATTCACAAAAATACACAAGTGGCACATCGTTGAAAACGGCATCAAAAATGCTGTTTAATGATACACATATCTCTATATTAGAAAATAATGAATTTTATGTAGAAACACAAAAAGTCCTTGAAATAAAACACGTACGTCATTGTAATAGGCGTAAAACGTTGCCATATAAAAGTGTTTACAGTTTGGTTTTAACTCGTAAAACAAATGAGTTACAGTAACTTCATAAAAATGACATTTTATCAACGTTCGGTTATAGAGCGGAAACGGTTAGAGATAGATCAGTTTTTTTTTTTCGCCATTAATTAAAACACAGAAAAGTGACCTAGCTCACGGTTTTTCAATATCTCTTCAAATGAAAAAGTTTTTCATATGTGGCACCTCCAAAATGGTACAGGGTGATATGTATAAAAAAAATCCGTGATTGTCGTGTCTAAACGTCAACAATTGAGAAATGTCCAAAATGTCGAGAAAGTATAAAAAAAAAACATTTTTAGAACATCTATTATACTATTTCTATGTTGAAGCAAATCCAAATTTTTAGTAATTCATTTTTAGTGACCAATAACTTCAATCAATTTATTAAATTTGTTATCTTTTTACGTTATTTCTGAAAATTAGATATTGATTATTTTTGTCTAAAATTATGAATATTTCCATTTGTTTGTCAAAGTGACACATAAATAACACCATGTGACAAATTTTTGTTTATGGGGATGTTTTGAGG
This sequence comes from Philonthus cognatus, assembly GCA_932526585.2. Classification (NCBI taxonomy): domain Eukaryota; kingdom Metazoa; phylum Arthropoda; class Insecta; order Coleoptera; family Staphylinidae; genus Philonthus; species Philonthus cognatus. The sequence continues at coordinate 47,092,480 of OW052244.1, forward strand.
TATTGGTATCAAGGAGACTTTGCTAATATCAGATTTACGTTAGTTCGTCCAAAGTGTCCACGGTTTAGAGTTTTCTTGTTTTTTCATTTGTGTTTTTAAGTATATATATAATGACTTCTGTGCGGAATTGTGCTGATTCTGCTGACTCGTTTTGCTATGTGTGTTGCTTGTATATTGGTCCGAACCAAGTTAAACATAAAATTCAAGCCGCTACAAAAGTCACTCAGGCGTACGAAGCCTACTTTGGTTTTAAAATTGGAAACCAAGACAAACGATGGGCCCCGCACGTGTTGTGTGGATTATGGTGATCAACATTGGGAGCGTGGTATAGAGGCGAACGCAGAGTCATACCCTTTGCAATTCCACGAAGGTGGAGAAGTTCAAAAAATCATGCCACACACTGCTACTCTTGTTTGGTAAATCTCACTAGCTTTAAAAGATAAAAAAAAAACGACACGTCATTATATATCCCGATCTTGAGTCAAGTAGTGCACCAGTTCCTCACTCTGAAACTCTGCCTGTTCTCACGCTACCTTTTTCAGTAACTGAGGAATCAGATGATATTTTTAAACGATGAAAGCAAAGAACCTTATTTTCCCAGTCAACAGAAAATGGATGATCTAATTAAAGATCTTGGTCTAATTAAATTAAATGGAGACATTTTGACATCCAGACTGAAGGAATGGAATCTTTTAGACCCCAATTGCCGAATAACAACTGCCTGAAAAAAAACACCAAAGATTTTTCACATATTTTTTTATGGAAAAGGGTTTGTGTTTCTGTAATGATGTAAACAAGCTATTTGAAGAGATTGGCATTGAATATTGTAACGGTTTTAACCCTCCTTTAGGGTACACCTCGGGTTAGTCCAGGTTCAGGTTTAATCAGAGTCCTTGTTAGTGCAGAAATAATGTAACAATATTTTGTAAAAAATAAAATTTATTCGTAAAATAATATAAAATAAAAATAATGTTAAGATATGCTATTAAATAAACAAAACGCAACCCTATGTACAACTAAATTCCAACTCTGGCTCGGTCTTCTCGTACCGCTCCGGGTTCAGTTCTGGACCGTCAGGTGTCTCTATTAGGAGAAAATAAACCAATAATTAATTATGCTGGTTTAAGTTTAAATAAACACAATAAGTAAATATCTACAATACATTTATATACAATTACAGGCCTCCTTACTGTAGCACTTATGCGTAGCAGCAGTAGTAGGAAGCCAACTTCCAGTGTTGGTTAGCGGTCGCTTATGCGTAGCAGACGCGCAAACTAACACGTTTCCGCTGCGGTAACAGTAGCACACATATACGGGTAATACAGCGCAGAATGGGATCCGGAGAGCGCTTATACGTAGCTGAACTCCGGCCGCTTCTGATTCAAACGGGATAGAGAGAGAACGCTTATACGTAGCTGAACTCCGGCCGCTTCTGATTCAAACGGGATAGAGAGAGAACGCTTATACGTAGCTGAACTCCTCTACTACAGGTATTTGAATTCAACAGAGAGAGAACGCTTATGCATAGCAGAACTCATCTGTGATTCAACGGAACAGGTACGGGTATTTGAATTCAACAAAGAGAGAACGCTTATACGTAGCAGGACTCTCCTGGAATTCAACGGAACGGGTACAGGTAATGCTATGTTCTAACGAGGAGGAATCGCTTATACATAGCAGAAACCTCTCGGTACTCTAGCCGGTCTAATTTCAACTCGCTTATGCATAGCAGAGATGCAATTAGGAGGCTACTCTGGAAGATCGCTTATGCTTACTGAAATCCCAGCGCAGTCTGATTTCCATAGAAAACTAATATCTATAGAAGGCTCACTCCCATATAGTCGCCGAGACTGCGTTCAGCGCCACTGGTGGTCCTTTCTCCGTACTAAATGCCGAGCCAGCGGACCAGGCGGGAATCTCGTATATTTAAAATAAACTGTGCGCTTTGAAATATATTATATGTTTATTAATTATGACAATTTTTTTTAAATTATAGAATCATTATTTTCAAACTGAAAATTTGAAATTATAATTGTATAATAAATATTGTCAGAATAAAAAACAAAAATGATATAAAAGAATTTTTTTATTGAATTTAAAAGTTCAATATTCCTTTTAAGGTCAAATAAATGTGTTTATTGATATAATGAATTAATTAAAAAAATAATTACTTACCTTAGTATATCCTGCATGAAAAAAATATTTTGGTAAATTGGAAAATAAATATAAAATTAAAGTTTAGTTTTATACATTTATTATCAAATTAACAGTTTATTGTTTGTAATGCACATGACGATTCTTGAACCATGTGGTACCTATTAAAAGATTTACATGTTTTATTATGGAGAAATAAATACTGAAATAAATCAAAATATATATTAACTCTTTTCCAAACCACCCAGGAGGTAGAGCTATTTGGCTCATTTTTTTTATATGTGGTATCCCCAGTAGGTCTAATCCACATGTCCATAGTGAACAAAAACACATATGCCCAGTTTCACTAACATCAGTTAAATCGAAAAATAGTTATTCATTATTTCCAGTTTATAACGGCTAAAAATTTGTATTGGTCGGGCTGCTTCGCAAGATAAACAATTTGAATAAAACGCTTTTATACAATCAACGAATACATGAAAATGCACAGTGTATACATTGGGATGTGTATACTTAAAAGAAAAATTCCCTGTATCTAAGCACTGTGGTTATACTTCCTCTCCTTCTGCCTCTTCTTTGCATATCTATTAATATGGAATTTTCGGATTTTTATATATTTTAAAAGAGCAATATTTTATCAATTCCCTCTTAAAATTTCATGCAAATATCGCAGTGATTTTTCAAGCTACAAATTTTCAAAACTTTATCTCTCTAAAATTTAGATAAAATTAGGCTTCTAGACGTTTAATTGAAAATAACTGATAATCTATTAATAGAGTATTTTTGAATTTTTACATATTTTAAAAGAGCAATATTTTATCAATTTCCTCTTAAAATTTCATGCAAATATCGCAATGATTTTTCAAGGTACAAATTTTCGAAACTTTATCTCTCTAAAATTCAGACAAAATTAGGTTTATACACGTTTAATTGAAAATAACTGAAAATCTATTAATAGGCTATTTTTGGATTTTTATATATTTTAAAAGAGCAGTATTCTATCAATTCCCTCTTAAAATTTCATGCAAATATCGCAATGATTATTCAAGCTAGAAATTTTATTTCTCTAAAATTCAAACAAAATTAGGCTTCTAGACGTTTAATTAAAAATAACTGAAAATCTATTAATAGGGTATTTTTGAATTTTTGCATATTTTGAAAGAGCAATATTTTCTTAATATCAGCATAAAATTTATGCAAATATCACAATAATTTTTCAAGCTACAAATTTTTAAAGCTTTATCTCTCTAAAATTTAGACAAAATTAGGCTTCTAGACGTTTAATTGAAAATAACTGAAAATCTATTAATAGGGTATTTTTGGATTTTTACATATTTTAAAAGAGTAATATTTTATCAATTCTCTGCTATTATTATCACAAGCATCAACCCATATTTGGAATCTTGCCATATCCTTTTGTGGATTTGGAAATTGATGCCTGGGTGAAGTTTTTTCTTCACATTTTTTAACCATACAAGTACGGCATTTAGGCATTTTTTTATTAATTTCACACACTCACACAATAAATATAACACAAAAACACAAACTATACTAGCACTAAAGACTTAAAACTGTGTATTAATAATATAAAACAAGACTGCAAACAAACCTTATGTAATAAAGAAAATTAAAAAATAACTAACCTTTATCGACTTACACCACCGCTGATATCTGGGAAATCGCAATGAAGACACAAATAAACGTTTGAGAATACTTTCAATCGAATAATTTGCTAATAATCGCAAAATAATGCTATTACAGTGATTATAACCTACAAAATGCAAATATAATCTCTCTCAACAACAACAAAGAATGAGCCGAATCATAGAAAACTAATATCCAAATGAGCGGGAATATCTAGATATTCCCGCTCATTCGGATATTAGTTTTCTATGGAGCATGTGGCGGGACATTCAAATCCTTCAAATCTAGTACTGGATGCGCCACCTGCTGGTCCTTTCCTTAACTATTTTTATAATATAAACAAGTCCGTAAGAGTGAACCGACCCTGCTGACATAGATGCCTGCTGATTTCTGAGCGCTCCGGCAACTATTCTTATAGCCGGACCCATAAATCTATTAAATTAAAGACAGGCAACAAAGTGTTGCCAACTTATTGTAAATTTTAGGCATTATCTGTGAAATAGATAAATTATAATAAAGACGTACACTTTCATAAAGTTAATAATATATAGATAGACTAGCATCGATTGCCAACCCATAAATCTCACATTTATCAGCTGTGACAATCGATGCAAGTAAAGTTCGTTACAATATCATGCCTAGGATTAGCCTCTTTTTATAGACAGCTCTTCCTGAAGTTTAAAATCCATTCTTCTTCATACTGGAAACATGTATCCGTCAATACCCGTTGGTCACTCGGTCCATTTGAAAGAAGATTACGAAAACTTAAAATTTCTTTTGGAGAAACTTCACTACAAAAAACAAACATGAATGGCAGGTCTGCGGAGATTTTAAAATGATTGCTTTTTTAAAAGGTCTTTAGGATGGCTACACGTAACATTCCTGTTTCCTGTGTTTATGGGACAGTCATGCTACAACCAAACACTACACCAGAAAAGATTGGCCTGTTAGAACACAGTTTACACCTGGTGTAGAGAACATTAAACATCCGTCATTAGTAAGATCAGCAAAAGTTTTAATACCGCCGCTTCATATTAAACTTGGGTTAGTCAAACAGTTAGTAAAAGCACTCAATAAAGATGAAGAGTAATTCAAACACTTGTTCGTCTTGTTTCCAAAATTGTCAAAAGCTAAAATGGAAGGTCGAGTTTTTAATGGACCAGATGTTCGCAAGATGTTTAATTCTGATGAAATTGAACAAAAAATGACGTCAATTGAGAGAAATGCTGGGAAATCTTTTAGGGAAGTAGTAGATAACTTCCTTGGAAATAAAAAGTCTTCACAGTACAAAGTAATTGTTACAAAACTTTTGGAATGTTATAAAAAGCTCGGTTGCTGAATGTCCCTAAAGCTACACTTTCCACATTCTCACTTAAGTTTCTTCAGTAAAAATATAGGTGACATCAGTGAAGAGCATGGTGAGAGATTCAATGAGGAAATAGCAACAATGGAAAAACGCTATCAGTGCAGGTGAGATTATAATATGATGGGTGACAACAAGTTTATTATGAATCTTTTAAATATTCCCTTGTTACACACACGTAGACTTGTTGCTGATTTATGTATTTTATATAATTTAATTAACGGAGATTTGATATGCAGTAATTTGTAAGTTCAACTAAATTTTAGTACATTGCTGCCTCATTTACATAGGCATAATAATCTTTTTAAAATAAAATTCCATTCGTCAAATTACGGATTTAACAATACTATATGCAGAACTATGAGATTATTTAACACATTGCTGAATGATATTGACTTGTTTAATTCATCAATCTCATTGTTCCGTAAAAAATGTTTAGACTACCTAAACTCTATTAATGAAAACATGTGTCTTTATAGTTTATAGTTCGTGGGTATTTTGTTACTCATACAAGTATAATTTAACTTTTAGTTTATTTGAATAATCTTGTAGTATCTAAGCCAGCATAAGCGCCCATTTTTGTATTTTTGTTATCGATATGTTTAATTTTTGTATTATTGTTAAAGTCGAAACGTAAATAAATAAATAAACATATGGTGCATTATTCGTGAGGACTCATCGTCACATAAGCGAAAAAGCAGAATTGCCATCCACTTTTGAACTTTTTAGTTTTTTAAGAGAAGTTCAATGTTAATTTGATGTTTCTTTAATAAAACCATTTGAAAATAAAACTTTTTTCTGCTTAAAAAAAATTGAAAAAATTAGCTAAATGAGCAAAAAACCGACATTCAAAGTAACATTTTCACACAAGATCTAATGCTTTAAAATATAAGTAAAAATCTAACATAAACACTACTCACAGTCACATAAACAGAAACAATGCAAACATTTGTTACATAGTGTAATGCATACAAATTTGTCTATGTTCTAAATTTCACCTAAAAAATAACATCAACTCTATTTATTTAATGTCATACATTTCACAATATAATAAACTGCAAAATAAGTACCCGATTGATCGTCTAACAAAGGTTTCCACTTCCAGATTAAGTATGAAGTAAAATTTTAGAATAGCCTAAAAATTTGCATTTGCTGAGGCGACAATCAAGGAATTTTTGTTTTAAGTACTTATACATATCCCGATGTACACTATGTAATTTTTCAGGTAACCGTTCATTTTATTAAAGAGTTCCACTCCCAGACTAAGCATGAAGTAAAATTTTGAGTTTAGAAAAGCCTGAAAATTTGGATTTGCTGGGGCGCGACTCTTTTCGCTCGTTTATTTATACGTTTTATTCCTTACTTCACAATGTGTTATTGTAGGCTATATGTGAATACATAAGGCCTACAATAACACGTAGTGAAGTAAGAAATAAATAATTCAAATACTAAATAATTCGAGTTTAGAAAGACTGAAAATTTGGATTTGCCGGGCGATACGCTACGTTAAATTTGGATGTGGGCGTGGGGTAAAGGTGTCGGATAAAAACAAAACACTCTGATGCCATGTATTAATTATTATTTAAATGCGCTCAAAGAAATAAAATTAACACCAGTGTTACCCCAAGCGAAATAAAATTAAGTATCATATGTTACAAACAAAATGATCAGATACAAAAATGGTCGCATTAGTTAAATGTTTCGGTATAAGTTACATGAAGATGAACAAGTAATCCTTTTTTCCACTGGTTGGTAAACACCGTAGAGGAAAAGGATTACTTGTATCATTTAATGTCACATTAATTAATTAATATGTACTTAAATCTGCATAAGAGGCCATTGAGAATAATCAGACTTCATATTTTTCGACGGCCAAAGCCATGTAACATTTAAGTGCGTTGAAATCATCCAAACACATATCCTTGCCTAGTAAAGTCCTCGTGCACGTTTTAGCCACTTCAAGGTTCGCGGGCGAGATCTTCGATTTCAAAAATTCCATATCGTATTTTTCATCTTCTGTTCTAAAGCCACTCTTCTTGTAGTAACACGATAGAAAACAGCCGACGTTTTCCGAGTATTTGGAGTGGTGATTCAATATGTACCTTACTTCCTCCTCATTCGTATTATTTTCCACATAACATTCTTGAGCGTATTCTGTAAAGGCCAACTTAACATCTTCTGGAAGATTCTGTTTGAAATGGATAATTATTAAAAAGTTAATAGAAACAAAAAATGTTAAAATAAAAATAAAAACAAAAACAGGGTCCGTGTTTACAGCACCGATGCAATTTGTCATCGGTGAGTCGACGTCATGCAACTTCTCACCGACGGCAAATTGCATCGGTACTGTCAATACGGGCCCAGATGTCAAATTGTTTAGAGTACTTTGGAGTGACAGGCAAAACTATACTGATGAGAAATAAACCTCAAACGCGTCTAAAGATGGCCTGAACAATTTTAATCGAATTGTTACATTTACAGTAGGTTGCTGTATGGATCATCATACACTTATTATATAATCCAATGTCCATCGGGGCACTAGCTTGGGAAGTAGTTGTTGTTTGAATTGGTATTTGAAAGATAAATTAGGCGTAGATTGCGAAAAGAATCGCACTTTAAATATTTTTAATACGATTTATAAAATCTTACCAGTAATTTAGTAATACCGGCGTAATCTCCTTTAGTTACTGTAAACAAAGCAACAATTGCTAATATTCTAAACATTTTGAAGGAATGTAAAGAACTACGTTTTTTTTTCAACTGTATGTGAATTTATATTCTGTCTATCGTGATTAAAGAAACAATTATTTCTTTAAAAATAAATAAATGACGACTTTTTTCATAACGAGTTCATAAAAATAACCAATTTGTAATTCAAATTATAGAAAATAAATGTATATTAATGGTAATTATTCCAAATATATGGTTAAATATTATCTGTGATAACAGTTTATACATATACGTTTTAGTTAATTTTTAAAATGTTAATTTTTTGTACGTAAAAGCGACCCTGAAATAGTAAAAACAAAATTTTCAAAACAATAAAGGAAGCTGCAAAATAAGTATCTGATTGATCGTCTACCGAGGGTTTCCACTCCTAGGTTACGCATGAAGTAAAATTTCGAGTTTATAATATCGTGAAAATTTGCATTTGCTGAGGCGACAATCAAGGAATATTTGTTTTAAGTACTTATACATAGCCCGACGTACAATATGTAATTTTCTAGGTAATCGTTGATTTTATTAAAGAGTTCAATTTAAAATTTGTAACGGGTGTCGTTCACTCCCAGATTAAGCATGAAGTGAAATTTCGAGTTTAGAAAAGCCTGAAAATTTGAATTTGTTGGGGCGCGCGAGCTAAGCGAGTTGCGCCCCAGGAAATCCAAATTTTCAGGCTTTTCTAACTTCGAAATTTTACTTCATGCGCCACGCGTATACATCACTAACTTCAAGTGAAATCTCCAACTACTTGGTTAGAGTTAAATAAATTTAGTGTGTCAGTTATCAGTTGTTTAAATTACATCAACATGTTTTTTTGAATTTTTTTAATATTCAATGTGTCAAACTCGTGCTATAAACTGAACTAACAATTTGTCAACTCTTGAATCGTATTATTTGAAAATTTATTAATATTATTAATTCAAAAATTCCCTGGCCAACTATTGTTGTAACAAAATATACATTATGTTGACTATACGTAGGTATAGTCAAAATAATAATTTTAAACGTTTATTTAACATTTTTACTAGAAGCAATATATCTTGTATCAACTAATATATTAAATGTGTAAGTATGATTGCGATAAAAAAATTAATTTTATTTTAATTTTATTGATACACAAATATTCGGACAAACATTAACATAAACAAAACAACCATTTTTTTAAAGTATTATAATTGGTATTAGAATCAGCGTTGCTATGTTTAAAACACTTTGTTTTAAAACAGTGTTTCAGACATGTTTAAAAACAGCCGTCGTATTTTGAACCTGTTTTAAATCTTAGATTTAAAACATGTTTTAAACGTTAACTTTGTTAAAAACGTTTTTTTTATTATCCTAAATTTGCTAAATTATATTTTATACAACTTCATTAAAATTTTTTGTTTACATTTTTAATAATTACATTATTAAACTTAACATTTTATTACAATAAAATATCACAACTGTGTGTGCATTAATGTGATTTTTAAATACAGGGAATTTTTCTTTCAGGTGTACGTATGCATACACTGTAAATTTTACGACATTTGTTGCTTTTTTAAAAGGTTTCAAGTTGAATCTTTAAACGAGGGTTTTTCACTCCCAGACTAAGCATGAAGTATGTGTATGACGCGCCGTCTGGGTTCGGAATATTCCGTCTGGGTTCGGAATAGAATAAACCCAGAGTGTGCTCGCTTGTCGTAAAAGGCGACTAAAGAGCCTTCTGTCCGAAGTCCTCATAATGCCCTTTCTTGTCACCCAACAACCCTACCCAGCTGTCGTGTCGTGGCTAAGGGTCAGTACAGGGTTCCCAACGGCGCCTGCTGCTGTGAGGCTTTGGCACCACAGTAGCAGTCATACCGTACTTCTACAGCATTCTGCTGTAGTGGTATAGGGGGTCTTGGCTTAATTGCCCGGGCCGAGAGGAGACAACCTCAACATCAAATCCCCATGGTTAGCGTGGAACTGCTTATGCGAAGACCATGGCTACTGGCAGTGTGCCGGTAGCTGGCCAGATGGGAAAGTCTGGTTCCTATTAAGCGAACTCTGGATACCGGCCGACCTCCAAGAGCTAAATAGGCTTGTCCAGGTATAGGAGCACTGCCTGGATCGACCTTTTATTTCTTCCTGACTCGTGGGACTAAAATGGACAACGACTCAAAACAAAAACCCAACGAGGGGGGTACCCTCGATCCTCACTTTGAGGACAAAACGGAGACTGGGGTCGAACCCACTCCTAACAAGCCCCAGACCTCGACAAGGCGTGAGCGGGAGACCAATTCCCCTCACTCCGAGTCCGAGGCAGGGTGTGAGCGGGAGATCATTTCTCCTCACGCCGTGTCCGAGGCAGGGCCCAGCGAAGAGGCTGCCGACAAAATGCGCAACCTCTCGCTGACACACAAGAGGTTTGGAGGGGCTGCAAGAAAGCGACTCTCCAAACTCATCAAGAGCGGAATACCATACGAAACTGCCTTGAATACGGTGCTGGAGCAAGTCCGTAAGAGCAGGGAGGCAGAGGGGGCTAAATCCCCCTCTACTGCCAAGCCAGCCAAAAAACGGCAACGCTCCGACACCAGTATACCTGAGCAGGAAAATAATATTAAGAAACCCTGCAAGCAGGATACACCAAATATCTCTGCGCCGGCGCCGAAGCCTTCATACAGGGCAGCGGCTGGGGGCGTCAGGGTGGGCATTATCCACGCTGATTATCCTGGCTCTGCCCTGACGGCTGAACAACTATCGACCCTGCGCAGAGGCATACTAACCGAGGTGGACAGCATCCCGGATGATGGCCCCTCGGTAAGATTCCAGGCCTGTTCACTTAGACCTGGATGGCTTCTGCTGACGTGCGCTGATGAGTCGACCGTCACCTGGCTTAGGAGCGCGATAACACGCCTCCAGCCATGGGAGAACGCGAAACTCAGATGTGTACAGGGTAAGGAGCTACCCAAACCACACATCTGCGTGGCATACATCCCGGATGACGAAGCTGGACATCGGCTTACGCAGGATGTTGTCCTCAAACGTCTGAGGATTATGAACCCGGGACTTAATACCCGCGATTGGTCGGTTCTACGTCAGGAGACGGCAGGACCCGGCCAAACATGGACATTCTCCCTGGACGACGGGTCTATGGCCTGTCTCAGGGAGATGCAGCTCAAACCATACTTTGGTTTTGGACAAGTACTGTTCAGAACCAAAGGAGGGGACAAGAGCCAAGACAAAACCACTGCCACAGAGCCGAAAAAGGGTGAGGAAGAGCGACTAATAACGCCCCCCTCAGCTGAACAGGCCTGTGGCAGTGGCTCAAATACCACCACAAAATCAGTGGTTCCTGAGGCAGCCCAATCCGCCAAAGGAAAAGGCCCTGCGAAGGGAAAAATGCATCCTAAGAAGGGCGGTAAATCGACCTTCAAAGGACGCAAACCACCGGAGGGAAAATGACTCCCCCGGTGAAGTGTGTGCAGGCAAACCTGCAACACGCCAAGGGGGCATCCTTCCTCCTTGGCAAGAAATTTATTGAAGAGCGGATCGACCTCGCCTTCATTCAGGAACCATGGGTGTCCAGCTCAGGCCGAATAAACGGCCTCAGCAACCTATCCGGAAAGGTAATATCATATGGCTCTGGCGAAAAACCCAGAGCGTGTATTATAGTCCGGAATAACATCCAATACTTTCTGTTAACAGAATTCTGCACCAGGGACATCGTAACCGTCCAGCTGAATCTCCCGGTGGGGAATGGCAGGCTAGACATAATAGCCTGCTCGGCATACTTCCCGGGAGACAGCGCAGAATTACCACCTCCTACGGCGGTGAGACAACTTGTGGCCCACAGCAGGAGGAACAATATCCACCTGGTTGTTGCCTGTGATGCCAATGCCCATCACACTGTGTGGGGCAGCACGGACATCAACCAGAGAGGTGAGTTTTTACTAAATTTTATCATAGGTGAAGGGCTAGAGGTGAATAACACTGGCAACGAACCAACCTTTGTAACGAAAAATCGTGCAGAGGTCTTAGACATTACGTTCTGCTCCAAACTTATGAGCACAAAAATTTCCGATTGGAAGGTATCTACCGAACCATCGTGTTCGGACCATCGGAATATTCAATTTAATATTGAAGGCAGTCTTAGACCTGTAGTGGAATATCGAAATGCCAGAGGCACTAATTGGGACGGATATAAGCGTACTCTTAGTGATCTGCTGGGACAAACGACCCCTACAATTAAACGCCATGAAGACATTGAGACGGCGGCGGAGCATATCTGCCAGTCTATCGTCTCAGCGTATCATGAAAACTGCCCACTAAAATGTAAAAGAGACAGCAAAAATGCCTCTTGGTGGAATCACTCACTTGAGAAAATGCGGAAAGAAGTCCGAACACTATTCAACCGGGCTAGGGAAGCAGGCAACTGGGAACTTTATAAAACTTCTCTAACCGAATATAATAAACAAATCCGCAGGGCAAAAAGGGAGTCCTGGAGGAAATTCTGCGGGGATATCAATGATACCCCCTGCAGTGCAAGAATCCACAAGGTCCTAGCCAGGGAACCGGGGCAGGCACTCGGATCGATAAAACGACCGGATGGCTCGTACACAGGCTCTGGTAAAGAAACGTTAGAGATTCTGGCCCAAAATCACTTCCCAGATTGCTTGTTTCTAGGTGACACTACATCTGCCGCGGTGCGCTCATGGGATCGAATCAAACGACCCAGAAAGCAGGACTGGGCGGTGGCAAATAAAATCGTTACCTATGGAACTGTAAGCTTGGCTGTAAAATCCTTCCAACCTTACAAAGCACCAGGTTTGGACGGGATCTTTCCAGCTCTGATTCAACAGGGCTTGGAGAGTGTCATCCGCCATCTCATAAAACTCTTCAGAGCTAGCCTAGCTTGGAATTATATACCGACTAGCTGGTCGGAGGTAAAGGTGGTATATTTACCAAAAGCGGGCCGTAAGGATCCGCTGCCTAAATCCTTCCGGCCTATTAGCCTGATGTCTTTTATTCTAAAGACCCTGGAGAAGGTGCTGGATGGATACATCAGGAGGGAAGTACTGGGTACCAACCCTCTCAATGTACATCAGTATGCCTATCAAAAGGGGAAGTCCACGGACCTGGCGTTGAACAATCTAGTCGGGAAAGTCTCGCAGACCCTCGACTCAAAGGGAATTGCGTTAACGGCTTTCCTTGACATTGAAGGTGCGTTCAATGCAGCATTAACGGAATCCCTCTGTAAGTCTGTAAAAGATAGAGGGGTTCCGACGGCCGTAACAGGCTGGATACGAGCAATGCTAGACGCGAGGACAGTTACGACGTCACTCTGTGGTGACGTTGTCAGGCTAAGAACCTCCAGGGGATGCCCGCAGGGCGGGGTTTTGTCTCCCCTGCTTTGGTCCCTACTGGTGGATGACCTACTCGCGATTTTAGATACGTTTGACGTGGAAGTACAGGCGTATGCGGATGACATAGTCATCCTTGCAAGGGGAACAGACGAAAACACAGTCTGGTGTGCCCTGCAAGAAGCACTGGATGCGACGAGGAGCTGGTGTGAAGGGGAACGACTTAGCGTAAACCCAAGTAAAACACTAATTCTCCCGTTCACCAGAAGGAGGAAATTGAAAATAAAACCTCTCACCCTACACGGTGAAACAATTCCATTTGTGGAGGAAGCGAAATATCTGGGTGTCACCCTAGATAGATCTCTAACCTGGAACTCCCATTTAGACAAGACCATACACAAAGCGAGACACTCGCTTTGGACATGCCGTCGTATATGTGGCAGGTCTTGGGGTCTTAACCCCAAACAAATGTACTGGCTGTATGGTGCGGTTATTAAACCGATTATCACCTACGGCTGTGTTGCCTGGTGGCCGATTACAACTCGCAAAACGGCCATAAATAGGCTCACTGCACTGCAGAGAATGGCAATGGTGGCGGTAACGGGAGCTATCCGAACTACACCGTCAGCAGCTATGGAAATGCTACTGAACCTGACCCCTCTACATATCTTAATACAGGGGGAGGCCAGATTGGCAACATATCGATTCCATCATGCGGCTCTAATAGACCCGCAAAGAATAGTCTTCATACCGAACGGACTGTCTAAGGCCATCGAGTCAGAAGACAGTCTGAATATGAAGACAGACTTTACAGTCACAGAGTACAGTGAGCATCAACCGTACAAAGTCCTATTTCCGGATAGAGACGACTGGGAGCGATACAAAACCGCCCCAGGACAGGTTGATTCCTACTGGTATACCGACGGCTCAAAACTGCCATCTGGTACAGGAGCCGCAGTAGTCGGATGTAAACCAAGGACTGAACTTTCCTACAGCCTCGGTAAACATGCCACGATACAACAGGCAGAAATATTTGCCATTGAGATGTGCGCTCGGGAGCTCCTACAAAGGGGTTGGGTGCGCAGATCAATTAATATCTGTTCCGACAGCCAGGCGGCTTTGAAGGCTTTGGAAACAACCCGAACCTCATCCCTGCTGGTGTGGAACTGCAAGCAGATACTTTGCCAACTGGCAGAGAACAACAGGGTCAGTCTGATGTGGGTGCCCGGGCACTCTGGCATACAGGGAAACGAACTAGCCGATTCCCTGGCCAGGAAGGGAGCGGATACCGCATTCATCGGACCAGAACCTGCTCTTGGAATACCTAGAGTAGTAGCCAAGAACACTAACAGGAGATGGCTGAATGATCAGATGCTAAACTACTGGCAACAGTGCCCTGGGATGAGACATTCCAGAGCAGTGATAAGTGAAGCATCCACCTCCAGAACAGAGTCATGGCTGAAGCAGAGCAGGTCGGGTATACACACCCTGACTGCTCTCTTCACTGGACACTGCCGCCTACGGCACCATCTGCACAAAATGGGACTGAGTGATAACACGGAGTGTCGCCTGTGCCTAGAAGATGATGAAACAGCAGAGCACGTTATTTGTGCCTGCCCCGCTGGAAATCAGCTCAGGCTCACAGTGCTCGGACAATCCATACTAACACTGAAGGACCTTGACAAGATTCCACCCGACAAGCTCGTAGACTTCATCAAGAGGTTGGGCTTGGAGGGTGAACTATAAGGACACGCGACTGGCCTTAAATTGTGAGCCACAATAGACCCTCGCGGTCGCAGTGGAGGGCCGTATAGCGACCCACTCACTTTGGAAAAAAAAAAAAAAAAAAAAAAAAAAAAAAAAGCATGAAGTAAAATTTCGAGTTTAGAAAAGCCTGAAAAGTTGGATTGGCCGCGTAGCGAAGCGGAGCGGCCAATCCAAATTAGGCTTTTCTAAACTCGAAATTTTACTTCATGAGCCACACATATAAAACACTGAAATATACGGCTTTAGTAATCTAATATGTAGATGTGAATAAAACGTAAGTCAAATTCTGCGCTGAACAAATTGTTTAAAACAATGATTATAGCCAACCCAATAACTCTAACGTATATTAGGTTGCCTATAATTGTTGTTGTATGTGTGTGTTTTTGCACTTCACTGTAAATCAGTGTTTTTAAGCGTGGCGCATGAAGTAAATTTTCGAGTTTAGAAAAGCCTAATCTGGATTGGCCGCTCCGCTTCGCTACGCGGCCAATCCAAATTCTTAGGCTTTTCTAAACTCGAAATTTTACTTCATGCTTAGTCTGGAAGTGGAAAACACTTGTTAAAGCCCCAAAATTTTGAAACAACGAATTCCCGCAAATTTCAAAAACGCTGTAATTATCGGGATATGTATACTCAAAAGAAAAATGCCCTCTATGTTCTGTTTTAAACACGTTTCACACGTGTTTTAAACATGTTTTAAACACGTTTTAAGCATGTTTTTAATCATTAATGTTTTAAACGCTGTTTCAATGTAAAAACACTTTTTGTTAATAAAACTGTATGTTTTAATTAAAATGAAAAAAACATTTTTTTAACAATCCTGATTAGAATCAATACCAACCACGATACTTAAAAAAAATGGTTGTTTTGTTTATTATACAACATTTTTTGTTATGCCCGCTTGCTTCTATCAAATTGATTCGTTAAAAATAACCATAGACTGCTAAAATAAAGGTAGCATAATTATAGGAATATATTTTTTTTGAGTAACATCAAGATTTCAACTAACTTGGTATAAAAACACTGCCACTTTCTTCACAATATCCTCTTATCTAGGGTTTTCCCGATAATCCCATTAACTTACTTAATTTTCCGAAATCCATTTAGGTATAAATACGTCGCATCGTTTGTAAACTAGGCAATAAGCTATTGATAATGAGTACACAGTACTCGAAATGTACATCTAGCAAAAATTTAAAAAAAAATGGAAAGAAAGTGTAATGGCCGATTCACAATCAAAACGGGAACGGGAACTTATACAAATCGAACGCCGTTAGATCGTTAGAGTTTATGTTATTTCTGTGTACCTGTTCATTCCACACACAACACTTTTTCCAAGTAAGTTTGTTTTAATTTCATTCCTATTTTTTTGTTAAACGTCATAAGCAAAGCTATACTGAAGAGAGATAAATCTCGAAACGCGTCTATAGATGGCCTAAGACATTAGTTTTAATCCAAGTCCTTTCACTTCTAATTTGTTGATATCTCTCCTTTCATTTTAAATTGTATTGTTAGTTGGTTTGAAGAGAATTTGACCTAAACGTTACATACACTTTAATAGAGCGTTGTAACAAATCAAATTAAATAAGATTTTAAATATTTCATTGTATAATTCAATATCCGGAGGTGTATTTGCACGGGAAGTAGTTGTTTCATTGGATAGTTATTATTGTCTTAAATTGTCTTATTAATTAAGACACTGTTTGCATTTTCACGAATAGTTTTTTCGTAATTTTATATATTATGTTTAAAGTGTGCAAACTATAAGAAGCGTAAGCTTATTTTCTCGAATTCAAATAGTTTTGAATTTGAATTTATCTTGTTTGAACTGTACCGTAAGGTAAATAATAAGGTCTCACATTCTTCATACCTGCTAATGACATAATCCCCTTTTTTGCCTATAAATACCAACCATCATCTTCACTCATTCCATTTCTGTGTACCTGTTCATTCCACACACAACACTTTTTCCAAGTAGCTATACTGAAGAGAGATAAATCTCGAAACGCGTCTATAGATGGCCTAAGACATTAGTTTTAATCCAAGTCCTTTTACTTCTAATTTGTTGCTATCTCTCCTTTCATTTTAAATTGTATTGTTAGTTGGTTTGAAGAGAATTTGACCTAAACGTTACATATACTTTAATAGAGCGTTGTAACAAATCAAATTAAATAAGATTTTAAATATTTCATTGTATAATTCAATATCCGGAGGTGTATTTGCACGGGAAGTAGTTGTTTCAATGGATATTTATCGTCTTAAATTGTCTTATTAATTAAGACACTGTTTGCATTTTCACGAATAGTTTTTTCGTAATTTTATATATTTATGTTATTGTTTACAGTCCTGTAAAGTGTGTTATTTTGAAGTTTTTAAAATGTATCAAATTATTAATGTTACTGACAAACAAAATAAATGTTATATGGATCAGCAAATGAAGGAAAATTCCTGGATTCCCGAGAACGGGAAGCGCCCGGGAACCAGAACGAGAAGCGTGGTCAACTTCTTTCCCGTTCTCGGGCGCTTTTATTGTTAAGCCAATCAATCACTGCACGTATTTACCGAGCAAACGCTATCGCCATTATATAAATCGAATGCCGTTAGAGCGTTAGAGGTTATGTTATTCTTTACAATCCCGCAGAGTGTGTTATCTTGGAATTTTTAAAATGGATCAAATTATTAATGAGCAAATGTTAATGACAAACAAAATAAATGTTATATGGATGAGCAAATAAAGGAAAATTACTGGATTTTCTTTGGAAAAAAATTATGCAACAGATCATCACTAAAAGAAAAATTATTTTGGATTTATTAATTTGGATTCATTAATTTGGATACAATAATAAAACAAGCAGGTAACGTTGATATAAACAAACAAACGAAAACCGGAACGGGAACTAGAACGAGAAGCCTAGCTTCACAACAAAACGGAAACCGACCGGAAAGGACTAGGAACATTTATGTCGATTAAGGGACTTTTGATGTCTTATTCTGAAGTTAGCAGTTCAGAATAAAACATCAAAAGTCCCTTAATCGACATAAATGTACCTAGTCCTTCCCGGTCGGTTCCTGTTTTGTTGTGAAGCTGAGGTTCTGGTTCCCGTTCCTGTTTCCGTTCTCGCTCCCGTTTAGGTTGTGAATCGGCCTCTAGTATTTTCATTGCAAGGTAGCATAATTGCTATATTTACTCTGCACATAATAAGAAATTGTTATGACAAAATATTTATTTTAATTCTTATAACTATTGATACAGTTACTTATAAACTATAATACAATTGTAAATATGGTTTAATGTTGGAACATTGACGTTCACTCCCATACCATTTGCGTGTGATTGTGCACTTTAAAGTTCACATTAAACAATATGCATATTTGTAATGAATGCGTTTTTTGTTCATATTATTTAATCGACTTCTAGTTTTCTAAAGTTGCCGGTGACTCCGTAGATGGCGTCCTCGCTTCCGCAGTTGGTGCCGGTTCGTTTCAACGCGGATACGGCTCCTTCTTTGGCCTTTTCGCTGAAGAGATTTTCATTCACTTGCATCCGGTCGTGTGACATTAGGATCGGGTGGGTCGCGTATACTTCCTTTTTCCACAACGCTAAAATTCAAAAGAATAAACCCAGCCACGATTCGATAAAATTATTCACTAAAATGAGAGTTGAAAGTAAGCGTAAACGCTTTGTTCATACAGGCATTTTTGCTTCTACCTAAACATATACAAGCTTTAAATTTCCAAGCATTCGCTATTTTTGAAGAGCGTTTGATTTGAAGCTTCTGATACAAGGGTATCCTTTCATAACCATGGAGTAAAAGTATGAAGTAAAATTTCGAGTCTAGAAAAACCTGAACATTGCTTTAGCATTATATTTTGAACTTCGCAATATTTGCGTGTTTTTTACTCGTAGCGCATGAAGTAAAATTTTGAGTTGAGAAAATCCTGAACATTTTTTAAAATGCCGGCGCGTCATACACATTTTCAGGCTTCTCTAAACTCGAAATGTTACTTCAAATTGAACGCTTTTCGAGAATAACAAATGTCTGAAAAATTATAGCGCATACTATACTCCGGGATATGTATGCTTAAAAGAAAATATTCCTGTATATTCCCTTCATCTGGTGTCCTTGGGATGATATAGGTAACTAGTTTGTAAAGTATGGCTTCAGGGGACGAGTTGTCAGGCGAGTGTCCTAAATACTAAGAGTGCCCAAAAACCTTTTACACACTAGTTACCTACAACATTTTATCTACGAGAAGTATTTTCTACAAAAAACATACAATTAGGCCAATGTTATACCGTGCGATTATTTAAATTATGATTTAAAGTAGGCGGCATTTTTTCGTGCGGTTGGCCAGAATGCTAATAGAATGATGGAATAAATTTGAGGTTATGGTAAACTATGTGTTAACAGTCAGTAGTGCCAATCTAATTTTAAATTCAAAGCCTATTCTAAATAATGATTCAAATGATTGCACGGTATATTTTTTATCATGAAATAAACATACAAATAATTAGAATATATATTAGCAGAACTGTGAGTATGAGCAAACGAAAGGTCCCTCGATTATTTTTCGGTCACGTTGCGCTGTCTACGAAATATGTCAAGCTATAGTCAACACATTACCCTTCTACCCTGACGTCATTAACTTCTATCTGTTGGTAATCAATGGATTATGGTTAAAACAGAACATCTTCAATTGTTTGGCACGTCAGATGTTAAGTTTTCGTTTCTATCATTATGATAGGGGTTGTTGTATATCGATTTACCTTGATTTTTGAGATTCTGAAAACGGAATCGAGGTAAACATGTATGGGACGCACGAATCTAAAGTTCGTTGGTTAAGGCGACTTACCGTTTGGCCACAAAATACATTTTAAGTTCCACTTTTGAGGTTATATATGGTCGTATTTTCGGCTAAATAAGCACATTAGGGATACCTATTACACACATGATGAAATTATCTCCAAAATGATAACGTAAATTATTCAATTTGTAGTGTGATCTTCATTAATTCAGTCAATATCACGATATTAACTTTACACTAGAATTGACATCTACTGACGTTTATTTAAAATAATGGATATATAAATCAAGATTGATTAGTGAATCATAGGTATTTTAATTTACGATATAAAAAGATAGATGGCGCTAGATGTCAGAGCTAGGATGAATCCTCAAAAACAGGATTCGAATCACGAATCCGAATCACCTAATGTGATTCGAATTACGAATACTCAAATAAAGGATTCGTAAGTAAAAAATATGATTCGAATCAAAGATTTGAACCCTCATTTTTGAATCACGGATACAAATCATTTAAAAATAAATTTGAATCTATTATTTGCAACCAGTAATATTTTATTCCATCAGTCTCTATTAACAAAAATGTACATTTACCGATTAAATATCTGTTTATATAATGATTTTAATTAATGATGATATATGTGTTATTGAACTTCGTTTTAAATCTGTGTTTAATACGCGTGGCGCATGAAGTAAAATTTCGAGTTTAGAAAAGCCCCGTGAAAATTTGTCTCGGATCGCTGCGCGACCCGAGACAAATTTTCTACGCGGGGCTTTTCTAAACTCAAAATTGTACTTCATGCTTAGTCTGGGAGTGGACAACACTCGTTCTTAGAAGTTTCAAATTGAAGGATCACTCTAGATTACTAAGTTTATTACCATTTTACAAAGGCTACAGCTCGAAGGACCAATCATCATGCTTAGTCTGGGAGTGGACCGTCAAGATTTTCTACATGTCGAGATTTTCGATATTTCTAGATTTATGTCGATTTATTCACAGTTTGTTAATGTAAATGCAACTTTAATATTAAATATAAACGGTTTTTTTAGGAATAGAATATTCACCCATTAAGAGTCGACCAAATTATAAAGTTAACTCTAAAAGTTAATTTTAGATAAAATTTTGAATCTTTTTCTATGATTTCAATAAATGATTTATTATATTACATACGTCGATTTTTTAAAAAAGTTAAATTTAAAATTCAAACGAGTGTTGTCCACTCCCAGACTAAGCATGAAGTAAAATTTCGAGTTTAGAAAAGCCCCGCGTAGAAAATTTGTCTCGGGTCGCTGCGCGACCCTAGACAAATTTTCTACGCGGGGCTTTTCTAAACTCGAAATTTTACTTCATGCGCCACGCGTATAAAACACTGATTTAAAGTGAAATTAAAAATGCACTGAAAACCAACCCAACTTCGATATTTTTTCAAAATTTGATGTTTTCTTTCCTATTCATGCTGTAAACCTTCAGATATTCGTTGTTTTCTTGTAAAGAAACTTCGATTCCCTGCAGTCCTTCGGTCTCCGAAGACCATGGTTGGTCCTTCGAGCTGTAGCCTTTATAAAATGATAATAAACTTAGTAATCTAGAGTGATCCTTCAATTTGAAACTTCTAAGAACCAGTGTTGTCCACTCCTAGACTAAGCATGAAGTAAAATTTCGAGTTTAGAAAAGCCCCGCCTAGAAAATTTGTCGAGGGTCGCGCAGCGACCCGAGACAAATTTTCATGGGGCTTTTCTAAACTCGAAATTTTACTTCATGCGCCACGCGTATAGAACACTGATTTCAAGTGAAGTTAAAAATATACTATTAACGTTGGACATTTTTCATGGTTAAGTAACCAAATATCCATTCACAAATATTTGAATTATTCGAAAATTTCAATATTTATATTCAAATATGAATAATTTAGTGATTTAATTATTTATATTAGAATATTTAACTATTTGAATTAATCGAATTCGAATCCCAGCCTGAATAGCGATGATTCGAATTATTTAGGAGGATTTGAATCCGTGTATGAGGATTCGAATGCTTTTATAAGGATTCGATTCCTTTTATAAGAAGTCGAATCCTTTTATGAGGATTCGAATCCTTTTATAAGGATTCGAATCCTTTTATAAGAATTCGAATCTTTTTATAAGAATTCGAATCATCTACGTCTGGATTCGAATACGAATCCTTTTAAAAAAATAAAACGAATCCGGATCACGAATCCGTTTTCACTAAAGTATTCGAATACCTCTGTTGAATCCTCTAATAGGATTCGAATCCGGGAATCGAATCCTGAATGATTCGAATCCTGCCCAGCTCTGCTAGATGTATTAAAATGTAATAAATATTAACTGTTTACGAAAACTGTCATCGACATCTTTGGGAATGATGTAAAATATTAATGTTAATATTTAATTATTCAGAGCTATTCCGTACACGCAAAGAGACTTACGCAATTTATTCTATTGCAAACTTTTCTCCTAACCTAACCTACCTAGCAGTATGTAGAATAATTAATATGTGCAAAGAGATTTAAGCAATTTATTCTATTGCAAACCTTTCTCCTAACATAACTTAATCTATAAGAATGTGGAATAGTCACCGTGCGCAAAGAGACGTACGCAGTTTATTCTATTGAACACCTTTCTCCTAACCTAATCTAGAAGTATGTGGAATAATCATCGTCTGCAAAGAGACATACGCAATTTATTCTATTGTAAACCTTTCTCCTAACCTAACCTAACCTAACCTAACCTAGAAGTATGTGAAATATTTAACTTGCGTAAAAAGACTTCCGCAATTTATTCTATTGCAAACCTTTCTATTAACCTAACTTAAAAACATGTAGAATCGCCTAAGCATAATAAAATGTTTATCTGCATCTTATTATTTTATAGAAAATGTGTGGCTATACTAAGCATTGAATCAGATAATTTAGCTAGGTAATGTGGTTCTATTAAATTATTTTAATTGTTTTTAAATTTTTCTGTGTCTACTAACCAAACAGTAAATTAAATACAAAAGTAATATTTGCAGGTGTTGTTATATATTGTTATATTATTTGTTAATATTTTATTATTGCAAAAAATATCCTAGCTATCGTACAAAGGTGCCATCTATTTTTTATATCGTAAATTAAATTACCTATGATTTAATAATCAATCTCGATTTATATATCCATTATTTTAAATAAACGTCAGTAGACGACAATTCTAGCGTAACACTAATATCGTGATATTAGCTGAATTAATGAAGATAACACTACAAATTGGATGAGTTACGTCCTTATTTTGAAGATAATTTCATCATGTGTGTAATTTGTATCTGTAATGTGCTTATTTAGCCAAAAATACGACCATATATAACCTCAAAAGTGGTACTTAAAATTCGATTTGCGG
The DNA here is from genome assembly GCA_932526585.2 of Philonthus cognatus. NCBI lineage: Eukaryota > Metazoa > Arthropoda > Insecta > Coleoptera > Staphylinidae > Philonthus > Philonthus cognatus. The sequence continues at coordinate 47,115,648 of OW052244.1, forward strand.
ACAAGCGGTAAGTCGCCTTAACCATTGTAAATCGATATGCAATGAATCCTCATGATATTCATAACGCCCGTCAAAATACTTCAAATGCACCAAGTTGTGTCCAAACAAATGTTTGTACACTGCATTTTATATATTACTATCTCAGATATACAGAGTGGTCCATCTCATAGGTTACAGATATCGATAGATGTTTTGTTACAAGTGTTTGTGTTCGGATATAAGATTTTTTTTAATACTTAACTTGACATTTATCTTACCAATCATTTCAGACATTGGAATATCTCCTCCGTACTCTTTCGGTAATGTGTGCCTTTCGATCTTGCCCTCTTTTAGACATTCCTCCATGGTGCTGTACAAGTTGACGCGTTTCTTAATCTTTTCCGAAATCAAAGACATTCCAAAATCTAGGGCAAACTTCATAGATGGATGTACGTTTATTCCGTGGACTTCCTTGTGTCTCATCGGCAAGGTTTTCTTAGACAAATAATGCGTCAAATTATTAAATATAACACAAATGAGACAAGCAAAGGAGTGTAAGTAGTTTTTAAGTTTTCCCCATATGTAAATTAAAAGAAAGTATTGTTTTCACGAACATTTTCAGTTGATTAAGATTATTTTTGAGAAAGATCCGATTGTCTGTCTGTCTGTCCGTCCGCCTGTCACCGTACAGCCTGACCCAATCGTGATGTTAAGATGACGGTATAAACTTAGGCTTTTTATCGCAATCCTGGGAGGGAAAAAGCTTTTTGTAAGAATGCGGAAACCGGAAGTGGTAGTTTACAGTAAACTGCCACTTCTGGTACACATTTTTACAAAAAGCTTTTCGCTCTTGCTTATTCTTAGCCAGTGGCGCGCGTGGTTTAATTCTTTGGGGGTGCACAATATTGGAAAGACAGTAAGCGCAACAAGCAACATTTTTGGGGTGGTCGTTATTAACAAATTGGGTTTTGGACGACCGACACTTTTGATATTCATTTTTTCCTCTAAAGATAGCGAACAAAATTTGATTGTCTTTAAATATTGCACGGTAATAATGGAGTTCGAACACTCCGCCATTCTAGAAATTCGTGAAATCAACCTAAAACCGATACGCCGATATCAATCCGACCACGATGTGCAGTAGTTATATGTGCACACGAGCCAGCTTAAAGCATTGAACGTCGCTGGGCTGTCGCGGGGAAGAAAGAGTGCGGGGGGCAGAGGTTCCACCAATTAGATTTAAAATTCACATGTGCAGTGCACGAGCGGATCAGGCGAGGTGACGCGGCCGCGGTGTTCGGTTGCCGTCGGGTCGGTGGTACTCGACGTTCTCTGCTTTGCGCTTGGATATTAGGACGACGCATCGGATAGCGTCTAGCGGAAAAAATAATGTTTGGGATTTATTTTACAAGTAGAATGGATTGATAAAATTATTTAAAGAATGAGGAAATTTAAATATGTTTGCAGGCATTAATTTGGGAGTGCACGTGCACATGTGCACTTACTGAGGAACCGCCACTGTTCTTAGCATGTTTTTTAGTTTTCTTGAATAGTGATCATATAAAAAAATCTTGTTAATAACAGTTCTAGATAACACAGGCCAACGGTCGTTTTTATGCCGGGGTATTTAAAGCTGATTTTACATGAATTTGATGCCCTGAGTTCAAATATCGCATTTTTGGTAAACGTTTTTGCAAAAAAAGCTAACCTCTCCGTTTTTGACGATACGCACTGCTTCCTTGATAGTAAACAATGTGAGGTAAGCGAATCCCACTCCTTGGCCGTCAGCAAAATGCACAAATCCTCGGATTTGATTTTCCTCGTCTTCCATCAACGTTTCGTAAACAATGCCGTGGATACGGCACATATCTGCGTTAGTGAACTTTTCCAAATCAAAAACACCTACAAATAGAATTAATTAAAGAGTATACATATACAGGCCTGTAACAATCAAATTATTATTGTTCTTTTAAGTTACCTGGTCTGGCTATGACGACTCTCCTTCCTTTTGAATCTCTTATGGGACTCGCAAACAAGTACCCCAAATCTGTCAGGTCCTCCATCATTGGAATGGTTATATCCAAATGGTTAAACGCAATCCCAAAGGTCTGTCTCAGTAAAACGTATCGTTCTATAGCTTCCTGCGCTTGGATTACACTGAACTTTTTCGTCCTCAGGAATCGCAGCAGAAATTTAGCATCTAAAAATGAAATAATAAAACACATCTCCACAACGCCATATCATTTAGGAATACAAGTATGAATATTAAGACCAAGTTGGCCAGGTGTTAATATTTCTCAAATTCAGACAACAAATATATAAGGTACGATTCACGAGAGGTGTCCCATAGTTTCCTTGATTTGTATTGCTTTCTGCACCAATACATGTAATACGAGAATAGTTTGATGTCATCAGATTACGTGTGTAAAAGAGACAGAAAACTTCATAATATTCTTATAATCTGTTTAATAACTAGGAGGAGCGTTTTAAATTTCACGCGCCAAAACCTACAACTCTGATTGGCCGAGTGCGCGCCCATTTTACACTATGCTAATTTCGTCATTATTAGACGCAACAGCTGACATAACCTTAATTCGAAGCGTTACCGAGTTGCAACTTTGTCTGTTTCGTAATAACCTTTTGTGCGGTGTTTCTTTAGCATACTTAAAAGTAAGTTTTGTTTATATTGTTGTGATGGATTATGGACCCAGTACAAGTTCGGTGATAATTACACTTCACCTCCAAAAAAGCGTAAGAAGTTGGATTTATGTCATTTATATCTGTATGAAAAAGAGTGCATAATATATATATGTATAAGCAGATGATAACAAATGATCCACATATAAAAATGACTCCTGTTGCATCAGACATTGTTGGCGCAGCAGGTGAGATATCAAATAGCATAAGAATATGCATCAAATATTAAAATGTTTAATTTTCAGGAGTTGTAAATTCTACTGTCTATCGTACCATTCGCGAATATAAGTAATCCAAAGAGATTTGTAGCTCTAAACAGCTTGGAGGACATAATTACAAGTTTTGATGACGTAGTGAAGAGATCCGTGCATAGTGTCTTCTATAAAAATGAACTGCCAACTGAAGATCAGTCGTTCAACCTTGTATAGTTTTATGAAACAAATCAATTTTAAGTAAGATAGAGACCAGAGCTGGGCAGGATTCGAATCATTCAGGATTCGAATCTTGAATTCAAATCCTTTTAGAGGATTCAAAAGAGGCATTCGAATACTTTAGTTCAACTGGATTCGTGATCCGGATTCGTAACATTTTTTTTAAGAGGATTCGTATTCGAGTTTAAATGTGGGTGATTCGAATCCTCATAAAAGGATTCGAATTCTTGTAAAAGGATTCGAATACTTACAAAAGGATTTGAATCGTCAAAAATAATTCGAATTAATTGTGAGAATAACATGAAAAATGTATTTTGTGTGTTTTTCAATTTGACGTTAAATCACTGTTTTATGCGTGTGGCGCATGACGTAAAATTTAAAGTTTTGAAAAGCCTAGAAAATTTGTCTCGGGTTGCTGTGCGACTCTCGACAAATTTTCACGGAGCTTTTCTAAATTCGAAATTTTACTTCATGCTTAGTCTGGGAGTGGAAACGCTCGTTCGAAACTTCAAAGTTAATGCTTTGTAAGAACATTAAATGATTGAAACAATTTTTAAAGATAATAATCATATTTTCAAAATTTTGTTTAATATTGTTTGAAGTAAAACTGACATGGTAGCCACAATCTGAAATGTTAAATTTTTCCAACATTTCCCTAACTAAAGATTTTTCCACTGGCCTTTTAATATAACTTTCTTCTGTGGGAAACCCCCATTTTGTTTAATAGTTTTCATTGTTTTTGCCAATTTTTAAGTTAATTTTATAAATTTGTACGTGTTTTGTAATTTGCCTGCTGATTTTGACAAATTTAATAATATCATATGACTTTTTTGTTAGTGTTTTGGTCAATTTGAATATAATTCCATGACTTTTCTCTGACTTTCCCGGTTTTATGATATTCAGTGAATTTTATATTTACGTAAATTTCAGGCATTAGTCGATTTTATAATAGAGTTCAATTTGAAGTTTTGAACGAGTGATTTCACTCCCAGGCTAAGCATGAAGTAAAATTTCGAGTTTAGAAAAGCCCCGTGAAAATTTGCCGAGGGTCGCGCAGCGACCCGAGACAAATTTTCGGGCTTTTCTAAACTCGAAATTTTACTTCATGCGCCACGCGTACAAAACACTGATTTGAAGTGGAGTTCAGAAACACACAAATGCATCTTTAACCAGAGTAACAGGGAGTCAGATATTTAGTCTGTTATCAACGATGTTCAGTAGTAATAATAAATAATTAGGTTTTGAATATTTTTGTTAAACGACTGGTAACGATATTTATATATTAATGGTTGCAAAAAAAAAATAATAAAATCAAATTTATTCTTAAAGGATTTGTATTCGTGATTCGAAAAAACAGGATTCGAATTTTCGATTCTATTCATATTTATCTCTTACGAATCCTTTATTCAAGTATTTGTAATTCGAATCATATTAGGTGATTCGGATTCGTGATTCGAATCCTTTTTACGAGGATTCGTCCCAGCTCTAATTATACACACACATTATTATACAAAATGGATATTTGATTTTATTTAAAGAGTAATTATGAAATTATTTAAAATTGCCGCCAAATTTATCTAGTGATATTTCTGGTAACTTTTTATAGTGTATATTGGGCTTTGGCACTTACTCCTTCTAGTTTTTAAACAAACTATAGATGGAATATGCGAAAACGTATGTTCCGGTATACAGCTTTAAAATTTTAAGGTTAAGCGTTACATTTTGACAATGTCTTCGTAAAACTAAATCTGCAAAAACACAGTCACAAATCATTTTAATTAATGTGCACAATCGTTTGTTCCGGTATACAGATTTAAAGTTTTAAGGATAAGCGTTACATTTTGACAATGTCTTCGTAAAACTAAATCTGCAAAAACACAGTCACAAATAATTTTAATTAATGTGCACAATCGTTTTAAATGTCAGTTTAAGTGGTATAATTCCAATTTTCACATCTACTAAATAGTTCAGGTATTTACAAAGATAAATAATGCATTAATGTTGATTTTGTGTAAGCTCAAACGATATGTTAGTTGAATCGAATGCGCATTTAGTAGATTTGGCAAATAGTCATCGGATTAATCTGTTAATACAGGGAATTTTTCTTATAAGTATACATACAAGGAATTTTCTATTAGGTATACATATGCATACGCTTTTTTGTAAAGAGACCAATTTGAAGCTTAAAATGAGTATTTTCCACTCCCAGACTAAGCATGAAGTAAAATTTCGAGTTTAGAAAAGCCTGAAAATTTGGTTTAGTCGCGTAGCGTGAAGCGCGGAGCGGCCAAACCAAATTTTCAGGCTTTTCTAAACTCGAAATTTTACTTCATGCGCCACGCGTATTAGACACTGAAAACACTGAAATATTGTGAACAAGTAAACATCGCTTGAAATCAGTGTCTTATACGCGTGGCGCATGTAGTGAAATTTCGAGTTTAGACAAGCCTAAAAATTTGGTTTGGTCGCTACCAAACCAAACTTTCAGACTTTTCTAAACTCGAAATTTCACTTCATGCTTAACCTGGGAGAAAACACTCGTTTAAACTTCAATTTGAACTCTTTTAAGAAAACAACGAATATTTAAATATGTACAATACGTAATTGGAATATGTATTCTCAAAAGAAAAATATCACAAGAATTATGATTTAAAGCTTTTCTAATAGAGAGAACACTAATATACTCGCGACGTAAACAGTATGATATTGTCATGTAACGTCAAAATCGTTGCAGATACAACTGTCGACATACTCCCTAAACAATTTGAACCACACATTCCACATCAACGAGTCATAGGACATCTTTCTCCTGATAAATATTTACCATCTCAAAATTTGACGTTTAAAAAACCCTACAAGTTTTAAAGCAGGACTGCAACTGTTCGCAGGAAACATTTTCAAAAATATTTGGTTTGTAAATTGAATTCACTTGGTTTTGTTTCACTTATATGTATTTTATTTTCCACTAGATTCGGCTTAATTCTTGATAATGTTAAGGGGCACTCATAATTTTGAAAAAATCGATTTTTCAAAAATGTCAGTATTCCAAAGTATGATCCTTCGACTATCATATTTCAAAATTTCATGGTGATCCGACATGTAGAAGTATTTTTTTTTCGACCGCCGAAGCGAACAGTGCAAGCCGTCGGGCTGCGACCGTGCGGCGCTCCAGCCGCTCCGAACGCTATTTCTCTCGCGCTTGTGATACTAGCCTGCAGGTCAGTTTTAAAGGCCGTGCACATGTTTTAGAAACTTGTGCCGCCATCTATGATCATGTTAGAACTATTTCGATGTGGTTTGAACCTCAAATTCCATTGGTGTCAGTCGCCATACACGTGCCGGTGTTTGTTTCCCGCCGTGAAAAAGATATAAACGATGGGTCGAAACAAAGTGAGTCGAAGTGCGCGCAAGAGTAATCCGACGCGAAAATATCTAAATCGACAAAGGAAGCAGTCTTTCAACCCGAAAACGCCAGAGATCGACGATAGCAGTTTCAGTGCATCGGCGAAGAAAATGAAGAGGCAAAAGGAAGTCATAGTGCCGCAGGACGATTCCATTCAGTACCGGATCATAAATTTCGTCACCGTGTTTGCTGCCATCTCGAATTTGGTGAAGTGTCGCGAGTGCAACGGGAACTTGAAATTCCAAACTGACAACACGCGTGGACTGGGCTTTAGAATTGCTGTGATATGTGACAACTGCCCGATCGTTTCGATTCTATCTTGTTCTTTCATTGGGCACACGTACGAAATTAACAGGCGTTTTATATTCGCAATGAGAGTACTGGGACTTGGCCACGAAGGATGTGTAAAGCTGTGCGGGCTCCTGGACATGCCGAGTTTTCTGGCTAAGAAAACGTACAACATTTTGATGAAGCAGATTCTGATATCGGTGACAGCAGTGGCGGATCTATTGTTCCATACGGCAGTGAAGGAAGAACGAGAAGAAACTGTTCGGGAAACTAATGCAGCGAAGGACGACGAACTAACTGTGTCAGGTGATGGGACGTGGCATAAGCGCGGATTTACGTCATTGTATGGTGTCTCGTCGTTGATTGGCTACTACAGTGGAAAAGTTCTCGATGTAGTCACGAAAAGTGCGTACTGCAAAATGTGTGAAGTTTGGAAGGGCAAAGAGGATACTCACGAATACGACGAATATATGGAAACTCATCAAGCGGAATGTTCAGCAAACCATCAAGGATCAGCAGGGAAGATGGAAGTCGCAGCCATAACTGAAATGTTTTGCAACTCTGAAGAAAAGTACAACGTCAAATACGTCAACTATATCGGTGATGGGGATTCAAAAACGTTTGCAGGTGTTCGTGATGCTCATCCCTACGGTCCTGAAACAGTCATCCAGAAGAAAGAATGTGTCGGTCACGTTCAATAGCGGATGGGCTCCAGATTACGCGCGTGTAAGAAAAAAACAGGAGGACTCGGCGGCAGAAATAAACCCACTGGTAAACTTATTGATATCTGTTAACGGCATGAGAAACGCGATTGGGGCAACTTTTGACCACTACAACTACGATCACAAGCTGTGTCCAGTAGGAAAGGACTCTTGGTGTACCTGGCAGCGGGCGGCCGTCAATAACAACGTGGATTCATTCCACCATGATTATGTTCAATTTCCAGCTGATGTCTCCAAAGCCATAAAGCCAATTTATACCGACTTGATGAAGCAGGAATTACTCGAACGCTGTGTGGGTGGTTTCACTCAAAACAACAACGAGAGCTAAAACCAGCTGATTTGGAAAATCTGTCCGAAAATCCTCCCGGGAAGCTCAACGATCGTCCAAATTGCGGCCTATACAGCAGCTGTTGTCTACAATGAGGGGTTCTAAAGTATCCTGATGATCTTCCAGGCGATGGGGGTGAACTGCGGCCCGAATATCCACAGGTTTGTTTCCGACAAAGATGAGCAGCGGATAGCGCTCAGTGACAGCCGCGCACACGCTGCTACCAGGGAGGAGAGAATGCGGCGATGACAAGAGCGAACGAGGAGTCTAGACGATTTCCTGAACTCGGAAGGACCACAGTACGGGCCCGGAATCGACGATTCACTGTAAGTCCATTTTTATGAACGTAAAGAACATTTAAATGCTCTCCAAAACTTCAAAGTCGTTTTTCTCGAAACGACATTTTTCAATGCGGTGCCAATGATTCCAGCCAAAGTTCTGAACGGATCTGGATTAAATTTGGCATAATTGTTGCTAATTACATTGTTGTGTACTTGGACTAGGGAATTTACGTTCTGATAAAAATTACTATATTTTTGGCATGCTAAATCAACCAAATTTTAAGTCATAAAACGCACTTTTTTTCAAACGGCCGCCATTTTGTTTAAAATCAACGTATTTAATTTTCCTTCGTCCAAGTACAAGGTTTTTATATATATTACTAAGATCAATATCGATTTTGTGTTTCAGATAAACAGTACGACCTCTGGGATTGGCACCGCGAACCCTTTATTCTGAAAGGCGCGCCCCTGTACACAGTCTTTTTGTGTGTGTATACACATATTTTTTCAATAAAAAATATTTTTATAAAGTAGAATAAAAGACCTTTTTAACGTAGTAATAGCTTTTTACATACAACCATTACTTTTCGAGAAAAAAAAAATCCAAAAAACACCTAAAAATCACAACTATGACTGCCCCTAACTCCATAGTCATATTTTTTGAATTAATTTCTCATCTGGCACTTGGTGAAACATTTTAGAATATGTTAAGTTATTTAAATTGAAAACACTTAGTATTGTTTCACAAATTAATTTGTGAAACAGAGTTTTGCAGTCTTGCAAGCGCATTTTTCAATTAGGAGTAAGTGATTTTATTTGATGATATTCATATAATTCGAATTTAATCAATTTAACGCAGTTAGTTAGTTGAAAAGTTTAAACAAACCGAAAGCATTTGGGATCTTATAATAAAAAAAATATTATTCAGTATGATGTCACATTTAACTAATTTCATTGGTTCGAACTTCATCGCGATCGTTCAGGTTTGACTTAATTTTAACTACTCATATTCTCTAAATTAGAAGTGCAGTTTTAAATGTGCCTGAAAATATCTTGTACAATATTGAATCGAAAACGACTGTTTAATTAGTATTAATTATTACCTTAAATATCTTGCGAAATACGGTTTTGTTGCAGGAGGGGTCAAAGAGTATTGAAAAATTAACATTTCTTTAAATACTTTAAAATTGTATACAGTAGCGTACGCTTGCTGGGTCAACGGGAGCGAATTTAAATCTTTTCTTCTTTGTTTAATAAAGTGAAAAAAACAAATATTTTTAAGTATTGTAGTATACACATTTTACTATGTTGCATAAAGATATTTTCCAGAAACATGAAAATTGAGTTATAATTCATAACATTTAATTACTTTATGAACAAAAAATAAATAAAAAAAGACATTAGCTAATGAGGTGTTCAAACTACCCAATAAATATGTGGAGCGAGGTTGCCACTCACTAGCTCTACGTTGGCCTATCCACCGTTATGGAAAGATGTTATCCAAGTATGTTCAAATAGGAAGAGCGTAATGGGGAGGTGCTCCGTCCTGTTCATACCAAAGTCTGTTATCAAGTATGTCTGGTTTAGTTGCATTTGGGTATAAAGCTATCAGTGATAGAAATAACTCTTGCTGTAAAAATTGCCAATACCTAGTGTCAGTCAAGTTGTCAAGTTTTGATGTAAGGAAACAAAAACGAAACGTCCTTGCAAGAAAACAAGTCCGTCAATTTATTTGCCGTAAACAGTTGCTATAAGAGAGGTTTTATAGTTTTTCTACCTTTAAAAACAAATGAGTTATAGGTATTTGCGCACTGAGATAAAAAACAAACAAATAACGTTATATCAACATTGTAGCAACATTAAACGTTGTTTTAATGTTGATGAAACATTAATTAATTGTGTTTGCTCAGTGGGTGGTGATATTGACGTTTTATCAACTTCCAGTTATAGAGCGGAAACGGTTAGAGATAGATCAATATCCTCTTCGTCATTGATTAAAACACGAACAAGTAGCTGCACAAACGGTTTTTCTATATTCATTCAATTAAAAAATAATCACATTGGGCACCTCTAAAATGCACCACCCTGTACACAATTTTAAAAGTATTTCAAAAGATTTACAATACTCTTTGGCCTCTCCAGGCGATTTTGCTACAAAACAGTAATTTGCAAGATATTTAAGTTGTTGCAAACATTTTTGCTAATATTAAGTAGATTATACAGTCTTTTGTCTATTTTAAATGGGGGCACTTTTAAACCTTGATTTAAGTTAAGCAATTTTGTTTGTACCTAAGCGACAATTGATGATTTTTGGATTTTGTATGATCCATTCACGAACCGAGGCGAGTGCTTGCTCTCTAGAATTGCGGTCCTCGCGAAGTTCCTCTTTGGCGATTTGTTGAGTGTCTTCGGGTAGGGCGCATACGTACTCGTCGGCCTCGGTCACCCATTTAACATTAGCCATGTTCCCTGAAAGTAAATAGTAATATGAAAATTGACTAAAGCAATAAATGTTTTTTTTTATTAAAACAATAATGAGTAATATTGCCTTGGCTATGATATGACATAACATACTCATATTTCCCTAGGGAAATTTGAAATTTTTTGACAATCCATATTTCCCTAAGGAACATGTAACATTAACCTTAGCATTGATAATTTGGGCCACAATGTATTTGGTGAATATTTCTGTAACTACGGATAGAATGAACAGGTCATACCTCAAAAATAACAAAAATTATAACAACATACCAATTGTCGTAAAGAAACGCCAGTAAAATATTTGCTGCGGCCCCGTTCACGAAATGTTGGCTGCTCGATTATTCGTGAAAATTGCATACATTTTTTTATATGCAGACTTAGATTTGGCTTGATTACAACACGGGAAATATGAATATACTTTCCTTGGTTGGCTATACAGGCTATACGTTATATACATAAGTAGCCGACCTCAGGAAATAATCTCTACATATTTCTTCATATATTTTTTTAGATATATTCTTCATCAGTGCCGTTTTGCAAGTATATTTGATGAATTCAAACTGTCAAAAATTGTTAAAAATGTTTTAAAAGTCTAGAGGAATATTTTGAAAACTTTGCAATTGTATCGTTGAAACGGGGCTTGCAATAAAATATCATAACTCCAAGCTGGCCAACTTTATTTTCGATGTATCTTCTGAGATGTTTTTTAGGAGGTATATTTAATAGATTAAAACTGTCAAAAGTTTGTGGACATTTTATAAAAAAATGCATGTGTTGAAATGTGGCTGGCAAAAAAATCGTAACTGAAGCCAGCCTAGTTCATTTTCGATTATTTTTCTGTAGTGCCTTTTAAAATTTATATTTGATAGATACAAACTATGAGAAGTTACTAAAAATATTTTACTAGTCTATGGGCATTTTGGAAAACATTGCACTTTTAGCGTTCAAATGTGTCTGACAATAAACTCTAAAGAGTTTCGTTTTACGAAATACGGTAACGTTACCGAGCAACAAGCAAGTTTAGAGTAGATATTAGAGTTACTGGCATTCGTAAAACGATAAACTAAAACTCTCTAGTATTAACTCTAAGCCGGCTCACTTTATTTTTGATTTTTCTTCTGGAATGTCTTTTTGGAAGTAAATTTGATAATTTTAAACTGTAAAAAAAAATATATGAAAATGAATGTTTTATAAACTTTGGCTTCTATTAAACATAGTATACCACAGTTCACTTCAGAAATAAATTAAATCAAGATATTGGCCCTGTCATTTTACTTCAGCCGTATGTAATACAAATGCTGTTTTTTGTGAACATTTTAAAATTAAATTTTAGCGGAAATATCAGTTTTAAAGTCCCATGAGTCGATTAAGACCATTTCTGAAAAATGTCTGTCTGCTTTGTGGATGTGTGGATATCTGCGTGTCTGCGGATTCCGTACAGGAAAATCCGTTATCGTAAACTTTGAACCAAGGGGCAACATTAAACAAAATGTTAATTAAACTTGTCTTATCTCCAAATATTTTTCTAATAAACATCCTCCTTGCCTATTTTTAGTTACTCAATTGCGATTTTGCACATTTTTATCCACACTTACATTTTTGTCACCATCCAAGTAACATGCGTTTGTAACTCATACTTTACACTTTTTTATACTTTATGAATTGTAATTACATTATTGCAATTCCAGTGTTCAATACACGCTTTTATTTTTGTAATCTATTATTTTATTTAAGGCCTTATCCAAAACTACCGGATGTGTCTCAAAACCAGGAGACAGCACACAACTGGACGAAACACTTATAACAATACGAAACATACAAATGCCATTTAAAATAAGTTTTTATTTATAACATGTTTGTTATACAGAGAATGTTTCTATTATGTATACATATGCATACGCTTTTTTCGAAATATTTAGCTTTAAACGAGTGTTTTCCACTCCCAGACTAAGCATGAAGTAAAATTTTGAGTTTAGAAAAGCCTGAAAATTTGGTTTGGTCGCGTAGCGCGAAGCGCGGAGCGACCAAACCAAATTTTGAAGCTTTTCTAAACTCAAAATTTTACTTCATGCACCACGCGTATTAAACACTGAATCTATTGAAATATTGTTAATAAAGGAACTTCATTTGAAATACGCGTGGCGCATGAAGTAAAATTTCGAGTTTAGAAAAGCCTGAAAATTTGGTTTGGTCGCTCAGCGCTTCGCGCTACGCGACCAAACCAAATTTTCAGGCTTTTCTAAACTCGAAATTTAATTCATGCTTAGTCTGGGAGTGGAAAGCACCCGTTTAAAGCTTCAAACTGAACGAATATCTGAAGATTTACAGCATATAATTGGAATATGTGTACTTACAAGAAAAACTCCCGGTATTTATAAATAAATTATTAATAATTGACTGCAGTTTTTAACGATTATTCTTTCTGCATTCGCATTGTAGGTTGTACAAAGCGCAAATATCGTAACAAGTTCCATTATATAACAAGTGCCATTATATCGGCGTGACCGAGTTAGCCAGCTCAGTCGGGCTTTCACTTTTCCGGAATGTAAATATTATTGTATCTTCACAGAAACGACACATTTTACGGCACCCACTCTAAATGGGTCAATAGTTCATTTCCTAATTACTCAATCAAAGAAAAACACACATAATAACTACTATTTATTGTGAATATTGCATTAAATATTTATACTTGTGCAATCATTTGCCGATCACGAAATCTATTTTAAATTTTTCAGTGAATTTTCACAAACTCTTAATTAATTTATTTCAACAAATTTTGACCAATAAATTTTAAATTGAGAATACATAATTTTAAATTGTCGCGCATTAGAAACACACAAATTTGCTATGGTTAGTTTATGGGTAAATTATTGAAACGTGCTTATATTTTGTAAAAGTTGTAAACATCTAGATTGGATAGTTTTTAAATAAAAATATAAAAACAACAATTAAAAAATCAGATTTTAAATGTTTCAAAGTGCATTTTCACAAACTCTAAATTAATTTATTTCAACAAATTGAGACCAATAAATTTAAAATTGAGAATAAATAATTTCAAATTGTTGCGCAAAAGAAAAACGAAAATTGGCTATGGTTATTTCATGGGTAAATTATTGAAAAGTGCTTATATTTTGTATAAGTGGTAAACATTTAGATTAGATAGTTTTTAAATAAAAATATACAAACAACAATTTAAAAATAAAATTTCAAATGTTTCAAAGTGCATTTTTACAAACTCTAAATTAATTTATTTCAAAACATTGAGACCAATAAATTTTAAATAGAGAATAAATGATTTCAAATTGTCGCGCATTAGAAAAACGAAAATTGGCTATGTTTAGTTCATGGGTAAATTATTGAAAATTGCTTATATTGTGTCAAAATTGTAAACATCTAAATTGGGTAGTTTTTAAATAATAATATAAAAACAATAATTCAAAAATCAAATTTTATGAGACTATCTCGATAAAAGAAAACGTTTCAATTTCTTGAATTAATTTCTCACCTGACACTTGGTGAAACATATTACACTATGTAAATCAAGGCCGTAGCCAAATCAAAAAATCTGAGGGGGTTATACAAATTTCAGGGGGGGGGGATTAATGGTAAAAAATTGTATGTCGTTTACAGGGCCGCTTTTACATACAAAAATTTAACATTTTGAACATTTCGGGTTAGGTTTGATGTAAAGTTATTGAGAGGAAAAACACTTAGTATTGTTTCTCAAATTAAAAACTTTTTAGTTTGGAAAACAATACCAAGTGTTTTTCCTTAAAATAACTTTACATAAGATGTTTTAAATTTGTTTTCTAATTATTATTAAGCCCTAAGATACACTACTTTTGCTGAAATGGTTAACTGATTATTTCTCTCTCTCTCTCTCTCTCTATTGCTCTATCTCTCTCTTATTAAATAAGCTAGACCCCCATGCATTTCCACGAAATACGGAAACCCTGTATAATGATGAAAATGCGTTTCTATCTGCATTGTATGTTTACTTTTACTTCTTAATAAATTTGTAAAACTAAGCAATATTTCTTTTTTGTCCCAAAAAAGTGTGGACTCCAGGGGGGGGGGGGGGAGGATATGGGGGTTCAAATCGCTATTTATTATTAAATTCCTTTTTTTAACTCTTTAAAAATAAAATTTTAATTATGACTTAACTCTGATGCGTTTATATACAAGTCCAAGAAGAAAGTGAATGGGAAGACAATTTATCGAATACTTATTAAAATTATGCAATTTTGATAAGTAGTGTTACCGAACACCACACGAATTTCTTATATTTTTCAATTGCACGCACATACGTTTTCATTTCCTTACATATTAATGAACACTTAGAGGGGATCGATCGGAATATAACGTTGAAAACTCAGCGTATCGTCTTAACTACATCCGCATTTAGAGATGATACATTTTGAGAAAAAAAAAATGGTTTACTTTGACATTACAAACTTTGTGCTTGTATGAATACAATGTTTCCTTCTCTTACCGTCATTTCGTAAAAAATATAAAAACTTTATAATCACATCTTATCACATCTTGTTTTCCGTAATATCTGGAAAATATATTAAAAACGAATCGAAACGAAATTTTTCTTCATGCTTAGCCTGGGAGTGGAAAACATTTGGTTAAACTTTCAAATTTAACTCTTTTATTAAAGTATAGACACAATATGATTAATTAATTTCTCACTTAACCCGTGGTGAAACATATCCAGAATTAACTAATAAACACAATTCAATATTTTAATACAACAGTATCGTAACGAGGATGTTTCTATTACTTGATTAAACATGAAATAAACATTTGAGTTCAGAAAAGCGCCAGTCGTATAAAAACACTGGTTTAAAGTGAATTCAAGATCAATGAATGACAGATTTATTTTGTGCAGGTTTGCGTGGCAATACAAATTACTGAGCGAAAATCATCAACATTTTATAAAGTTGATAAGTATCATCAAACTTGTATGATTAAGTCTAAGAATGTCAATTCAAAACAGAATTTAAAAAAAAGAATGACGCTGTGCCAGAGATTTTGTGGTGGCCGTTTTCCGGATGTCCATTTTATGTTTAATCACAACTATTCATCTTCATATATATATATATATACAGGGTGAGTCTTTTTCGATGTTCTCTATGGGGATCTCGGAAACTATAAGAGATAGAAAAACGGTTAAATGGGGAAAGAAGTGTAGTTTTATAGGACGAATAAAATGACACTTTCAAAATATTTGAAAAAGTCAAGGGTAACTAGATATTTTGAATAAAGTAAAATGTGTCAATTTTTTGAAATCAATATATCTCTATTTATATCATAGATAGAAAAAATCTGTAAAGGACAAAATTGTAGAAAATTTTACACAGATTAATAACAAAAAATAAAAAAAAAAATCGCCCATATTTTGGGAGATATGACACAAACTTATCTTTTTTTAAATGGAAACAATAGTTGGCTATAGCCTCATTGGAAAGGTTATTTTTTTCCCTTTAATCCGATATAACATATGCTATAGTTATTTTTGAAATAAAATAAGTTATAGTCGTTTTAATTTTTCCATACACCAAAAAATAGTTAGCCATGAAAAAGACAAAAGTACAACAATTGCTGTTGTTTATAGCAACGAAATCAATATTTAATTTATTATCTTTCTTTAGATTTGTCAAAAGCAACATAAGGTAAAATAATTCCAAAATTATCAAAATAATAATAGAAGAAAATTTTAAATATTACATAAGATGCTCAAAAAGTCCACCATTATTATTATGGCATAAAGTACATCTTTTTAAAATCGAATTTGTGGTTTTTTTGACTTTTCTTCTGTCAATAGAATTAAATGTTTCAAGTACAGCTAGTCTAAGATCCTCCACGGATTGATATGATTGTTGATACACTTTGTTCTTCACATAACCCCACAGAAAAAAGTCTAAAACGGATAGGTCGGGTGATCTAGGTGGCCATAGGATTGGTCCATTTCTTCCCACCCATGAATTAAGAAAAGCATCATTTAAATAGTTTCGCACAGCCAACTTGCTATGAGGTGGAGCTCCGTCGTGTTGAAACCACTTCAATCTTGCCCCTACTGATAAATTTAAATCATCGAGCATATCTTTAAATGTTTCTTGAAGAAAACGAAGGTAATCATTTCCATTCAATGTGTTATCAAAAATATATGGGCCGAGAATTCTCGATCCGAACACATCGCACCATACATTAAATCCAAATTTAATTTGTGGTCTACCTTGTGCAACTTCTCGTGGATTCTCCTGACTCCAAACATGTTCATTGTGCCGGTTAAAAATCCCACAATTAGTAAATCGCGTTTCATCTGTCCAAATTATTTTTGTAGCGAACGTATTATCCTCTTGGCACATGTTTTTGTACCACATACAGAAGACCATTCTCTTATTGGTATCACCGTCATGTAAATTTTGTGAAATTGATACCTTATATGGGTGATATTTGTGTTTTTTCAAAACTCGTACTACAGTCCGTTGAGATATGCTTGCTTCTGTTGCAATTTGTCTAGTCGATGTGGATGGGTCTATCATCGCCAATGCTAATACGTTTATTTCCGAAACTTCATTAATTTCGTTTTTTTCAAGTTTCGGCTTTGTAAAGGATCCGTACTCACCCAAATTGTGGTAAATTCTTCTGAATGTTGGTAAAGATGGCTGCCGACGATCGATATATTGATTATAATATTGATCTGCAGCATCCGCAGCGTTTTTATTACACCTAATGTAACAAACAAGCATATCACGCTTTTCTTCGTTGGAAAAATTCATTATCACTTTAAAAAACTTTCAACACCAAATAAATACAAAACAAACTTATTGAAATAAACCAAATATGGAAATGAATTAATATGTGTTTAGAATAAACAACTGCAATTGTTTTACTTTTGTCTTACTTTATTTTAAAAATAACTATGGCATATGTTATATCGAATTGAAGGGAAAAAAATAGCCCTTTTAATAAAGTCATAGCCAACTATTGTTTCCATTTAAAAAAAGGTAAGTTTGTGTCATATCTCCCAAAATATGGGCGATTTTTTTTTGATTTTTTGTTATTAATCTGTGTAAAATTTTCTACAACTTTGTCCCTTACAGTTTTTTTCTATCTATGATAATAATAGAGATATATTGATTTCAAAAAATTGACACATTTTTATTTATTCAAAATATCTAGTTACCCTTGACTTTTTCAAATATTTTGAAAGTGTCATTTTATTCGTCCTATAAAACTACACTTCTTTCCCCATTTAACCGTTTCTTTATCTCTTATAGTTACCGAGATCCCCATAGAGAACATCGAAAAAACTCACCCTGTATATATATATATATATATATACAGGGTGCCCGTTTTTGGAACTCAAGCATGGGGATCTCGGTTATTTGAAGAGATAAAAGGTCGGGTAAATTAGGGCAAAGTTGCCCAATCTGGAGTATAACATAATGCCGTTTTGATACATAAAATATTCCAAATACTTCCGAAGATATCCGAAAAAAATAGAAATTTTTAAAAAAACCTTTTAATTTTTAGGACCAAAATAAGAAAAAGGGATGTTTTAAGATCAATATAAAATTTAAGAAGACGCATTCAGACGCATATGCTTGGAGATGAAGGGTGAGCCATTCGAACACCTCTTATAATTGTTTTTAAATTTATTCGTTTCTCGTGCTCTAGTTTCATTCTATGTTATGAATTTGAATAATATTTTTGTACTTTTTATATGTTATAATGAAATAGGAATAAAAAACAATTTTGCGTTAGTTTTGTATTATTGTTTAATGAATTACTTTATTAAACAAAAGTGTAGCTGTAATTTCCAAGGCACTCTTTGCAAAAACAGGATATTTGGCATTTCCATCAAACTGCTAGACTAAACCCCAAGACATGAGACATCACCGTAATTAGAAAAAAAAGCTGTATTAGAAAATGTAAAAATCCATATGGCGCCCATAAGAAAAAACAAAGTTGATGATGTTTGCCGAAAATCGAAACGTCGAATTTTTATTATGATATCACCACGTTGTAGAGCGTACAAAGTGGCAATGATAAAGTGCAAACTGTTGTGAAGTATCTCTTTAAATAGTCTCGCAAAAAAATAAAAACTTTTTTTAAAAATTTTGGATCTTCGGAAGTAGTCGGAATATTTGATGTTTCAAAATAGCATTATGTTATACTCCAGATTGGGCTACTTTGCCCTAATTTAACCGACCTTGTATCTCTTCAAATAACCGAGATCTCCATGCTTGAGCTCCAAAAACGGGCACCCTGTATACAGTATTCGTTTCAATTTTGATTTAATTCTTGTTTTATTTTTAATCAACTTAAAATTGTTCACTGAATCGTGTTACGTAAAGCTTTACAGCCAGTTTCTGGCAAAATTGTATAAAGAAATATCTTATTCGCGGAGCGACTGCACCAAATTTTCAGGCTTTTCTAAACTCGAAATTTGGCTTCATACTTAATCAAGGAATGCATTCCAGTTGTCGAAAAATACAAGAATTTTAGTTTAAATTCGCATTTGCGGATATTAGCAAAGTATTTGTATACGTATTTGCAATTTTAATTCAATACAGGAATTTTTCTTTAAAGTATACGTATTCCAAATTCAGCTTATTTTCTGTAAATCTTTAGATATTCGTTGTTTGTTTTTAAAGTCTTCAATTTGAAGCTTTAAGCGAGTGTTTGCCCTTCCAAATTAGGCATTAAGTAAAATTCGAGTTTTAAAAAAAAAACATTTCTCGAGGGTCGCGCCTAATTTGTCTATTAGGTAAACATATGCATGAGCTGTAAATTTACCGAAATTCGTTGTTTTTTAATATAGTTCAATTTAAAGCTTTAACGAATGTTTTCCACTCCCAGATTAAGCATGAAGTAAAATTACGAGTTTAGAAAAGCTTTTTCTGGAGTATAACAAATTTTCACGGGGCTTTTCTAAACTCGAAATTTTACTTCATGCTTAGTCTGGGAGTGGAAAACACTCGTTTAAAGCTTCAAATTTAACTTTTTCTGGGCTTTTCTAAACTCGAAATTTAATTTTATGCCACGCGTATAAAACACTAAAATATTGTGAAATATATGTATATTTGAACTTATTTCCCGAATCGAAAACAATGATCAGTCTTCGAAACATCCCTAGTAATCGCTTGGCGCTAAATTGCACAACCACCACCGGCGATCGGGAAATTTCCCAGCGCCCCGGCAATCCCATCCGCCCCTGTTAAGGGGAAAGTACTGTAATGGACAAATGAAAATGAAGGAAATATACAGGGAGTTTTACTTTTAGGTATACGTATCCCAATTATTCTGTAAATCTTCACCTATTCGTTTTTTTTTTTCAAGAGTTCAATTTATACAGTGTTTTTCAGTCCCAGATTAGGCATAAAGGAAAATTTCGAGTTTAGAAAAGCATTAAAATTTGGTTTGGTTTGCATAATTTATTTGAAAAATTGGATAACGGTTACTTTTCTGAATTACCTAATACAGGAATTTTGGGGTATATACAGCGAAGTTTTATTTTAAGTATACATAGTGGTTAAGCTGTAAATTTTCCGACATTCCTTGTTTTTTTTTTAAGTTCAGTTTGAAGCTTTGAACGAATGTTTTCCACTCCCAGACTAAGCATGAAGTAAAATTTCGAGTTTAGAAAAGCCCCGTGAAAATTTGTCGAGGGTCGCGCAGCGACCCGAGACAAATTTTCTGGGCTTTTCTAAACTCGAAATTTTACTTCATGCGCCACGCGTATAAAACACTCAAATATTTTAAAATTCGCAATATGCTATTGAAGCAGTATTCTACAGATGTATATTTTGAAGTTCACTTAAGACCAGTGTTTTATACGCGTGGCGCATGAAATAAAATTTCGAGCTTAGAAAAGCCTGAAAATTTGGTTTGGCCGCTCCGCGCTGCGCGCTACGCGACCAAACTAAATTTTCAGGCTTTCCTAAACTCGAAATTTTACTTCATGCTTAGTCTGGGAGTGGAAAACACTCGTTTAAAGCTTTAAATTGAACCATTTTTAAAAAACAACGAATCTCGGAAAAATGACAGCTTATGCATATGTTTAACTAAAAGAAAAATTCCCTGTATATACACAATATGCCGTACCCGGCGCATGCACCAATAATTCAAACTTAATAGAAGACATGCATAACCGCTTCAGCGGTTTAGGTGGAACATGCTGTATACATCTCCACTTTTTTCCTTCATTTTATTGGCCTTTTCAGTGATATAAAAGTATACCGAATGTTAGATTAAAAAAAAATAAGTGAGTGTCATAATTCTGGAATAAAAAGTCTTTTCGTATACTTTATAGTTATTAAAAAAAAGTAAGAAAAGTTTAACTAATTAGTAATTAGTTGTTTATTGAAATATATCGATATAATTGATTATTATGCGGAAATTAGTATTTACTAATTTAAGCGATTATTTGATCGGGTAAAATAGTATGTACTAATTTAAACGATTATCTGATCGGGTACAATATTAGATACTAATTTAAGCGATTATTTGATCGGGTAAAATAGTATATACTAATTTAAGCGATTATTTCGTCGGGCAAATTACTAATTGGCAAATTAAAATAATTAATTATTATCTCGGTAGAATGGACTATTAACTATTATAACCAATTGTATCGCTTATTATCTCTGTAGACAGGACTACTAAATATTATATAGTAATATTTATAATTACTTTACGGTTGTTTTGTATTTCATTGAATAAATCATAAAATAATTATAATGATATAAAAATTCTAATCTTCACTGCTAATAAACATCACCCCCAGGGAAAAACGCTTTGGAAACCACGAGCTTAAAATCAAACTTTTTTAATTTCTCCCTCAAAAAACTACACATTAAAAGACCATCCCTTGTAAAAACTCTAATGGAAAATCACAACTACGAAAAAAAAAATCGTCATGAAAAACTACCCTATGTAAAAAGATTCCTGGAAAATCATCCCCACTTCCGAAATAACATCTCCCGAAAGAAACAATCGCCCTAAAAATCATCCTTACGGATTCCTGAAATTATCCCCCGAAAAAATCCCTCCATAAAATCACTCCCTGAAAAAAATTCCCCTTGAAATACCACCCCCTTGAAATACCACCCCCTTGAAATACCACCGCCCCTCCCCCGAAAAACGACCCTCCGAAACAACTATCCATAAACTTTACCTGTAATATCACCGCCCCCTCCCCCCCATAAAAAACGACCCCCAAAAATACCTCTGTAAAAACATTATTGGGAAACCAATTTTTATCGCTTGTTGTTTATAATACATAATTATTCATTTTACATTTTAACCCCCGCTCCCCTAAAGCGCTCGTTATAATTTTAAAAAGGTTAACTACTAATTTTCAATTACTAATTTAATCGATTATTAAAATATATCGATTATTCCCATCACTAATCATAATGTGTATATCAAGATTTTACCGAGAACCCTATTGAACATCGAATTTGTACCACCCTAAACACCTACACAATTAATTTTTTTGAAATAGTTATTTTTTTAGTAGCGATAGAACCCCATTAATTAATCAATTTAAAGTTATCGAAGTAAGTCAAGACAAAATCTTTGAATAGATGTTAAGGCTGCGCTCAACCCGTACTGTCGTTAATGATGTACCAAATTATTGTGCACTCTTGCTGGCAAAAATGTAACTATCAAATAAAATGGTCTGTATTGAAATTAGGAACGATTCTTATTTCAAAGGAAAAAGTGCACTTTTTGATAGCTATACATTTTATGAGAAAATGATATAAGAATTTTATAATCACAAAATTATTGTGGAGGGCATGATGAAGTCACATTTTAGAGTTTTTTAATATTTTAATTTTATTTGTAACTATACTAAAATTAAAATTAAAATAAATTCATCATGCTCTCGGCAGTTCAATTTTAGATAAATGTGTGCAGAAATAATTGAAAATTACAAAATAATAACAAAAAATCAGTATTCTTAGTTTCCATTGTGTAGAGCGCACTCTTAAGTTAAAATAAATGAGTAGAGATAGAGTATTATTTCAATTTCAATTAAAAACCTATACTAAACATCAAGTTTTATTTATTGCCATAATAGAAGAGCACATTTATTTCATAAAGTGTTTTTTTTTTAATAAAAAGATACTTACTGTAAATGAAATGTATTCCAAAATAAAAACACAACACTTAATCTTAATATAAAAAGTTAATTTGGCTTAAAGGCACACGGTCTATGGTATGGAGCATGTACAGAGAGCGACTATCCTTAAAAGCATAAGAATTACGGACTGCATTAAAAGAGAACTCACCCCACCAGTGCCTCAGGCAGTGCACATTTCGTCTCGTGTACGTACATTCCTTGCATTTCACCAATACATAATTGCATCTAAAAAGGAAGGAAGAAAACCATTGTCCAAAACGCAATCAATTAAAAAAATATATATACAAAGAAAGAATATTGCATAATGTAATTGAAAAATTAGATAATGTTTACCTTTCTGAATTACCTAATACAGGGAATTTTTCTTTTAAGTATATACAGCGAATTTTAATTTTAAGTATACATAATGGATACGCAGTTAATTTTCCGACATTCGTTATTTTTTTTAAGTTTCATTGAAGCTTTAAATAAGTGTTTTCCACTCCCAGACTAAGCATGAAGTAAAATTTTGAGTTTAGAAAAGCCTGAAAATTTGGTTTGGTCGCGTAGCGCGAAGCGCGGAGCGACCAAACCAAATTTTCAGGCTTTTCTAAACTCGAAATTTTACTTCATGCGCCACGCGTATAAAACACTGGTCTTAAGAAAACTTTAAAATATACATCTGTAGAATACTGCTTTAGTAGCATATTGCGAATTTCACAATATTTGAGTGTTTTATACGCGTGGCGCATGAAGTAAAATTTCGAGTTTAGAAAAGCCTGAAAATTTTCAGGCTTTTCTAAACTCAAAATTTTACTTCATGCTTAGTCTGGGAGTGGAAAACACTCGTTTAAGGCTTCAAACTAAACTTAAAAAAAACAACGAATGCCGGAAAATTTACAGCGTATCCATTATGTAAAACAAAATCGGTTATTATTTTAAGTATACATAATGGATATACTGTAAATTTTCTGACATTCGTTGTTTTTTTTTAAGTTTCATTGAAGCGTTAAACGAGAGTTTTCCACTCTCAGACTAAGCATAAAGTAAAATTTCGAGTTCAGAAAAGCCTAGAAATTTGGTTTGGTCGCGTAGCGCAAAGCGCAGAGCGGCCAAACCAAATTTTTAGGCTTTTTTAAACTCGAAATTTTACTTCATGCGCCACGCGTGTAGCACACTGCTCTTAAGTGACCTTCAAAATATACATCTGTAGAATACTGCTTTAGTAGCATATTGCGAATTTTACAATATTTGAGTGTTTTATACGCGTGGCGCATGAAGTAAAATTTCGAGTTTAGAAAAGCCCAGAAAATTTGTCTCGGGTCGCTGCGCGACCCTCGACAAATTTTCACGGGGCTTTTCTAAACTCGAAATTTTACTTATTCTAACACCTATCATATCCCAAACATGTTCTATTGGCGATAGATCTGGAGAACGAGATGGCCAAGGTAACAAATTGATTTCGGCACTATCAAAAAACTGTTTTGTAATGGCCGCTGTGTGAGGTCAAGCATTATCTTGCTGAAAAATGGGGTTCTGCAAGCCATTTACATAGGGCACTAACACTGGCTGTAAAATGTTGTCAATATACCGAATCGCGTTAAGACTTGCTTCTAAAAAAACTAGAGGAGACCGACTACCATATGCTATCGCCCCCCAAACCATAACTCCCTGTGTAAGAGCCGTATGTCTTTCAACAGCAAATTGTAAAATTCTGCGTTCACCGCGTCGACGTCTCACTCTTCTGCGACCATCATGAGCCCGTAAACAGAACCGAGACTCATCGCTGAAGATAATGTTATTCCATTCATGGGTCCAATGTTGTCTTTCCCTGCACCAATCAAGTCTTGCTCTGCGATGCTGCGGAGTAAGAGGTAGACACAATTGTGGACGGTAGGATCTTATACCAAAACTGCGGATTCTTCTGTAAACAGTAGCCATGGATACTCTTTGGTCATTTAGAGCCAACCAGTCATTTCCCAATGCCCGCGACGTTGTAAATCTGTCCCTTAAAGTTGTAAGACGAAGAGCTCGATCTTCACGCTCAGTGGTGCTTCGTGGACGTCCTGATCTAAGTCTACGTCGATTCTCCCTAGCTTCGGACCATCTAGACCAGCAGCGTACGATCACCGATACACTACGGCCTACCCTTTCAGCAATAGCACGAACCGAAAAACCCGCTTCTCGCATTCCAATAATGCGACCCCTTTCAAATTCACTTAGATGATGATATTGTGCACGCCGACGAACACGGGGCATCTTTTTATGTTTTACAAACTGAAACGTCAAACTACTCAGAGACTACTTGGATATTAGAAGCAATTACATTAAAAAATCACCAGCTCTTCATAATGGTGAAATCAAGGAAAAATACCATTAAATAGTAACCAAGACAATTGATTTTTTGATCATCGATGCAGTTCATTTACATGATCAAATTCTGTAAATTTCATTAAAATCGTTCAATAAATACTTTGTATTCTGATTTTTTTGAAAGGCAGTATAATTGGGATATGTATACTTAAAAGTAAAACTCCCTGTAAATTGCCGTTTTATTTATCCATTACAGTACTTTCTCCTTAACGGGAGCGGATGGGATTGCCGGGGCACTGGAAAATTGGGAAATTTCCCGATCGCCGGTGGTGGTTGTGCAGTTTGGCGCCGAGTAGCGTTTATTAGGGATGTTTCGAATACTGATAATTGTTTTCGATTCGGGAAATATTCTATTATTTTCTACACCGTTCGTTTGTTGTATCGTGTTACCACCCATTGGGGTATCGCAGGATCCGATCAAAACATCAACACAGTCTCTTTGAAGAATGCCTAAGTTTGAAATTTTAAAGAGCGGAGAGTTCTTGTACAAAATTAATTCTTCTGTTTAAGCAAAGTGGGCTTTGGAAACAAAACCAACACGATTAGTTTTAAGGAAAATATTTAGAATTCGCACACTATTTTTAATGTAAATTGCATATTTTAATGGAAAAACTGCAAAATATTACAGGTATTTCAATTTCAAAAAGTTAGTACATATGAATAAGTACTTTAATTTTTTTATTATAAAGAAATTATCAAAATTATGCCAAACAAGTGATAGAAGACCAGCACTACGGCTGGCAAAAATAGTGTCTGTTTTAATAGGGTCCTGGGCATCGCAAATTATAAAAGACACGAAGACGGTTAAATTACATAATACCCAGCCCCCCAGATGGGGTTTCTTACCCCCGAAAAATTTAAGGCTTTATTTAAAATAGTTTTTGATATAATGCTTATATTTGTAATAGGTCAGTAGGGGTCATGTGCAAATATTATTTTTGACGACAATGAATTAAAATATTAATACAAAAATCACCCAAGAAAGTAATAAAGAAAAATCAACATCCAGTAAATACGAGAATAACATTAGTCGATCAAAATTTTTTATGTGAAAGAAATAACAAATGCAGCATCGCCTGAAAATAATAAACAAGTACCGGCGCGTGGAGAAATGCTAAGACATACAGAAAGATTCAGTTCAGGGTTTAACGAACGCAAACACAACAAGTGTGCAAAGTCAGGGAAATGAAGTTGACGTCAGAGAGGGAAGGGTTTTGTGACCAGATATGGTAGTAGATAAAATTTAAGCAACAAAATTTGGGGAGAGGAGAACTTTGAGAGCAGCAAAGAAACGATTCTAAAAATCAGTTAGTTTTGGGACCGGGACGGGGACAGTCAGTATCTGAATGTAAATGGGGACAGTTGAGAATGGGAAGTTTCAGTGGGATGTGAGTTAGTGAAGTAATGTTGATGAAAAGAGTTAAGTATTGAGAGTTAGAGAATGGAGAATGGAGTTAGGGATAACAACGTTGGAGAGACTATCACGTAAGAGTAAAATTAGTTCTACATCAAACCGACTAAGTTAAAATCAAACAAACAAAACCAGCGAAATAATTTAAACATCTGAGAAAGGGGGAAGATGGGGGGGAGGGGATGAGAATGAGGGATGAGAAAGAGGGATGTATGGTGGTTGATGTGTAAGACCGAATTGAGCGAGAAAACGAGGTATGTCCTACTAACTAATCGAAACAGTCGATTGATGTGTTAGACCAATCCGAGTCAGTATTGCACTAAGTGTCCTACTAACTAACCACACGAATGAGGGATGTATGGTGGTTGATGTGTAAGGCCGAATTGAGCGAGAAAACGAGGTATGTCCTACTAACTAATCGAATCAGTCGATTGATGTGTTAGGCCAATCCGAGTCAGTATTGCACTATGAATCCTACTAACTAACCACACAAATGAGGGATGTATGGTCGTTGATGTGTAAGGCCGAATTGAGCGAGAAAACGAGGTATGTCCTACTAACTAATCGAAACAGTCGATTGATGTGTTAGGCCAATCCGAGTCAGTATTGCACTAAGTGTCCTACTAACTAACCACACGAATGAGGGATGTATGGTGGTTGATGTGTAAGGCCGAATTGAGCGAGAAAACGAGGTATGTCCTACTAACTAATCGAATCAGTCGATTGATGTGTTAGGCCAATCCGAGTCAGTATTGCACTATGTATCCTACTAACTAACCACACGAATGAGGGATGTATGGTGGTTGATGTGTAAGGCCGAATTGAGCGAGAAAACGAGGTATGTCCTACTAACTAATCGAAACAGTCGATTGATGTGTTAGGCCAATCCGAGTTAGTATTGCGCTAAGTGACCTACTAACTAACCTCAAGAAAAAAATAACTCGATTATGAGTGGAACGAGGTGAAAGGTCGTTCCGCTCATTAATCGAAAATGAATGGCGATTGATGTGTAGGGCCGATGTGAGAGATTGTCCCACTAACTAATCGCAAGTGTGTCGAGTGTGTGATGCTAGCTCCGGGATGGTTTTTGTGGGTTTCCCATCTCGTAATGCGAATGCAGGGGCTAGTTAACTTTGCTCCCACAAGGAGAGTCATACATATTTTTGAGTTTAACCAAATGCACATGACTTCTAAGCATAAACGTTGGATAATGTATTTTGTGAATATAAATAATATAAAACATACCAATTCATTAGAAATGTCATGAAAGGTCAATAAACTTTGCATACGTTAAGCTCATATCCTGTTTTATTTATTGTCCACACATCCTCGTAGTCAAATTAAAAGGGGATAAAGACACTGTATTTACGATAATGCATATTGACACAAACAACGAACCTGGTAAATAAATTAAAGGGTTACTACATACACAACACAACGTAAACAATAATACAAATTATAAATTTGTACAATACCTAGGGTCGAATCATTACATATTTAATCTGCAGATATTAAGCAGTCCTAAATAAACACAAGAAAAGTTGTATACTTTATTTTGACACTCGTATAAATATCAAATATACACTAGGGATTCATAAGTGCTCTTAGAAAATCAATTAATAAACTTTATTTATCAAAGATATTCTTACAAATATCAAGAATATGACTTTGCGTTCAATACTCAATCCTTCACAGGATAACTATATACGTGTTTTAGGCTTCAAAGCCATCATCAGTGCAGTCCCGAACCTGTGCTTGAGGAGTATATTTATATTTTTTTTTGGGAGAGAGGAGAAGAAAATCCTCATAGATACCTTCTGTTATCCCATCCACGTTTGGAAAGGATAACAATAGGTTATGTCAAACTCGTACTGACTAAAACACCCTCTAGTATAACAGGTTGAAGTTGAATATTCAATACTTAAATAATATGGAGTGATATTTGGCTTTGGGATAGGTTTGACGGACTTGAAGATTAATGAACATCTTTGACCATTTACTATGGCTTGTGTTATGTTCAAAAGCGTAATCACCATCTAATGCCCATTAGCTTAAGTAGCATCGTCAAATCGCGTATATAGTTATCCGGTGAATGAATGAGTATTAAACTCAAATTGATGTTCTTGATATTTGTATTCTATAAAACAAAGCCCTGTTGTGGACGAACAATTGCTGTATACAAACGTTTAGTTTGTCAGCTATTGATGCTACTTAAGCTAATGGGCATTAGATGGCGTTTACACTTTTGATATGTAAAGATATTCTTGTTGGAGTTACGTGAAGTGTTAGTTATAGATTATTAGTAGTTTTTAAAAGAGTAAGTCTATTTTTTTCTTATTTTTCATTCAAGTCTAAGAAAAAAAAACCATAGGACCGAAGGTCTACGATGAATTACGAGCCGAATAAATATTATTTGATAAATTTCGTTGTAAATAAAATAGAAAATAGTTAATAACTCAGTTATTTTTATAAATAAGTATGTCAAATGATACATCTATGGTTTCCATTTAAAAAAATGTAAGAATTTTATTTGATACATTTTGTTGTTGTTAATATAATAGAAAATAATAACTTAGTTATTTATATAAACTAAGCCCTGCTGTGGACGAACAATTGCTGTATACAAACGTTTAGTTTGTCAGCTATTGCTGATGCTACTTAAGCTGATGAGCATTAGATGGCGTTTATGCTTTCAAACATATGTAAAGATATTCCTGTTGGAGTTACGTGAAGTGTTATTAATAAATTATTAGCAGTTATTAGAGCGGGTCGAATTGTAAGAATTTGTTTTTTTTAAGGGTAAGTCTATTTTTTTTGATTTTTCATCCTAGTCTAAGAAAAAAAAACCATGGGACCATAGGTCAACGATTAATTTCGAGCCGAATTAATTTTATTGGATAAATTTTGTTGTAAATAAAATAGAAAATAGTTAAAAACTCAGTTATTTTTATAAATAAGTATGTCAAGTGATACATCTGATTAAAGAGAAGATAATCCCTTTCTAATGGTAACATAGCCAACTATGGTTTCCCTTTAAAAAATTTAAATTTGTGTTATATCTCATAAACTAATGTTGATAGAAAAAATCTGATGACATTTTATTATTTAGTTTAAAATTATATAAAACTTTGCTTTATAGAGTATTTTTTAAATCTTTTTTAATAACCGAGAAAAATCGATTTAAAGAGAATCGGCACTTTTGATATTTTTGAAAATATCTAGTTACCCTTGACTTTTTTGAAAAAATTTCAACGGAATTTTTATTCAGCTCGTAAAACTTCACTAGTTTGCCTATTTAACCGTTTCTCTATTTCTTGTAGTTTCCAAGAACCCCATAGAGATCTCAAAAAGGGTGATTTATACCAGGAGGCGAAAATGAATATTCGTGTTCGAGATTGGATTCTAAGCAAAAAATGTGATATAACTTTTCTTTCGATCGGCCTTTGTTTAAGAGATAATGAGGCATGAAGTTTTTGGAACCTTAATTTAATTTGTGTCCATAAAATAAAAAGTAGGTTATGGAAATTGCTTTGAAATAAAAGACTTATTTATTATTTGTTGACAGTTGTCACATACTTTGGGTATTGCTATTAATTTTTAGTGTAAAAATGATAGAAATTTTGTTAATAATGCAGTTTGGCAATGAAGAATATGCCGACATTATTTTTGTTTACGGCTTTTGCAACGGCAATGCTTTTGAAAGTTGTCGGGAATATCAAAAAAGATTCATATTCAGAGAAAATTCAGAATGAAGAGCAATTACAAGACAGAATTATGAATGCTGCACTTGAAATTGAACAATATTTTGCTGCAGTTTATAATTCTGTAGTTTTACGTTGCAGGTTTCCATCGGTGCCAGTGGACCTTTCGAACATCTTTTGTAACGCCGACATCTAGTACATAACACACATTTTTTTCTTTTGTACATCATTCTTGAAAATGGCATTAAGCCGAAACTAGTTGAAATAAAATATTTTTAGTAAAACAAACCAAGTGAATTCAATTAAACACCTATATTTAGTAGAAATGTTTTACAAAGTGAATAATGAGAAACAAGTTAATAATATATCTTTTGTAAGTTAAACTACAATTTTTTCTTTTTGTGAATAAATAAAGTTTTCATATTGCCTACTATTAGTTTTTTTGTGAAACTTGAAATTAATATGTTTTAAAAGTTTGAACCTCTATATCTCCAAAACAAAGGCCGATCTAAAAAAAAAGTTATTTCTCATTTTTTATTCACAATCTAATCTCGAACACGTATATTAATTTTTCGCCTCCTGCTATAAATCACCCTATATAACCGCAATATAAACGTGGCGCATAAATTAAAATTTTGAGTTTATAAAAGCCTGAAAATTTGGTTTAGTTGCATAGCCAAGCGGATCAACCATAACAATTATTTAAGGTTTTCTAAAGAACAAATTTTACTTTATGCCTAATCACTCGATAGCAGCGGCGGCTCGCAGCTTAAATTCAGGGTAGGCCAGAGACCCAAGGTAATATGTATCCGTTATTGAAAGGTGACTTTGTTTTGAAATTCTTTGTATTTATAAAACGCGATCCCAACCTTAAATTTTGCGTGCCTTGGCGCTGTGGCCTACCCTGAAGTTAGGCCACGAGCCGTCGCTGCTCGAAAAAAAAAAATTACAACGTATGTGTGTCAGGATTTGTATACTTAATAAAAAAAGTGCCCGTAGAATTTGTATTTGATTAGGCAAACCCTCTTAAGACAAAATGTTGATTGCGCCACTGTTATATATATATTTTAAAAATGCATTTATTATGCAATCAATACTACTTAAAGAAACAACGAGTTTGCATGTTCTGGATAATAGAAAAGTGTGACTTAAGAAAGAAAGGTGTAAAATGTAAGCCATGAGATTCAACCCAATTACCGACTTCCTACTTAGTATCGGTATATAACCAGTGCCGTTTTTTGATTGCATAACCCGACGAAATTGCATAACATTCCTTTCTGTCTCTCTCTTTCACTCCGTTTTCTTTCAACCTTTCCCTCTTTATTTCGCGGGTAACAGCAAATGAGCCACATTGCGGTGAAAGTGATCTTATGCAATCGAGTTCGGTTCATCGGAGATGACGCATAGCATGTGTCTTTATCACGGTTCTTCTTCGGCTACTTCAATTACGTTGCGTTTTCAATAACGGCAAATGTTAATTATCAATTATGGATTACGTAATATCCTGGAAATTGTTTGCTGATTTGAAATATACTTTGAAATAATAACATTTATATCGCCGATTCAAAGTTTAAAATGTTAGTAAGAAGAAATAAAAAAAACTTGAGTACACTGTCATGTGGAATAATATATAGGTCATTCATTACAGTACTATTTTGGAAGTACTTAATGGCTTTTAAGTACTTCCAA
Source organism: Philonthus cognatus (assembly GCA_932526585.2). NCBI lineage: Eukaryota > Metazoa > Arthropoda > Insecta > Coleoptera > Staphylinidae > Philonthus > Philonthus cognatus. Next base: position 47,147,577 of record OW052244.1, read on the forward strand.
AATAGTACTGTAATGAATGACCTATACATTATTCCACATGACAGTGTACTCAAGTTTTTTTTATTTCATCTTACTAACATTTTAAACGTTGTTGCTCCTAATCTTCCATATCGATAGCACTAAGATTTCAAGACCTATCTGGCCTTGTTCCCTAATTGGTTGAAACAGTATCGTAGATAGCTTTTTGTGATAGAGGGATTTGGGTTAGTATTTTTTTCAAAAATTTATTTTTCTAAAATTAAACAGAAACAAGTATAAAACATGATGATGTGTCCATCGTAGCCCTTTCTCCGTCATTTAAACAATTAATGATTGACATACTAAACGTATTTCACTTGTTAATTGGTTAAAGGCCAATCACACCAAATCAGCGTTTTATACGCGTGGCGCATGAAGTAAAATTTCGAGTTTAGAAAAGCCTAATTTGGCTCGGTTGCTCCGCTTCGCTACGCGCCCGAGCCAAATTTTCAGGCTTTTCTAAACTCGAAATTTTACTTGATGCTCAATCTGCGATTGAAAACACTCGTTAGACGATCATTATAAACTTATTTTGCAATTTTTTATTGTAAAATTTATGACTAAAATAAATAGAGTTGATGTTTTATTCAACTTTTGGCGCTAATAACGTTGAAAGAATAGTAATAGTAATTTTGTAAATTTTATGCAAGTAAATCTGAAGTTTAGTTGATTTTTTTCGGAATAAGGTATTTTACGTTTACATATTGTAACTGAAATATTTTTTTCAAAAACAAACAGTATTAATTATTCAGTCCATAAAACGATAATACAATATTAAATTATAGTTATGACTCACAGAGCAAACACATTTAAGTAATGTTTTATCAACATTAAAATAACGTTTAATGTTGCTATAATGTTGATGTAACGTTATTTGTTTGTTTTTTGCTCAATGAAGAGACCCCCGAAACGTATCGATAGTCGAATTTATTTAAAATTCGCAAGATCCACTAAGAAATAAGCATATTTTAATATTGTACACAAATATATACAGAGAGTTTTATGTAACACGGAACATTTCCATAACGAGAATTATTTTTTAAAGTATCCATATGCATACGTTGCACTTTTTCCGTTGCTCGGTTTATTAAAAGAATCCAATTTGAAGCTTTAAACGAGTGTTTTCCACTCCCAGGTTAAGCATAAAGTAAAATTTCAGGCTTTTCTAAACTCGAAATTTTACTTCAAGCGCCACCGGTACAAATCAATGTAAAGTTTAGCGGTGTGTTTTAAACTTCGCAATTTGTCAGTGTTTTGTATCCATGGCGCATGAATTAAAATTTCGAGTTTAGAAAAGCCTGAAAATTTGCTTTGGCCGCTCCACGCTACGCGACAAAACTAAATTTTCAGGCTTTTCTTAACTTTAAACTTTACTTTATGCTTAGCCTGGGAGTGGAAAATACTCGCTTAAAGCTTTAAATTAAATTCATTTAATGAACCAAGCATCGAAAAATGTGCAACGTATGCATATGGATGCTTCAAAGAAAAATTCTCGTTATGAAAATGTTAGGTGTTACATAAAACTCTCTGTATTTAATTCTTTCACGTTTTAAAGTTATGAGACCCTAAAGTAGATTTGCATAAATAAAAATAATAGATTTTCTTTTAAGCATTTTTGTATTTGTATTTGTTTATTTATTATGGAATCTCCAATTGCACACAATACATTAAAAGCATAGACAGATCAAAATAACGTGTTAAAATTAAATATAGGGAATTGTTTTGCACAGTAATATTTTGAAGTACAACTCATGAGTTTTACTTGCACGAGACGACATATTTCTAACCACGTGTATGGTGTTTTACTTCGCTACCACATTTTCGCACCAAAATAGACCGGCTTGCGGTTTACATCAGCACTGGTCCCGAGTTAGAGTTCCGGAAATAAAAACAATCCTGCAGATACGTAAGGTAACTTAAAATCTAAGATATATTGATGAAATGACAGTTAGCGTATTACACTATAATGACACATATACTTCTGTCGTCAATCCGTGTTTAATAATGTGTTCTCTGATTACACTGGTCTGCAAAAAAAAATGTTTTTTTCGAGCCCTGACACCATTCCTGCTGATTCTTATGTAAAATGACCTCCTGAATCCGAATATGACCTCCGTTTTCCCCCATCACCCACCGTATTCGGGGGTGGCCCCCCCACCTATTTTTATCACTTTTCGATAATTTGGAGGGATGAAAAGGATTATTTTAGCCTTTACATTTCTTCTGAGGGGCCAGAGAGGTGAAAAGTTCCAAAACATGAACATTTGTAGCAAGGAGGTAGATTTGGGGGGGGATTTGCCCCCTTAAATTGTAAAAAAATCATTAAAAATGATACATTTTTTCCGTTTTTTTCGCAGTTTTTTCACTTATTTTCTACATATTCCAGCTTCCATTCCCCTCATCCTCCCCCAAACATCCCCAAATAATAAAAATATATTGCAACAATATATAGCAACAATAATAAAAATATATAGCAACAATAATAAAAATATATAGCAACAGTTCGGAAGATTCACTGTACCACGCTGGCGCTCTCAATACAGGATTATTTCAGCTGTAAAGAATAATAAATAAAAAGTAAAATAATAAATGTAAAATAATAAATGTAAAGAATAATAAATAACTAAGATAAGTACCTTCATTTGGTGCTTGCTTTCCTTTTGTACCCTGAGGTAGAAGTTTCTCGTATCAAAAGCCAGCAGTACTCTGCTAACATGCTCGCATTCCACTTCCCCGAAGATCTCCTCTCGAAATTAGAGATGTCTTGATGAAACCGTTCCCCGTGTTCATCCGAAACTGCTCCTAAATTTTCAGGGAAGAAGTCCAGGTGTGAGTGAAGGAAATGCACTTTAAGAGACATGTTACACCCCATGGCCTTGTACGCTGACAGCAATTCCTCGACATGAGTGATATAATCATCACTTTTGTTACCCAAAAAGTTCTCATACACGTTTTGGAATGCAATCCAAGCTCGTTTTTCTTTTCGATTCAGGTGTTCAATAAACGTCGAATCTTGGAAAAGTTGTCTAATCTGGGGGCCCACGAAAACTCCTTCCTTGATTTTAGCCTCACTAAGACGAGGGAATCTAGTTTTCAAAAATTGAAATGCATCACCGGTCTTGTCCATTGCTTTCACAAACTGTTTGATCAATCCGAGTTTGATGTGCAAAGGCGGCAAGTAAATATTTTCCTTCGGGACCAGAGGATCGTGAGCGACGTTATTCTGACCGGGAGTAAAACTTTCTCGCAGAGGCCAGTTCCGTACGATGTAATGTTTGTCTCGGGCTCAGCTGTTCCATTCGCATAGGAAGCAGCAGTATTTTGTGAAGCTCGATTGCAGGCCCATGAGTAGAGCAACAACTTATAAGTCAGCGCAAAGTTTCCAATTATAATCATGGTATTTGATTTTATCAAGGATCCGGCTGATGGTTTCGTACGTCTCCTTCATATCCACAGAGTATGCAACCGGGAGTGATGGTAACTCATTCCCATGGGCCAATAGGACAACTTTCAAGCTTGTCTTTGATGAGTCTATAAACAGTCTCCATTTGTCTGGGTCACATGGCATCTTCAGTTCTATCATCAATGCATTTGAATTAGGGCAGAACACTAAGCCTTCATCTGCCGAAAAAAGTAATTTCAGGGTTTACTGCCTAGTCCTGTAAGAAGAGATTTTTACACCCTTTTCTAAGAGATTCCACTGCTGAAGTCGAGATCCAAGAAGTTGAGATTTACTCTTAGGTAACTCCAAATCCCTGACGAGATCATTCCGACTGAGTAACGAGGTAAGGTTTTCGATGAGCTGAATCAGCAGAACACTCTTCATCATCGGTGAACGTATCATAAGATGGTCCAGGCTGTGGCTCAAAGTCTTTCAAATCCGTTTCTGGCTCTAGAGTATAGGTTTTTGGGGGTACTGGGATTGGCAAAGATTCGTTGTGAGGAACTGGTCTTAGAGCTGAAGGGATATTAGGATACTGAATTGTATGCTTACTTTTGCTAGATAACCCGACGGTGGAAGTCATACAAAAGTAACAATCTGTGAGATGACAGCGAGGTTCGCGCCAAACCATGGGCACAGCAAATGGCATTGATTTACGGGTCTCTTTGAGCCATTTGGTCAAGCTACTGTAACAAGTAGTGCAGCAAACTGTTGGAGCCCAATTCTTGTCCTGATCGCTAACTTGGCAATCAATGTAAAATTTATAAGCAGTTTTAAGAAGCGGAGGAAGGGGTTTTCGTTGCGCGTTTAAAGTCAATTCCCCGCAAACATAGCAGAAGCTATCGGGATGATTTTTACACTCGCGTGGCATAATTAAACAGTAAATAAATGCTCGATATTAATCACAACTCACACTCACGTACTGTAATTCACTTGGAAAAAGCCGGAATTAAAAAATTTCTACCGTTATACACAATTTAAACAACTTGGAAACACAGAATCCCCGCCTAGAGCACCGACAAGTTGACTCTACGATCGCTAGAGATGTACTGAGGGAAGATAAGGATTACAGTGCAGGTCTATAGTGACAAGAGCAATGCAAGTTTAAACCTGTCAAAGCATGAAAATTCCTGGGCAAACCTGTGCGCGCGAGGTATTAAGAGCGCCAGCGTGGTACAGTGAATCTTCCGAACTGTTGCTATATATTTTTATTATTGTTGCTATATATTTTTATTATTGTTGCTATATATTGTTGCTATATATTTTTATTGTTTGGGGGAGAATGAGGGGGGATGGAAGCTGGAATATGTAGAAATGAAGTGAAAAAACTGGGAAAAAAGCGGAAAAATCGATAATTTTTAAGGATTTTTTACAATTTAAGGGGGCAAATCCCCCCCCTCAAATCTACCTCCTTGTTACAAATGTTCATGTTTTGGAACTTTTCACCTCTCTAGCCCCTCAGAAGAAACGTAAAGGCTAAAATAATCCTTTTCATCCCTCCAAATTATCAAAAAGTGATAAAAATAGGTGGGGGGCCTCCCCCGAAAACGGTGGGTGATGGGGGAAAACGGGGGTCATATTCGGATTCAGGAGGTCATTTTACATAAGAATCAGCAGGAATGGTGTCAGGGCCGATTTTCATGCCGACCAGTGTTATAATAGAATGCCATCTGTGTCATATAGATTGGCATTTTCGACAGTTTTGTACTATATCTTTTCAAGTTCAAGTTCGCACTGAACAAATTCAATATGGCACTAATCAAAATCAAGTTGTCACTAATCAAAATCAAGTTGTCACTAAACAAATTCAAGTTGTTTATAATCAAAATCATGTTGTCCACAAACAAATTTATGTTGACACCAATCAAAATCAACTTGTATATGTTACATATACTTTGATAGAGTGTTGTAACAAATCAACTAAATTTTATATATTTCGTTGTATAATTCAACATCCGGTAGTGTATTTGCACGGGAAGTAGTTGTTTCAATAATATTTAACCTATCTATAAAACATCTGTATTTCCTAATAATTTAAAAATTGCATCGATTTGTCCCATCCCAAAAACGTCACTTAATCAACGGAATATAACAAACTACCGTCCAATAGCAATACTATCTCATATCGCTAAAATATTCGAGAAAACTCTCTATGAACAAATCTATTTCCACGTTTCTCCATACTTGTCTTCTCAACAGCATGGCTTTATTCCAAAACGTTCTACAGTAACTAATTTGACCATTATTACGCATGATATAGCCAAATCATTAGATTCAGCTGGGCAAATTGATGTAATATATACTGATTTGTCAAAAGCGTTTGACAGGGTGGACCATCAATTGTTAAGAGGTAAACTTAGCTACTTTGGATTTGTGACAATTCAACCTTGCTTATAGCATCTTATCTTACAGATCGTGAATCGTATGTCGCAATAAATAATTTTAAATCGAACTCATTCTTTCCACGTTCAGGTGTACCCCAAGGCTCGATTATGGGTCCATTACTTTTCAACCTTATTATAAATGATCTTTCTTATTTATTAAAGTGTAAACACCTCTTATACGCGTATGACTTAAAGATTTACCCAACAATTGGTAACCCTGCTGACTGTCAACGCTTACAAAATCAACTTGATGTTATCTGGAATTGGTGTAGTATTAATTATCTTAATTTGAATAGCAATAAGAGCAAATGTATATCCTTTACCACAACATCTAAACCAATTTAATTTAATTATATATTTAACAATAATTCTATTGAGCAAGTCACAGTCTTCAAAGATTTTGCGATTTGGTTTGATGACGATTTTACATTTAATCCTCACGTTCAAACACTTGTTAAGAGTTCCTTCAAAGCATTGGGATTTATACATCGTAATTCTGCAAATTTGCGAAATCCGAATGCTTCGAAATCTCTATTTAATATTTATGTCCGTTCAAAGTTGGAACATGTATCTTCAATCTGGTATCCACAAACTTAACTTCAGATTGACCTAGTAGAGAGTGTTCAACGTAAGTTCTTGAAGTTTTTGAATTTTAAAGTTGAAGGACTTCACCCTGACCGAGTCTGTGATCATTCACTATTACTAGACAAATTTAATGTCGAATCTCTTGAATGCCGATGTCACAGACTAGGCATCACGTTCTTACACAAGCTTCTGCATGATCGAATTGACAGCCCTGATATTTTACAGCTAGTTGGCTTGCATATTCCAACTTTCAATAGTAGATATAAGACCACATTCAATATGAAGTGTAATAAAACTAATTTTGGATTACAATCGCCTATTAAGGTGATCTGCAATTCGTTTAATCAACTTCCACCAACTTGTGACGTATTTTTTCAACCATTGACTTCTCATTAGAATTTTGTTAATTACGAAGTAAAATGTTATTATTTTTACTTTATAGTTTTAAAACTTCTTTGTTTATACTAAATTGTCTTGTAATTGGGAATTTGTTTCCTGTTGGGCAATAAACATTATTATAAATATTATTATGTATTGTCTTAAGTAGTATTATTAATTGTATTGTTTGCATTTTAGACGAACATTGTCGTAATTTTATATATTATATAAATTCATGGTTAAACCTTGAATCAGATTTGTTATCCGCATGAAATCCCCATGCATTTCTATGAAATACGGACACCCTGTATATAGAGGCCTTCAGTAATCGTTTTGCTGGGGGCGCCACTGACTTTTGGTCATCCATTACACAACACTTAGATAAAGACGTGAAGTGCAAAACATTGACCATAGCTGAACTAACGGTGGTAATATATACACACAAAATTCAGAATGCAATGTTAATCTTATCTAATTAAATAAACACTTTATTTTATTTTTATTAGATACGTATTGTCGTTGATTTGACACACTTGTTCTTATTGATAATACGTACTTAGTACTCAAAATATTTTCCGTACTTAACAATATTTAATAAAGTGTGAATATAATACTGTTGCGTTTAATTAATTGATTATACAGGCCTACAGTGAATTTGGTGCCGGAAAGACTAATACGGTTTTTGAAAATACTTGTCATGCTGATTGTTCTCAGAAAATTTCGACCAATCCAATAGCATTATTTAAAATGTAGCTAATTAACTAAGAGTATCAGCGAGTATTCATGCACTAGTGCAATACCCGGGGTATCTAGGTAACGATTATTTTATAAGACGAAAAACCAAAAATGTAATATGCTGATATTTTTTTTATCATCCTACATGTAGTTTAGGTTAGAAAGAAAAGACACATTGGTTTGAATTTACCAGAGCTGGGACGAATCCTCGTAAAAAGGATTCGAATGACGAATCCGAATCACCTAATATGATTCGAATCACGATCACTTGAATAAAGGATTCGTAAGAGATATATACGATTCGAATCAAAGATTCGAATCCTGTTTTTTCGAATCACGAATACAAATCCTTCAAGAATAAATTTGATTCTATTATTTTTTTTGCAACCATTAACAAATAAATATCGTTACCAGTTCTATTAACAAAAATATTAAAAACCTATTTATTTATTATTAACACTGAACATCGTTGATAACAGACTAAATATCTCATTCCGTGTTACTCTGATTAAAGATGAATTTGTGTATTTTTGAACTTCACTTCAAATCAGGGTTTTGTAAGCGTGACGCATGAAGTAAAATTTCAAGTTTAGAAAAGCCTGAAAATTTGGTTTGATCGCGTAGCGCTACGCGACCAAACCAAATTTTGAGGCTTTTCTAAACTCGAAATTTTACTTCATGCTTAACCTGGGAGTGGAATCACTCGTTCAAAACTTTAAATTGAACTCTATTATAAAATCGACGAATGCCTAAAAATTACGTAAATAAAATTCACTGAATATCAATAAAACCGGGAAAGTCGGAGAAAAGTCATGGAATTTTATTCAAATTGACCCAAACACTAATAAAAAAGCCATAAGATTTTATTAAATTTGTCAAAATCAACAGGCATCATAAAAATTACAAAACACATAAAAATTTATAAAACCAACTCAAATATTGACAAAAACAATGAAAACTATTCAACAAAATGGGGGTTTCCCGAGAATTAAAAGGTCAGGGAAAAAAATCTTAGATCAGGGAAATGTTGAAAAAATGTAACATTTTAAATTATGGCTACCATGTCGGTTTTACTTCAAATAATATTGAACAAAATTTTGAAAACTAGATTATTATCTTTATAAACATTTTCAGTCATTTAATGTTCCTATCAAAGCATTCAGTTTGAAGTTTCGAGAGAGTTAATCCAATCCCAGACCAGAGCTGGGCAGGATTCGAATCATTCAGGATTCGAATCCTGGATTCGAATCCTTTTAGAGGATTTAAAAGAGGTATTCGAATACTTTAGTTAAACTGGATTCGTGATCTGGATTAGTTACACTTTTTTAAAAGAATTCGTATTCGAATCCAAATGCTGGTGATTCGAATCCTCATAAAAGGATTTGAATCCTCATAAAAGGATTCGAATTCTCGTAAAAGTATTCGAATGAGGATTCGAATACTTTTACGAGGATTCGCGTGGCGCTTCAAATAAAATTTCGAGTATACATTTCTTTTAAATCTTTAGATATTCATTGTTTTTTAAAAGGGATTCAAGTTTAAGTTACAAGCGAGTGTCGTCCACTCCCAGGCTAAGCATGAAGTAAAATTTCGAGTTTAGAAAACCCCCGCGTAGAAAATTTGTCGAGGGTCGCGCAGCGACCCGAGACAAATTTTCACGGGGCTTTTCTAAACTCGAAATTTTACTTCATGCGCCACGCGTCTAAAACAATGAAATATTGTAAAGTTCAAGATAAATATCTTAAGCATGCTGCTTTAGTAGTAAATTTTTAACTTCATTTGAAGTCAGTGTTTTATACGCGTGGCGCTTGAAATAAAATTTCGAGTATACATTTCTTTTAAATCTTTAGATATTCATTGTTTTCTGAAAGGCATTCAAGTTTAAATTACAAACGACTGTCGTCCGCTCCCAGGCTAAACATGAAGTAAAATTTCGAGTTTAGAAAAGCCCCGCGTAGAAAATTTGTCGAGGGTCGCGCAGCGACCCGAGACAAATTTTCACGGGGCTTTTCTAAACTCGAAATTTTACTTCATGCGCCACGCGCCTAATACACTGAAATATTGTTAAGTTCAAGATATATATCTTAAGCATGCTGCTTTAGTAGTAAATTTTTAACTTCATTTGAAGTCAGTGTTTTATACGCGTGGCGCTTGAAGTAAAATTTCGAGTATACATTTCTTTTAAATCTTTAGATATTCATTGTTTTTTAAAAGGGTATCAAGTTTAAGTTACAAACGAGTGTCGTCCACTCCCAGGCTAAGCATGAAGTAAAATTTCGAGTTTAGAAAAGCCCCGAGGATAAAAGGATTCGAATATTTACAAAAGGATTCGAATCGTCAAAAATAATGAATAAGGATTAACATGAACAATTTGTTTTGTATGTTTTTAAATTTCTCGTTAAATCAATGTTTTATACGCGTGGCGCATGAAGTAAAATTTCGAGTTTAGAAAAGCCCCGTGAAAATTTGTCTCGGGTCGCTGCGCGACCCTCGACAAATTTTCTACGCGGGGCTTTTCTAAACTCGAAATTTTACTTCATGCTTAGTCTGGGAGTGGACGACACTCGTTTGTAAGTGATAAAATCAATTAAATTAATGATTTGTGTCAAATTTGACATTTTAATAAATTTTGATGATTTTTGCCAGATTTGAAAATTTTAATTGTTTTTCGGTAATGTCGCCAACTATAACATTTTAATGAATATGAATTGACGTGTCCAATCAAATTTTTACACTTAATATGTCGATTCATAACATTTTTATAAGATTTTCAACAAATCGATATTTTCATAAAATTATCGTCATTTCGAGATTTTCGTCGATTAACCAATTTTTATCAGATTTTGCAATATTTCCTCAGTTTTCCTTAATTTATCGAATATTGATGAAATTTTCAATATTTCGAGATTTTTAATTAATTTATAAAAATGTTTATCAGATTTTCAACATATCTTGATTTTTTATATTTTGTCATTTTTATCGATTTATAAAATTTTGATGAAATTTTCGATATTTTAAAATTTTCTTGTCAAATATATAAAATGTTTATGTATAAGATTTTCAATATTTTTATTCAGATTTGTAACGATATTCAAAAATTATTGAATCATGATTTGAACACACAAATTTGAGATTTTTTTTTTCTACATGACATATTTAATCATTTTTGACATTGAATGACATTTTTTAATTTTTTTACCTTTTGAGATGACAGTTTTGACAATAGATTATATTCTTGATATTAGACTACGTTTTTTGACATTAGATGACATGTTTTACATTAGATGTTACTTTTGATAAACAATGACATTTTTTACTTTTTTACTATTTCTGATGTTGACATTAAATGACGTATTTGACATTAGATGGCAGTTCAGACATGTTATATTTTTGTACTTTTTGACATTAGACGTCAATTTTGACTTTTGATATTTTTGATATTACATATTTACTTGTTTTACATTAGATAACAATTTTTATATTATTAGATAACTTTTTTGACATTATTACTGATTTTAACAGAAATTTTCGTTTTTGTAAAAACGTTTTTGTCAATCTGTCACGTTATGACATAAAATGATAATTTTGACGAAAATCGATTTTATCAAAACGCCGAATTTTTGACGTTTTTGATATTTTTTATATTTACAAGATGACATTTTGGTCATTTTGTTGTATTTGGCAATTTTAAATAATTTTGACATATTTTGATAACTTCTAAAACTGAAAACAGTTTTAATATGTTTTTATATTTTTAACTTTACTTGAAACCAGTGTTTAATACGCGTGGCGCATGAAGTAAAATTTCGAGTTTAGAAAATCCCCGTGAAAATTTGTCCATCGACAAATTTTCTACACGGGGCTTTTCTAAACTCGAAATTTTACTTCATGCTTAGTCTGGGAGTGGAGACACTCGTTCGTAAATTTTCGGATTATCATAAAGTTGTGTATTTATATAAAAAAAAATCTTTCTCGGTTTATTGAACAAAAACAAAAGAGCTGAGGTGAAAAGTGCTTAGGTAAAAGTGGTTTATTATTTCGTTGGCTACAACTTTTGTTTAAAACATTTTTTTATTTAGACGTCGAAAGCCATAATTGGTGAGTTGTTGATGTCCACTAGATTTTTTAGTTTCTAATTCAAAAACAAAAGAGCTGAGGTGAAAAGTGTTTAGGTAATAGAGGTATATTTTTTCGTTGGCTACAACTTTTGTTTCAAACATTTTTTGACTTAGACGTTGAAAGCCATAGTAAAATTCGTTTATTAAAAAATCATCTAATGATTTCTGGTGATTTTTAACGAAAGACTTTTAGACATTTAATGGTATAATTAATATTGAATTACTGAAATAAGTATTTATTTTTAATATATTCGTAAATATACGATAAACAATGTAAAATATTTATTTAATTAAAAATATTTAGAAAATAACAATACAATTAATTTTATATTATTATTATACTGGGTGTCCGTATTTCAACAGAATGTATGGGGATTTCGGTTATTTAAAGACCCTAGGACCCATAATTTGCTTACATGAAGACGGACATCCGACGATACATACTTTAACAGTTGTGACATATTTTAAAGTAACGAGTGTCTTCCACTCCCAGACTAAGCATGAAGTAAAATTTAGAGTTTAGAAAAGCCCCGCGTAGAAAATTTGTCGAGGGTCGCGCAGCGACCCGAGACAAATTTTCACGGGGCTTTTCTAAACTCGAAATTTTACTTCATGCGCCACGCGTATAAAACAGTGATTTAACAAGAAATTTAAAAACATACAAAACAAATTGTTCATGTTAATCCTTATTAATTATTTTTGACGATTCGAATCCTTTTGTAAATATTCGAATTCTTTTATGAGGATTCGAATACTTTTACGAGGATTCGAATCCTTTTATGAGGATTCCAATCCTTTTATGAGGATTCGAATCACCAGCATTTGGATTCGAATACGAATCCTTTTAAAAAAGTGTAACGAATCCAGATCACGAATCCAGTTTAACTAAAGTATTCGAATACCTCTTTTGAATCCTCTAAAAGGATTCGAATCCAGGATTCGAATCCTGCCCAGCTCTGGGACAAATTTTCACAGGGCTTTTCTAAACCCGAAATTTTACTTCATGCGCCACGCGTATAAAACAGTTATTTAACGAGGAATTTAAAAACACACAAAACAATTTTTTCATGTTAATCCTCTCAATTAATCGAATAATTTTTGACGATTCTAATTCTTTTGTAAATATTCGAATCCTTTTGTAAGTATTCGAGTCCTTTTATAAATATTCGAATCCTTTTATAAATATTCGAATCCTTTTATAAGGAATCAAATCACCCACATTTGGATTCGAATACGAATCCTCTTAAAAAAATGGAACGAATTCGGATCACAAATCCAGTTTAACTAAAGTATTCGAATGCCTCTTTTGAATCCTTTAAAAGGATTCGAATCCTGAATGATTCGAATCCTGCCCAGCTCTGGTATTTACTACCATTGATTTCAATATTGGACAAAGAGATAGCTTCGATTTCGCGATTCCTTTATGTAAGATTTATCAGGATGGTCTTGCATTATTCCCTAACAATAATCAGCCATTATCTGCTCATCCTTATGACCTTGGTATCTTGCTTCCATATTTTAGTAGGTCATTGTGGAACCTCTTCCATTGTTCCTCACTGTAAGAGCCAAGGCTATGGGGAAATTACTTTGCATCAGTTTAGGATAATTTTCAGACTTGTGATTTCCTAAATAATTTTAACTAGCTTCTTCCAGGCCAGTTTTACTCCAGTGCCATCAGCCATGATATGCTCATTATTATGACCTTGGTATCTTGCTTCTATATTTTGTTAGGTCTTTGTGGAACCTGTTATCCCACAAGCAGAGTAAAATATAAACTGTGTATGACTGCTTTGCTGTCCCAGTAAAAAAGTTGATGTTTATTTCAATGTACTTACTATCTTAAATACCTTTATTTTGATTGTAATAGGGAGTAAATCGTTTGAACTGGAAAGGAGCTGCTGCTGATGTTATTGTTTTATTGTAAACTTTTTACCTAATTATGTAAGTTGCACGCAATAAAAACTCCGTCGAACCGGATTTGAACCAGTGACCTATGGATTTCCGTTTGATACTAACAACTACAGTCCACCGCTCTACCAACTGAGCTATCGACGGTTGAAATTATAAAGTTTCTATTTTTATTTTGCGAGTACAATTGCGTATGCAATTCAAAGAAAAAAGTCGGAAACATACAACATAAATTTATGTGCGTTCGTATATTATTATTAATACAATAACAAAGAGGAAATGAAGAAAGAAATTTAAATTAAATTAAAATAATTATTTAATATGGATATCCAAAAACCATAGTAATGATGGGTATGTAATTTATATTATCTAGGTCCATTTGCACCCCGACCGATTAGCTTTAATCATACACTAATCATTGATTAGGTCAAATTTCTAGAACATAAGAATGTTATAAACTTTTAAGATATCCTAAAGATGTCTCTTTCATTAATATGCAATTGTGTAAACAGTTTGTAAATACAATTGTTATGTTTTTAAAAAGTACTAATCACTGATTAAGTTAATCGACTTGGGTGCAAACGGGCATTATTATTTCGAATATACAGGGTGTCCCACCTAAATCGCATATTAAAAGTATATGTACCAGGGTTGCCAAATCAGTGATTTATAAATAATCAATCTTTATTCTCAGAAATAAATAAATACAAATTATATATCCATATATACATATATATATATATATATATATATATATATATATATATATATATATATATATATATATATATATATATACAGGGTGTCCCATTAGTGCGGTCTCGGAAGATATCTCAGCTCTCGTTAAAAATGTTTTCACCAAATTTGCTTGATTTTAAGAGCTGCATAACCTAAAATTATTTTCAAATATACAGGGTGTCCCATTATTCCATACCTAATACCAACTTTGTTATTTTAAATAGAACACCCTATATATTATTTTTTTATTTGATCCGCCTTTAAATAACCTACATAAAGATATATCATTATTGGCACTTTAGGTTATTTGTTACTTCAGAAAAAAATATTTTTTGAAAATTTTGGCAGTTTTAGTACTTTACTTAAAAATTCACTGTGTCCTTATTTTTTAAGATATCAGTCTGTAATTTTACACACATATGCAGTAAAGAATGCTCTATCCATTGATTATAACACATTATAATATTACTTATAAAACCTAATAAAAAACTACCTTCTAATATTTAATATTTAAAATGTACATAACTTCATTTTCTTAAACAGGACACCCTATATTTCTTTACTTTATCAGATCCGCAATGAAAAATGCTTTATTTTTTGTATAACATACCCTATATCTATTTTTATTAGTTTTTAGGATATTAACATTTTCCTGTCATATATGGGAAATTAGGCCACAATCAGCATTTAATTAATCTCTAATGGACGTCTAACTTTAATGGTATTTAGATATTTCAGTTTTACTTCAAATCATTTATTTATGACATAATATAATTACATTTATAATATCAAAGTAAACAATATAACGACAATGGAAACAAGTAAACCGTATTAATATTAACAGATTAGCATATAATGAATTTGATAATTATATTAAGTGTTCGATATGGCCTCCATTTTGGTTTTGGCACACTTGAAGCCTCCGTATGAAGCTTTGATTGACACTTACTAAGTTGTCTACAGTAATGGCACGCATAACATTACTAATTCTATTTTTCATATCCTCTTGTGTTGTTGCAGGTATTTTATAAACTTCTTCCTTCACAACACCCCATAAAAAAAAGTCCAGTTTTGTTAAATCGGGTGACCTCGCTGGCCATGGAATTGGTCCTCCTCTTCCAATCCATTTGTTAGGAAAAGTTTGGTCTAAATATTGTTTAACTTGTCGACTATAGTGTGGTGGTGCGCCATCTAATTGTAACCATGCATTTTGTAACGTTCTTAACGGCAATTCATCCAACCAGGTTTCGAACTGATTTTGAAGAAAATTTAAAAACGTATCACCAGTAACATTTCCATTAAAGAAATACGGACCAATAATCCTATTCCCAATAATTCCAGCCCAAACATTAAGAGACCATTTATGTTGATGGTCTATACAAACAATATGGTTCGGGTTATGGTCATCGTAATAATGATAATTATGTCTATTAACGAAACCATTTCTATGGAATATCGCTTCGTCGGTAAACAAAATATTGTTAAAAAAGTTCGGTTCAACTTGATGTTTTTGTAACGCCCAATTACAAAAATCCAATCTTTTTAAAAAATCATTCTCACCTAATTCCTGCACCAACTGAACGTGATAGGGATGAAATTTGAATCTCTTTGTTATTTTGTTTATTGTTGATTTGGGAATATCAAGTTGTTTTTCTAACTGGCGGGAAGAAATTTGAGGGTTCTCAACAATGGACTGAATTACCAAATGTTCATTCTCTTCTTTCGTTGTCCTTTTCTTTCTCTTTAATTTTAGAGGGTACATGATACTTCCTGTGCTTTCAAATCGGTTCTTCAATCTCACAAACGCTGCTGCATTAGGATGCCGTTCCGGATTTGGATACTTTTGTGCATATATTCGACTTGCAAGAAAACAATTTTCTTCACTTGCACCCAAAACGTATGTCATTTTTATTAATTCTTCTTTTGAAAAATTCATTATTGCGTTATCAAAAATTCAATAATATTAATAATAGTGTTAACAGCACTTTATTTATCTGTATGTCAAATAAATACGTTTGTTTACTTTATCAATTGTTTTTCATGGCCTCCTTTATTGCATTCATGATATATTAAAAAATGACAAAATTTGTTTATATTGTTTACTTTGATATTATAAATGTAATTATAATATGTCATAAATAAATAAAGTAAAGTAAAACTGAAATATCTAAATACCATTAAAGTTAGACAACCTTTAAAGACTAATTTAATGCTGATTGTGACCTAATTTCCCATATTTGACAGAAAAATGTTAATATCTCCAAAACTAATGAAAATAGATATAGGGTATGTTATACAAGAAATAAAGCATTTTTTATTGCGGATTTGATAAAATAAAAAAATATAGGATGTCCTATTAAAAAAAATGAAGTAATGTACATTTTAAATATTAAATATTCGAGGGTAGTTTTTTACTAGGTTTTATAAGTAATATTAAAATGTGTTATAGTCAATGGATAGAGTGTGTAAAATTTCAGACTGGTATCTTAAAAAATACGAACACAGTGAATTTTTAAGTAAAGTACTAAAACTGCCAAAATTTTCAAAAAATATTTTTTTTTTAAGTAACGAATTACCTAAAGTGCCGATAATGATATATCTTTGTGTAGGTTATTTAAAGGCGGATCAAATAAAAAAATAATATATAGGGTGTTCCATTTAAAATAACAAAGTTGGTATTAAGTATGGAATAATGGGACACCCTGTATATTTGAAAATAATTTTAGGTTATGCAGCTCTTAAAATCAAGCAAATTTGGTGAAAACATTTTTTTTCTATCTTTAACGAGAGCTGAGATATCGTCCGAGACCGCACTAATGGGACACCCTGTATATATATATATATATATATATATATATATATATATCACTGTTTCTTCGGGTTTGGTCTCGAGTATTTTCTTGGCTCTGGTCCATTATATTTTTAATTCTCTGGTCCATTATATTTTTATTTCGACGTTTCGATGACGTCGCAGTCATCATCGTCAGGAATAACTATCAAAATTCCATTGCTCTAGCAACCACTTGTTTGACTTTTACGTACTACTTGATGCGTGAATTTCTTGTTTGGCTTCTTGTTACTCTTCTGTTTTGTTCTTCTAATGATGTAGTAGTGACAATTTCAATATTATTTTCGGAAGGGGTTGGGTTTTGAATTTCTTGGTTGTTGTTCGGAGATAATAAAATTAAAGATCAAATTTTAGATGCAAATGATATATTAGTAAGTTTCGATGTTAAATCTCTCTTTACACAAATCCCAATTGACGAGACGATAGCAATAATAAAATCCAAATATCATCAGTCAAACGAAATTTTAGATCTTGCGTCACACTGCCTAAAAAACACATTCTCTACATATAAAGGACAAAAATTCAAACAATTGGAAGGTGCACCAATGGGTTCTCCTCTATCACCAATAGTTGCAAATTTATTTATGGTAGATTTCGAAACTAAAGCACTAAATTCTTCCCCTCTAAAACCTAAACTTTGGCTACGATACGTGGATGATACTTTCGTTATTTGGCAACATGGTATTGAGAACCTCAACCATTTTTTATCGCATCTAAACAATATCCACAACAAAATTCAATTTACAATGGAAGTTGAAGAAAACAAACGTTTACCCTTTCTGGACACTCTTATTATCCGAAATCCTAGTAGAAACTTAAATTACACCGTATACCGAAAACCTACACACACAAACAGGTACTTGAATGCGAAGTCACATCACCACCCAGCTCAAATAGCGTCTGTGGCAAAATCGCTTCTACTAAGAGCACGTACACCACTTAAATATTGAAATATCCAATGTCAAAAAGGCATTAATGCAAAATGGGTTTTCCAAAAAACAAACAATAAATTAAACAGAAACAAAAGTCCAAAAACAAGAAGTGAAAGTCCGTGTAGTAACGTCACCCTTCCCTACATTAAAGGAACAAGTGATAAAATCGGAAAAGTCCTCTCCAAATACAATATTAGAACTTGTTTCAATATACACACAAAAATTCAAAATTTACTCCGAACTCCAAAAGAAATTATCCCACTTGAAGCTCAAGGCGTATATGAAATTCCATGTGGTATGTGTGAGAAGAGCTATGTAGGACAAACAAACCGGAAAATTAGTACTCGTCGAGATGAACACAT